>JAZKLR010000535.1:2400000-3065865 GCA_037103525.1 Ganaspis brasiliensis | reverse complement strand
TTTTTCACAAGCTGAAGGTGATGCGCAGTAACTCAATTCGCGATCGATGTTGTTCGTTATAGATGAAAAAGTTCTAATTTGATCTAGAAATTGGAAAAATAATTGATATTTGTCTGAAAATTTTTAGAGTATTTGCCTGAAATTTCTAGACGACGCAATAAGATGGACTTAGAAGTTGCTTTTTCACAAGCTGAAGGTGATGCGCAGTAACTCAATTCTTAATCGATTTTCTTCGTTGATAGATGAAAAAGTTCTAAATTAGATCTAGAAATTGGAAAAATAATTAATATCTAGTCTGAAAAATTTTTAGAGTATTTTGCCTGAAATTTCTAACGACGCAAAAATTGACTTAAATTTGCTTTTTTCCACAAGCTGAAGGTGAACGCGCAGTAACTCAATTTTGGATCGATTTCCTTCGTTGATAGATGAAAATGTTCTAAATTAGATCTAGAAATTGGAAAAAATAATTGATATTTGTCTGAAAAATTTTTAGGGTATTTTGCCTGAAATTTCTAACGACGCAAAAATGGACTTAATTTGCTTTTTTCACAAGCTGAAGGTGATGCGCAGTAACTCAATTCGCGATCGATTTTGTTCGTTGATAGATGAAAAAGTATCTAAATTTGATCTAGAAATTGGAAAAATAATTGATATTTGTCTGAAAAATTTTTAGAGTATTTTGCCTGAAATTTCTAACGACGCAGAAATTGACTTAAATTGCTTTTTTCACAAGCTGAAGGTGACGCGCAGTAACTCAATTTTGATCGATTTTCTTCGTTGATTGATGAAAAAGTTCTAAATTAGATCTAGAAATCTGAAAAATTAATGTTATTTGTCTGAAAAATTTTTAGAGTATTTTGCCTGAAATTTCTAACGACGCAAAAATGGACTTAAATTTTCCTTTTTCACAAGCTGAAGGTGATGCGCAGTAACTCAATTCGCGATCGTACTTTTCTTCGTTAATAGATGAAAAAGTTCTAAATTAGATCTAGAAATCTGAAAAATTATTGTTATTTGTTTGAAAAATTTTTAGAGTATTTTGCCTGAAATTTCTAACGACGCAAAAATGGACTTAAATTTGCTTTTTTCACAAGCTGAAGGTGATGCGCAGTAACTCAATTCGCGAATCGATTTTGTTCGTTGATAGATGAAAAAGTTCTAATTTAGATCTAGAATTCGGAAAAAAATTGATATTTATTAAAAAATTTTAGAGTATTTTGCCAGAAATTTTCTGGCGACGCAAAAATGGACTTAAATTTGCTTTTTTCACAAGGTGAAGGTGATGCGCAGTAACTCAATTCGCGATCGATTTCTTCGTTGATAGGGTGAAAAAGTTCTAAATTAGATCTAGAAATTGGAAAAATAATTGATATTTGTCTGAAAAATTTTTAGAGTAGTTTGCCTGAAATTTCTAACGACGCAAAAATGGACTTAAACTTTGCTTTTTTCACAAGCTGAAGGTGACGCGCAGTAACTCAATTTGCTGATCGATTTCCTTCGTTGATAGATGAAAAAGTTCTAAATTAGATCTAGAATTTGGAAAAATAATTGATATTTGGTCTGAAAAATTTTCTAGAGTATTTTGCCTGAAATTTCTAACGACGCAAAAATGGACTTAAATTTGCTTTTTTCACATGCTGAAGGTGATGCGCAGTAACTCAATTCTTAATCGATTTTCTTCGTTGATAGATGAAAAAGTTCTAAATTAGATCTAGAAATCTGAAAAAATATTGTTATTTGTTCTGAAAAATTTTTAGAGTATTTTGCCTGAAATTTCTAACGACGCAAAAATGGACTTAAATTTGCTTTTTTCACAAGCTGAAGAGTGATGCGCAGTAACTCAATTCGCGATCGATTTGTTCGTTGATAGATGAAAAAGTTCTAAATTAGATCTAGAATTCGGAAAAATAATTGATATTTATTAAAAAAATTTTTAGAGTATTTTGCCAGAAATTTCTGGCGACGCAAAAATGGACTTAAATTTGCTTTTTTCACAAGGTGAAGGTGATGCGCAGTAACTCAATTCGCGATCGATTTTCTTCGTTGATAGATGAAAAAGTTCTAAATTAGATCTAGAAATTGGAAAAATAATTGATATTTGTCTGAAAAATTTTTAGAGTATTTTGCCTGAAATTTCTAACGACGCAAAAATGGACTTAAATTTGCTTTTTTCACAAGCTGAAGGTGATGCGCAGTAACTCAATTCGCGATCGATTTTGTTCGTTGATAGATGAAAAAGTTCTAAATTTGATCTAGAAATTGGAAAAATAATTGATATTTGTCTGAAAAATTTTTAGAGTATTTTGCCTGAAATTTCTAACGACGCAAAAATGGACTTAAATTTGCTTTTTTCACAAGCTGAAGGTGATGCGCAGTAACTCAATCTTAATCGATTTTTCTTCGTTGATAGATGAAAAAGTTCTAAATTAGATCTAGAAATTGGAAAAATAATTAATATTAGTCTGAAAAATTTTTAGAGTATTTTGCCTGAAATTTCTAACGACGCAAAAATTGACTTAAATTTGCTTTTTTCACAAGCTGAAGGTGACGCGCAGTAACTCAATTTTGGATCGATTTCCTTCGTTGATAGATGAAAATGTTCTAAATTAGATCTAGAAATTGGAAAAATAATTGATATTTGTCTGAAAAATTTTTAGGGTATTTTGCCTGAAATTTCTAACGACGCAAAAATGGACTTAAATTTGCTTTTTTCACAAGCTGAAGGTGATGCGCAGTAACTCAATTCGCGATCGATTTTGTTCGTTGATAGATGAAAAAGTTCTAAATTGATCTAGAAATTGGAAAAATAATTGATATTTGTCTGAAAAATTTTTAGAGTATTTTGCCTGAAATTTCTAACGACGCAGAAATTGACTTAAATTTGCTTTTTTCACAAGCTGAAGGTGACGCGCAGTAACTCAATTTTGATCGATTTTCTTCGTTGATTGATGAAAAAGTTCTAAATTAGATCTAGAAATCTGAAAAATTATTGTTATTTGTCTGAAAAATTTTTAGAGTATTTTGCCTGAAATTTCTAACGACGCAAAAATGGACTTAAATTTGCTTTTTTCACAAGCTGAAGGTGATGCGCAGTAACTCAATTCGCGATCGATTTTGTTCGTTGATAGATGAAAAAGTTCTAAATTAGATCTAGAAATTGGAAAAATAATTGATATTTGTCTGAAAAATTTTTAGAGTATTTTGCCTGAAATTTCTAACGACGCAGAAATTGACTTAAATTTGCTTTTTTCACAAGCTGAAGGTGACGCGCAGTAACTCAATTTTTGATCGATTTTCTTCGTTGATTGATGAAAAAGTTCTAAATTAGATCTAGAAATCTGAAAAATTATTGTTATTTGTCTGAAAAATTTTTAGAGTATTTTGCCTGAAATTTCTAACGACGCAAAAATGGACTTAAATTTTCCTTTTTCACAAGCTGAAGGTGATGCGCAGTAACTCAATTCGCGATCGATTTTCTTCGTTAATAGATGAAAAAGTTCTAAATTAGATCTAGAAATCTGAAAAATTATTGTTATTTGTCTGAAAAATTTTTAGAGTATTTTGCCTGAAATTTCTAACAACGCAAAAATGGACTTAAATTTGCTTTTTTCACAAGGTGAAGGTGATGCGCAGTAACTCAATTCGCGATCGATTTTCTTCGTTGATAGGTGAAAAAGTTCTAAATTAGATCTAGAAATTGGAAAAATAATTGATATTTGTCTGAAAAATTTTTAGAGTAGTTTGCCTGAAATTTCTAACGACGCAAAAATGGACTTAAATTTGCTTTTTTCACAAGCTGAAGGTGACGCGCAGTAACTCAATTTTTGATCGATTTCCTTCGTTGATAGATGAAAAAGTTCTAAATTAGATCTAGAATTTGGAAAAATAATTGATATTTGTCTGAAAAATTTTTAGAGTATTTTGCCTGAAATTTCTAACGACGCAAAAATGGACTTAAATTTGCTTTTTTCACATGCTGAAGGTGATGCGCAGTAACTCAATTCTTAATCGATTTTCTTCGTTGATAGATGAAAAAGTTCTAAATTAGATCTAGAAATCTGAAAAATTATTGTTATTTGTTTGAAAAATTTTTAGAGTATTTTGCCTGAAATTTCTAACGACGCAAAAATGGACTTAAATTTGCTTTTTTCACAAGCTGAAGGTGATGCGCAGTAACTCAATTCGCGATCGATTTTGTTCGTTGATAGATGAAAAAGTTCTAAATTAGATCTAGAATTCGGAAAAATAATTGATATTTATTAAAAAAATTTTTAGAGTATTTTGCCAGAAATTTCTGGCGACGCAAAAATGGACTTAAATTTGCTTTTTTCACAAGGTGAAGGTGATGCGCAGTAACTCAATTCGCGATCGATTTTCTTCGTTGATAGGTGAAAAAGTTCTAAATTAGATCTAGAAATTGGAAAAATAATTGATATTTGTCTGAAAAATTTTTAGAGTAGTTTGCCTGAAATTTCTAACGACGCAAAAATGGACTTAAATTTGCTTTTTTCACAAGCTGAAGGTGACGCGCAGTAACTCAATTTTTGATCGATTTCCTTCGTTGATAGATGAAAAAGTTCTAAATTAGATCTAGAATTTGGAAAAATAATTGATATTTGTCTGAAAAATTTTTAGAGTATTTTGCCTGAAATTTCTAACGACGCAAAAATGGACTTAAATTTGCTTTTTTCACATGCTGAAGGTGATGCGCAGTAACTCAATTCTTAATCGATTTTCTTCGTTGATAGATGAAAAAGTTCTAAATTAGATCTAGAAATCTGAAAAATTATTGTTATTTGTTTGAAAAATTTTTAGAGTATTTTGCCTGAAATTTCTAACGACGCAAAAATGGACTTAAATTTGCTTTTTTCACAAGCTGAAGGTGATGCGCAGTAACTCAATTCGCGATCGATTTTGTTCGTTGATAGATGAAAAAGTTCTAAATTAGATCTAGAATTCGGAAAAATAATTGATATTTATTAAAAAAATTTTTAGAGTATTTTGCCAGAAATTTCTGGCGACGCAAAAATGGACTTAAATTTGCTTTTTTCACAAGGTGAAGGTGATGCGCAGTAACTCAATTCGCGATCGATTTTCTTCGTTGATAGATGAAAAAGTTCTAAATTAGATCTAGAAATTGGAAAAATAATTGATATTTGTCTGAAAAATTTTTAGAGTATTTTGCCTGAAATTTCTAACGACGCAAAAATGGACTTAAATTTGCTTTTTTCACAAGCTGAAGGTGATGCGCAGTAACTCAATTCGCGATCGATTTTGTTCGTTGATAGATGAAAAAGTTCTAAATTTGATCTAGAAATTGGAAAAATAATTGATATTTGTCTGAAAAATTTTTAGAGTATTTTGCCTGAAATTTCTAACGACGCAAAAATGGACTTAAATTTGCTTTTTTCACAAGCTGAAGGTGATGCGCAGTAACTCAATTCTTAATCGATTTTCTTCGTTGATAGATGAAAAAGTTCTAAATTAGATCTAGAAATTGGAAAAATAATTAATATTAGTCTGAAAAATTTTTAGAGTATTTTGCCTGAAATTTCTAACGACGCAAAAATTGACTTAAATTTGCTTTTTTCACAAGCTGAAGGTGACGCGCAGTAACTCAATTTTGGATCGATTTCCTTCGTTGATAGATGAAAATGTTCTAAATTAGATCTAGAAATTGGAAAAATAATTGATATTTGTCTGAAAAATTTTTAGGGTATTTTGCCTGAAATTTCTAACGACGCAAAAATGGACTTAAATTTGCTTTTTTCACAAGCTGAAGGTGATGCGCAGTAACTCAATTCGCGATCGATTTTGTTCGTTGATAGATGAAAAAGTTCTAAATTTGATCTAGAAATTGGAAAAATAATTGATATTTGTCTGAAAAATTTTTAGAGTATTTTGCCTGAAATTTCTAACGACGCAGAAATTGACTTAAATTTGCTTTTTTCACAAGCTGAAGGTGACGCGCAGTAACTCAATTTTTGATCGATTTTCTTCGTTGATTGATGAAAAAGTTCTAAATTAGATCTAGAAATCTGAAAAATTATTGTTATTTGTCTGAAAAATTTTTAGAGTATTTTGCCTGAAATTTCTAACGACGCAAAAATGGACTTAAATTTTCCTTTTTCACAAGCTGAAGGTGATGCGCAGTAACTCAATTCGCGATCGATTTTCTTCGTTAATAGATGAAAAAGTTCTAAATTAGATCTAGAAATCTGAAAAATTATTGTTATTTGTTTGAAAAATTTTTAGAGTATTTTGCCTGAAATTTCTAACGACGCAAAAATGGACTTAAATTTGCTTTTTTCACAAGCTGAAGGTGATGCGCAGTAACTCAATTCGCGATCGATTTTGTTCGTTGATAGATGAAAAAGTTCTAAATTAGATCTAGAATTCGGAAAAATAATTGATATTTATTAAAAAAATTTTTAGAGTATTTTGCCAGAAATTTCTGGCGACGCAAAAATGGACTTAAATTTGCTTTTTTCACAAGGTGAAGGTGATGCGCAGTAACTCAATTCGCGATCGATTTTCTTCGTTGATAGGTGAAAAAGTTCTAAATTAGATCTAGAAATTGGAAAAATAATTGATATTTGTCTGAAAAATTTTTAGAGTAGTTTGCCTGAAATTTCTAACGACGCAAAAATGGACTTAAATTTGCTTTTTTCACAAGCTGAAGGTGACGCGCAGTAACTCAATTTTTGATCGATTTCCTTCGTTGATAGATGAAAAAGTTCTAAATTAGATCTAGAATTTGGAAAAATAATTGATATTTGTCTGAAAAATTTTTAGAGTATTTTGCCTGAAATTTCTAACGACGCAAAAATGGACTTAAATTTGCTTTTTTCACATGCTGAAGGTGATGCGCAGTAACTCAATTCTTAATCGATTTTCTTCGTTGATAGATGAAAAAGTTCTAAATTAGATCTAGAAATCTGAAAAATTATTGTTATTTGTTTGAAAAATTTTTAGAGTATTTTGCCTGAAATTTCTAACGACGCAAAAATGGACTTAAATTTGCTTTTTTCACAAGCTGAAGGTGATGCGCAGTAACTCAATTCGCGATCGATTTTGTTCGTTGATAGATGAAAAAGTTCTAAATTAGATCTAGAATTCGGAAAAATAATTGATATTTATTAAAAAAATTTTTAGAGTATTTTGCCAGAAATTTCTGGCGACGCAAAAATGGACTTAAATTTGCTTTTTTCACAAGGTGAAGGTGATGCGCAGTAACTCAATTCGCGATCGATTTTCTTCGTTGATAGATGAAAAAGTTCTAAATTAGATCTAGAAATTGGAAAAATAATTGATATTTGTCTGAAAAATTTTTAGAGTATTTTGCCTGAAATTTCTAACGACGCAAAAATGGACTTAAATTTGCTTTTTTCACAAGCTGAAGGTGATGCGCAGTAACTCAATTCGCGATCGATTTTGTTCGTTGATAGATGAAAAAGTTCTAAATTTGATCTAGAAATTGGAAAAATAATTGATATTTGTCTGAAAAATTTTTAGAGTATTTTGCCTGAAATTTCTAACGACGCAAAAATGGACTTAAATTTGCTTTTTTCACAAGCTGAAGGTGATGCGCAGTAACTCAATTCTTAATCGATTTTCTTCGTTGATAGATGAAAAAGTTCTAAATTAGATCTAGAAATTGGAAAAATAATTAATATTAGTCTGAAAAATTTTTAGAGTATTTTGCCTGAAATTTCTAACGACGCAAAAATTGACTTAAATTTGCTTTTTTCACAAGCTGAAGGTGACGCGCAGTAACTCAATTTTGGATCGATTTCCTTCGTTGATAGATGAAAATGTTCTAAATTAGATCTAGAAATTGGAAAAATAATTGATATTTGTCTGAAAAATTTTTAGGGTATTTTGCCTGAAATTTCTAACGACGCAAAAATGGACTTAAATTTGCTTTTTTCACAAGCTGAAGGTGATGCGCAGTAACTCAATTCGCGATCGATTTTGTTCGTTGATAGATGAAAAAGTTCTAAATTTGATCTAGAAATTGGAAAAATAATTGATATTTGTCTGAAAAATTTTTAGAGTATTTTGCCTGAAATTTCTAACGACGCAGAAATTGACTTAAATTTGCTTTTTTCACAAGCTGAAGGTGACGCGCAGTAACTCAATTTTTGATCGATTTTCTTCGTTGATTGATGAAAAAGTTCTAAATTAGATCTAGAAATCTGAAAAATTATTGTTATTTGTCTGAAAAATTTTTAGAGTATTTTGCCTGAAATTTCTAACGACGCAAAAATGGACTTAAATTTGCTTTTTTCACAAGCTGAAGGTGATGCGCAGTAACTCAATTCGCGATCGATTTTGTTCGTTGATAGATGAAAAAGTTCTAAATTAGATCTAGAATTCGGAAAAATAATTGATATTTATTAAAAAAATTTTTAGAGTATTTTGCCAGAAATTTCTGGCGACGCAAAAATGGACTTAAATTTGCTTTTTTCACAAGGTGAAGGTGATGCGCAGTAACTCAATTCGCGATCGATTTTCTTCGTTGATAGATGAAAAAGTTCTAAATTAGATCTAGAATTTGGAAAAATAATTGATATTTGTCTGAAAAATTTTTAGAGTATTTTGCCTGAAATTTCTAACGACGCAGAAATTGACTTAAATTTGCTTTTTTCACAAGCTGAAGGTGACGCGCAGTAACTCAATTTTTGATCGATTTTCTTCGTTGATTGATGAAAAAGTTCTAAATTAGATCTAGAAATCTGAAAAATTATTGTTATTTGTCTGAAAAATTTTTAGAGTATTTTGCCTGAAATTTCTAACGACGCAAAAATGGACTTAAATTTTCCTTTTTCACAAGCTGAAGGTGATGCGCAGTAACTCAATTCGCGATCGATTTTCTTCGTTAATAGATGAAAAAGTTCTAAATTAGATCTAGAAATCTGAAAAATTATTGTTATTTGTCTGAAAAATTTTTAGAGTATTTTGCCTGAAATTTCTAACAACGCAAAAATGGACTTAAATTTGCTTTTTTCACAAGGTGAAGGTGATGCGCAGTAACTCAATTCGCGATCGATTTTCTTCGTTGATAGATGAAAAAGTTCTAAATTAGATCTAGAATTTGGATAAATAATTGATATTTGTCTGAAAAATTTTTAGAGTATTTTGCCTGAAATTTCTAACGACGCAAAAATGGACTTAAATTTGCTTTTTTCACAAGCTGAAGGTGAAGCGCAGTAACTCAATTCTTAATCGATTTTCTTCGTTGATAGATGAAAAAGTTCTAAATTAGATCTAGAAATCTGAAAAATTATTGTTATTTGTCTGAAAAATTTTTAGAGTATTTTGCCTGAAATTTCTAACGACGCAAAAATTGACTTAAATTTGCTTTTTTCACAAGCTGAAGGTGACGCGCAGTAAATCAATTTTTGATCGATTTCCTTCGTTGATAGATGAAAATGTTCTAAATTAGATCTAAAAATTGGAAAAATAATTGATATTTGTCTGAAAAATTTTTAGAGTATTTTGCCTGAAATTTCTAACGACGCAAAAATGGACTTAAATTTGCTTTTTTCACAAGCTGAAGGTGATGCGCAGTAACTCAATTCTTAATCGATTTTCTTCGTTGATAGATGAAAAAGTTCTAAATTTGATCTAGAAATTGGAAAAATAATTGATATTTGTCTGAAAAATTTTTAGAGTATTTTGCCTGAAATTTCTAACGACGCAGAAATTGACTTAAATTTGCTTTTTTCACAAGCTGAAGGTGACGCGCAGTAACTCAATTTTGGATCGATTTCCTTCGTTGATAGATGAAAATGTTCTAAATTAGATCTAGAAATTGGAAAAATAATTGATATTTGTCTGAAAAATTTTTAGGGTATTTTGCCTGAAATTTCTAACGACGCAAAAATGGACTTAAATTTGCTTTTTTCACAAGCTGAAGGTGATGCGCAGTAACTCAATTCGCGATCGATTTTGTTCGTTGATAGATGAAAAAGTTCTAAATTTGATCTAGAAATTGGAAAAATAATTGATATTTGTCTGAAAAATTTTTAGAGTATTTTGCCTGAAATTTCTAACGACGCAGAAATTGACTTAAATTTGCTTTTTTCACAAGCTGAAGGTGACGCGCAGTAACTCAATTCTTAATCGATTTTCTTCGTTGATGGATGAAAAAGTTCTAAATTAGATCTAGAAATCTGAAAAATTATTGTTATTTGTCTGAAAAATTTTTAGAGTATTTTGCCTGAAATTTCTAACGACGCAAAAATGGACTTAAATTTGCTTTTTTCACAAGCTGAAGGTGATGCGCAGTAACTCAATTCGCGATCGATTTTCTTCGTTGATAGATGAAAAAGTTCTAAATTAGATCTAGAAATCTGAAAAATTATTGTTATTTGTCTGAAAAATTTTTAGAGTATTTTGCCTGAAATTTCTAACGACGCAAAAATGGACTTAAATTTGCTTTTTTCACAAGCTGAAGGTGAAGCGCAGTAACTCAATTCTTAATCGATTTTCTTCGTTGATAGATGAAAAAGTTCTAAATTAGATCTAGAAATCTGAAAAATTATTGTTATTTGTCTGAAAAATTTTTAGAGTATTTTGCCTGAAATTTCTAACGACGCAAAAATTGACTTAAATTTGCTTTTTTCACAAGCTGAAGGTGACGCGCAGTAACTCAATTTTTGATCGATTTCCTTCGTTGATAGATGAAAATGTTCTAAATTAGATCTAAAAATTGGAAAAATAATTGATATTTGTCTGAAAAATTTTTAGAGTATTTTGCCTGAAATTTCTAACGACGCAAAAATGGACTTAAATTTGCTTTTTTCACAAGCTGAAGGTGATGCGCAGTAACTCAATTCTTAATCGATTTTCTTCGTTGATAGATGAAAAAGTTCTAAATTAGATCTAGAAATCTGAAAAATTATTGGTATTTGTCTGAAAAATTTTTAGAGTATTTTGCCTGAAATTTCTAACGACGCAAAAATGGACTTAAATTTGCTTTTTTCACAAGCTGAAGGTGATGCGCAGTAACTCAATTCTTAATCGATTTTCTTCGTTGATAGATGAAAAAGTTCTAAATTAGATCTAGAAATCTGAAAAATTATTGTTATTTGTCTAAAAAATTTTTAGAGTATTTTGCCTGAAATTTCTAACGACGCAAAAATGGACTTAAATTTGCTTTTTTCACAAGGTGAAGGTGATGCGCAGTAACTCAATTCGCGATCGATTTTCTTCGTTGATAGATGAAAAAGTTCTAAATTAGATCTAGAAATTGGAAAAATAATTGATATTTGTCTGAAAAATTTTTAGAGTATTTTGCCTGAAATTTCTAACGACGCAAAAATGGACTTAAATTTTCCTTTTTCACAAGCTGAAGGTGATGCGCAGTAACTCAATTCGCGATCGATTTTCTTCGTTGATAGATGAAAAAGTTCTAAATTAGATCTAGAATTCGGAAAAATAATTGATATTTATTAAAAAAATTTTTAGAGTATTTTGCCAGAAATTTCTGGCGACGCAAAAATGGACTTAAATTTGCTTTTTTCACAAGCTGAAGGTGATGCGCAGTAACTCAATTCGCGATCGATTTTCTTCGTTGATAGATGAAAAAGTTCTAAATTAGATCTAGAAATTGGAAAAATAATTGATATTTGTCTGAAAAATTTTTAGAGTATTTTGCCTGAAATTTCTAACGACGCAAAAATGGACTTAAATTTGCTTTTTTCACAAGCTGAAGGTGATGCGCAGTAACTCAATTCTTAATCGATTTTCTTCGTTGATAGATGAAAAAGTTCTAAATTAGATCTAGAAATCTGAAAAATTATTGTTATTTGTCTGAAAAATTTTTAGAGTATTTTGCCTGAAATTTCTAACGACGCAAAAATGGACTTAAATTTGCTTTTTTCACAAGCTGAAGGTGATGCGCAGTAACTCAATTCTTAATCGATTTTCTTCGTTGATAGATAAAAAGTTCTAAATTAGATCTAGAAATTGGAAAAATAATTGATATTTGTCTGAAAAATTTTTAGAGTATTTTGCCTGAAATTTCTAACGACGCAAAAATGGACTTAAATTTGCTTTTTTCACAAGCTGAAGGTGATGCGCAGTAACTCAATTCTTAATCGATTTTCTTCGTTGATAGATGAAAAAGTTCTAAATTAGATCTAGAAATCTGAAAAATTATTGTTATTTGTTTGAAAAATTTTTAGAGTATTTTGCCTGAAATTTCTAACGACGCAAAAATGGACTTAAATTTGCTTTTTTCACAAGTTGAAGGTGATGCGCAGTAACTCAATTCGCGATCGATTTTCTTCGTTGATAGATGAAAAATTTCTAAATTAGTTCTAGAATTTGGAAAAATAATTGATATTTGTCTGAAAAATTTTTAGAGTAGTTTGCCTGAAATTTCTAACGACGCAAAAATGGACTTAAATTTGCTTTTTTCACAAGCTGAAGGTGATGCGCAGTAACTCAATTCGCGATCGATTTTGTTCGTTGATAGATGAAAAAGTTCTAAATTAGATCTAGAAATCTGAAAAATTATTGTTATTTGTTTGAAAAATTTTTAGAGTATTTTGCCTGAAATTTCTAACGACGCAAAAATGGACTTAAATTTGCTTTTTTCACAAGCTGAAGGTGATGCGCAGTAACTCAATTAGCGATCGATTTTGTTCGTTGATAGATGAAAAAGTTCTAAATTTGATCTAGAAATTGGAAAAATAATTGATATTTGTCTGAAAAATTTTTAGAGTATTTTGCCTGAAATTTCTAACGACGCAAAAATTGACTTAAATTTGCTTTTTTCACAAGCTGAAGGTGACGCGCAGTAACTCAATTTTTGATCGATTTTCTTCGTTGATTGATGAAAAAGTTCTAAATTAGATCTAGAAATCTGAAAAATTATTGTTATTTGTCTGAAAAATTTTTAGAGTATTTTGCCTGAAATTTCTAACGACGCAAAAATGGACTTAAATTTGCTTTTTTCACAAGGTGAAGGTGATGCGCAGTAACTCAATTCGCGATCGATTTTCTTCGTTGATAGATGAAAAAGTTCTAAATTAGATCTAGAAATTGGAAAAATAATTGATATTTGTCTGAAAAATTTTTAGAGTAGTTTGCCTGAAATTTCTAACGACGCAAAAATGGACTTAAATTTGCTTTTTTCACAAGCTGAAGGTGACGCGCAGTAACTCAATTTTTGATCGATTTCCTTCGTTGATAGATGAAAAAGTTCTAAATTAGATCTAGAATTTGGAAAAATAATTGATATTTGTCTGAAAAATTTTTAGAGTATTTTGCCTGAAATTTCTAACGACGCAAAAATGGACTTAAATTTGCTTTTTTCACAAGCTGAAGGTGATGCGCAGTAACTCAATTCGCGATCGATTTTGTTCGTTGATAGATGAAAAAGTTCTAAATTAGATCTAGAAATCTGAAAAATTATTGTTATTTGTTTGAAAAATTTTTAGAGTATTTTGCCTGAAATTTCTAACGACGCAAAAATGGACTTAAATTTGCTTTTTTCACAAGCTGAAGGTGATGCGCAGTAACTCAATTAGCGATCGATTTTGTTCGTTGATAGATGAAAAAGTTCTAAATTTGATCTAGAAATTGGAAAAATAATTGATATTTGTCTGAAAAATTTTTAGAGTATTTTGCCTGAAATTTCTAACGACGCAAAAATTGACTTAAATTTGCTTTTTTCACAAGCTGAAGGTGACGCGCAGTAACTCAATTTTTGATCGATTTTCTTCGTTGATTGATGAAAAAGTTCTAAATTAGATCTAGAAATCTGAAAAATTATTGTTATTTGTCTGAAAAATTTTTAGAGTATTTTGCCTGAAATTTCTAACGACGCAAAAATGGACTTAAATTTGCTTTTTTCACAAGGTGAAGGTGATGCGCAGTAACTCAATTCGCGATCGATTTTCTTCGTTGATAGATGAAAAAGTTCTAAATTAGATCTAGAAATTGGAAAAATAATTGATATTTGTCTGAAAAATTTTTAGAGTAGTTTGCCTGAAATTTCTAACGACGCAAAAATGGACTTAAATTTGCTTTTTTCACAAGCTGAAGGTGACGCGCAGTAACTCAATTTTTGATCGATTTCCTTCGTTGATAGATGAAAAAGTTCTAAATTAGATCTAGAATTTGGAAAAATAATTGATATTTGTCTGAAAAATTTTTAGAGTATTTTGCCTGAAATTTCTAACGACGCAAAAATGGACTTAAATTTGCTTTTTTCACATGCTGAAGGTGATGCGCAGTAACTCAATTCTTAATCGATTTTCTTCGTTGATAGATGAAAAAGTTCTAAATTAGATCTAGAAATCTGAAAAATTATTGTTATTTGTTTGAAAAATTTTTAGAGTATTTTGCCTGAAATTTCTAACGACGCAAAAATGGACTTAAATTTGCTTTTTTCACAAGCTGAAGGTGATGCGCAGTAACTCAATTCGCGATCGATTTTGTTCGTTGATAGATGAAAAAGTTCTAAATTAGATCTAGAATTCGGAAAAATAATTGATATTTATTAAAAAAATTTTTAGAGTATTTTGCCAGAAATTTCTGGCGACGCAAAAATGGACTTAAATTTGCTTTTTTCACAAGGTGAAGGTGATGCGCAGTAACTCAATTCGCGATCGATTTTCTTCGTTGATAGGTGAAAAAGTTCTAAATTAGATCTAGAAATTGGAAAAATAATTGATATTTGTCTGAAAAATTTTTAGAGTAGTTTGCCTGAAATTTCTAACGACGCAAAAATGGACTTAAATTTGCTTTTTTCACAAGCTGAAGGTGACGCGCAGTAACTCAATTTTTGATCGATTTCCTTCGTTGATAGATGAAAAAGTTCTAAATTAGATCTAGAATTTGGAAAAATAATTGATATTTGTCTGAAAAATTTTTAGAGTATTTTGCCTGAAATTTCTAACGACGCAAAAATGGACTTAAATTTGCTTTTTTCACATGCTGAAGGTGATGCGCAGTAACTCAATTCTTAATCGATTTTCTTCGTTGATAGATGAAAAAGTTCTAAATTAGATCTAGAAATCTGAAAAATTATTGTTATTTGTTTGAAAAATTTTTAGAGTATTTTGCCTGAAATTTCTAACGACGCAAAAATGGACTTAAATTTGCTTTTTTCACAAGCTGAAGGTGATGCGCAGTAACTCAATTCGCGATCGATTTTGTTCGTTGATAGATGAAAAAGTTCTAAATTAGATCTAGAATTCGGAAAAATAATTGATATTTATTAAAAAAATTTTTAGAGTATTTTGCCAGAAATTTCTGGCGACGCAAAAATGGACTTAAATTTGCTTTTTTCACAAGGTGAAGGTGATGCGCAGTAACTCAATTCGCGATCGATTTTCTTCGTTGATAGATGAAAAAGTTCTAAATTAGATCTAGAAATTGGAAAAATAATTGATATTTGTCTGAAAAATTTTTAGAGTATTTTGCCTGAAATTTCTAACGACGCAAAAATGGACTTAAATTTGCTTTTTTCACAAGCTGAAGGTGATGCGCAGTAACTCAATTCGCGATCGATTTTGTTCGTTGATAGATGAAAAAGTTCTAAATTAGATCTAGAATTCGGAAAAATAATTGATATTTATTAAAAAAATTTTTAGAGTATTTTGCCAGAAATTTCTGGCGACGCAAAAATGGACTTAAATTTGCTTTTTTCACAAGGTGAAGGTGATGCGCAGTAACTCAATTCGCGATCGATTTTCTTCGTTGATAGATGAAAAAGTTCTAAATTAGATCTAGAAATTGGAAAAATAATTGATATTTGTCTGAAAAATTTTTAGAGTATTTTGCCTGAAATTTCTAACGACGCAAAAATGGACTTAAATTTGCTTTTTTCACAAGCTGAAGGTGATGCGCAGTAACTCAATTCGCGATCGATTTTGTTCGTTGATAGATGAAAAAGTTCTAAATTAGATCTAGAATTCGGAAAAATAATTGATATTTATTAAAAAAATTTTTAGAGTATTTTGCCAGTAATTTCTGGCGACGCAAAAATGGACTTAAATTTGCTTTTTTCACAAGCTGTAGGTGATGCGCAGTAACTCAATTCGCGATCGATTTTCTTCGTTGATAGATGAAAAAGTTCTAAATTTGATGTAGAAATTGGAAAAAAAATTGATATTTGTCTGAAAAATTTTTAGAGTATTTTGCCTGAAATTTCTAACGACGCAAAAATGGACTTAAATTTGCTTTTTTCACAAGCTGAAGGTGATGCGCAGTAACTCAATTCGCGATCGATTTTGTTCGTTGATAGATGAAAAAGTTCTAAATTTGATGTAGAAATTGGAAAAATAATTGATATTTGTCTGAAAAATTTTTAGAGTATTTTGCCTGAAATTTCTAACGACGCAAAAATGGACTTAAATTTGCTTTTTTCACAAGCTGAAGGTGATGCGCAGTAACTCAATTCGCGATCGATTTTGTTCGTTGATAGATGAAAAAGTTCTAAATTAGATCTAGAATTCGGAAAAATAATTGATATTTATTAAAAAAATTTTTAGAGTATTTTGCCAGTAATTTCTGGCGACGCAAAAATGGACTTAAATTTGCTTTTTTCACAAGCTGAAGGTGATGCGCAGTAACTCAATTCGCGATCGATTTTGTTCGTTGATAGATGAAAAAGTTCTAAATTTGATGTAGAAATTGGAAAAATAATTGATATTTGTCTGAAAAATTTTTAGAGTATTTTGCCTGAAATTTCTAACGACGCAAAAATGGACTTAAATTTGCTTTTTTCACAAGGTGAAGGTGATGCGCAGTAACTCAATTCGCGATCGATTTTCTTCGTTGATAGATGAGAAAGTTCTAAATTAGATCTAGAAATCTGAAAAATTATTGTTATTTGTCTGAAAAATTTTTAGAGTATTTTGCCTGAAATTTCTAACGACGCAAAAATGGACTTAAATTTGCTTTTTTCACAAGCTGAAGGTGATGCGCAGTAACTCAATTCTTAATCGATTTTCTTCGTTGATAGATGAAAAAGTTCTAAATTAGATCTAGAAATCTGAAAAATTATTGTTATTTGTCTAAAAAATTTTTAGAGTATTTTGCCTGAAATTTCTAACGACGCAAAAATGGACTTAAATTTGCTTTTTTCACAAGGTGAAGGTGATGCGCAGTAACTCAATTCGCGATCGATTTTCTTCGTTGATAGATGAAAAAGTTCTAAATTAGATCTAGAAATTGGAAAAATAATTGATATTTGTCTGAAAAATTTTTAGAGTATTTTGCCTGAAATTTCTAACGACGCAAAAATGGACTTAAATTTGCTTTTTTCACAAGCTGAAGGTGATGCGCAGTAACTCAATTCGCGATCGATTTCGTTCGTTGATAGATGAAAAAGTTCTAAAGTAGATCTAGAATTCGGAAAAATAATTGATATTTATCAAAAAAATTTTTAGAGTATTTTGCCAGAAATTTCTGGCGACGCAAAAATGGACTTAAATTTGCTTTTTTCACAAGGTGAAGGTGATGCGCAGTAACTCAATTCGCGATCGATTTTCTTCGTTGATAGATGAAAAAGTTCTAAATTAGATCTAGAAATTGGAGAAATAATTGATATTTGTCTGAAAAATTTTTAGAGTATTTTGCCTGAAATTTCTAACGACGCAAAAATGGACTTAAATTTGCTTTTTTCACAAGCTGAAGGTGATGCGCAGTAACTCAATTCGCGATCGATTTTGTTCGTTGATAGATGAAAAAGTTCTAAATTAGATCTAGAATTCGGAAAAATAATTGATATTTATTAAAAAAATTTTTAGAGTATTTTGCCAGTAATTTCTGGCGACGCAAAAATGGACTTAAATTTGCTTTTTTCACAAGCTGTAGGTGATGCGCAGTAACTCAATTCGCGATCGATTTTCTTCGTTGATAGATGAAAAAGTTCTAAATTTGATGTAGAAATTGGAAAAATAATTGATATTTGTCTGAAAAATTTTTAGAGTATTTTGCCTGAAATTTCTAACGACGCAAAAATGGACTTAAATTTGCTTTTTTCACAAGCTGAAGGTGATGCGCAGTAACTCAATTCGCGATCGATTTTGTTCGTTGATAGATGAAAAAGTTCTAAATTTGATGTAGAAATTGGAAAAATAATTGATATTTGTCTGAAAAATTTTTAGAGTATTTTGCCTGAAATTTCTAACGACGCAAAAATGGACTTAAATTTGCTTTTTTCACAAGGTGAAGGTGATGCGCAGTAACTCAATTCGCGATCGATTTTCTTCGTTGATAGATGAAAAAGTTCTAAATTAGATCTAGAAATCTGAAAAATTATTGTTATTTGTCTAAAAAATTTTTAGAGTATTTTGCCTGAAATTTCTAACGACGCAAAAATGGACTTAAATTTGCTTTTTTCACAAGGTGAAGGTGATGCGCAGTAACTCAATTCGCGATCGATTTTCTTCGTTGATAGATGAAAAAGTTCTAAATTAGATCTAGAAATTGGAAAAATAATTGATATTTGTCTGAAAAATTTTTAGAGTATTTTGCCTGAAATTTCTAACGACGCAAAAATGGACTTAAATTTGCTTTTTTCACAAGCTGAAGGTGATGCGCAGTAACTCAATTCGCGATCGATTTCGTTCGTTGATAGATGAAAAAGTTCTAAAGTAGATCTAGAATTCGGAAAAATAATTGATATTTATCAAAAAAATTTTTAGAGTATTTTGCCAGAAATTTCTGGCGACGCAAAAATGGACTTAAATTTGCTTTTTTCACAAGCTGAAGGTGATGCGCAGTAACTCAATTCGCGATCGATTTTCTTCGTTGATAGATGAAAAAGTTCTAAATTAGATCTAGAAATTGGAAAAGTAATTGATATTTGTCTGAAAAATTTTTAGAGTATTTTGCCTGAAATTTCTAACGACGCAAAAATGGACTTAAATTTGCTTTTTTCACAAGCTGAAGGTGACGCGCAGTAACTCAATTTTTGATCGATTTTCTTCGTTGATAGATGAAAAAGTTCTAAATTAGATCTAGAAATTGGAATAATAATTGATATTTGTCTGAAACATATTTGGATTATTTTGCATGAAATAAGTTGAAAATTTAAGAATTAAATTTAAATTTGAAAAAGTAATTGATAATTAAAAAAAAATTACAAAATGATGAAAATAATTGGCAATTGAAAACAAAATTCAAAAATGGCTAAATTAATATACAACCAAACAGAATAATTTAAAAAATCAAAGATTAATTATAAAATTTTAACATAATAATTGAGAATTGAAAAAATTGTAGAAAATAATTGAAAATTGAGGAAAAAAATTAATAATAAATGAAGGAAATAGTTGAAAATTGACGAGAAAAATTGAAACATTGAAGAAAATATGTGAAAAATGGCGAAAATAATTGTCAATTGAAAATAAAATTCGAGAAATGTCTAGATTAATAGACAACTAAAAAAAAATAATAAAAAAAAATTTAACAAAAAATATTAAATTTAAAGAAAATAATTGAAAATTGAAAAATTAATAAATTTATAGGAATAAAAATTAAAGAAGGGAATTAAAAATTAAAGAAAACAATTGAAGAATTGTATTTAAAATTAAAGAAACTTAATGATAATCGAAAAAAATAATAAAAAAAAGGCGATAATTTTCTTTTATTGAAGAAAATAATTGAAAATTGAAAAGTGGACTTTAAATTTAAAGAAAATAACTGAGAATTGAAGAGAATAGTTGAAGAATTGAATATTTAAATTGAAATTTTAAAACAATTTTTATGAGTGGAAAAAATAATTGATTATATCTAATAATTATTGAATATTGAAGAATTAATTGAAAATCGATAAAAATAATTGAAAATTTAAGGGAATATTTGAGAACTGAAGAAAATAATTAAAAATTGAAGAAATAAATTGGACATTAAAGAATCAAATTTTTAAAATTTTAAGAAAATAATTAACAATTAATAGAGAAATTATAAAATGAATGACGAAAAAAAATTAATAATTGTAGGAACTAGTTGAAAAATGACGAGAATAATTGGAAAATTTAAGAAAATATGTGAAAAAAATTATGATAATAATTGTCAATTGAAAACAAAATTCGAAAAATGACTAGATTAATAGTTAACTGAAAAAAATAATTGAAACAATTACACAAGAAATATTAAATTTAAAGAAAATAATTGCAAATTGCAAAATTAAGAAAATTATAGAAATTGTTGGGAATAATAAATTCCACATTTAACAACTGGCTTCAAAATAGAGAAAAAACATTATAATTAAAAAAAAGAATTAAAAATTGAAGAAAATAATTAAAAATTGCAAAATCGAATTGATATTTAAAGAATATACTTAAAAATTTTAAAAAAGTAATTGAAGAAAGCTGATAATTTATGAATATAGAAGAAAACAATTGAAAACTGAAGAATGAAAATAAAAATTGAAGAATGGAATTAAAAATTATAGAAAATAATTGTACTTAAAATTAAAGAAACTTAACGATAATCGAAAAAAAATAATAGAAAAAAGGCGATAATTTTCTATTGTTAAAAAAAATAATTGAAAATTTAAAAGTGGAATTTAATATTGTAGAAGATAACTGAGAATTGAAGAGAGTAGTTCTAGAATTAAATAATTGAACTGAAATTTTAAAACAATTTTTATGAGTAAAGAAAGTAATTGACAAAATTCGGTAAATATTGAATATTGAGGAATTAATTGAAAGTCGATAAAAATAATTGAAAATATAGAAAATATTGAGAATTGAAGAGTATACTCAAAAATTGAAGAAATAAATTGAAATTTTTAAAAAATTAAATGGAAATTTGAAGAAAATAATGGATAATTAAAAGAAAAATTACAATAAGACGAAAATAATTGAATATTGACGAAAATAATTAACTATTAAAAAAAATAATTTACAATTAAAAAAATCCAGAAATGGTGAGAATAATCGGTTTTCGACCAAAAAAATGTTTGAAATTAATGGATAATTATAAAATTGAAGGAGAATAATACATTTTTAATTGAGAACTGATGAAGATTATGGGAAAAATTATAGAATATAAATGAACATTACAAAAATTAATTGGAAATTAAAGAATTGTATTGAAATTTTAAGAAAATAATTGATAATTGAGAAAATACGATAATTATTAAATATTAAATAAAATAAATGAAAAACGAAGAATGCAATTGAAAATTGAAGTAAATAATTGAGAAATGAAGAAAATAATTAAAAATTAAAGAACACATTGAAGAATTAAGAATTTAATTGAAATTATGAGAAAATAGTTGATAATTGAAAGAAAAATTACAAAATGACTAAAATAATTAAATATTAAAGAAATATTTCCGGTTTTTCCGACAAGTGGCCACCCTGCTTATTATATTACTTATTATTCTACTTTTATAATAAAAGGAAATTAATAATTAGATGCATGAAATTTTAATATGAATGAATCTTGTGGATTATTATTATAGAAATTTAATTTCAATTATTTGTTTAAATTAAAGGAAAATTAATATTGCTGTTATCAATTATTTAGCTTAATTCTTACATTTTAATTTTTTACTTTTCATTTAAAATTTTTTATTTAATTAATAAACAGTTTTTGAATAAATTAAATTTTCATTCTTTGAAATTAAAAAATTAGTTTAATTAAATTATTACAAAATTTTATATTTTATTGACCTTTATCTCTTTTTTAAAAGTTAACCTCTAAATACATGGTTTTTGAAAGTTTCAGACTTTTCCTCTTCATAGAAGAAAAAATGAATAAATTTATTAATATTAAAAGAAATATATAAAAAATATTATTCATTCTTGTATTGATTATTACTTTTAAATAATCTTACCGTGTCGCGCCATTTCCCAAATGCTCCAGACTACACGGGGAAAACGTTTGAGGTAATCTTTCCCATATTATATGCAGGACCTCGGATCAAAGTTACAATTGAGATATTGTGTTCAAAATTCTGATAGTTATTTTCAAAAAATAAGAAAAATTTTCCCATATACGTGGTACTTGAGAGTCAAAAGTAGACTGAAAAAGACTACTCACTTAAAGCTGTAAAATGTGCATTAAAGTTGAAAAGAGTTTGCCGAGAAATGTGCAGAAGTTTACCATGCTACGGGTAATCGGAGTTCGGGCTCAGCGTCAAGTCCAATGACTCTCCAGCATGGTAAACTCTCCTCAAAACTCGGAATTTATTCCTATCGCATGATAAATCAAACTTTCTCCCTCTTTTTCCATTTTTAATTTGCAGATGCGATCACATATTATTTGTCTGTTAATTCCACAAGAACTCTTTCTATTAAAAGGAAAAAGAATTATTTTTAAATTATTAATTTTAATACTTATATTAGAGGCTAGCCCAGCTTACGTTGAATTATATAACATGAAACTATGACAAAAAAATTTTAAACGAAAACTTGTTAGATATTTCCTATTTACTGACTACTCTTTCAATTAGTTTATTTTTTAAATTCTTATAATATTTTGATTCTTTAATTGTAAATTTCTGTAAATAGTTTAATTCTTAATATTTATTTACATTTAATACTAAAATGATAAATTTTATAATAAATTAAACAATATTTGTATTTTACATTAATTAAAAAGAAAATTACCTAAAATATTTCAGATATGATGCTTTTCTTGGTTTTTTTATCATTGTAAAATTAAACTATCAAACATATATTTTACAACTTCTAAACTTCTATGTTTGTAAATTTTTTTAAATAAAAATTTCTTGTAATTTAAAGGCAGATTTTTTATATTTTAAAGTTTCTTTCTTGCTTTGAAAATTTTCAATTATGGTAATTTTTACTCTTTACTATTTTTAAATAGCTAAATGTCATTTTTTAAAATTATTATTTTTCTTACTTTTCATTTATTATACCTTTATAAGATCTACTTAATTCATTACTTTCAATTTTTAGTTGTAATAACTTTTATTTATTCAAATTCTTATTCAAAATAATATTTATTTTCGTAAATAACGTTTAACAAATTCTCTAAATCTGAGTTAGTTAAAAATAACTAGCTTGAAATCAAAAAGTTAGCTATTAATTCAAATAGCTATATTTCTACTAATCATTTAGTAAAAAATAAATAATTATTAGTTTAGTTTATTTTTAAGTTATATCAAAATAGATAATATTTTAGTAAAATTCTGATTATTATTAATAATTAATTATTTTTAACTAATTCAGATTAAAAGAACAGATAGGATTTTCTAGGTTATTAAACTTTTAATGCAGAAAATACAAATTTGTTTCTATAAAAATTATTATATTAAATAACATTTATATTAATATTTTTATATATAATACATATAATATATTTTTAATAAATGAATATTTGGTTTTTTAAACATTGTAAGAATTAAAATTGTAATAAATAAGAATTTTCTGTCTAATTATTAAATTACTTTATTTAAAAATTATATAATACAGGAGTCTCGGAAATCGAAATTAACACAAGTGAAATTGATCTAAAGTGAATAAAAGATAAAGTCAAAGATTTTGTTAATTACACCTATTTTTAATATTTAGATAATTGTTAAATTTGTACACATTATAAAAAATATTTTTTAAAATATCTACAAGTTATTTTTATAACAAGACCTTTAAGTTTTATTTAATTAATGAACTGCATAATTATAACTTTATACATTAAATAAAACTTTTTTTTAAATTAAAAAACTTTTTGACATTAATATAATATTTTGGTCGTACTTTTTAGAATTTAAAATACAAAATAAGTTCTAAATTAACATTTTGAATTTGATTCACAGATTATTGCAAGACAAAAAAGAAAGATTTAATAGAAATTACCAAAATTTTGAAACTTGATTTATATAAAAAATTGATCAAGGAAGGAAGCAATAATTAACACATAATTGTTTTAAATTAAAATTATTCAGTCTAAAGATATAAGAATTAAAACCGTTTCTCATAAAGGGATACAATTCTACTCAGTTAGTATATAAGGAAAGTTTGAATCTCTAATTCCAAATGTATTCGAGCGTGTTCGGTGTGCGTGAATGTGTATTTAGATATTTGTATATTGCGGCGTAAGTTTAGTTTAGGTAAATCGCGTCTTGTATATAGTTCAAAAGAATATTAAATTAATCTTAAGGTTAAAACTATGATCGTGATTGTATCGTTAAATGTAATTATAATTAGCGAAATAAGTAATCTCTATAGGAAATAAATCTGTAATTAATATGAAGGAAATCTTTTTATTTTTTGGTTGAATAGAAAAGATCATCTAGTTGGCAAAACTTTACCATGCTGGTGAGCAGGAGCCTTGACAAGAACATTGTCGAGGCGCGCTGAGCTCAAGAATTCGAGCTCAGCGCCTTGTCATCCAGCATGGTAAAGTTTTCCCACGTGCTGTGTATAATACTACTCAACTTTCTGGCAATCGAGGAATCGCCCTCCGACCATCAAATTACCATGCTGGAGAGTGATGTGTATCCATATTTTTGTATAAAACATTTCTAATTCTTGAATAATTTCTATTATAAATTGAATGGTAAAGTTTTCTAAAAATCACTTTCATCCGAGGTGTATCATGCTAACATGGTAAACTTTATCTGAAACATTTTCTCCGTGTATAATCTTCCTCGTGAGATGGATTATACTCCGGATTATTTACTAGTAACTTTTTGGGGAATATAAAAATAAAATTTTAAAAATAGGTTAGGGTGAGGTTAGGTTTTGACAGAATTCACCTAGAATCTAAGGCATGTTTCATATCTTGTCGCAATTTGAAATTTTCCGCCAATCGAAAGAACAGGCTATCCAATTTAACCAATAACGACGTTTCTCATGACAAACTCAATGAAAATCAAAAGGAGCACCACTGGAGTAATCCCGTAGTAAACCGGAGTATAATCCGAGCATCTGTCGAAAACACCCAATTAGTAGCTTCTTCATTGTTGAAGTAACCCTTCATAAAATGAGGCGATTTAAAACAAATTTCCCCCGGTTCTTTTGGATCTAGAGTTTTCCCCGTTTTTCTATCAATGATTTTTATTGACATATTTGGAAACAAATAACCACAAGAGTTCAAATTTATTTCATTCATTATTCCTCCACACATTGGAATCGATGTTTCACTACAACCTTAAAGAATATTACATGCAATTTTATTTATTTTTATATTTTGAATAAAAGTTTTAAAGCATAGAATTATAAAATTATCAAGTTAAAATCAATTTAAAAAAATAATTGGATAATCAAAAGAATTATCTGTTATTATTGTGGGAATATAAAATTATTACTTTATTTTATGCAAATATAAGAATCAAATCACCGTATATCTGTTTCAGAACACCATTTTTTGCCACTTTGATAAAACATTTTAATAATTCCGGCGCTAATTTGACGCCACCATATGTTATTATTTTAATTGAAGATGTATTATATTTTTTAATATTTTTCCACTTGCTCACCCTGTATAACATTCCTAAGGAAAATTGGACTTTTGTCACCTAATGGCCAAAAACATTTTTATCTATTTATTAATTTATAAATACATTCAAAAATTACGAAATTATAAATTAATTTGTAAATTAAAGTTATTATAAATTTACTTATAAATTATTAAGTTAAAATTCTGTTAGTTTATAAAAAATGGAAATTTCTTCAAATTAATCTCCGATAAAACTTCTTTTTAAATTCAACAATACCTTGTATTTTTCGATCAAATTAAAAGCCTCGTGTAATTCGTGGCATGTTTCTTTCACGACGATACTTTTCGTAAAATTCGAAATATTTACTAACATTATTCTAAGTGATATTATCCAATAAAATGGTAAAAAATTCAGAGATACTTCATTTTCTTCTCCATTTTTACCAAACACTAGTAAAGCTTCGAAGATAGATTTATAAGAATGGGAAATTAATTTGCAATCACTTGTTGTACCGGAAGTTAAAGTTAAAATGCAAGGATCGTCTGGATTTAGTGGTTGTAAACAGCAAAATTTTTTAACTTCTATTAATTCTATTTGGCTATTGAAAATGTCATTTAAATAATAGAATCCCGCTATTTTAGTGAAGGTTATGATCTTCACTTTTAAATTCCTTTTTTTTGCAACTTCTTCAAATAATTTAGCTTCTTTCTCTTCAGTAAATATGAATTTAGGAACTTGCAAGCTAAAGAAGTATTTAATATTTTCTGTAAAAAAAATAATTTTGTAAATTTTATGTTTAAATAACATTATTGGGGATTTAATTTAATTATGAATTTTTTAATTTAAAAAAAAATGGAAATAATTTACTAAATATGACTCGAAGTATACATATGAAGAATTTCTGAAAACTATGTTACCTATGTTAATTCCTTTGAATGCAAAAAAATGAATAGCGGCATTGTAAAAAGTTGATAAAACTGGAATATAAGATGAAATTTGATTAGAGCAACAAGTAAGTACTATATCTTTAGAATTTAATCCTTGTTTTCTCAACCATAGAGCACACCGCACACTTTTATCTAACATTTCTTTGTAAGTAGTTTCTTCACCAGTGATAGCATCGACCTAATTAATTAAAATTAAATTGGATTAATTAAGAAATTAATTTATAAATACATTTTTTCAAAATTACCTGTCCAACAAAATCCGGTTTGCTTCGTAAGGTTTCCAAAAACCATTCTCCTAATATTTTGTCTTCAAATTTACACTGCTCACTCTTCATAATTCCATCTTCTATTACAAATTTCTTAGACATTTTGAATTTATTTAATTTGTTTAAACATAAATTTTCATTCACGAAAGTGTTTTATAAAATATCAAATGATTAATTTAAAAGTTCTATATAAAATAACTTTTCTGCTTTCACTGCTATAAGTATTGATAAAATGGGCACATAACTGACAACTGATTAACAACAACAATAGTTAAAATGGTTTTTTTCAATATATAATTAAATTAAAACTAAACAATTAAATCATTTTGTAAATGAATTATTTTTTTTGTACGAACTTAGTAACTAGACATTGATAATAACTCTAAATTTTATAAAAATTATCGATAGACTGGTTTCCAGAGTTTATTTTTAAACAAATATGTAAAGAAAAGTAGGTATTTCTTATCTTTTATGTTATACCAGTAAGATATATAAACAATTCCTTCTTTAAAAAAAAAAATTCAATTATTTAAAAGTTTATTTGATTTGTAAAATGTATTTAAAAATATTGGGTTATATTATATATATATTTTACATTTTCACCAGTCGATAATAACTTTCTTATTTTTTCTGGAAGAGGCCATTTTTTTCGATTTTCAATTCTCGAATTGATACTAAAGTTATTAATTATGAAATTATGGGATATGAAGTATCCATTACGCGGTTAAATAGATCTGTCAAAGTTACAGCTAAATAATATCGCTCCATATCGTCGACCTAAACGTTTAGTTGCGTTACCTAAATTATATTGCAAAAAAGATATATCTATTCTACCTAAACAATTTAACCAGTTATTCTATATTTTTAGCTGAATAACAGCTAGATAATATAGGAGTAGCGCCTAAATTCTTTTAGCAACATTTTTTAGGTAATACGTTTAGCTAATGTTGACAGCATTTCTAGCTGTAGTGGGTAGAATTTCTAGATGACATTACTCTCTTGTTTATATAGCCATATTTGATCTCACAGATATAAAATAATATATATTTTAACAATACAAAACCCTTTGAGGTAAAAGATTTAATGAATATGAATTTCCGTAAATAAAAATGACTATAAGATTTTATATTTAAAAGTACCTTACGACTTTTAATAAAAGATATATTTGTAGTTTCATTAGAATTAAACAATATGTAACTTTCAATCTTTCAAATCATTTTTCTAACTGATAATAATTGTTGGTTTCATTGTAAATTTTTGTAGTTAGTGCACGTATATTTGTTTATTTTTATATAAAATTGTAAATAAACTGTTTCTTTATTAATAAAAAAGCGTTATCTGCAACATTCTATATTACAAGTTAGATCGAGATAAATTAACATAATCGCATAATTTGTTTTATTTAAATTAACGTTATTGAAAGTATTTGAGGTACCATAAAAGCATAAATCTTTTAGGAAATTATTTAATTCATAAAACTTGTATAAATTAAAAAAAAATCTTAAACTACTTAAAAACTGAAAATTTGTACTTTCTATTACATTGAAGCTGGTACAATGATCGTAAACAATTAAAACTTTATCTTGGAGTTTTAGTGATTTAACCATATTTTAATTTCTTTTTATTAAAATAAATTTAAGATGAGGAAATTTAGAAAATAAATTTTAATAACATTCTTTTTATTTTTCAAAATAATTCCATCATTGGTATTTAGCTATACCTCTAAATCCGTTTATTTTTTAAAGACTGGAATATTCAAATTGAAAATCGCCTTTTATAATTTATAATTGCGCAATTTATTACAAATTATAATATATGTAAATGGTTCTAATTCTCACAAGAAATCATTTGTCTTCTTTTGTAATTCTGACAAACGATATTTTCCATTAGCAGTCATAGGTAATTCATTTAAAATTTTCACAGCAATTGGCACTTCTATTCCCTCCAAAGCATTTACGATTTCCCAAAGTTCGTTTTCTGTAATCTGTCAAAAAGAAATTACAAACCTAATTGCAAAAAATTTACCAAAATTGAAAAAAATTAATGTAATTAAAACAGTTATTAAATTTCTTTAAACATAAATTTCAAAAATACATTTGAAAAGAAGGAAAATTAAAAAAATTTAAAACATAGTAATGAAAAATCTTTGAATCGGGAAGAAGGGTAACAAAAGCAAAAACTCTTGGAGAATCAGGAATTTCGAAATTTGATAAAGCAATAGCATGTATAATTTCAGAATTTGCAAGAAGGGAACGTTCAATTTGCCAAAGAGGCATGATTCTTCCATTTGGTAAGACTGAAAGATTTTTTATTCTTCCCAGAACATAAACCAATCCAGAAACATCATAGTATCCAAAATCTCCAGTGTGAAACCAACCTGATTACAAAAAAAAGGAAAGTTGGTAAATTTCCATATAAGGAAATTTTCCAGGAAACTTTTTAACAGATCCCTTGTAAAAAATACAGAAAATTTTCCCTAGAAACTTTTCTTAAAAACTTTCATTGAAAAATTTACAGTATCTTTCTTTCCCAGGTGCGAATTTTGGTCGGCAGCCAGTTTGTCCATCGGGCCAAGGTCGGCACAACTCTGGCATGCGTAGTTACGTCTGCCAAAGTTTGCCCAACTATATTGTTTTAAAATTAAAATATTTTATTTTATTTAATTGCATTTTTAATAAAAAATATTTCTCAGTAACGAAGGGAACTTGCAAAACAATTTCCATTTTGCCGTCTATCCCAATATAGGAGAGGCAGGAGGTAGTGAGTCTTTGAAAATATCGAAGATTTCTACGAAGAATTAGTCAAGTCAAGTCAAATAATTTTTATTGATATCAATAATTATACAAATGATACACTTTTATACTTATACTCTAGTAGTTTTCTGTGGCTCCTATCTATGCGATTTATCCACTCATATATTTATTAATTTTCAACTTACAAATAATATTTTTACGAAAAAAGAATTGTTTTAAAAGCGGGAA
Source organism: Ganaspis brasiliensis (assembly GCA_037103525.1). NCBI lineage: Eukaryota > Metazoa > Arthropoda > Insecta > Hymenoptera > Figitidae > Ganaspis > Ganaspis brasiliensis. Next base: position 3,036,281 of record JAZKLR010000535.1, on the reverse strand, counting down.
AATTGTTTTAAAAACCTGCCTGATAATACGAGAAGAACTTAAATACTACTATGTACAGAATATTTACAATATTTACAACTTATAATCTAAGAAGCAGTCCTGGACTGCAGTAGGTGGTGAGGTAATCTATGCTTAATTTTGAAAGGAGCTTCGTTATATTTTATTTTACAGACATCTTTTAGTATTTCTAAATTATCTAGGTTCTCATAGAAATCTTCCGTAACCTTATAAATTAACTTCTTAATACTGAGTATTCCAGTCTTTTTATGTAGCTTTGAGATCCTGGTTCCTCTTTTTGCTTTGAGTATCATGCGCAAACATTTATTTTGTAATACTTGTAATTTTTGAATATAAGTTTTAAAGGTACCACCCCAGATGGGAGCTGCATACAATATAATAGGTCTTATTATCATTTTGTATATTATTTTCTTATTTCTTAAATTCATACTACTTTTGTAACAAAGAAGTGGTGTAACAAAGAAGTGGACGAAGAATTAAATAAAGCTGACTCCTTATATAAAATTAATGCTGCACTTCAGTTGCGAGAAGCATAGCATGGTCGCTCTCCCTACACGGCGTTGAGTAAAACTAAAATCACGCGCCGCGCCGCTTCAAACCGGATATTTCCGAAAAACAAAAACCGGCTTACAGTCATTTAAATCTTTTAACTGCAAATAAATATGATTTTGACAAAAATAAACTTTTAATAACTGTTAATAATAAATAATAATAATTAGTAAATGTTTTTTATTAGGAACTTTTTATTTTGTGAATATTTATTTTATAATTTAATAGAAAATTCCAAAAGATATGAAACAAAATTTTCTTCTATTAAGATAAATATGTGTGTGGCTGGGTTTATTTTTTATAAAAGAGTTTAACACAAACATTAAATTTACCAATTTAATAATTTATTTGTCATCAATTTAGCAAAAATTTAATTCATGAGTGAACAAAAAAAAACCTCAATATTCTATACTTCATTCAAACTCTAAATCCCTAAACTTTCATACATACGTACCAAGGCCAAACTATATGATTAAAATTTTGATTAAAATATTAATAACAATATATTGGGGATCATACCAAAATTTAATATACAATTCGGATCGAAGTACATACGTAGATGGGTATCGTCGTTGATGAATCAGGTCCTCCAATGTTGACTCTTCAAATTCCAATATTCCTAGGAACGTTCCCAATCTCAATAGTGAAGATACTCGATTTCTTAGGTGGATGTGACAGCAACAAATTTGCAGCAACAAATCCTTACTGGATAATATATATTAAATGATTTCTGGACAGTGGACAGATATTTCAGATTTCACAAACAGTTTTTTTAAACAAATGCTTTTTGTTGTATTTTAACAGTGATCACTGCACTTGGTATTTATTTATTTAAAACATAAAATCAAATAACTTATTATTGATTTTCGTTTCCGAATAAAATTAGAAACATGAACTAAAATTTCACAAGACCAATTTATTAACGTGGCCTTGTTTTCCTGACGGCCATACAGGACTGTCCTCTTATCATTTCTCCTTGTTTCCTCTCGTCTCCCTTCCAGCTACATTTTCAAAATGGGGATATGTCTTTATCCACTACAAATATCACTCTAGTCACTTGAAAATTTCGAAATATCTAAATCAAAATTAATAAACGATATAGAAAATTAAGCAAAATAAAGCAGTTAAAGAGATAAAAATAGAACAAAACATTTTAAATTTATTAATAATACCTATTTATCACCTATGATAGTTATTTTAATAAAAATTTTGATAATTGATGCTATTTTCGAAATTTTAAATTCATTTAATAATAAATAATTGTAGCAATTTATTAAAAATATTCTTACCACCTTTTTTATATGTAATAGAAACATTTACTTAGATAAAATGTAATAAAAATTATTACAATTAATTAATTTTTAACTGAAGGTTCCATTGAAAGGGACAAATATAAAATTGCAGAAAGTTATTTTAATGAAATAATCAAGATCTAATAAATTAATAGACAAGTTAATTGATTAATTAATTAATAATTTTTAAAATATGAGTATTATGTAACTGAGTAATTTATTTATATTAATTTAATAAATTAAAATAATAATTACTAAGCATTGACAAATAAATATTTTTTGAAAAATCGTTGAAATTCCTACTTTTAATTAAATTATTTTTATTTACAACTTTTAAAATTATAGGGGAGAGGGCCCCAAGTTGGACACCCTTTCGTCTTATTGCTGTAGAATCCAAATAAAATAAAATATATTAAAATGTTTTATACCGGATGAAAGTACAATTTATAAGGTAACCTATGGCCACAAAGATAAAATTTTATTTTGAACATAAACATTTTTTAATGCGTTTTTTCTAGTAGTTAAAATTTTCGGTCTAAAAAAAAGTGGCCCCAAGATGGACACCTTCTTAAAAGTCTCTGAAAATTGTAGTAAATAAAAAATTAACATCGTGTAACAATTCTTAAAATAATTTTAATCATTTTACGGAATTTATCAGGAAATAACATTTCTTAAAACTTCAATCTAATAGCTTAAGAGTAAAAAGTAATAAAATATCAAAAAATATCAAAATATCAAATTCTCTAACGATAACATCACATTTTATGGTGGAAAATAAAAAATTTTAATTAATTAACTCAAAAAATTATTAAAAAAAGTGTAAAATCCAAAATATGCAAATAAATACATTGAGATTTGAGGCATGTCCATCTTAGGGTACATGATACCATTTTTTAATCCCCAGTAAAAATATATATAGGGGAGAGTAGTCAGAGTTGGATATAGTTTTGACTTTTCTATATAACTTCTCCTGTAGGCCGAATTTTGCGATGTCTCTTATATTATTGGAAAGTTCTACTAAAATGCAATGTTTTTGCTAAACATTGCAAAAAATTTGGACCAAAAGTTTCAAAGTTATAGGCAATTAAAAAAAAAAAAAAAGGTAGTCAAAGTTGAACATGGTAGTCAGAGTTGGGTCACTGTAGAAAATCAATGAAATATGAAGATAAATGATTGAAAATGACAATATCTTTACCTTCGCATGATAGAATGGCACTCAAATACATTTGGAAAAGACAAAAGGAAACATGAAATTGAAGTAAATCATATTTCCTCTTGTATAGCGAAATTGATCTGAAAGTGAAAAAGTATTACCAAAAATTTAAATTTTCTTTCTTTCCAATAGAAATGAAGTTTTTGATACCTTTTTAAGTTAACAAATTCATTTTGATTGCAAAAATGCTTCAGAATTGCAAAATTTTGGATGCACCAATCTTGACTCAAGCGTCGTTTAGCTTCATATCACACACACACCATGAAAGCTTTATACAAACACCAAATTACGTTCCACATTTTCGTATAACACGTTAATGAACAATTTTAGTCAACATAATTTGTCTTTGGCATATTTCTTCTACATTTAATTATCAAATTTTGAAACTACAAAAACGTTTTTTGTTGGGCGTATAACACGGACTCGCTTAATACGTTTATATAGTTCGCACACTTCACTGCAATCCATGTAAAAAGTTTGCTGCCATTGCTAACAAGTATTTACACACAACTACATATGGATCTACTGTAATAAAACAAAATAAACGCGATGATTCAACTCTGACCACTGTCCAACTCTGACTACTCTCCCCTACGAACACTGAATTACTAAAATCATTTTAGGATATTATTATACGATAAATAAAGAATATTTTAACGTTAAGTACTCATTCTAAATCATCAATTTAAGTAACTTTACCAACTTAAGAAAAAACTGTTACAAAACTTTTTTTGACCCAAAATTACGTGGCATGTGTAGAAGAAAAACCAACTGGTTTTTTTTCTTCAAATGTGCATCAAAATCTTCGTCTAGACAAATAACAAAAATAACAAAAAGCATAAGGCGCTGCCACCTTAAACAAAAATTTTATACGAAATGTCCATCTTGGGGCCCTGTCCATCTTGGGGCCCACTCCCCTAAAATTAAATTATCGTTTTTATTTTGAAATTTTTTTTAAAATTATGAGATATGGGTACATATATTTAAAGATTAACAGTACATTTTATTTTACTTTATTTTTTCTTTCTTTTACTAAAATAGCACTAAATTTTAATTTAAGAGGGAAATAAACATAATATTAACTATTTAAATGAATTTTACTAAATTAATTATTGTTAGGAATTTTTATAAATTTAGCGTTTAATTATAGAATTAAAATTATTTAAATATACTAATTTATTGATAGAAATTTTTAAAGGTCAAAATTAAAGTCAAAAAGTTACTTTAAGAACATAATTAAATCTAAGAAATAAACAAATAATTGATAAATAATGAAGGTATATTTTATGTAATATATGAGTTATATTGTAGTTGAATAAATTAATAATCAAATATATATAAGTATAATAAATATATAATTTTTAATCAAACTAATTAAATTAGAATTAGTTAATTATTATTGATTGGGGTTTGCAAATTTTTCAAGGAAAGTATTTTCTTTAGTAAAAAATAATAATAATAATAATAAAACAAGTATATATCTTACAATTCCAAAAAAAAATGTAAAATAAAGTCAATAATTTAACTTGATAACTTCGAAAGTTCTAATAATAATAAAATAAATATAATTAATAAAGGTTTTTTCATCAATGCTTAGTAATGTATAATTTATTAAATTACTTTAATATATCACTCAAATGTAATTGTTATATTATCAAAAAATTATTAATTGAATTATTAAATTGTTTACTTAATAATTAGATATTAGTTATTTCATTAAAAAAATTTTTTAAAATTTAATCTTTAGTCTCTTCAATTGAACGTTCTATTAAGACTTAATTAAGAATTAATTAATCATATATTAATTTAATTTTAATTTATCGTAAATACATCTTATTAATAATTTTAAAATGTTTTGTTCTATTTTTATCTCTTTAACTGCTTTATTTTGCTTAATTTTCTATGTCGTTTATTAATTTTGATTTAGATATTTCGAAATTTTCAAGTGACTAGAGTGATATTTATCTTAAAAGAAGAAAATTTCGTTTCATATCTTTTGGAATTTTCTATTAAATTATAAAATAAATATTCACAAAATAAAAAGTTCCTAATAAAAAACATTTACTAATTATTATTATTTATTATTAACAGTTATTAAAAGTTTATTTTTTTCAAAATCATATTTATTTGCAGTTAAAAGATTTAAATGACTGTAAGGGCACGCATGCATTCTTCCCGCAAGTCATTTGCTCGACTCGACATTTGATCGACTGGTCATTTCCTCGACTGGTCATTTCCTCGACTCGACATTTGCTCGACTCGACATTTCCGCGACTGGTCATTTCCTCGACTGGTCATTTCCTCGACTCGACATTTGCTCGACTCGACATTTCTGCGATTGGTCATTTCAACGACTGGTCATTTGATCGACTCGACATTTGAAAGAATGGTTTTTTTATGTGAGTTTCCTCTCTATTTTGTAGTAGTTTGTGGTTTCTATTTATCAAGCGTTCTTAGTGTGCATAGTGTTGAATATATTGTCGACAGATGGAGCCAGGAGTATTATATTCAATATATTCAACACTATGCACACTACCCAGTGGGCAAAAATTTCCAAAAGACGTCTTAAGGACGTCTTTTGAACATAAAAGCCGACATAGGGACGTCTTTCGGACATGTGTGCCCACTGGGTAAGAACGCTTGATAAATAGAAACCACAAACTACTACAAAATAGAGAGGAAACTCACATAAAAAAAACCTTTCTTTCAAATGTCGAGTCGATCAAATGACCAGTCGTGGAAATGACCAGTCGCGGAAATGTCGAGTCGAGCAAATGTCGAGTCGAGGAAATGACCAGTCGAGGAAATGACCAGTCGATCGAATGCCGTTCGATCAAATGTCGAGTCGAGCAAATGACTTGCGGGAAGAATGCATGCGTGCCACTGTAAGCCGGTTTTTGTTTTTCGGAAATATCCGGTTTGAAGCGGCGCGGCGCGTGATTTTAGTTTTACTCAACGCCGTGTAGGGAGTGCGACCATGCTATGCTTCTCGCAACTGAAGTGCAGCATTAATTTTATATACGGAGTCAGCTTTATTTAATTATTCGTAGAAATCTTCGATATTTTCAAAGACCCACTACCTCCTGCCTCTCCTATATTGGGATAGACGGCAAAATGGAAATTGTTTTGCAAGTTCCCTTCGTTACTGAGAAATATTTTTTATTAAAAATGCAATTAAATAAAATAAAATATTTTAAATTTAATAATTTATTTTTAGAATTTATTAAAATTTTTTTTATTATTGGCTTATTAATGGCAGACAATAATGGGCCAATGATGGCTTGCCAATTATTGTCAGGGACGTGGACATCCCATGATTTAACCAATAATGGACCATTAATGGTTGCCAATAATAATGGTTCAATGATGGTCTGTTGGCTCCCAATATTTGGCCATTAACGCACCAATGGTTTTTCCCCCATTAGGTAGTGCACCTTACATAAATTACAAGCGTATTGGAAACCTGATCTATCAAGTCAGTAAAACCATTACAATGCCTTTTTGAAAAAAGATGAGAAAAAAAGTGATAAATATTGTTTTTATCGCAACTTAAACTTTATGTTTAGTGAATTTAGTCGCAATGTTTTCTGAGCAATTTCTTGATTTAGTTCTTTGTCTTTTATTTTAGTGAGGCTAATGAACTCAAGAGGATATCTTTGTAAAAATCTTGTGCATATGTTGGATCTAACCACCAATATCTATTAATTTTTGTTCTGTAGTTGTGGATTCTATCTATTTTAGGTAAACTTGTGAAGTATCTGATTAGTAAATCAGTAGTTCTACAGTCTACACCTGGTTTATAATATATTTTTTTATTAAAGGCATGCCTTTTAACGTGGTAAATTATCTGTATATTATTCTTATCCCGTATTAACCCCATGCTATCCAAATACAGAAAGGGTTCATGCCCTAATTTACCATTGTTTCTTATTTTTCCATAATATACATGATTTAGATAATAATGCGCAAATATTTGGCTATTTTTATATATTTGACATTACCTAGCTATGTGATCTCTGGTCAATTTTAATAAAAAACAGTCTATTCTGTTTATGTTAGCTTTTTCGTATAATATTTTATTTGCGTAGCATTTTGTGTATCCTGATTTAGGAGTTCTGTACAACCTTGTACATGCTCTAAGACAGCATCTCTCAGAAGCTCTAAGTTTTTCCATGACACTTGGTCCCACATTGTACCATATTGGGCCACCGTAAGTCAATATCGGTCGAATTAACAACAAATATGCTATTATTTTTATCCTTGGCTGCAAGTGTTTTGACTGAAAGAGTCCTATGTAACCAAAGTACGCCGCTTTTGCTTTTTTTTTAACATTATTGATACGTGATTTCTGAATCTTAATTTATCATCGAAGTACATCCCCAAATATCTGACAACGATTGTATGTTTTACTGGTTCGCTATTTTCGTTTGGTTTTATGTGAAATTTTCTCCAAACTATGTAGAACTTTTTGCTCACTTCTCTTGTATTTGGTCTAAAAAGGATTGTTTCGCACTTATCTAAATTTACTTTTAATTTCCAGGTATTATAGTAATCAACGAGTTGTCTAAATTTTTTTTGAAGTGCTTTTCTGAGCTTATTGAGATCCCTGAGCGTAATGTACACAACAAAATCATCCGCGAAGGCTATCTCCCTCTCTATATAGGATTCATTCAGCCCATACAAAGACAACATGGATGCCATGAATATGTTGTATAATATTGGCGAGTTCACAGCGCCTTGCTGCAGCCCATCATCTAGACTAAATATTTTATCTGAAACGATCTGTCCCAAACATACTGTTAACCTTTTGTCCTGTATCGAAATCCATATTATTCTTATTAAATGACGTGTAAAATTGTTCTTCAAAAGTTTAAAAAGTAATCCTTCCCTCCAAACTGTGTCGAAAGCTTTCTCTATATCAATAAAAACAGCCCCACAAAAATTTTTTCATTGATCGCTCTATGTATGTCCGATGAGAATTTACCTATTGCATGCAATGTTGAATGTTTGAACCTAAAGCCAAATTGACATTCTGGAATAATACTGTTTTCGTCACAGAATTTCATTATTTGCTGATTTATTATCATTTCAAATATTTTACTTATATTAGGGAGTAGGCTGATTGGCCTATAACTCGATGGAAGATTTGGTTTTTTATCTTTTTTTAGAATGGGTACCACTTTAGCTATATTTTCCAAGCTGGAGGATAGTACGCGTTGTTTATTATATTATTAAAAATAATATTATAATTCCAAATGTAAGCTACAGGCAAATGTTTCAACGCTATGTTAGGAATTTTGTCCGTTCCCGATGATCTTTTATTATTTAATGATTTAAGAATTTTTAACAATTTATCCGGCATGCTAAATATTTCTCCGTTTTCTTCTCCCGCAATTGGACGAGATACTTTATTGATATTATCGAAATTTATCAATGACCTATTATTTAGTCTATCGTTATTCACTTGATCTTGAAAGTCTTTCGTCTTATCTGCAATGAATTGGTTAAATCTAAGGTTTTCCTAAATTCATATTTTGTCTATTAACTGACCCAAAATAAGCACCGAGTACTGCCATTTTATGTTCTTGATCTTCTACAATAAAATTGTTATCCGTATCTTTATGCACTAACTTAGTGTCAATTTGTGCTTGCTCTAGCAGCTGAATATTATTATTACAAATTAATAAATCGCTAACTTCAGAGGCAGTATTTCTTCTAAATACTCTATTTATTTCGGGAAACATGTTCTGATCTATTTTTATATTTTACTGGCCCAATAATTGTTATATGATAGTTTAATTTCATAGTTAATTTGTTTTTTTTATTTAATGTAAAAGATAGTTGAACATTTCTATTTCCTCCCTATCTTTATTTCTTTTCAACTGTAATCTATTTTAATTTTTGGCGTTATGTATTTGCTGTTGAAACTATCCATGGCTATGGCAGACGTAACTACGCATGCCAGAGTTGTGCCGACCTTGGCCCGACGGACAAACTCTGGCTGCCGACCAAAATTCGCACCTGGGTTTCTGATAGCTTCCATTGTAAAATTCCTGAAATCATTTCTTGAAAAATTCAGAAAACTTTTTTTGTGAATTTCTCGGAAACAGCTCTTAGAAACGTTCTGGAATTTTTCCTTGGAAACTTCCAGCTATATATTTTTTTAATTTAAGTGAAAAATAAAATTCGAAATGAGGCACTATAGTTTTTTATATTATTAACTCTTAAAGTGTAACGCTGGGTCACTTGTGACCCTGCCAATCTTAAAAAATTGAAATTTGTTCACTTTTTTTATCTGTTTGAACAGTTGTATTGCTTAAACAAATGAACATATCGGCTATATAATGATTAGTCCTTATACTAGGATAGTTGATGTAAAACTATGAATTTTTCAGAATTTTTTCAGAGCACTTTAAAGCACTTTTTAAAGCGCAAGGCACAAGTGACCCAGCGTTACAGCTTAAGGGTGCCGAAAAACACGTTACCTTTTAAGGGTTAAAGAATACTTTTTTGATGAAGACAATATAATTGAGTGTTTTTAAAAATAAAAGAAATATTGTAACTTATTTGTAATATTTATTATTTAATTTTAATGAACTAAATTTAAATAAATTTAATTTAAATAAACTATCTGAGATATTTGAGGAAATTTCTGAAAACTTTTCAAAAACAACCCAAGGAAACTTGTCAGAAATTTAACTTAAAAACTTTTTGCAAGATGCCTTTGGAAAGTTTTTTGGAAACTTTCCTTGGAATCTCGCAGTTATTATTATTTAAACTCATTAAATAATAATATAAATAAGACACGGTCTTATTTTTTAGTTTTAAAACTAATCTCTTGGCAGAGATAATATTAACATAATATTAATATTGCTAATAAAAGAGTGTTTTTAAAAAAGAAAAAAATATTCTTACTTATTTAAATATTTATAATTTAAATTAAATAAGTCTACTTGCGAGCATCCAGAAAGTTTCTGGGAAACTTACAGCAGGTTTTTAATGGTATAGAACGTCCAACGTCCTTCCGGCAGGACAAAAGATCCTTCCGCGAGTACGTGGTAAATCGCGTTATAAAGTGAATATGAATTAAGATAAATTATTACACTAATTTTAATTTAACAAAGTGAATAAATAATGAGTTTTTAACTGAAAAAGTGAGTAAATAGTGAAATAAAAAAAAGCGATTAAATAGTAAGTTTTTAAATAAAAAAAAGTGAATAAGCAATATAGAGTTTGATATTACTGATATTAAATTGGGGGGGGGGGGGCGCCAGCAGGAAGAGCCATTCAAATTTGAAAATAACAATTCGAAAATCGCAAAAATAATTGAAATATGTAGAAAATAATTAAAAAATGACAAAAATAATTCAATTTGGAAAAAAAGGTGTAAATGACAAAACTACCTAATTGAAAAATTGATTAAAAATCAAAAAGTGATGACTAAAATTGAAACGAAATAATTGGAATTTAAAGTAAATAATTGAAAAGTTTAAAAAATAATTGAAGTTACAAAAAAATAATTAAAGAATGACAAAAATAATTAAAATTTGAAACAAAAGTTTGAGACTGGTGTAAAAAATTTAAATTTTCGCACAATATTATATTGAATATTGATATTCAATATATGATATTGAAGAAATAAGTAAAATGTAAAGAAACCAGGGACTGACACGAAAACCGAATTCTGTTTCTGTTTTGAATTGTTGTGACGAAACAAAAATGTACAATCAATATTGTTTTGTATTGAGCCTGAAACGAAAAGGCTCTGAATTACGTTTTCGTCTCATGCCCGAAACGAAAATCAACTCCGAATTTCGTTTCAGTCTCATGCCCGAAACGAAAAGACTCTGAATTTCGTTTTCGTCTCCTGCAAGAAAAGAATTGTGTTTAAAATTGTTTTTGTGAAATTTAGAGCCTTTTTCATGAGAAACGAAAACAAAATTCGAAGTCTTTTCGTTTCGGGCATGAGACGAAAACGTAATTCAGAGCCTTTTCGTTTCAGGTTCAACACAAAACAAAATTAAATTTATATTTTGTTTCAGTTTTTCAAAACCGAAACGAAACAAAAATAAAATATATTTTGTTTCGGTTTTCGTGTCAGTCCCTGAAAGAAACTAATTAAAAAATGACATAAATAATAGAAAGCTGGTGTAAAAATGACACTTTTTAGACAATAGTTGAAAAATTGAAAAAAAATAATAGAATTTTCAAGAAAATAATTGAAATTTGAAAAAAATAATTAAAAAATATCAAAAAATGTATGTGTAGAAAATGATTAAATAATGACACAAATAACTGAAATTTAGAAAAAAAAATTGATGAAAAATGAGAAATATATTTAAAAATGAAGTAAAAAAATAAAAAATTTAATACATTATTTGAAAAATTGTATAAAATAATTGAAAAATTAACGATACAATTGAAATGTGAAGAAACAAATTGAATACTGACATAAATAGTTGAAAACTGATCTTCAAATGTTAATAAATTCATGACAATAATAAAAAGATTCAAGAAAATGACATTTAAAGAAAATAATTCCAAAATGTCAAAAATATTTGAATATTGACAAAAATAGTTGAAATTTGAAAAAATAATTGAGAAATGACCAAAATAATTGATAATTTTAAAAAAATTAAAAATTTGAAGAAAATACTGAAAAACTTGACAAAACAATTGAAATATTGAAATGAATATTTCAAAACTGGTGTAAAAATTAAAAATTATAGGTAGACATTAATTGTAAAGTTAAAAAAAGTATTATAAGTTTGAGAAAAATAATTGAAAGTTGAAGAAATTAATTGAACTTTGAAGACAATAATTGAAACTTGAAGAGAATAATTCAAAAATAGCAAAAAAAAACAAATATGAAAAAAATAATTAAAGTTTGAAGAAAATAATTGAAAATGGTGTAAAAAAATTAATAAATTCGTGACAATAATAAAAATAATAATGAAAATGATTGAAAACAGGTGTAAGAAATTTAAAATTTCATGACAATAAAAAAAAATTAAATAAAATAATTGCAATTTGTAAAAAATAATTTTAAAATGACAAAAACAACAAAAATAAAAAAAAAAAAATTGGAAAATGACAAAAGTAATTGAAATTTGAAAAAAATAATTGAAAAATAACGAAAGTGAATTGAACTTGTGTAGACAATTTGGATATTCCTGACAATAATTTGAGGATTGAAGAACACAATAGAAATTTAAAAAAAATAATTGAAAAGTTTCAAAAATAATTGAATTTACAAGAAGATAATTGAAGTTTGAAGAATAATTGAAATTTGTTGAAATTAATTGAAAAACAATGTACAAATTTAATAAACTCATAAAAATAATAAAGAAAATAATTGAAATTTATAGAAAATAATTAAAAACTAATATAATAAATTTAAAAATGTATGTCAATAAAAATTTATTTATTTATTTACGGACAAAAGTCCATCACAATATAAAATTTAAAAATGTATTTTAACAATAAAATTAAAATTTGATATAACATTAATAATTACTATATTAAATATTAATAGGTCGCATTCAATAATTTGAATAAAATAATAATTGAAATTTGTAGAAAATAATTCTAAAATTGCAAAAATAATAGAAATATGAAGAAAATAATCGTAAAATAATAAAAATACTTGAATAATGACAAAAGGAATTGAAATTTGAAGAAAATTATTGAAAATTAACAAAAGTAGAATAGAAACTGGTGTTGAAAATTTAGATATTTCTAGAAATAATTTAAAGATAGAAAAAAATAATTGAAATGTTGAGAAAATAATTGAAAAATGACAGAAGTAAATAAAAACTTGTGTAATAAATTTAAATATTCATGACAAAAATTTAAAGACTGAAGAGAATATTTGATGTTTGAAAAAATCAAATTCAGAGTCGCAAAGATACTTGAAAATTTGCACAATAATACTTTAAAGTTAACAAAAGTACTTTAAAAATGACAAAAATAATTGAAAAGAGGTGTTGAAATTACGTATTTGTAAATTGTAATTAAAAAATTGACGATTAATTGGAATATGAACAAACTAATTGATTTATAAGGTAAATTTTTAATCAGGCACCTAATATCAGAAGACCCCTCCCCCCGCAGTTGGAATAGACATTTTACTAAAAAAGTGAGAAAAGTGAGTTTTTTTTAAAAAATGAGTAATAGTGAGCAATTTTAAAAAAAAGTCAGTAAAAGTAAAAAAGTGTGTCACTGACAGCCCTGTAATAAGAAGAAAATAAATAAGTATTTAGGGATTCTAAATATTACTTCATTGAAACTTTGCAGCAACCTTTCCGGAATTTTTTAAACTTGCAGCAAACTTGATGAAAGTTTCGGAACTTCGAAAATGGTTAAAAAAAATAACAGAATAATTTAAACTGTATTTAGTTTTTTAATTTTAATTTTTTCCAATATAGTAAAATAACGTAATTTTAATTTTTAATAAATCAGACTATTCGACACTTTAAATTAGTCTAAATTATATAATCAAAATTCATATAATTGTGTAATATATAAATTAGTATTATTTATAATCAATATCTCGTCATTAAGGCTCACTCTGGATTTTAAAACGTAGACAGAAAAAAATGAATAAATATAATTAGTAACTAACTTCAGAAGTTTACGGAGATTATTATTATTTAATTCCAAGGGAAGCTTATTTGGAAATCTTGCGAGAAGTTTTTAAGAGAAGTTTATGGCAGAAGGAAAAAATTTTATTTCCATCAAACATAAATATTCGTCTGATATACAATCAATTCGAAAATATGATTGACTTAAATAGTATATGTTTATTTCAACTACAAAATATATTTAGTTTAAACATATATTTTGGTTGATCAATATTATGTTTGAATCAAACAAACTTTTCTCTCAGTGTACATCCAAGAAATTTCCTCCAAATTTCGGCGCTATTTGGGTAATTTTTAATAATCCCTGAAAAATAGTAACCTTCTGAATCGAATACATTATTAGTAGTTTCTTCATCCTTGAAGTAACCCTTCATTAAATGAGGTGATTTAAAACAAATTTCTCCTGGCTCTTTTGGATCTAGCGTTTTTCCCGTTTTTTTATCAATGATTTTTATTGACATATTTGGAAACAAGTAACCACAAGAGTGTAAATCTATTTCATTCATTATGCCTCCACACATCGGAATCGATATTTCACTACAACCTTGAAGAATATTATGCAATTTTATTTACTTTTACATTTTCAATTATTATTTTAAATACCCATTTTAAAATACATTTGGAAGCGAGGAGTATATTAGATTTGTAAAAATTATCAAGTTAAAATCAATTTTAAAAATTAATTATATAAACAAAAGAATTATCTGTTATTATCGTGCAAATAAAATTTCTATTTTTATGCAAATATAAGAATCAAATCACCGTATGTCTGCTTCAGGACACCATTTTTTGCCACTTTGATAAAACATTTTAATAATTCCGGCGGCAATTTGACGCCACCATATGTTATTGTTTTAATTGAAGATGTATTATATTTTTCAATATTTTTCCACTTGTTTACTCTGTATAACATTCCTAAAGAAAATTGGACTTTTGTCACCTAATGGCCAAAAACATTTTTAATAAATACATTCAAAAATTACGAATTTATAAATTAATTTGTAAATTAAAGTTATTATGTATTTACTTATAAATAAGTTTTGGGCTGTAATTGATTTAATTCGTTGGGGAATATGCATAAAAATCATGATTTAAATTAAAAAAACTTCACAATTTTTCGGATGTCTAATACTTCATGTAAAAAATCGTAAACCATAAAAAAAACACCCACAAATTTGTGTATAAATTTTGAAGTTTTCAATTTTAATATTTTATTTATAGAATTTAAAAAAATGTTTTATTACGGATAATCAAAATACCTACGATCTACAAACTTTTCGTATGAAGATATTGCAAAAGATAGTATTAAATTTTTATGTCTTTACGTCATTAAAATTTAAAAAAATTCCAAACGTCAATCAACTCATACTCCAATTTGTTCAAACTTTAAATTTGAATTAATTCAAATTTAAATTCATATTACCCAGGCGGCACACAGTAAACTAAAAGGCATACAAATGCCAACATTGAAACGTTAACTGTTAACATTTTGAGTTTCCAAAAAGTCATCTTTTCGTAAAGGAATTTGTATACCTAAAACTCCTCTAATGTTCGCCCAAAAATGTCACTTTTGTGGAAAGAAACAGTTATTCATTTTGATAACTTTTCGAATTCCCAAAAAGATATCAAATAGATGACTTGTTTATGTTAACAAATCGGCAACTTTTTTTTAACAAAAAATGAGAGAAAAGTTAAGTAATTGATGACTTTTATTTATCTTAATTGCAATCTATTTGATAGTGTAATTAGTACTTTTTGGAAAGGATAAAAAGGCAAAAGTAGGTGACGATGCCAAACGATTAACTCTTTTTCTATCATGTCAGACATAACCTATAATAATAATAACCATAATAATAAAGACATTTAACTGTAATATAATGTTTATATATTTATTTCTTATATTTTTTCTCTTTTTGTATTATCTTATTTATTGTCTTTTTTAGTCATTATGGTCATTATAATTATATTATAGGTTACCGCTGACATGATTGAGAAGAGATAATCGTCTGGCATCGTCACCTACTTTTGAACCCTGAAACAATAAACAATTAATAAATTAATGCAAATATAGTTAAAGTTATACTGTAAATTTTATTAAAATCACATAAACACACGAAGCACATGGAGAATATGTAGAAACTATAGGCACATCTTTAGGTTAACATAAAAAAATATGGCGTGTGGAAACGATATGCGCACACATTTTAATAACTGCCGTGCGCTTTTGATGTGTGTTTCTGTTAACTTTTTGTAAACAACGTTAAGTTAACAAAAAATGATTAACAAAATAATAACAGAAAATCGTTTAACAAATGGTGATTGTAAAATGTTATCTTTTTAATAACTTAAATAACATTACAAAAATGTCAACTTAAAAATGTTATCTTATGGATAACCTTTAGATTGTTATCCATTTTGTATGTATCTTTTTAATAACTAAATTAACAATACAAAAATGTCAAATTGAAAATGTTATCTTATAGAGAACCATAAGTTGTTATCCATTTTGCATGTATCTCTTTAATAACATTTTGTTAACATCTGTAACTTTTCAATTTGTTAACAAAATTTCGATAACTAATTTTTAACATTTTAAAGTTAACATTTCGAATACTACGTTAAGTTAACTTTTTGTTATCAATTTACATTACCAAAAAAGTTACCTTAAAAACGATAACTATTTCTTAACTTCTTGAAGTTAACATTTTGATTATTACATTTAGTTAACTTTTCGTTAACAATTTACAGTACCAAAAAGGTTACTTGAAAATGGTAACTTAAATTTTATCAAAACGAGAAGTGTGCCGCTTGGGTAATTAAATAATATTAATTATTTTCCATATTCACAATAATCCTTTTTTTAATTCTTAAAAGATTTCTAAAAGATTTCAATTTTTTAAAACTCTTTAATTTTAATCTTAAAATGTCTTATTTTTACAAAACTTTCTGATTTTTTTCTCTTTTATATTTGATATTTTATTTTTTGTACCCAATTTGTCTTTTTATTGTAGGATTTTATTTAATTTTCTTCTCTTTATGCAAATTATTCAATATTATTTTACACAATTTTGTTATTATAACATTTATTAAACTTTTTATTTCGTTGCTTTTTTTTAATTATTTTCATATTTTTAAAAATAAAGACGCTCATTTTTTTGTAAATTTATTCAATATGTTTTCACATCTTGTCTATTTTTTTAAACTTACTTATTCTTTTATAAAATTTTTAGATTTTCTTTATTTTTCTAAAATTTATTGTTGGACTTGTTTTAAGTGTAACATTATAAAAATGTTTTTGGTTTAATTTGACTAAACTTTTTTATTTTTAATAGATTTTTAAGCTTCTTTTGTGGTCTTTTTATTTATCCTGTACATTTTTTAAATTTGTTATTATTAATTCTAATATTTTAGTAGAATCTTACCAAATTTTTTTATTTTTTATACTTTTTACATTTTTTTTGACAGTTTGTTAGATTAAGAAAAAAATCGTTTGTCCATATTCTTCTTGTTTAATTACATTTTCTTGACGTTTCACAATTTTTTTAGTCCTTTTTTGTAATCATTTTTATATTTCTTGGAAACATTTTTTCTTCTTAAATAGTTTAGTTTTTATCTTGTAATTACGAATTTTTCAAGTTATTTATTCGATGCTTTTATCTACATTTGTTAAATTTCTCAATTTTCTACTTTGTTGAAGACTTTTATTCATTTATTTTATATTATGCTAATTTAAAGTTGTACTAAATATTTTCATTTTTACATCGTTCTTCTATGTCATAGAATTTTACTTTTAAAATTTTATTCAATTTTTTTTATGCAACTTGTTTCTAATTTCTAAAAATTTTTTCTCTTTATAGTAATATATTTAAACGTTTTTTTAATTATCTTCCTATTTATTTTTTTAATTTAAAAGAAATACCCGTAAATATAGTTTAATTTTTTTTAAAGAATTTCTACTTTTTTTACATATTTTTCTATCATTGTTTCATTCTTGTGTTGTTTATTTTAAATTTTTCTTTATACCTTTAATAATGTCCATGACATTGTTTATATAAATGAATTTTCTAATTTTTTCAATAGACCGTTTTTTCGTAATTATGTTTTATTAATAACACAGGCCCGCGCGCAGGATTTGCTTCTGGGGGGGGTGGGGAGGTTAAAAAAAAATTTGTGTAAACTTCGTTATTTATTAAAAATAATTTTTTAATTTTTATTCGACATAATTTATTTGATTTTGATTAAATGTTTTTTTCTTCATTATTCCTTATTAAAGTTATAAGAAAAATCATGATTTTTATCAGCCTTGATTAAGTTACAAATTTGTTATTTTATAAGAAATGGAAATTTCTTCAAATTAATCACCGATAAAACTCTTTTTTAAATTCAATAATACCTTGTATTTTTCGATCAAATGAAAAGCCTCATGTAAATCGTGGCATGTTTCTCTTACGACTATTCTTTTCGTAAAATTCGAAATATTTACCAACATTATTCTAAGTGAAATTATCCAATAAAATGGTAAAAAATTTAGAGATACTTCATTTTTATCTCCATTTTTAATGTACACTAGTAAAGCTTCCATGATAGATTTATAAGAATGAGAAATTAATTTGCAATCACTTGTTGTACCGGAAGTTAAAGTTAAAATGCAAGGATCGTCTAGATTAAGTGGTTGTAAACAGCAAAATTTATTAACTTCTATTGATTCTATTTGGCTATTGAGAATGTCATTTAAATAATAGAATCCCGCTATTTCAGTGAAGGTTATGATCTTAACTTTTAAATTCCCTTTCTTTGCCACTTCTTTAAATAATTTAGCTTCTTGCTCCTCAGAGAATATGAATTTAGGGACCTGCAAGCTAAAGTAGAATTTGATATTTTCTGTAAAAAAATAAATTATTTAGTTAATTTTATGTCAAAAAATATTTTCATAAATTTAAAGTTTAAATTACATGAATGGGGATTTAATTGAATTTTAAATTATGAATTTATAAATTAAAATGGAAATAATTTACAACGTATGATACGAAGTAAAAAGAAGAATTTTTTAGAACTGTTACCAATGTTAATTCCTTTGAATACAAAAAAATGAATAGCGGCATTGTAAAAAGTTGATAAAACTGGAATATAAGTTGAAATTTGATTAGAGCAACAAGTCAGTACTATATCATTAGGATTTAATCCTTGTTTTCTCAACCACAAAGCACAACGGACACTTTTGTCTAACATTTCTTTATAAGTAGTTTCTTCACTAGTGATAGCATCTATCTATTGATTAAAATTAAACAATTAATTTAAATTAACTGCTTAATTAATAATAAATAAATTAAATTTAATTAATTAAGAAATTAATTTATAAATCCTTTTTTTTTAAATTACCTGTCCAACAAAATCCGGTTTGCTTCGTAAGGTTTCCAAAAACCATTCTCCTAATATTTTTTCCTTAAATTTACACTGTTCACTCTTCATAATTCCGTTTTCTATCACAAATTGCTTAGACATTTTCAATTTATTTAATTTATTTAAACATGAGTTTTTATTCACGAGAGTGTTTTGTAAAATATCAAATGATTAATTTAAGACTTGTAAAATAACTTTTCTGATTTCACTGCTAAGTATTGATAAGATGGACACATAAACTGGCAACTTATTAACAACAATAATAATTAAAAATATTTTTTTCTGATCATAAGTCCAGTATTATTAAAATTATGAATAGACTGGTTTCCAGAGTTTATTTTTAAACAAATATTTACAGGAAAGTAGGTATTTCTTATCTTTTATAATATACCAGTAAGTTATATTCATATATGAATAATTTTTTTTTATATTGACTTATTTAAATATTTATTTAATCTGTTAAATGTATTTAAAACTATTGGTTTTTATTAGTCTAATACAATTTAAATTTATTTTCAATCTGCTCAGAAATTTATTCAAGCGAATGTGATTATTCAATTTTTATCAACGAAAACAATTCAATTCTAAAATGATTTTTGCAATGAATGTTGTATTTAGAATTTTTTCTGTGATAAGATCATTATAAATATTTGCTACTTCCGTAAGTTCCTCTTTTACTGGCACAACGTTAAATTTCTTTTCTTTCTTTGTTACATAATTGCTTTAAAAATAAAACAAAACTTGTAATTTGTCACAATACATTAGTCGGTTGTTTTATAAGAAAACACGACAATTATCAATATTAATCGATTTTGGTAAAACTGTATATGAAAAGACAAAAATAATTTGCCATTATAGTAAATATGATAATGGAAAGCATTTTAGAATTATAATTATTGTTAACAGATTATAGATACTCATGTAGATTCAAATTTAAAATTAATTAGGTACCATTGAATTCGAAAATTTTAAACTCAAACTACAAAGGATGATTAAATAAAGATTTATTTGGAACTTTCGTAGATTTTAGAAATCTGCTCTGAAATTCACATGAATCTGAATTTTATGAATTGATAAATACGAATTTTGTAAAATTCGAATTATTTTCTATTTTTATCTATTTCTGCTTATTCATAAAATCATTCATTTTTTTCTTCACTTCGATTAAGTCAATTTTACCATTGTACGTTAGTGGAATTTTATCCAAAATTTTTACAACGATTAATAGTTTAATATCGTTATAAATATTTGCAATTTCAGTAAGCTGCTCTTCTGTAATCTGTAATTGAAAATTTAATAAAGTATTAATTAAATGTGTATATAAATTATAAAGCAGTTAAATTAATTTTTTTTAAATTAATAATAATAATAATTTACCTTAGAATCGGGAAGGAGTTCAACAAAAACGAACACACTCAAGGGTTGAGAAATTTTATCAACTGGTAAAATAACAGTTAGCACAACCTCAGAATTTAAAAGCAAGGCACGCTCGATATTCCAAAGAGGTGCAATTTTCCCGTCTGGTAAAATTAAAGAATTTTTTATTCTTCCTAGAACATATCCCAATCCAGAATTGTCATAATAACCCAAGTCTCCAGTGTGGTACCATCCTGTAAAAAAGTAATAAACGCATTAAAACATTTTTCAAAGGAAAAAATTCTATAATGCGCAAGTGACTTTTTCGATGTTCCGATTAATTTTATAAAAAATATTCAGAAATAATTATTGCCAATGTTCACAGTAAAAGTTTAACCTTTACTTAGTATTATAAAAAAAAAAATTAAGTCATTTGGCAAAACCAAATTAATAAAAACACTAAAATCCTTTCATCTCCGAAGCTTTTTGTTATGTCTCCAACACGACTTCTATCACTATGTTAAGTTTTTGAAAGCTTTCTTGTATTTTTTTTAATTTTTAAAAATTAGTTTCAGAAACTTGAACGTTTTTCTTAATTTTATCTAAATATTTAAAATTTTTAGTCTCCAGATTTCTGGATAATACTTTAAACTTTGTCTTTCGTTTTAGGTTAAAATTCCTTCGCGATGTGTAATAAATCATATTTTAACACGTTGAAAATATTCTAAACAAATTTTTAGTACACGTTAAACATAAATTAAAAATTTAATGTTTATTTTTCTCTCATATAATTTATACTTTAAAGGAAAAACGTTGCTTTTATAAATAATCAAAGTTAGAAAATTAGCGCGAGTAAAAATTATAATTATTCATTTCTAAAGCTTTATTTTTTTAGTAAATAACTGAAAAATTTTAAATATTAACATTATATTATTAAAATTGAAGAAAAATTTTTTATAAATAATTGAAAACTATTTTTTGCATATGTCCTAATTCTTAAAAATTAAGAAAATTATCATTTTATTATCTCTGAAGCTTTACAGCTCCGAAGCCTTTATTTTTTTAAACTATTAAGATTTCTTTTGTTTTCAATGTTTTGAAGAATTTAACCTTTTTCTATGATTTAAAATCAAGTGAAAACTTGTAATTATTCAACAATTATTACACAATTAATTAATTAATTAATTATTACACAAGTTTTCATTTACTTCTGTTATTTTTCAATTATTTTCTCAACATTTCAATTATTTTTTTCTATCTTTAAATTATTGCTAGGAATATTTAAATTTCCAACACCAGTTTCTATTCCACTTTTGTTAATTTTCAATAATTTTCTTTAAATTTCAATAACTTTTGTCATTATTCAAGTATTTTTGTCATTTTACGATTATTTTCTTCATATTTCTATTATTTTTGCAATTTTAGAATTAATTTCAACAAATCTCAATTATTTTCTTCAAACTTCAATTATTCTCTATACATTTTTTATTTATACACCATCTTTCAATTATTTATGTTATTATTAAATCAATTTCCTAAAATTTCAATTATTTGGTTAATTTTTAAAGTATTTGTCTTTAAATTTTTAATTTTATGCCCCAGTTATCAATTATTTTTTTCAAATTAAGATTATTTTTGTTATTGTTTAATTATCTTCTTGTAATTTCAATTATTTTTGAAAATTTTCAATTATTTTTTTCAAATTTCAATTGTGCCCCTGGCAGCCTGGTAACCCCAAACGGCAACCATTGAAAGTTGCCGTTTGGTTGCAGTTTGGTTACGGTTCGGTTTTAAGCTGAATATGAAAAGAAATAAGTATAATTAGTACTTCTGAAGTACTAATTACGATAAAGTAAATTACTTTTGATTGTATTTATTAAGTTTTGACTTATAAATAATTGTTTTATGAGGGAAAATAATGAAAAAGTGAATATCATTTTAGGAGCGAATGTCAAGTAGGACGGTTAGTAGAGTGCTACATATGAAAGTTCCACTTTGGAAATTTCGATTGTTGGTGAATGATTGCGTTAAAAGGATGAAATTTATAAAGTAAAGTGTGACTTTGATAAATTAAACAATAAGAAGACTTCGTATTTTGAATTTTTAAAAAAAAAGTGGTCATTAACTTGAAAAAGTGAGAAAATATAAATGTATATTTTTTGTAGAAAATAAAAATATTTCATGAAAAAAATGATAATTTAGATACTCACAGGTGCATGAATAATCCATAGATTTTGAAAAATTAGTAATCAATTTAAATGCACCAACACAACATAAACACAAAGAATAAAAAATATCGATTTTATTAATTGAGAATTACCATGTCAGAAAGTTGGCTGGTAACCGCGCGAACAAGTTTGACATCTAGCAGAACGGTGTGATTTAATAAACTGTCAAAGTTGGGCAACAGATGGCGGCAGCGTGAAAATTTCTAGCCCGTCGAATTAAAACCGATGAAACGGACCTCTTGCACGTTGTAATTTTAATAAAAATAAGTAAATAACAGCAATTGCACTGAATAGATTTTTATTATTTTTTATTTGGAATAAATGAGATCGAAAATTATTTTCCCCAGTTCGATATCTAGAGTTTGAAGGTTAACCCCTATTTAAAAGACAAAATATTATTTTTTTTTACAAAATTAAAATTATATTATTATTGATTATTACATAAATTAAAAAAAGATTGTTAACAGTCGAATATCCAAATGGTCGAATATCTAAATTGTCGAACATCCATTTGGTCGAATATTCATTTTGTCAAATTTCTAAATTGTCGAATTTCCAAATTGTCGAATATCCATTTTGTCGAATCTCTAAATTATCGAAAGTCCATTTTGTCGAATTTCCAAATTGTCGAATGTCCAAACTGTCGAATTTCCAAATTCTCGAATATCCATTTGGTCGAATATCCATTTTGTCGAATTTCTAAATTGTCGAATTTCCAAATTATCGAATATCTACTTTTTCGAATTTCTAAATTGTCGAATTTCCAAATTGTCGAATATTCAAATTTTCGAATTTCCAAACTGCCGAATATCCACTTTGTCGAGTATCCACTTTGTCGAATGTCCAAACTGTCGAATTTCCAAATTCTCGAATATCCATTTGGTCGAATATCCATTTTGTCGAATTTCTAAATTGTCGAATTTCCAAATTATCGAATATATACTTTTTCGAATTTCTAAATTGTCGAATTTCCAAATTGTCGAATCTCCAAATGTTCGAATCTCCAAATGTTCGAATGTCAAAATAGTCGAATTTGCAAATTGTCGAATTTCCAAATGATCGAATATCCATTTTATCGAATTTACAAATTGTCGAATTTCGAAATTATTGAATATCTATTTTGTCGAATTTCCGAATGTTCGAATATACAAATTGTCGAATTTCCAAATTGTCGAATATCAAAATTGTCGAGTATCCACTTTGTCGAATGTCCAAACTGTCGAATTTCCAAATTCTCGAATATCCATTTGGTCGAATATCCATTTTGTCGAATTTCTAAATTGTCGAATTTCCAAATTATCGAATATATACTTTTTCGAATTTCTAAATTGTCGAATTTCCAAATTGTCGAATCTGCAAATGTTCGAATGTCCAAATGTTCGAACTTTTTTTATGTGAGTTTCCAACCAATGAAATGCGTTGATATAGTAGATTGGACTAGTGCGTGAAATTGAAAACCGTTATGGAAATTTTTAATTTTGCGCATTTGTCCAATCTACTATACCAACGATACCAACGTATTTCATAGATAGAAAAATCTCATAAAAAAAATTCCGAACATTTGGACATTCGAACATTTGGAGATTCGACAAAGTGGAAATTCGACAATTTGGAAATTCGACAATTTGGAAATTCGACTATTTGGATATTCGACAATTTGTAAATTCGATAAAATGGATATTCGAGAATTTGGAAATTCGCCTATTTGGATATTCGACAATTTGGAAATTCAACAAAATGGACTTTCGATAATTTAGAGATTCGACAAAATGGATATTCGACAATTTGGAAATTCGACAATTTAGAAATTCGACAAAATGAATATTCGACCAAATGGATGTTCGACAATTTAGATATTCGACCATTTGGATATTCGACTGTTAACAATCTTTTTTTAATTTATGTAATAATCAATAATAATATAATTTTAATTTTGTAAAAAAAAATAATATTTTGTCTTTTAAATAGGGGTTAATCTTCAAACTCTAGATATCGAACTGGGGAAAATAATTTTCGATCTCATTTATTCCAAATAAAAAATAATAAAAATCTATTCAGTGCAATTGCTGTTATTTACTTATTTTTATTAAAATTACAACGTGCAAGAGGTCCGTTTTATCGGTTTTAATTCGACGGGCTAGACATTTTCATGCTGCCGCCATCTGTTGCCCAACATTGACAGTTTATTAAATCACACCGTTCTGCTAGATGTCAAACTTGTTCGCGCGGTTACCAGCCAACTTTCTGACATGGTAATTCTCAATTAATAAAATCGATATTTTTTATTCTTTGTGTTTATGTTGTGTTGGTGCATTTAAATTGATTACTAATTTTTCAAAATCTATGGATTATTCATGCCCCTGTGAGTATCTAAATTATCATTTTTTTCATGAAATATTTTTATTTTCTACAAAAAATATACATTTATATTTTCTCACTTTTTCAAGTTAATGACCACTTTTTTTTTAAAAATTCAAAATACGAAGTCTTCTTATTGTTTAATTTATCAAAGTCACACTTTATTTTATAAATTTCATCCTTTTAACGCAATCATTCACCAACAATCGAAATTTCCAAAGTGGAACTTTCATATGTAGCACTCTACTAACCGTCCTACTTGACATTCGCTCCTAAAATGATATTCACTTTTTCATTATTTTCCCTCATAAAACAATTATTTATAAGTCAAAACTTAATAAATACAATCAAAAGTAATTTACTTTATCGTAATTAGTACTTCAGAAGTACTAATTATACTTATTTCTTTTCATATTCAGCTTAAAACCGAACCGTTACCAAACTGCAACCAAACGGCAACTTTCAATGGTTGCCGTTTGGGGTTACCAGGCTGCCAGGGTGTTCTTTAATCTTCAAATTATTGTCAGGAATATCCAAATTTTCTACACAAGTTTAATTCACTTTCGCTATTTTTCATTTATTTTCTTCAAATTTCAATTACTTTTGTCATTAATCAATTATTTTTGTTATTTTCCAATTATTTTTTTCATATTTTTGTTATTTTTGCCATTTTAGAATTATTTTTTACAAATTGCAATTATTTTATTCAATTCTTTTTATTGCCATGAATTTTTAAATTTCTTACACCTGTTTTTAATTATTTTCATCATTATTTTTATTATTGTTACGAATTTATTAATTTTTTTACACCTTTTTCAATTATTTTTTTCAAACTTTAATTATTTTTTTCATATTTGAATTTTTTTGCCATTTTTGAATTATCCTCTTCAAAATTCAATCATTGTCTTCAAACTTGAATTAATTTCTTCAACTTTAAATTATTTTCCTCAAATTTATAATATTTTTTTTTAATTTTACAATTATTGTCTATAATTTCTTATTTTTTACACTAGTTTTGAATTATTTATTTCAATATTTCAATTGTTTTTCGAGTTTTCAAGTATTTTCTTCAAATTTTTATTTTTTTTTAAATTATTAATTATTTTTGTTATTTCACAATTATTTTTTCAAATTACAACTATTTTTCTCAATATTAAAACATTTTTGACATTTTGGAATTATTTTCTTTAAATGTCATTTTCATCAATCTTTTTATTATTGTCATGAATTTATTAAGTTTTTGTCAGGAATATCCAAATTGTCTACACAAGTTCAATTCACTTTCGTTATTTTTCAATTATTTTTTTCAAATTTCAATTACTTTTGTCATTTTCCAATTATTTTTTTCATATTTTTGTTATTTTTGTCATTTTAAAATTATTTTTTACTAATTGCAATTATTTTATTTAATTTTTTTTATTGTCATGAAATTTTAAATTTCTTACACCTGTTTTCAATTATTTTCATCATTATTTTTATTATTGTCACGAATTTATTAATTTTTTTACACCTTTTTCAATTATTTTCTTCAAACTTTAAATATTTTTTTCATATTTGATTTTTTTGACATTTTTGAATTATTCTCTTCAAATTGCAATTATTGTCTTCAAACTTGAATTAATTTCTTCAACTTTCAATTATTTTCCTCAAATTTATAATATTTTTTTTTAATTTTACAATTATTGTCTATAATTAACCGATTAAACGAACTTACCTTAAGTGAAATTCAATCGGAATTATATGAGTCGTCTCGTTCGAATAGATCAAATTGTAGTAATACTCTTTCTGCCAGATCTGATCACAGTTTTTAAAGCTTTTTTGAAAAGACTACATTTTCGCGCCTATAGTCCGCGGATATCCGAAGGTGGCGCTGCATATTTCCGCTGCATATTTGTCATTTATTTTAAAGCTGTTTTGACAAATCGCAAAACTTATTTTGGGTATTTTTTGAAAAATGAAGGGTTTTATAAGTAAAAAGTTATGTTATCTTAATAAGGGCGGGAGTGATCTATTCGAACGAGACGACTCATATAATTCCGATTGAACTTCACTTAAGGTAAGTTCGTTTAATCGGTTAATTATATTTCGTCGTCTCGTTCTTCTAGATCTAATTGTAGATGTTTAAAGTCGTTTTGCGATTTGAATTATTTATTAATTTTTTAATTATTTTTCAGTTGTTGAACTAATATTATAGAAAAAAATTATAGAGATTCAACGATTATTTCTTGGTTTGATTCTATGTTTTTAATTATTTAGATATAATTTATTTAATATAAATAATATTGTATATTATTTAGAAAAGAAATTCACTTTTTAAATAGTGACTAACGTTATCAATGATATTTTTAGCGTTGAATCTTATAATGATGAATTTCGACTTGACTGAAGTAAGGCATTAATATAGTTTAAGTATCACTCGTGTAATATAAAAACGTGTCGTTTGAAGTTTAGTAATTGAAAATTATTTTATGAAAAGAACGTTTCAGCAACTACTATAATCGTAAACCTAATATCGATATAATAGAAACTGACGATATTTCCGGTGCCACATAGAAACTTGCGCATCATAAATTGTTTGTGTTAAAAATTTTTGACTACAGACGAACTTGCGCTAATATAACAGAATATTAGCATTTGAAATTCTGTGAAAAAATATTGGAAATTTAGCTTCGCCGGGATTTGAACTCGAGTCTTTCAACGTCAAAAACTCTGGGAAAATTTGAATAACAGAATATTAATTCTATTTGAAGTATTGCCACCGTAGTCGCAAATCATTTTCATATTGTTTGATTATGGTTGCGGAGAGATAATTATCTAAATATTGTAATAACGATTCTGGAGCTCTTTTCTTACGAAGTTCCAGCCAGATTATTTTTCTGGCTTCATAAAGTAATGCTATTATGAGGCTAATAATGTCTTCTAAAATGAGTTAAAAGGAAATTTCTTTATTTATTTATTTTATATATATATATATTTTTTATTTTTTTTTATTTATTTATTTATTTATTATTATTATTTTATTTTATTTTTTTTTAAATTTATTTATTCATTTAGCCGGTCCCAAACTTGTGTTGCCCTTAAAATTAAATAAGTCACTAAAACTCTGTGCTTTATTTTCTTATTACACGTAAAGCAAAATGAAATGGGTCAAGGTGTAAAAAATAAAATTTTTCCTAAGGTACTGTAAAAACCATCGTTGGTCAGACCTGCTCAGTCATTGGGTTAGTGATTAAATTTTTTAAGTTTTATGTTAATATTAATTGAAAACAGGGCAACGTTAAAGTTGACAGAATTTGTCAAAATTGGAAAAAATTCTTGATTTCCTATACATTGCGCAAATATTTTAATTTTATACTTGTTTTAAGAGAAAAAAGACTTTTTGAGGTTACAGATTTTTTCTTGCTCTTTTTGAAATAATTCGTCGACCAAATATTTTTATCCAAACATTCACTTTGTTGTGCTGGATTAGGGAATGAGATTTTCTCTGTTTAAAATATATCTCAAAGATTTTAAAAGTTTTGTTTGATCGTAAAATTGTTGACTGGCATCATTCTTTAGTTTTGCCTATGATTATTGTCCAACTATGTAGAGGCCATAAATAACTCATATCATAGATCGTGTATTACAAATTTTCATAGTTTTGTACAGGCAAAGAAAGTGGTAAAAGCTGAAGGTAAATATCGAAACTTGGAAAGCTTCTCTGAAATTCAAAAATGAAATCCTCCTGGACGAATAATGAACATTAGAGTCCGAGTGATTTATCACAATGTCAGGCTTGATCTTGAAAAATTCTATTGAAACAAGCAATTTTGCATTCTGTTATATATTTTAATACATCTGTACCATTCATGATACCTACTTTTTCCGACAAATTTGAAATATTTTAACCTACCAGAAATTCAAAGATTTTTCCTAACTAACAGTTTAATGACTAAAGTATTGACGATTATAAGATTACGCCCTCCAGACAATTCTGATGAATCTTGCTCAGAAGACCTATGTTCTGAGTATGCAATATTTTTTGAACGAGCACTTGTTGTTCAGTTTGCAACTTATAATCGTGAAGAATGATCTTCTTCAGCCCAGATTTTATTATTAGGAAAAAATTTTTTCTTAATGTATTTAACATTTGATTATTTTATGATTTATATGTATATTTCTGATACTTTATAATGTGCGACAGATAAAATTCTTCCTACATTACTTTCAAGGCTTGTCGCGTTGCCATCAGTAAACATGGAAGTTAGAACCAAACTGACAGAAAAAACAAAATTTTAATTTGAATGACTTAAAACATCTATTTTGGCTTCTAATTCACCATATAAATGTTTCATTTCTATACATTGCTCAGTTAAAATTTAATGAATCATGTTAAAGGTTAGAAACGTAAGTCTATTTTCCAACAAATCTTCCCAAGAAAACTCTAAGACTCGATAATGGAGAATCATTAAATATTTTTGAATAGGTAATAAATATAATTTGTTCAGCAGTATTGCCGACTTCGAAGTTCTCCGGAATTTAATTTAAATTTATTTTAATTATTTATCAATTATTTATTTAAATTTAATCAATTTTCCGAAATTCGAAAAGTTTCTTCAGTTATGGTTAATTTTCTTATTCTGGTAGAGTCAATAGAAATGGTCGATTAAATATTATAGATTTAAGAAATATAGAAATTCCCAATAAACTGCAAAATTTCTTTAGTTATAGTGTTAAAAATATTTTGAAAATCACGAAATATTTATGTTACAATTGCAACAAAAAATTTCTAAATGTTACAGAAAATAAATTCTGTTACGCGTCACATTATAAAATTAACCTTAAAAACGTTTAATTTATTAATAATTAAATCATATAATAAATAATTGATTAATAAATTAAAATTTAATAATTAATTTATTTATTAATTTTAAGTGGAAATTTTTCAACAGTGTATGGTAAATTTACTAATCCCGATAAATTCAATGGAAATAGTTAAAATTCAAAAACCAAGCAATAGAATTCTCAATTCAAAATTAAAATTGGGGCCTTAATCAGTAAATATTTTTAATTACTGTTGGATTTTTTTTTTTTTTTTACATAATATTTAATAAAAAATGTAATTTCTAACTTCTGATTTTGGTATTTCTGTTTTTGTAATTATAACTGTTATTTTGAATTTTGGAAAAATTATTGAGAGTTATCCCAGAATAAAATGGAAGTTTTTACGAAGTCACTGAGAAATCACGGTCTCAGCTACTCTGTCACCATTAATCTCAAATAATGGCATATAAGAATTTTTTAAATATTTTCATTCGAATTGATATTTGAGATTTCTTTATTTTATTTCTCTACTTTTTACCACTTGTTTTATTAGATTAAAATTTTAATGTTTAATAATTTTGACATATTTGTCAATTGAGATTGACCTATTAGATCACTTTTTTTTTTTTTTTTTAAGCCAAATAAGATTTATTGATTATTGCGCCCTCTGCCTGAGCTAGGTGCTGTCTGATTCAATCTATTTTTGCTATTGTTATTATAGATTACTATGTAGAAAGTAAATATAGACAATAAAAAATGTATGTATTAGATTACAAGATAAGATTGAGCGAGCATTGCGCCCACTATATTACAGCTAGCTGGTGTCTCTTATACATTGTAATTTAACAATTGGTACATTATAAATACAAAATGTATGCAATAATGATTTTTAAAGACTTGTCTGAGACTGACTAAGTTGAGCAATCTTTGCGCCCTTTATTTTGTAGGATATCTTTTTTTTTTTTTTTTTTAAACCTTCATTTTATCATACTCCATACCAAAACCAAACAAACATAACCAATGAACCATACCAAACGACGTTGAGCGATCGTAGCGCTTTCTGTCTTGTCATTTTTTAATCTCATATATCTCGCGTATCTTTGACGGAGATCGGAGCCCGATTTTGGCGGACTCCTTTTGACTACTTGTCATGAGATTTTTCTTCAAAATTTCTAGTATTGGAAGAAATTAATGAAGTTGGGAGATCGTGGCCCCCTCTTTTTCCGTTTTGACCTTACCTTTCAATCTCTTCTCTCGTATCTTGGACGGAGATAGGAATCCGATCTTGGCGGACTCCTTTTGACTACTTGTCATGAGATTTTTCTTCATAATTTCTGGAATTGTAAGAAATTAAACGAAGTTGGGCGATCGTGGCGCCCTCTTTTTCCGTTTTGACCTTACCTTTCAATCTCTTCTCTCGTATCTTGGACGGAGATAGGAATCCGATCGTGGCGCCCTCTTTTTCCGTTTTGACCTTACCTTTCAATCTCTTCTCTCGTATCTTGGACGGAGATAGGAGTCCGATCTTGGCGGACTCCTTTTGATTACTTGTCATGAGATTGTTCTTCATATGCCACTGGACGAACCATAAAAAGATGAAGACAGACCTGTAAAAAACAGGCAATTAATTTAAAGAGGACCCCGTTGCAGGCGACATAACCTTGCTGCCGCATGACACTCTATTCCGCGTGGTTCTGAGCTTTTATTCGTACGATTGATGCGTTATTTTCCACTTGACACTATTTGCACATTTATTTGTCACTTTTAAAACTCGAATTTTTTACAAAAATCGATTATTTAAGTTAAATAAATCTAAAAACTACGGAGGTAAAACTGATTCAGATCACACAGAAAAATACAGTGACAAATATGCAGAGGAAATATGCAGCGCCACCTTCGGATATCCGCGGACAATAGGCGCGAAAATGTAGTTTTTTCAAAAAAGCTTTAAAAACTGTGATCAGATCTAGCAGAAAGAGTACTACTACAATTTGATCTAGAAGAACGAGACGACGAAATATAATTTCTTATTTTTTACACTAGTTTTGAATTATTTATTTCAATATTTCAATTGTTTTTCGAGTTTTCAAGTATTTTTTTCAAATTTTTAATTTTTTTAAAATTATTAATTATTTTTGTTATTTCACAATTATTTTTTCAAATTACAACTATTTTTCTCAATATTAAAATATTTTTGACATTTTGGAATTATTTTCTTTAAATGTCATTTTCATCAATCTTTTTATTATTGTCATGAATTTATTAACTTTTGAAGATCAGTTTTCAATTACTTATGTCATTATTCAATTAGTTTCTTCACATTTTAATTATATCGTTAATTTTTCAATTATTTTAATACAATATTTTCAAATAATGTATTAAATTTTTAATTTTTTTACTTCATTTTTAAATATATTTCTCATTTTTCATTATTGTTTTTCTAAATTTCAGTTATTTTTGTTATTATTGAACTATTTTCTACACATAGGGGAAAGTGGGGCAAAACCGCTAAGCGGGTCAAAGACGTTTTTCAAAATATCTCCCTTATTTCTAGACCGTTTCAACTTATGTTTAAAGTTTATCATAATTGTAACTGGAGCCATTGTTTTATAAAAAAAAATCTTGAAAATATAAAATGCTTTAGCAAATATACCAAAAAAATCGTTTTTACAAGTAAGAGATGAAAATTTTATTGATCAAAACTAGTAAATTTTAAATCTAAATGTGAATTCTAAAAATTTTTAAATGTCACGTTCTAATAGAGTAATCATTTATCTACACAATCTCTGTGGAATCCAGGTTTAATTTTCAATCTAAATATATAAAATTTTAAATTAAAAAAAGGTTTTTCGTTTGGGGCAAAGACGTTTGGAAAATATTTCATAAAAAACAATTGAATATTAAAAACTGCATTAGCATGTAATTTTAAATGATGCAAATTTCATGCTAATCAACTGTTAACCTGCATTTTTTCATCAAAACAAATAAGTATTTTTGTCTGTTTAATTTATTGTTATTATTATTATTATTTAATCATTAAATTATTTATTAGCGTTTACTACTAATTTAAAAAAAAATTATGAATTTTGAATATTAAATAAGCATTATTATTTAATCATATTTTCGCATGGTTATTTAAAAAACATTCTATTTTTGAAAAGTCGATAAAGTAGATTTTGAAACAAAATAAAAAAACAATTAAATTGAAAATATGAGGTTAAAAATACAAGTCGTCATTATTTTTCAATAAAATCGATTAAATCTCTTAAAAAATCTGTAAAATATTTATGTTTTATAATTATTGCACCAATAAATGTTATTTAAAGTATATTTTAGATCATTTATTATATTTGCAATAATAATATTAGCAAAAACGTCTTTGCCCCAACAGTTGGGGCAAAGCCGCTAATTTGAATCTTTTTAAATACAATTAAATAATGTAATTATGATTATGAAAAATGTAATAACGACTATTAAAATCTGTTACGGGTTAGTTTTAGTCGTGTCACAAACAAAAATGACTCCAATTGAATGTATAGTTAAAAATTTGTGCATCGGTAAACTTAAACCTAGCGGTTTTGCCCCACCTTCCCCTATACATTTTTTTATATTTTTTAATTATTTTTTTCAAGCTTCAATTATTTTCTTTAAAATTCTACTATTATTTTTCAATTTTACAACTATTGTCTAAAAAGTGTAATTTTTACACCAGCTTTTTTAATTATTTATGTCATTATTCAATTAGTTTCTTTACATTTTACTTATTTCTTCAATATCTTAATTATTGTGCTAAAATTAAAATTTTTTACACTAAACTTAAACTTTTATTTCAAAGTTTAATTATTTTTGTCCCTTAATGATTTTTTTGTAACTTCAATTATTTTTTAATTTTTTCAATTATTTACTTCAAATTTCAATTATTTCGTTTTAATTTTTTTCATCATTTTTTGATTTTTAATCAATTTATCAAGCTAATTTGCTTCGTCATTTACAATTTTTTTTTGTTTTTTCAAACTGAATTATTGTTGTTATTATTTAATTACTTTCTACATATTTCAATTATTTTTGCGATTTACGAATTGTTTTTTTTTTAATTTGAATGGCTTTTCCTGCTGCCGCCCTCCAATTTAATATTAGTAATATCAAACTCTATATTGCTTATTCACTTTTTTAATTTAAAAACTTACTTTTTAATCACTTTTTTTATTTAAAAACTCACTATTTACTCACTTTTTTCACTTAAAAACTCATTATTTACTCACTTTTTTAAATTTAAAAGTCATTTTTTTCACTATTTTCAATTTGCAAGTCTACTGGCAGCCCTCTTTATTAGATAAATATTATTGATCGATTTGTTTTATTTTTTATTAAAGTTTAATTCCTAAAATAAACGGAAAACTATAATCGCGCGCGTTATATTTTGCTAGTGTACTTAAAATATTAATAATTTTTCTACTAAAATTTAAAACTTATATAAAATGTGTATTTCAGTTTTTAAAGAATAAAATTTGAATATTTTAAGAAATAATGTTTTAAATATTGTGTTTTGGTTAACTGTCGCAAGTTCAGTAAATATAATTTAAAATCTTAACTCTTATCAATTAATTTCGCGAACTAGTAACTTAAGTTTTTAAACATTATTTTGAATAAACATACGAAAAGGATTTTGAAAAATCTAAAAAAAAATTAATTTTAAAATGTAAATGAAAAAGTGTCACTTTCAGTAGAATCACCCATACATAGGGTACAAAAATATAGAGATATAGAAAATGGATGATTATTATTATCGAATATTTTGAAAGATAAACCTTCTGAATCAACAACTTCATCAGTGGCTTCTTTATTGTTGAAGTAACCCTTCATAAGATAAGGTGATTTAAAACACATTTCTCCTGATTCACCCGGACCGAGTATGTTTCCTGTTTTAACATCCACGATCTTCATTGACATATTACTGTTTAAATATCCGCAAGAATTTACGTCTATTTTATTCATTATTCCAAAAAAAAACTCAGCTACAAATTCTGTTGCACCTGTAAATATTGAAACGAATTATAACTGTAAGTTGTTTGCATAAAAACAACATGATTGTGAAGAATGAAATATGGATAATTACCATAAGTAACTTCCAAACAATCATTTTTTAAAAATTCGTTTAAAAAATTTATTATATATGGCTGCAGTTTTAATCCAACAAAGTGTATAGTTTTTAATGAAGAAGTATTGTAGGTGTAACTGTCTCTGTATTTATACATTTGATACAGAATCCTCATAGAAAAACATGTTTTCGTAATCTATGTTAAAGAAAATTAAACAGTTCAATTCAAATTGAAATTGATTGAATGAAATCATCTTAATTAATATATTAAATTAATATCTTTAATATTTGTGTAATTTTAAAAAATGTGAAACTTTTAAAAAGTTATTATTTTTTTTTCAGAATTAGTTAAAAAATATTTAGTACTTGTTGAAAACTGTGCAGAACTTACTTAGAAGTTGTCAAAAACTTGTTAAGAACTGTTAGGAAATTAGTTTTTTATTTTTACAATTTTGCATATAATCAAACTTTTGTTCCCACATCGCTTCTTTAAAGATGTTTAAAAAATGACTGGATCTCAATCGATGATGGCTTACTTTTTTCAGAAAATATTTCTATGCAACATTCTCAAACAATATCTTTTTGTTTATATATTAAATGGTTAATTGTTCAAGAAAAGAGAAATCTTTCTTACACTGAAAAAAATATGTTTGTCAAAATCAACTATTTGTCTATAGTTGAAGCCATTTTAGTTAAAATGACAAGGATTCCAAGTTAAGCTTGCAATCGAAGCAAAGTTAGTTCTAATACACATCAAACTTGTTTGTTTGTAATTCTTAAAAACGGGGGAAAAAATTGTCAATCAGCTAAAAATTTACAGTTTTCTATAGTGCAAATGAGTAAAGTTGTATTACATAATCTTAAAATAATACAAAAGTATACATTAAACTTTTAATAATGTTTTTTGAAAATGTCAAATCAACATAACCTTCAAATATATGACGGCCACAACAAAGTCATTTACCGTAACCACTAATGTTTTAGAGATAGAAAATATCAATATTTTATGAAATAATAGACTTTCTGAGTAATAAAAACAGTCGGTCCCACAATTTCTGATGTTCAATATAATATAATTTCTAATTTCTTAGACTGAAAATTCTCCTTGTATTTTAACTAGGCTTCCTTAGTTGGCGCCTTAACTAACAAGGAAAACTGGTTGATTCCTTGTGTACGGGTGCAAGGGATTTTTTTCAGTGTACAAAAAAATAGCGATAATTACAAAACGGTGTAATTGTTTAAAAATCCGCACAATATAATTATATTGTTGTATAAAGATTTATATCCTGAAAATCGAAAAGCTTTTCAAGGAATTTTAATAAGTGACTTAAAAAAGTTTGTTCTTATGCAAAATTGTTTAAATAAATCATTTTTATAATTTCCGAACTTTTTATGACTATGGCTTAAAAATAGTTTATAACTATAGTAAAAAATGTGCTTGAAGTTTAATACCTTGTATTTCTCGACTAATTGTAAAATTGAATGAAAATCATCTATTGTTTCATTTATAATGACCCTTTTTGTAAAAGATAAAATATCATCCAACATCATTCTCAGAGTTGGAATCCAAAACAGTGGCCAAGCTACCAGCGACGCTGCATTTTCAACTTTTTCAAGATCACTGATGTAAAGTAACAATGCATTCATAACAGATTTATAAGAATGAATGGCGATTTTCGAGTCGCCTGTTGAACCGGAAGTTAAAGTCAATAAACAGTTATTATCTGGATTTATTGGTTGCATACAGTGAAATTCATCCACTTCTTTTAACCCTGATTGTTCAAGAATGTTATTTAGACAATAATGTCCCTGAATTTTTGAAAAGACAACAATTTGCACTTTTATATTTTCTTCCCTTGATGCTTGTTCAAATGTTTGTACCTCTTCTGCTTCGGTGAAAATATATTTTGGCTTCAATAAATTCAGAAGATATTTTGTCATTGCTGTAAAAATATTTAAAAAGTGTGACTAAACATTTTCCAATTTTTAAGCACTGTTTGTTATCACATTTAGTGGTATTGAAATCCTTAATTTTATATTAATATATCGTAATAATATTATTAATATTATTTAAGTGTTCATAGGCGTAACTAAAACATTTTTGTAGGGTGGGACGGGACCAGACCTTTAGTCTAAAAGTATATATATTTTGGTGCTCCAGACAAAGGTCAACTTTTAATTTTCTATAACGCAACCCAAAAATATAGATCTTTGGTATTGAAAAAAATGCGCATACTTTTGATTAATTTTTTAAACCATTTTTAAAGGTCGCGCTATTCAATTTTTCACAAAATTTCTCTCATTTTTAACAATTCACGATTTTGAGATTTGAGACATAAAATTTCATTCAACTTAGGGCAATGTTTTTCGACTTCATTGAATTCTTTCCATCAATTTTAACATGGAAACTATAATTTTCAATTACTTTTTGTCATTTTCTAACGAATTTCTTCAACTTTCACTATCCTTCTTCGGTTTTCAATTATTTTTTACATTTCAACGAATTGGTTCAATTGGTTTCTTCAATTTTGAAATATTATTGCCATTTTAATTATTTTTTCTAATCTTCAATTCAAAACAAATTTTTTTAAAGATTTTCTCAAATTTAATTTGCAATCAACAATCTTAAATTATATTTGTCATTTTCTGGTAAATTTCCTCAATAAATTTTCAATTTTTTTCTTCCATTTTGTTTTCAATTTTATTTTTTTTTTGTACTTAATTACGTTCTTTTTAAAATTATTTTCTTCAATTTTCAGTTATTTTAATCATAGGCAAATTGCTTTCTTAAAATTTTAATTGTTTTCTTTAAATTTTAATTACAATTTTTGATTTTATTTCTTTAAAAAACTATTGTCTTCAATTTCAATTATTTTTCTCATTTTCGCATATTTTATCTTATAGTCATTAATTTTCAATTAATTTTTCAGGAATATCATCAGTTTATAATCTTAATCCTTTAAATTCAATTGTTCTTGTAACTTTTAAGCACTTTTTTCAAATTTCAATTTTTCAAAAGTAGGTATGTTTAAATGAAATTCTTCGTTTTTCAATTATTTTCTTTATTTCTCATATTTTTCTTTATTTTAAATTTGTTTTGTCCACAATTCCAATTACTTTTTCTGTTTTTAAATGAGTTTTTTCAATTATTTTCTACAAATTTAACTCGTAACTTATATTTTTAAACTATATCAATTTATACTGAATTTCTTCAAAGAAAAATTTCTTTTTCAATTCTAAATTGTTGTCTTCAATTGGAATTATTTTTCTTATTTTTCAATGTTACTTTTCAATTTTCGATTATTCTTCTTTCAATTTTTTTCGACATATTTATTGAATGTCTTCAATTTTTAATTATTTTTCACATTTCATAAATTTTTGTTTTCAATTAAATTTTTTTTCTAATTTTAAATTATTTGGGATGTTTTTTATTTTCTTTCTTTGATTTTCATTTACCTTGTTTAATTTAAGAAAATTACGTTTTATTTCAATTACACTTTTAATTTTTAAACTTGTTTTTTTCAATTTTCGGTGATTTTCTTCTGCTTTCAATTATTTATTTTCTGAATTTTTAATTAAAATTGAGATTTTGCATTTATGTTTGTTAATAATAATTATTTATAGTCTTCAATTCGAATTGTTTTTCTAATTTTGAAATAATTTCCTTTAATTCTCGGTTTTTCCTTTAATTTTCTACTTGTAGCCTAAAGTTTTTAATTATTTTTGATATTTTTTGTCAAACGTAATTCTTCAATTTTACAATATTATTGTCTTCAATTTCAATTATTATTTTTGTGTCTCCAAATGAATTTCTTAAATTTAAATTTTTCTTGCATTTTAAAATGAATGTTTTCCATTTTCAATTATTCTCTTAAATTTTCATTTTTTTTTTCTGCAGTTTTAAACTGTTGCAATCAATTTCAATTACTTTTGTCATTTTGTATATTCCTTCTTCTCTCAATTATTTTCTTTAATTTTAAATTGAAACGTACAATTTTTAATTATGATCGATATTTTTTAACGAGTTTTTTGAACTTTTAGTTTCTGTCTTCAATTTTTCTGTCTTATCTTAAATATTCCATTATTTTATTTAATTTCAGATTATTTTTTATTTTTTCAAATTTAAGTTATTTTTAGCGATTCAAAAGTATTGTTTGAACAATTTAAATTGTTTTCTAGGTGATTCTAAAATTTCAGTTACATTCCTAATGTATTTTAAAATATTTCTCTTTAATTTTCAATTTTTTTTTTTAAGAGTTTCTTAATTTTTCAGTAGTTTATTTGAAATTTTAGTTCTTATTAATCTTATACTCGTATAGTATTTTCTATTTTCTAATTTCTATTTTCTATTTTCTATTTTCTATTTTCTACATTCTTAATGTATTTTAAAATATTTTTCCTTAGTTTTCAATTATTTTCTTTTTAAGATTTTCTTAATTTTGTCGCAGTTTTAGTTAATGACTTCAATTTGTATGATATTTCTCTAAATTTAAATTATTATTTCCATTTTAATTATTTTTCTTATTTTTCAATTAAAAAAAGTTTGTTTTAAAGATTTTATTTCATTTTTTCTTATTTCCTTAAATTTAACTTGTATTCAATAATTTTTTTTTATTTGTTATTTTCAAATGAATTTCTTCAATAGGTACTTTATTTTTTCTTCTCTTTCGATTTTTTTTTTTTTAAAAGAGAAAACCTTGGTTTTAAAATTATTTTCTTCAATTCTCAACTAGATTTGTCATAATGAAATTGTTTTCTTGAAATTTCAATTATTTTCTTCAAATTTTAATTACAATTTTTTATTTTTAATCTTGTCTTTAATTTCTTCCAGAACTTAGGTTCCTTTTTTAAATTTAAAGTATTGTCTTCAAGTTCAATCATTTTTCTTATTTTTAAATCAATTTTTCCAAATTTCGTCTATTTCTCATCTGTTAATTATTATTTTCGTATATTTTAACTTATAAACTTTAATTTTTTATTATTGTTTAAGAAATGTCTTCTATTTTGAATTTAAATTTTTGTATGTTATTTTAAAATTAATTTTTTCGTTTCTGAATTATTTTCTTTAATTTTTACTTTTATTTTCATCAATTTAAAATTGTTGCTTTGAATTTCAACTATAGGATCGCTTAAAATTGTATTTGAAATATTCTAAGAAAGGAGAGGCCCTCAAATCAGGCCCACCCTGGTCCCTATGTAGTTACGTCTATGTAAGTGTTAAAGTTTTATCAATATTTTTTTAACAGTTTAAATAGAAATTGATTTCTGAATTGTTAACAATAAAATTATTGATTTACTTCTTAAAACGTAAACTCACCATAATTAACCCCTTTGGGCACAAAAATATGAGCAACAGAATTATAAAATGTTCCTAAAAGCGGAATATAAGATTGTGATTGATTAGAGCAACAAGTCATCACTACATCTTCAGAATTTATTTTTTGTTTCCTCATCCACAAAGCACAACGAGCACTTTGCTCAAACATTTCTTTATATGTTGTTTCCTGTTCAGTAACTACATCTACCTGGTAAATTAATTAATCTTCAAAGTATAAATTTTAACGAAACTCAATCTTGTATATTTAAGATATTATTGAGAAATGAGATTAATGTTTAAATTTTTTACTTGGATTATATTTCAAAAAATGTTTGTTTATAATCTACCTGTCCGACAAAATCTGGTTTGCTTCGAAGAACTTCTAAAATCCAATTTCCTAATCCCATTTTTTCCTTTTCAAACGTGCGAATTTCACTTTTCATGATTCCATCTTCAACCACAAATTGCTTTGTCATGTTTAATTGATTTTAATATTA
Organism: Ganaspis brasiliensis; assembly: GCA_037103525.1. Taxonomy (NCBI): domain Eukaryota; kingdom Metazoa; phylum Arthropoda; class Insecta; order Hymenoptera; family Figitidae; genus Ganaspis; species Ganaspis brasiliensis. Next base: position 2,995,509 of record JAZKLR010000535.1, on the reverse strand, counting down.
TTATTAGTAAATTATTAAATTTTTATTTATTATTTATTAATATACTTCTATAATTTATTATTGTTATATTTATATTATTAATACTCTTTTTTTACATAAACTGATTTATTAAAATTTATTGTTTTAACTTAGTTTTTAATTAAATTTCGTTTGCATTTATTAGGTAATTATTTTTTTCATTAATTTGATCTTAGAAAATAATAAATTTTTCAATTCTAACAACTTTATTAGTTTAGTTTATTAAACACTGTATATGAAATGGACGATAAGAAAATATATTATGACTGATTCACATATACTGTCTTTTTAAAAAAAAAATTCAAGGTAAAGAATTGATAATTCTTCGTTTTGTTAGTTTACAATATATGCATTTAACTATTTATTTAATGTGGAAACTTTTAAAACATAACGAAATTCCTTTTAAACAATACTACACAATCTTTAAAAATCTTGTAGTAAATAACTTACAGATTAAAAAAATGTTTAATTAAATTTAAAATTCAAATACTTTGTATTCGGGAAAATTCCACCAACTATTTCTACTTGTTTATAAAATCATTCAATATTTTTAGTTTCTTTACATTTTAAGTACCTATATCGTTAATTTTTCAATTATTTTATACAATTTTTCAATATTAATGTATTCAAATTTTTATTTTTTACTCCATTTTTGAATATGTTTCTCATTTTCTATACTATTATTTTTTTTTCTAAATTTTAGTTATTTTTGTCATTATTCAATTATTTTCTTCATATTTCAATTATTTTTTAGGTTTTCGAATTATTTTTTTCAAATTTGAATGGCTTGTCATCCTGGCGCCCTCCATTTTAATATCCATTTTAATACAACTTAATGAATACAAAAATCATATTCCTTATCTCAAAACGAATCGATTGACCTATATAACTTTTATAATTGATCAAGAATTCGTAAAATAATTCATATTTTGACATTTTTTTGCATTAAAATTTTTTTTTAACAACTTCCCCAATTAACTTATATATTATTAATTTCTTGCTTCCTCTATAAGGAAGCAAATTATTTTGCTTACTTGGAAGCGAAGTGTCTATGAAATAGACAGAATTCACACCTAGTTTAATTATCTTATTATAATTACTGTTTATAATAATCTAGAAGTTCTGTTTATTTCTCTACACTTCTAAACTGCTATGCTTCTTTTATGCTGATTTTTTCTTTTTATAGTAATAAATTTATTCAACATTTATAGAGAGACCTATAAACATTTTACACAAGATTTTTTCTGTTTTTGGTAAATTAAAAAAGAACATTTTTAGAATTAATGTTTTCTGAATAATTGTTTGAGATCAAAATCTTGAACAACTATTAATGTTTAAACCTTCAAATGCTTTTCAAGTTTATATTTGAATAGTTCGTTAAAAACAGATTTTTCAAAACCTCTGTTTCTTATAACGATTTTTTTAAGAATTAAATAATAAAAAGTCGTAATTTAAGAATTTTTAATGTTTGGTTTAAGTAATAAAAAACTTCATTTTCAAGTTTTTTAATATCTTTTAATATCTTTTTATTAAAATACAGATGAGGAAATTTAGAAAATAAATTTTAATAACATTCTTTTTATTTTTCAAAATCTATCATTGGTACTTGACCATACATTTTAATCCCCTTATTTTTTAAAAATTTGAATATTATATCGAAATTTTAATTCGCCTATTTTAATTGCCTAATTCATTATAAGAATTTTAATATAAATGGTTCTAATTCTTACAAGAAATCTTTTATCTTCTTTTGTAATTCTAACAAACGATATTTGCCATTAGCAGTCATAGGTAATTCATTCAAAATTTTCACAGTAATTGGCACTTCTATTCCCTCCAAAGCATTTACGATTTCCCAAAGTTCGTTTTCTGTAATCTGTCAAAGAAAAATTGCAAAACATTTACGAAAATTGAAAGAAATTGATGAAATTTAAACAGTTATTAAAAATTTCTTTAAATATAAATTTAAAAAATACACTTGTAAAGAAGTTGAATTAAAAACGTTTAAAATATTGTATTGAAAAACCTTTGAATCGGGAAGAAGGGTAACAAAAGCAAAAACTCTTAGAGAATCAGTAATTTCGAAATTTGATAAAGCAATAGCATGTATAACTTCAGAATTTACAAGAAGGGAGCGTTCAATTTGCCAAAGAGGCATGATTTTTCCATTTGGTAAGACTGAAAGATTTTTTATTCTTCCCAGAACATAAACCAATCCAGAAACATCATAATATCCTAAATCTCCAGTGTGAAGCCAACCTGAATACAAAAAGAAGTATAAATTTGGTGAGTTTCCATATAAGGGAATTTTCCGCAGGAAACTTTCTTTGGAATCTTTCAGTTATTTTTTCTTAAATTTAAATTAAAATATAAATAAGATACGATATTATTTTTTAATTTTAAAACAAATCTCTTGGCAGAGATAATTTTTAATAATCTCTTGAAAGCAGTAACCTTCTGAATCGAATACATTATTAGTAGCTTCTTCATTCTTGAAGTAACCCTTCATAACATGAGGTGATTTAATACAAATTTCTCCCGGTTCTTTTGGATCTAGCGTTTTCTCCGTTTTTCGATCCATGATTTTTATTGACATATTTGAAAACAAGTAACCACAAGAGTTTAAATCTATTTCATTCATTATTCCTCCACACATTGGAATCGATGTTTCACTGCAACCTTGAAGAATATTGTGCAATTTTATTTACTTCTATATTTTGAATAACAATTTTAAAGTAGGTATATACAATTTTAAAAATTGGGAAAATTCCCGGGTATATGACCTTTTCTCGTTCTTTTTTTTAATTTAATTTATTTAATAATAAAAAAAGAATGTTGTTGAACAAAGTATGTTAAAATATAGTTTAAAAACTCCACTGAAATCGGCAAAATACCAATCATACAATATTAAATAAACTAGCAAAATATAACGCGCTCAAGCGCGTGATTGGTTTTTCGTACGTTTTAGAAATTAAACTATAATAATAGATAAAACAAAACAGCGACAATAAAGAATACTTAAGGGGAAATAGAGGACAGAATTTTAAAAAATTGGGAACTTTTAGGGTACCTACTTTAAAAACTTTATAAATAAAGATATTCTCAATTTTATTTTGGTAGGACAAAATTACAAAGTTGTAGGATAAAAGAAATATAATTACAGAATTTTCAAATTAATTAATTAAAAAAAAGGAAATTAACTACTAATTGTGGAAAATAATTTAAAACTGATGAATTATAATTTAAAATTATAGAAAATGAATGAAGAACTTCAGAAATAATTAATAAAAAATAAAAATAATGGTAAATTAAAAAAAAATTGAAAATTTAAGTAATTAATTAAAAAATAATTAACATAATTAAAAATTGGAAAAAAATTAAATAAAAATATTATAAAACTAATTAAAATTAAAAGAAAAAGTTCAAATTTCAGATAAATAATTGAAGATTTAATATAAAAATTTAAAAATAATTTAAAAAATTAAAAATTGTTTCTATAATTGCAAAATTATAGAAACAACTAAAAATTGAGAAAATAATTGAAAATTGAAAAAATTCAAAATTAATTAAAACAATCGAGAGTTGAGAAAAATAATTCAAAATTTAGGGAAGTAATTAAAAAATGATGAAGGTAATTTAAAATCGAAGAAATCAATGAAAAGCTTATAAAACAAATTGAATATTGAAAAAAAAAGAATTGAAATTTAAGATTAATAAATGAAGATTATAAATAAGCGAAACAGGAAATAATTTTAAAAATTAAAAATTGAAGAAAAAAAATTGCAAAAATATGGAAATAATTGAAAATTGAAGACACTATTTTGAAGTTAAGAAATTTTTTTTTTTTTTTTTTTATTTGATCAAAAAAGTAGCCCAGAATACAAAGATTATTAAAGGGCACAACATGTTTATACAATAATATCATTCAATAAAAATACAAAAATATAAGTATCTAAATCACATAGAGTACAATAAAGATGTATTATCTAGGATGCAAGTTATAACATCAACAAACAGATCATTTGAAAAACTTGGAGGTATATATAATAAAATAATAATTAAAGGTTCATCTTTTAAAATAATTTTGACGGATACGCAGGTAACAGTATTATTATAAGACTGTGGTAAATTGTGCTTAATTGGTATTGCGTGATATTTATTATGGATCGCCAATAAAACACCCCCTCCCCGTCTAGAAGCTCTCTCGTTATGAAAAACTTTAAAAATATTTGGAGAAAAAAAACTATCGATAAGAAATTTTTTATGAGGTGTTAGCCACGTTTCAGTCAGTGCATATATATCATATAAATTTAAGTCTTGAAAAGATTTAATCGAGACTAATTTCGTATTAAGACCACGTACATTTTGGTAGAAAAAATTACTTAACATACTACGGTCTATGAGGTTAACGTTTCCTGGTCGGTCGTTTTTTCTTGGTTGACTGTTATAATCTTCGGGAGTCCATTTATATATCTTATTTTTAGATTTTTCTCTCCTTTGGCCACCCGTTGCAAGAAAGTCTTTATTGTCTGTTGATAAAGTGTCTGTTGTAGTTTTGTTCGATCCGGAGATATGATGACATTTTTGAACGCAGTCGACTGAAGAGCCACTCTCCCATGTTTTAATGTAGAAAGAATTGTTGAAACTGCCGTGTGTGATCTGCAGAAAACCTTAAGTGGGCGGGGGTTAGCTCTTGATATTGAAAATTTTCCAATTCTAGTGAAATTGAACAAACTCAAATCAAAGCGAGCATCATCTTGTAAAATTAATTGTAACAACATTAATAATTGTTGTTCATCTGCTGCTTTGTCATAAGTATTAATATCAATTGGTTCTATTAATCAAAATATGATGATATTGGAAAGAGATTTAATTCTCAAATCTATTTCACTAAGAAAATACTCACTATTTTGTTGTGACAAGGAAGAACTATCAATGTTTTGAAATCTGGATTCCATGTTGTCAAGTCTACTGCTATGACTCAGAACTTGGCCTTCGACTGTAGATAGACGACTTCCAATTTCCTTCACGTCAGCTTGCACTTGTGAAATATTAGAATTCACTTTTTCAAAATTTGTATCCATACTTGTTTTTAGTGTTTTAATTTCATTTGTCAATGTTAGCAAAATTTTGTTCGTTGAAACTGGAGAAGGAGTTCTAGATCGACCATTTCCACAACATTTTTTATATCCCCCACCAGGAATTAACTTGGTTTTCGATGTGCAACTTGGATGGTATGCAGCGTTGCAATTTGGACAAAAGACAGGGTCGTTTGTTTTAGTTTTGCAGATCTGACAAATGTTATTTACTGCAGATGTGCCAGTTGAATCGTCAGGTTTAGGTGGCATGATTCTTTTGGTGAGAAACTGCAAATACTTTAGACACGTATTTCAATTCAATTCCTTCAATTGAGGATATTTAAAAATTAAAGAAAACAATCGAGATTTGAGAAGAATAATTTTAAAAAATTACAGAATATATACCAAATTAAAGGAAATCATGGAAAATAACAAAAATAATGATAAATTTTTAAAAATAATTGAAATTTGAGAAAAATAATTGAAAATATAGGAAATTAATTACAAAATACCGAAAGTAATTGTAAATTTAAAAAAATTATTGAAAAATTATAAAATTTATTAACAATTTTTTTAGTTAATTAAAATTTAAAATAAATAATTAAAGGTTTAGTAAATCAGTTAAAAAAAAAATTGAAATCTTTATAATTTGGAGAAAAAAATTGCAAAGTTACAGAAGTCAATTTAAAAATGATGGAAATATTTGAAAAATAATACAAATGACTGAAATTTGAGAAAAATAAATAAAAAGTGTAGAAAATGTATGAAAAAATACTTTTCAACACTAAAAATTGGAGAAAATATTTTCAAAGTTATAGAGATAAATGAAAGTTTAAGTAAATAAAAAAAAATTTATGAAAAATAAGTAATAAAATTACCCAACTTTTTTTGAAATATAATAAAATAACTGAAAAATGATAAACAAAATGAAAAATAAAAAAAATTAGAATGTAAAAAAATAATTGAAATTTTTGAAAATTAATTGAAAAATAATGAAAATATTTAATAAGTAGAAAAAAATAATTTAATTTAAATAAAATAATTGAAATTTGAAGAAAATAATTGACAGTTTATGAAATTAATCAGATAATAATACAAATAAGTATGAATGGTAGGAAAAAATTAAAAAATGATCTAAATAATTGTAAATTGAAGAAAAGAATTGGAATCAGAGATGAAGGATTGAAACTTCAAGAAATCTATTGAAATATAATTTAATAAATGAAAAATTGGAGAAAATAATTTAAAAATGATAAAAATAATTGAAGATTGAAAAAATAATAAAAATTTAAAGAAGATTGAAAATAATTGAAAATCTCCAGATACCTTGACTTTTAAATGTACTTTCATGAAAAATTGGGGGTTTTAGGGTAAAATTTTCTAAATAGAAGACTTTAGAGACCAATCGCAAAATAGGGGACATTTAGGGGAAATATTAAAATATTGAAATTGTAAAAAATTAATTGAAAAGTTAAAAAAATAATTAAAATTTCAAGAGGATAATTGAACAATAACAAAAATAATTTTAATTTGACAAAAATAATGTACAACTGGTGCATAAAATTACAAATTTTAAGACAATATTTATTTATTTATTTACATAAACGGGCATGGACAAATGAAAAATTGACTAAACAATTGAAATTTTAAGAAACTAATTGAATAATGACATAAAGAATTGAAAGCTGGTGTATAAATAAAAAATGTATAGAGAATAATTAAAGTTTGAAGAAAATAATTAAAATTTGTTGAAAATAATTAAAAAAGATGTACAAAAATTACTAAACTCATGACAATAATAAAAAAAATGAAGAAAATGATTGAAGTTTGTAGAAAATAATTAAAAACTAATATAATAAATTTAAAAATTCATTGCAATAAAAACAAAATTGAATTTATTTATGTATTTATTTATTTTCGGGTAAAAGCCCATTGCAATATAAAATTAAATTTTTTTTTTTTCAATTAACAATAAACCTAAAATTTGATACAACAATAATAATTACTATATTAATAATTAATAGGTCGCATTCAATAATAAAATAATAATTAATAATTGAAATTTGTAGAAATTAAAAGAAAATAATCGTAAAATGACAAAAACACTTGAATAATGACAAAAGTAATTAAAATTTAAAGAAAATTATTAAAAATTATAAAATTAACAAAAGTAGAATAGAATTTCCTGATAAAGGGAATCAAAATTAATGAAAAAAAAGACAGGGACTAACTTCACTTTGGATTTTAAAACGAGGACAGAAAAAGATGAATAAGTATAAAAACTAACCAACTTCACTTCAAGTTTTCAAACGTGGACAGAAAAAGATGAATAAATATAAATAGTAACAAACTTCAGGAGTTTACGGAGATTATTATTATTTAATTAATTAATAATAATTATATCAGCTGTATAATTTCATTTACGATTTTGATTATTTTAATTATAGAAAAAACTTAAAATCATTTCATAGTAAGCGATACACTGATATTTGTAAACCAATTTGCAAATGATATTTTCTATATTTTAAATATGATATATGAAATTGAAACTACACATGTGTTTAGCTCTGTGAAAGTCCATTTGGCAAAATTACAGACAAAAAAACAAATTTCTTAATAAGAATTTGGATAAATAAATTTACAATTATTATTATATATAATAATTTACAAGATTCTTTCATTCATTCTTTCATTCATTCTGTCCACACCTGAAGTTTGTCACTATAGATGTTTTTTTGTTTTAAATTAATTATTCTTGAAATTAAAATGTTTCATTTAATTTACATTATATTATATGTTATTTGGTATTGTATTTTATATTAATATATTAATAATATATTAATTAATAATACTAATTAGTTATTAATAGTGATTAAATTTTGTAATTTTATGTTTTATATTTTTGATTTATTCAAATTTTATAGCTATATGAAATGCAGCAGTATTTTGTTTTTTGATTTTATTAACATGAAAGTTTTGTAAATAATGGTTTGACAGCTGATAGCACTATAGGCATTTTCGAGGTATTTTGCCAGTCTGTTTTGCGACAATAATTAATTAGTGATATTGTTTTAAAATTATATAAAGTGTTATATGAAAATGAAGAAATTTGAAGAATGAAGAATAAGACTTTTGGTAAGTAAATGACTTAATGATTATAATTAGTATTTATCATAGAGTCAAATCAGAAATTTTCGTTTGAATACCGCCGCGGATATATTTTACAAAATTTAGTTTTAGAATTTGTGAAGCTTATATTTTTTTAATTCAGTAACCACATTATTATGCTGTAAATTTTATTGCTTTTTCCGTTATAATCAATTAAAAATATGAGGCTGAGTGTTGTTGAAAATATGAGTGTTTGATTGTAACCTCAAATGTGGCACTTTTCTTAAAAACATTATTATTAAAAAAAAATTATTTATATAGAAATCAAAAATTCGTGAAATATTAATTTATTTATTGGAATTTTAGAAACGATGCAAATTGAATTAAAATACATTTACTTTAAGATAATAATATAATTTGAACATTTTTTACTCGTGTAAATTTTCGTGATATTTTTCAGTTTATAACGTTTTTTTGGAGCTCTTACAAATTTGAGATTTTGAATATGTTTTAATATTAAAGTATTTCTCTTGCAGTTATACTTGAAAAAATAGATTTTCTATGGATATTCTTTAAATTGTAAGAAAACGTTATTTTATAAATGCCTTCTATCTGGTTAATATTTAAGAACCTTTTACCGTCAAAAATTTGAGATATTTATGTTCTAAATTTGAATTTTATACTTCTCTTGCTGCAAGATAAATACCTTAATATAACTTATCAGCTATTAAAATTTTTCAAAGCAATTTGCTTTATTTAGAAAATATTATATTTTTAAAATTTGTGTTTAAAACGTTTAATTTTTGGACTAAAACAGAAAACAAAGCAAATTCACATTGCTCATTCAAATAAAATTTTAACCTTTTTAGTTACAAAATTTTAAAGTTTAATGTTTTCTAAAAAAAAGCAAAACGCCTTAGCTAAATTTTAATAGCAAGTAAGTTATATTAATATTAAGACATATTCAAAATCTCAAATTTGTAGGAGCTCCCAAAAAAATGTTATAAGTTTAAAAATATCACGAAAATTTTCACAAGTAGATTATATTTATTATCAAATTATATTTATTATTTCAAAATATTGTATTTTAATTGAAATTGCATCGTTTTTAGAATTTAAATAAACAAATTAATATTTCGGGTAAGTTTTGAAGTCTAATTCAAAATCATTTTTTAATTATAACGTTTTTAAAAATAGTGACACATTTAATTTAATTTTCAAATTCACACTGAAAAAAATTCTGTTTAGGGTATATTTAACATTTCATTCTGGTTAGTTTAACCAGCCGTCTGGTTAGATTAACCAGAATTCTGGTAAATTTAACCAGAATTTCTGGTGAGGGTATATTTAACATATCATTCTGGTTAGATTAAGCAGAATTCTGGTTAATCTAACCAGACTGTTTTTTGAGTGCATATATTATTTATTAATCATAAATATAAATTAAATAAAATACGAGTTTTACAATATTAATTTATTTTCATAATTGCTATAAAATAATAAACTTTTCATTTTTTCAACTATTTAGGTATTAATATTTTGGATTTGATTTTCTAACTGTCTTTTGGAATTTTTCGATTTCTTCCCTTTTTTTCGATTTGTCTTTTCTTCAACTGCAATTATTTTTTCTTGTGCTGTCTTTTCCTTTTCAGGCTTCACAGAAACAATTAAGAATATTTTAGGGAAAATAAGAGACTAATTACACAAAAATAAAAAACTTTTAGAGTAGTTTAAAAAGTTTATAAATAAAGATAAGTAAATTATTATTCATATAGGTTATATAATAATTGATTTGTATGACCAAAAAATTTGATTTTCAAATTTTAAAAAAATTGTAGTATTTCTTTTAATATTATTAAATTATTAACTTGGAGTATGATATATTTTTTGAAAGTACGAAGATATGTAACAATACTACATAGTCAGAATTGAGGAACAACTTATTTTGAAATGAATAAAAAACATCTTTAATAAACGTATTTAATAAATATGAAAAATTAATTTTTTTTTATTTCATAAAAGTTAAAAGAAGTCTCATAAGAAATGGTAATTTGGGTTGATTGAAAATTGGTTAAATTAAATTAACACTGTGTGCCAAAAAATGTAAAAATGACTTTTAATCGGATTTAGGCTACGTTGTTCGTTTTGAATATATAGGTATATATTTAAAAAAAAAGAAACAAATATAATTAAAATTATATTAATTAATTAGAATTTATTGAAACATAATATAAATAGAATTTTTAAGTTATTTTTTTGTTTGACAATTTCAATTTCGTAATATTAATTTAAAATTGTTTCAAAATTATTATTAGTGAAATTATTATTATTATTATTAAAAATATTATATAGGGACTCGAAATAATTTTAAATTAAAATAAGAAATTTTAAAATTTTAAGGCACAATAAATTTGATTTCTTATTATTCTTATTTCAAGAATAGATAGGTAATTTATTAAGTTATGACTAATACATTGCAAAGAGATCTTCAATATGCCCATTCCAGCGGCTCAAAATTGTCATTAAAATGAGTTATTAAAATATAAGAATCATCCTCTGTGAGAAAACACAGTTAATTTTTATCAAAATATACATAGATATGTTAAAAAATTGTGCACTATACAGCCTTCTTTCAAATAGAACACAAGTAAAAATTATGTAATACGCATGTGGGACTTAAAATAGAAAAAAAAATTATATCATTTGATGTGTTTTCTAATTACCTATAAACTGTTGGAAGTATATTAGAACCTGCCAAAAAATATTTTTAAAAAAATTATTAAAAACCTGGGTTTTTTTAATTTTTGATTTTTTAAATGTTAATAACTTTGGATAAAATTGTACTAGAGGGTTCAATAATAGCTCATTCGATGCGTTTTTAAAAAAATAAAACAATAAAATACTTACATTTTAACTTTTTAAACATTTTTTTTATAATTTCGCCAAAAATCAATTTTTTCGAAATTTTAAAATGTAAAAAAAATATAGTTAGAATTGATCGATCGGGTTTAACTATATGTCATAATTTGTCCCCCTGAGGGATTTATAATTTGATAAAAAAAAGATTATTCTAACTATAACGCTTCTCGAGTTATTGGGCCAAACGTAATGTTAACACACACACACACACCCGGACATTTTTTCTAAACATCATTTTTGACATCCTGGGGTCGAATTATGTCGAGAAATGTCAAAAAATCGCAATCGAGGATTTGAGGGTAAATCAATACTTCCTCTATGAGGAAGCAAAAAGTAGCAGATGTGATATATTACATTTATAAAATTGATTATAATTAATTACGACATAAATGAAATGAAATTAATTTTAGTATTTTTATTTTATTATACAAAGTTTTCATTCTGAAATTTAATTGATAATTATTTCAAAACCATTATTCGAAAAATTAATAAAAGAAAGGCAGCAAATATAATTTATTTTAATTGAGTAGAATTTATTTATTCATGAAGTTTATTTAGGATTTTATGTAACTAATTTAAAATTCATTTTTATTTTAAATTTTTAAATTTTTTCAAAATAAAAAATTGAAGTGTACTTTAAAATTATTTCAAAATTATAATAATTATTATTGTTATTATTGTTCATTGTGAATATTACTATTTGTAAAATTAAAAAAAAAGAATAATAATTTTGAAATAATTTTAAAGTAAAATTAAGAAGTCATAAATTTAAATCTTTAACTTAAATAAAGTCTTACTTATTATTACACAAATGTTTGAATATAAAACATTGAAGAAAAGTCACAAATATACCTATATTATTATATTAATAACATTTTTTATAATTATATAGATTTTATTTACACATAAAATAGAATTAATAAAATAACAATATTTTTCTTTAACATCTGATTCCCCAATTTCAATTTGCAATTTAATATAAACTTATTTCAGAATTGTTAAAATTATGTTTAATATTTGTAAATTAATAGAAGTCCACAACGAAAATTTTGAAATTATTTTTAATGAAAATGTATCAATGATAAAATTAAAATTTGTAACGTCAATAAAATTCTTTTTATTATTATTTTAAGGATTGTCACCGGCAATTGAAGGAAATGAGCTAGAAGTCTCAAATTTTGACATATTGTTCCTCAAATCAATTCAGGAAGCCTTGATTTTTTTTCAAAATTTTTCACCACGTAGTTTTTGTTTAAAAAATTAAAATAAATGTGCAATTTAACACAGGTTCTTATGGAAACTCACTTAAATCTTCGAAAAAAATGTGATGAAAATGAGCTTAAATTCTGAAATTTAGATATTAGGAAGAAAATGTCGTCAAATTTTAATTAAAACAGTTTAGAAAAAAATGACCATGGATTTACTGAATAAATAACACATAAATAATTATCAAAGTTGTTTTTCACCAAAAATGAATGATGACCTTGAAACTAGCACTTGCGCGGTAACATTACACTTAATTCAAATGTAGTAATACAAAAGCCATAAATTTTTCTTCTACACTAAAAAATGTTAATTTTTTTTGTTAATAAAACAAGTTGTACATCTTTACCTTTATAATATTAAAATCAGGTCGAGTCCATACCAAGTGATCACACCAATTTCAGTCATATTGAGTAATATTTACGAAATTGATATTTTGGGTTCCTTTAGGAGTAAAAAAAATAAATTTTAATTATTTTTAAAAAATTCAAAATATTTTCGAAAATATTCAAATTCGAAGTTTTATGTACTATTTTTTTTGTGTTATCATAACTTCTGTAATTTTGAAGCAATTCAGATCATTTTTTTTTAAATTACTCGTATTTAAATACTCTTTCAAGAAAAATTATAATAATTAAGAAATTGTTTATAATTAAATTTTTATTAAAAAAATTAAATTATTTATTTAAACAAAATCTAAAGTATATCATCGTTCTTTTTCAAAAAATTCATAAACATAGCCTATAATGTGCTTAAAAATTTAAGCCAAAGAAAAAGATGGTATGTATTATAGTTTTTGAGAAAAAAATTATTAAGTTATGCTAGCGCGGCGCGGACCGGTGTCACCGCTACTCAACGCGTAGTTCCGTAGTAACCGAAATGTATGTATATTTTTACATAATGTAAATATAGTTAGTGTATTATATTTAAATTATAAGCTTTAGAAAGTAACACTGATCTTTTCATAGTACATGGACATCAAACTTTAGAATTAAAAAAATCGGAGAAAATAATTAAAGTAAAAAAAAGTAATTAAAAAATTGGTAATTTATAGAAAAATAATAAAAATAACTAAAAATTGGGGAAATTATTAAAATTTAAGAATAATAATTGAAAATTTGTTAAATCAATTGAAAAATAATTAATATAATTAAAAACTGGTAAAAATAAGTGAAAATAAGTGAATAATTAAAATAATTTAAAACTGAAGAAAGAAAAATAATGGACTGGTAAAATTATCAAAATTCGCGATGTTCAGGGGTGTTAATTTTTTTTCTTATGCAATTTTAGACCTAAAATTATGGGGTAATGTCAAAAATAGAAAAACAAATAATTTGCGGAGTTTGAGAAATTTATTCTAAGAAAAACTTAAATTTTAAAAATTAAACCTCTTTCACAATTTTCATTTTTTCCATCGACAATTTTCTTGTGGGATTTTCAAATGATTTTCTACAATCCATCGTATGGATTTTGAAAAATAAAATTTCGAAAATGACCAAAAAAATATTGTTTTTTAATTTTTATGTAATACCATAATTCTACATCTTAATTGATGTAAGAAAAAAAATGACACCTCTGAGCATCAAAAATTTTGTTGCGTTAAAATTTCACCTATCTCTCCCCTTAAAGAATGATAAAAATAGTTTGAAAATAGTTGAAAGAAATGAAAACTATAATAAATTTAAAAGATGACAAAATTTTATAAGGAGAAAAATGATTAAAAATTTGAAACATAAAGTATGAAACATAAAATTTGTCAGTACTGCGAAGTACTGACAAACTTCGCAGGTGTTGACAGATTGAATTAATGAATGAAATTTGAAGATTATTATAAATAAATATTTTTAATCAATGTTTGTAAAAAAAAATTTCAAATCAATCTTATAAGTTCACATAATAGAAAAAATTATATGAATTTGTGTTGATATATATAATTAAATTCAATATTTAATATTTTAAAGATTTCGAATTTGCCGCTAACATTTGTAGTTCTTAACTTGCCGCTAAGTGCGTGTATTTCTCGAAAGAGAGATCGTTGAGTATTTTCTATATAAGCAAGCAAGCTTTAATTAAAAATTCACTTATATACAGGTTTGTATCCTTTGATTTTTTATCGTTTTGCGTTTGTAGTTGAAGTGATTGAATTTGGGTCATTATTAGTACTAGTCTCACTTTTTTCTAATTTTTTGACCATTAAAGGTACACAAAAATTTCATTCCTTCGTACCCCTTGAGAATAAAATTGAAACAAAAATTTTTTCAAATTCTGTGCACAGCACAATTTGTAAAATAAAAAAATAAACATGACGATTAACTGTATTTATATTATGTAATAATATACATACATTTCGGTTACTACGGAACTACGCGTTGAGTAGCGGTGACACCGGTCTGCGCCGCGCTAGCATAACTTAATAATTTTTTTCTCAAAAACTATAATACATACCATCTTTTTCTTTGGCTTAAATTTTTAAGCACATTATTGGCTATGTTTATGAATTTTTTGAAAAAGATCGATGATATACTTTAGATTTTGTTTAAATAAATAATTTAATTTTTTTAGTAAAAATTTAATTATAAACAATTTCTTAATTATTATAATTTTTCTTGAAAGAGTATTTAAATACGAGTAATTTAAAAAAAAATGATCTTAATTGCTTCAAAATTACAGAAGTTATGATAAAACAAAAAAAATAGTACTCAAAATTTTGAATTTGAATATTTTCAAAAATATTTTGAATTTTTTAAAAATAATTAAAATTTATTTTTTTTACTCCTAAAGGAACCCAAAATATCAATTTCGTAAATATTACTCAATATGACTGAAATTGGTGTGATCACTTGGTATGGACTCGACCGTATAATATATTTTCTCAAACAGACAATAACAAATCAAATCAGTGTCAAGGTGATAGAAATTGACGCAATTAGTTATATCTTATAAGCTAGATACATTATTAACATTGACAGATATTTAATAAAATTAAAATTTAGAACTTAGTTCAGAAACAATGAAAAACAGTTTGATCACAGTATAAATCGCAGTGCAGATAGGATCCCGGACAAGGATAACATTGTAAAGACTTTAAAATTTTCGGAAACAGATTAAAAATTTCGTTGACTTAGAACCACAATTATCTCCTTATTTACTGGATATTCTTTACATCTGTTGCGTAGAAAAGAAAAGTGCCTATAGTTTGCAAAATTAATTTTAGTTGTTTTTTCTTAATGTCAATTTCTATAAAAATTTTGCACTTTTGAAATTAAAATAAAAACGAGTAGGCGCAGGCAAACAGCTATGAGATAGTTGTAACTAAAATCATTCAAAGATAAAAATCAAAGAATTAACAGTACGTTTGGTAAAACATGATCAAAAGAATGCTCATTAGTAACAATCACAGATGATAGATATTACACTGAAAAAAAAAATTATTTGACTCAATTAATTCAAATTATTTGATAAATATTTACTTCGTTCAAATATTTTTTAGTTGGATCTAAAAAATATGTATTTAATTCAAATAACTTGAATTATTTGAATCACGTTTATTTAAACCAAATAAATCTTCTTTGGATCAAGTAAATAATTAATTTAATCTAAGAAACGAATATATTTAATAAAAATGCTAAATTATTTGAAACTATTCATTTATTTATTTCACTCAAGTATTTGGGTTTTTGGACACAAATAAAAATTATTTGACACAATTAATTTATTTTATGGATTAAAGTAAACCAAATTATTTAATATAAATAATATATTATTTAATGCTAATATATTATTTTATAAAAACAAATAAAAAGTATTTCAGTCAAATAAATAATTTATTGTAACGAAATTTGTGAGTTATTTAAAACTATTCATTTATTTATTTCACTCAAATATTTGAGTTTTTAACGTTAATAAAAATTATTTAACACAATTAAATTATGTTATGAGTCATAATAAATCAAATTATTTAATGTTAATATTTTCTTTTTTAAAAACAAATAAAATTTATTTGGATCAAGTCAATAATTTATTGTAACTAATGTGTGAGGCTAAATAGGTGTTTTTGTAATTTTGAAGTCAAGTCAGCGTGGCTTCGTGGGTAGCGTAAGAGTCTCGTATTGCGTGCGTCGCGGGCTCAATCCCACCATCCGTGCGAAATTTTATTTCATAGTTTATATGTTAGGTTATAATAAGTGTTAACTAAATATAAGTAAGTGTAAAATAATCAGTATTTAAATAATAAGAATGTTATGAATGAAAATTACCATACTTATAATAACATTAAATAAGAGTAAACTCAAAAACAAAAGAGGGGTTACATTTTATTCATACAGTCTCATAGTCTCACTTTTTTCTAATTTTTTAAAAATTAGAAAAATTGGGCCAGTATTATTACTGATCTTTTTTTTTATTTCTCACGTTTTTTCGTTTACAAGAAAAACGTAAAGATGCCCTTAAAATTTTGTTGCAATCCTCTGCAAAAACCCAACCATAATTTTTACAATAAAAATTTGCGATTGGTACCAGCATCTATTATAAAAATATATCCATCATTAACAAATGAATATTTTATATGCAACTCATGTAGGATAAATGTTTTATCCCAGAAACTTCCATTATTGAATTTAACAACTAGTTCTACACTAAAAATTCAGAATAATGTTTTCAGAGAAGAAAATGAAACTACTGATCAGAATCACTTAAATCAGTCCGATTCTTCTTCAGAAGATGATTTAGATTTTTGTGATTTTAAAGTAAATAAGGAGCTTGCTTTTTCGCATTTAAATAAATGTTTACAAGTCTTAGAAGAATCTGCTATAGATTTTAATGATCTATCTTCTGTGACTAAAAAAAGAGAAAATTTTGAAAATATTGTTTTAATTTTAAAAAATAAATTGTTTAATTTGCAGATTTGAAAGACGATGCCAGTGAATTTATAAGTCATCTAAAAGAAAAATTTTCTAATGCTGAAGATCGATCATTTAAACTGAAAGTTTTAACTACTCTTCCAAAATCATGGTCTCTTAGTAAAATAGAAACAGTTTTTGGTGCTCCAAATCGTATGGCTCGATCAGCGATAAAATTAATAGCAGAAGGGAAATTTTTTAGTTCTGGAAAGCGGAAATTAGGAAACAGTCTGCCTTTAGAAACCGTGACATGTGTAAAAAGCTTTTATACAAGCGATAGTAACAGTCGGATGATGCCCGGAAAAAGAGATTTTGTCATAATTAAAACAGACGGTAAGAAGGAAAAAGTACAAAAACGTTTAGTTTTATGTAATTTGAAAGAATTGTACAAATTATTCAAAGACAAATATCCTAATATGAAAGTGGGTTTCTCAAAATTTGCAGAATTAAGACCGAAGGAGTGCCTACTAGCTGGTGCAAGTGGAACGCATACAATATGTGTATGTGTTTCTCACCAAAATGTAAAATTAATGTTCGCAGGAGTTGAGCTTAACAAATTAGTAGCAGAGAATCCCAATTTTACAATTTTGACTTATAAAGATTGGATCTCTCAAATGATGTGTAATCCTGCACAACCAATTTGCTATCTTGGAGATTGTAAATATTGTCCAGGCGATGAAAACCTACGGAATCAATTTAAAGAATTGCTTTCAGAAAACTTAATCGAAAGTATTTCTTTTAAACAATGGGTAACAGTTGACAGGTCCAACTTAGAAACACTTATTAAACCAGCTGATGAATTCGTAGACCTGTTAGCTGATATGCTTCAAAAACTTAAAATACACGATTTTATTGCAAAAGAGCAACAAAACTTTTATAGAAGAAAAGAAGGCTGATCTACAAATTGGAGAATTTATTGTGGTAATATTGCAGAAAACTATTCATTTGTTCTTCAAGATGCTGTGCAATCTTTTTATTGGTCTAACAGTCAAGCAACTATTCACCCTTTTGTGGTCTATTACAAGCAGGATAATGGATTATTAGATCATATTAGTTTTGCAATAATAAGTGAAGTTTTAGATCACAACACAATTTCTGTCCACTTATTTCAGAAAAAATTATTGAATTTTATTGAAGAGAAAGTATCTCAGAATGTGAAGAAAATTTATTATTTTTCAGATGGAGCAGCTGCTCAATACAAAAATAAAAAAAATTTTATAAATTTGACTTATCATATTGAGGACTTTGCTTCTGAAGCAGAATGGCACTTTTTTGCTACATCACATAGTAAGGGACCATGTGATGGCATTGGTGGCACTATCAAAAGATTAGCGGCTCAAGCAAGTTTACAACGACCATTAAACAATCAAATTGTTACTCCTCTTGACTTATACGAGTGGGCAAAATCCAGTTTAGAGAAAATTAATGTAGAATTTTGTAATTACGCAGAATATGAAGCTGAAAAACAATTGTTAAGTGAAAGATTTAATCAAGCTATGACCATTAAAGGTACACAAAAATTTCATTCCTTCGTACCCCTTGAGAATAAAATTGAAACAAAAATTTTTTCAAATTCTGTGCACAGCACAATTTGTAAAATAAAAAAATAAACATGACGATTAACTGTATTTATATTATGTAATAATATACATACATTTCGGTTACTACGGAACTACGCGTTGAGTAGCGGTGACACCGGTCTGCGCCGCGCTAGCATAACTTAATAATTTTTTTCTCAAAAACTATAATACATACCATCTTTTTCTTTGGCTTAAATTTTTAAGCACATTATAGGCTATGTTTATGAATTTTTTGAAAAAGATCGATGATATACTTTAGATTTTGTTTAAATAAATAATTTAATTTTTTTAATAAAAATTTAATTATAAACAATTTCTTAATTATTATAATTTTTCTTGAAAGAGTATTTAAATACGAGTAATTTAAAAAAAAATGATCTCAATTGCTTCAAAATTACAGAAGTTATAATAAAACAAAAAAAATAGTACTCAAAATTTTGAATTTGAATATTTTCGAAAATATTTTGAATTTTTTAAAAATAATTAAAATTTATTTTTTTTACTCCTAAAGGAACTCAAAATATCAATTTCGTAAATATTACTCAATATGACTGAAATTGGTGTGATCACTTGGTATGGACTCGACCATCACTTTTATATTTCAAAACTTCAAGATTCTTTGATTTCAAGAAATACACAAAATTTGAGGTTAGGATTACATGAGCACTACGTCTGCGCACAACAAATCTAAAGTGGATATTGCCAACATAATTTCTACTAATTTTTTCAGGAAGCTTATTTAGCAAAATTTGTAACATTTAAATAAAAATAAAATATGCATTACGTATTTTTCCAACTTTTTCAAATAAATTAATCGATAAATATTATATATTAATATTTTTCAGCAAGTTTGAGAAATACATAGTTTACTTTCTTTAAGTTGAAACACTGCGTGATAATGGAGCTAATACACGGGGATTAGGAAACAATCCCCTTACCGCGCATCTCGCCATTGCCAATCCTTAAATAAAAACGTTGAAGAAAATCAGCAAATATAAACTAAATATAAACTATATTAAAAATAATATAGATTATAATTTATTAGAATTTGTTTATGAAAAAAATTGTATAAAACATTTAATTTTTTGAATTTATTTTTCTCTTTCTTATCTGATACCTATTTAAATTAAAATTATGGAAAAATAAAATAAATTTGAAAAAAATACCTTTAAAATTATTGCCTACTTCTTTTGCTTTAAAATTTTAATTTCTTATTTTTAATTTGCAAATTAATTCAGAAACATTTTAAAATTATATTGTCATTATTGTTATTATATTTTAATTAATTGCTCCAATTTCAAATTATCTTAATTATTTTTCAATTAATGTTATAAATGTTACGTCCGTAACCTATATATACGTTATATTATATTATTATATCATAATATTATATTATGTTATACCATAATGTCATTATGTCATATTGTATTACATTTCATATGAATCTTTTGCTATATGTAATCTCAACAAGTCATTCTTATATTCGACTTCCAAATATTGAGCTTACTTAAATGAGAACGATTATACGTATCAACATCCAGCTTGGACATAGAAATTTCACGCTCTATGAGCTCCCTGTAACCACCTGCGAAGCAGCATGCGAGAAGCTAGAGCAAATACAGCCGCATTTTGGAACTCACCTGTTATGCATGGGAAGTCAAGCGGCACACAGAAAATGCTACGATGACCAAAAATCACGACACGCTAATCTGAAGATGCACGTGTGAATTCAGTATATAAACGGGCCACCAAGAGGTCCCAGTTACTCAGTAACACACAGTAACACACAGTAACACACAGTAACACACAGTAACACACAGTAAATTACAATCAAGAGCTACCAGTTTAATACGAGATTCAACAACGAACAGACCTATCATCAAGTATTCGGTTAACAGTCAAGTCTTCAGTAATCAGTTTCTAGTCAAGTGACAAAATAAGTGTTAATTGTTGATTCACTTGTCCAACAAATAAAATCATTTCATCGTGAAGTTATTGAGAAGTAAAAGTTGTCCATCTGAATTTGTGGATAATTCAACTTGTGCATCGTATTTCTACTTAAAGAAATCTCGAAATTAAAACGAGATCATCCACCTGTCAAATCTTCCTGGGGAACAACAAGCTACTCAAGATTTTAAGTCCATATCTCTACTTACAATCTCCAAGGAGGATCTGCTACCACGAATTCCATACTGGATAATTCTTAAATCGTTTCTCATTCAAAGTAAGGTTCAATTTTTACGTCAAATCTTTATTCTTGTTGAATTCTCATATTTATAACTATAAATAAATATTCTTACTAAAACTTAGTGTCTCATTGACTTATCCTCATCCCAAATCAAATTCTTCATTGAATTTGATTTAAAAGGAGGAATTTAGGGTATATTTGAGAAGGGTTTTTGTCTCGAACGTAACAGAAGCCCTTCACAAATTTTGGTGCATCGGTCCGGGAAATAAATAAAGTCGATGAGAAAATTTCGAAAAATTTTTTTTAAACTTTTAATAATAGTTCGACACGTTTCAAATTTTGGTGCTCTAGAAAACAAAGCATCTTAATGAATAAAAATTCATAAATTTTTTTTTTATACAAAATCGAAAAATTTCAATGCATCAAAAGATTAAAAATCTTTTTTTTAAAAAAAAAAACCAATGAGAAAACTAATCAAATAAGAATAATAAATTATTAAAAATATAATTGAAGCAAATATTAATTCATTTAAAAATAAATACATAAATAATTTCTTGATTAGCAATCATTGTATGAGTTATTTAATTTATGAAAAATATTTAATTAACACATCTGACTATTGAAAGTATTTTGTTGTACATGATAAATAATAGCTTGGTGCATTTACAAATTCAAACTATAAAGGTATATTTGTGAATAAGGGTTCATTTCCCTTTTTATTTGCAAGGTGCATTCACAATGGTAAATCCTAAAAGTTTACTTGTAAATAGGGGTTCGATTCCTCTTTAAAATACGGTTTTATCAGTGCAACTTATTTATTTCTATTTTTGCAATACATTTTTGGAAATTATAAAATCTTTTGTTTCCTTTTTGACATTTTTCTTATAACAGTGAGAATATTTATTTAAAAATCATTTACATATATTTTATACTCATTTTACATTTTTATGAAAACATAAAATCAAAGTACTATGCAATCCAAATTTAATGTCTACTTCAAATAAAAATAAAACTAACTCTCCACATTTAACTCGTTCGAAAATAAAAGAAAATCCAGAATTATCCTTAAACTCAGGAATTCCTTATTATAAATCAAAACCTCAAACAAGTACACCAAGATATTCTAAACAAAATCCGAATCCAAACCTCACAAACCAGTTCGATTCAGGGTTTATTTCTGGCCAAATTTTTGACAGTGACGATAATTCTAATAGTGA
This sequence comes from Ganaspis brasiliensis, assembly GCA_037103525.1. Lineage (NCBI taxonomy): Eukaryota > Metazoa > Arthropoda > Insecta > Hymenoptera > Figitidae > Ganaspis > Ganaspis brasiliensis. The sequence goes on along the minus strand of JAZKLR010000535.1, from coordinate 2,973,240 downwards.
CTGTAGTGATAACGAGGAAAGTACTGCAGAAAAAACTTTAATAGAAAGTCATTTAAATAATTTAGAAGAATTTGGGTTTAATCAAAATCATTCTGCATCAAATAAATCACTTATAGAGGAAATTGACGACAGTTTCGAAAATCAATCTGAACATAACTTTGACACATCTTCAAATCATTCCGGAAATTCAAACTCAGACAAAATGGCTTTACCAAATAATCAACAAGTCTCTTTACGCGACGCTTTAGAAACAATACCACTTTTTGACGGAAAAAACATACCATTATCAATATTTATCGAGGGTCTAGTAGAAGCGAAGTCTATGCTTCCTGAAAATGCTGATGTAGAGAAAAATTTAGTAAAATTAATTAGAGGTCGAATTTCAGGTGAAGCGAGAAAAATTATCTTAGGGCATAGTTTTAATACAGTCCAAGATTTGGCTGAAAGGTTAAAAACAATATATGCACCCGCAAAATCGGTATATCAATTACAAGGAGAACTAGGGGCGATGTATATGTGGGAACACGAAAATGTAGTATCTTATGGTTCGAGAATTGGAGAAGCAGCTGAAAGAATTTTAGACGCGCATAGAATTAATAACGAAAATACAGTAGACGAAGCATTCAAAAAAGGTTTAGAAGAAACAATTATTGATTGTTTTACAAGGGGACTTAGACCAGAATTAGAGTTACGAGTAGGTACTGCTGACACATTTAAAGGTATAGTAAATAAAGCGATCGAGATAGAAAGAAAATTGTCATCACGTAATGAATTAAGAAAAAATGTACAAAAAACAGAAAATGAAAATCCATTTAGAAATAATAAAGAATTTGCGAAAACAACAAAAATAAACGTTGCTCAAGATGAAGTTATAACTTGTTTAGTTTGTGGTAAAAAAGGACATTTTGCAGTTAATTGTTTCCAACTAAATAAATTAATTGGACAAAATCAGGGTAATTTTCTGAATCCTAGAAGACAACAAAATTTTCCAAATGAAAATCAGTATCAAAATCGGTTCATTAATCGGAACCAAAATCAACCATTTAATAGATTTCAAAATCAATATCAAAATTATTATAAAAACCCTTTGCGAAATCAATATCAAAGTCAAAACCAGTATAGAAACCCACCACAAAATCAATTCCAAAATGCACATCAAAATCAAAACCAGTATAGAAACCCACCACAAAATCAATTCCAAAATTCATATCAAAATCAAAGACAAAGTCAAAATCAAAATGTGTATAAAAACAGATTCGAAAACCAACAACAACAAACACAACAACAAGGACCAAGTACAAGTAGAAGTAATCAACCAACAAACCCCACTTTTAAAAATCAAAATTTATCATGTAATTATTGCAAAAAACCGGGACATGTTATTAGCGAATGCAGAAAAAGAATGTATAACAACAGCCAACAACAAACGCAAGTTCCAGTAGAAAATCCGGAAAACTCAAAAATCCTTCCTCAGTAGGATGCTCTGAGGATAGATTAAAAAATCTTAATGCATCCAGTAATAACAAATTCCCAACAAAACATATCAACTTAGCAAAACCTAATTCAATACCATATGTTCGAATAGATACTAATGGACTTAAACTACCTATAACTATGATGATTGATACAGGAGCAGGACCTAATTTATTAAAAATCCGAGCACTTGATAATGATATAGAAATTGATAAAAATAAATGTATCAAATTAACAGGAATTAATGAACACGCAGTTTATACTTTAGGTCAGGTAGAACTTAACATTTTTGGCATTCCAACAATTTTTAATTTACTATCTAATAAAGTCCCAATCGCACACGACGGTATTTTAGGAACAGAATTTTTTGTTAACAATAAAGTAAAAATAAATTACGAAGAAAGGCACTTAGAAATAAATAATAAAAAATTTAACTTTGAATCAAACAATTATTTTACAATACCAGCAAGATCAGTTTATAATATTCATGTTAAAATTTCAAATAAAGATAAAAAGGTCGGTTTTATTCCCAAACAATCAGTAGCAGAAGGTGTTTATTTAGGCAATGCAATAGTAGTAAATCGGGATGGAATAGCACATTTAAAAGTTTTTAACACTCGAAATGAATCTATAAATATACCAGTCCTTAATGTAGAACTAGAAGATTACGAAGAATTAAAAAATGAAAATCAGAAAAAGAACAATGAAAATTTTATAATTCAAGACATACTTAACACTTTTACAAACATTAAATCGGAAAATTTTCTTAATATCACAAAAACTAACAGAGCAGATGAAATAAAAAAATTACTTTGGTTACAACATTTAAATAAAGAAGAATTGGAACACGTTATGAAATTAATAAATAAATACTCTGATAGATTTCATATACCGGGAGAATATTTAGAAGCAACCGATCTTATTAAGCATAGAATAATAACAACAGATGACACGCCTATCATAACAAAACAATATAGATTTCCACCTGTTCACAAAGAAGAAATGACACGTCAAGTAAACGAATTACTAGAACAACAAATTATTAAACCATCTGATTCACCGTACAATACACCAATCTGGATAGTACCAAAAAAAGATGACTCGCAGGGAAATAAAAAATGGCGGCTAGTGTTAGACTTTCGAAAATTGAACGAACGCACAGTAGGACAATTTTATCCCTTGCCAAATATAATCGATTTGTTAGATCAATTATCAAACGCACAGTATTTTTCCGTTTTTGACTTAGCTTCCGGGTTTCATCAGATTAAAATGGATCCAAGAGATGCGCATAAAACAGCATTTTCAACACCATACGGCCACTACGAATTTGACAGAATGCCATTTGGATTAAAAAATTCGCCAAGTACTTTTCAAAAACTCATTGATCAAGTTTTATTAGGTTTACAAGGAATAGAATTGTTTGTTTATTTAGATGACGTGGTCATTTACGCAAATACATTGGAAGAACACGAAGAAAAATTTTCAAAATTTATGGAACGCTTACGAATTGCTAATTTAAAACTACAGCCCGACAAATGTGAATTTTTACGGTTAGAAGTATGTTATTTAGGACACATTATTGATCAAAATGGAGTGCGACCAGACCCTAAAAAAGTAGAAGCAGTACAAAAATTTCCAATTCCAAAAAATGTCAAAAATATTAAACAATTCTTAGGATTATCTGGTTATTATCGTAGATTTATAGATAAATTTTCAAAAATCGCAAATCCGTTAAATGAACTTCTAAAAAAAGATGTTCCCTTTTTATGGACAGAAAAACAACAAACAGCATTTGATACTTTAAAAAATAAACTTTGTGAGGAACCACTTTTAAAACGACCAGATTTTTCTCAACCATTTATTTTAACAACGGATGCCTCAGGTTTCGCGATAGGAGGAATATTGTCACAAGGAAAAATAGGAAAAGATCAACCCGTAGCATACACTTCTCGAACTTTAAATGAAGCAGAAAGAAAATATGATACATATGAGAAAGAAGCATTAGCAATTATTTATTGCGTTCAACATTTTCGACCATATCTGTATGGAAGAAAATTTACCTTAGTAACAGATCACAAACCTTTGGTTTGGTTTCAGAATTCTAAAGATCCATGCTCAAGAGTTACAAGATGGAAGTTAAAATTAGCAGAATACGATTTTAATGTCATTTACAAAGCAGGTAAAACAAACGTTAACGCTGACGCTTTGTCTCGAAATCCAGTAGAAGAAAATATTAAAGAAGAAAATATTGAAGATGATAATGAAGAAAAAATTCAAGCAATAAATCAAGAAAATATCCATGAAATCGATGTCGAAGAACACACTCAAAGAAGTGTCCAAGCAGAAACTCTTAGAAAAAATAAACATGGTGTTCATTTTAAAGCACCTCAGGAAAGCACAAATTCGGAGCAAATAAAACTTCTCCAATCATTGATAAAAAATATTTTTAATAATCAAACTCTATTTTCAGAAAATCAATCGGAGATAGAAAAATGTCTCCATTCTACTATGCGAAAGATTTGCAAAAAGCAATCTCTACCTCAGGATAATGATTCCTATTCTATTTCGGAGATTATAAAAATTCTCCAATCTATTTATTTATTGGATCCAAGTGATGGATACCAATCTATGGAAAATTATTGCTCTATATATAAAGAGATAATCAATCTCTTACTAATATTTATCAAAATCATATCTAATTCAGAAAATCAAAATACATTACCAAATGTCTGCAATGTCGTTACAAGACATCAAATAAAAAAGAAGGAAACAATGAACGAAAATCAAGAAAATAAACAAATCGAAATCTTAGAAAAATCAAAAAATTGTGGAGAGAAGAAGAAAAAACGAGGAAGGCCAAAAAAGGAAATCCATTTTAAGACTTCAACTTTAAAAAGAAAAAGAGGAAGACCGAAAAAATTATTAAATCAAGAAGATAAAAAACAAACTCAAAACAAGAAGAAATTTTATAACGAAGTCTATTCTGACGAGGATATGTCAGATCCTGAATATATAAATCAAAAAACTCAAGAAGAAAAGGAAGAAAATAGAAATCAAATTCAAAAGAAAAGAGGAAGACCGAAAAAACTACAATTAAACGAAGAAAATAAAAATCAAATTCAAAAGAAAAAGGAATCCGATGAAGAAATCTATTCTGACAAGGTTATGTCAGATCTTGAACATAAGAAACAAAATAAAAAAACTCAAAAAGAAGAAATTGATGTTGGTTATGAAAATACAGATTCTGAATCATCTGACGAAGAAATTACATTTGAAGAAAATAAAAATTGTACAAATTTAAATAAAAAAGAAGAAAAATATATTATTGACTGTAGGGATCAATTACCAATGCGTAAAGACAATTTTACATACTTTGTTTCAGTGAATGGAGAACCTAGAGATAATGGCTCCAGATCCTTAGCAAAGCGAGAAAAATTACCCAATTTTGAAAAACTTCAATTGGGACTAGCAGAAAAAATAAAAAAAGGTGCATTTTATCATAGAGCTCTTCATATAGAAAATGAAATAAAAGAAAATATCTCTAGTACAATAAAAACAATTGAATTATCAATTATTTCATTAAAAAATATATCTGAAAAATTAAATTTAAAAACAGTAAGTATAGCGAAAACTGCTCAGGTAAATAATGTTAACTGGAAAGAAATTCTATCAATGTTCAAATCCATTTTTGAAAATTCGTTTGTAAAAATAATAATTTGTAACGGGATTACAAAGTACCCTACTAAGGACGAATATTTGCAATTAATAGAAGAAGCACATTCTAGCACAGTCGGAGGACATAAAGGAGTAACAAAAACATATAATAGAATACGTCAAAATTATTATTGGGAAAATATGAAAAATAATATTCAAAAATATATTCAGAATTGCCTACAATGCCAGTTGAAAAAATTAGTCCGCGTCAAAACAAAAGATCCAATGATAATAACAGACACACCAGGTACAGCATTTGAAAAAATTGCAATGGACATCGTTGGACCACTTCCTAAAACAAACACAGGAAATGAATACATATTATCAATACAGGATAATCTTACTAAATATTCATTAGCAATAGCACTTCCAAATCATCAAGCTAGTACAATTGCTGATGCATTCATTAAAAAATTTATTTGTATTTACGGATCACCTAAAGGTGTATTGACAGATCAAGGGACGGACTTTTTAAGTAATTTAATGAAACGTTTAGCAAAACGCTTTAGAATTCGACAATTCAAAACAACTGCTTTTCATCCTCAATCTAACGGATCACTTGAGAGATCACACCACGTTCTAGGAGAATATTTAAAACAATTTATAAATAAAAATGAAGAATGGGATGACTGGTTAGAACTTGCAATGTTCTCTTATAATACAAGTGTACACGAGGGTACTAAATGTACACCATATGAATTGATATTTGGAAAATTGGCACGATTACCATCCAGCGATCCACCATTAGAGCACGAAAAATTGGAGACATATGATCAATACCTAAGTGATTTAATAACAAGATTGCACGAAATGAGAAATATTGCAAAAGAAAATTTAGTATCAGCAAAAGAAAAATCAAAGACTTATTACGATAAAAAATGCAATCCTCAAAATTTTAAAGTAGGAGATATAGTTTTTTTACTACAAGGGGGAAAAATTCACAAATTTGCAAATCAATACTCTGGACCACATAAAGTATTAGAAATTTTAAATAAAGGAAATATTAAAATACAAATCAAAAATAAACAAAAAGTAGTACATATAAATAGACTCAAACTATCACGTTTTGTTACAACAAAATAATTTAAAATTCATAATATATACCAAAAGTCAATAAATTTTGACCAGCAAGACTATAAATTTTGTTTTTCTTTCCTTACTCTCACAATCACGAACAACAAATAATAACATTATTTAAAGTTTCCATTTAACTTTCCAATCAAATCCTACACCAGGAAAAGAAAAAATCATAATAAATAATATTAAACACAGTATCTTTTTTATAGTTATCGTAAAAATTTAATTTTCACAAATATATAAAAAAAAAAAGCTTTGATAAATTTAATAATACGACTTATGTGTTTTAGGTCTTCGATATCATAAAAAGTAACATTTATTTCAAGCAATGCTAATAAGAATGCTTATCCTATAGACAGGAACTACAGAAGACGCAAAAAAAAATAATATTATAAAATACTTTTCTAATTCGGTGCTTGTCAAAATCCTAAAACTCGAGGTTCACCGGAAACTCAGTAGGACTAAAAATTTCTTTCGGTCCCAGGATATCAAACATTCTTATTATAGATAGACTGGGAACGCAAGAAAAGCGAGTGAATGATTAGCATAATGCATAAGAAATAAGAATCTAATTCAGAAAAATAAAAAAAAAACATTTTTGTAAGCTAAATATTTTATGCAATTGTACGCACTTTGAATTGAAATATTAAAGTAATATAAAATTGTTATTTCACAAATATACTTTAGGGCACATCAAAAATTAAAAATTTGACAAAAAGCATATTGTAAATAAACCTTATTTCAAAGGAACTCAGATACTTGTCACAAGTTGCAAACTTAAATCACGATCTATTTAGTAATGTTCAAATTTAAATCTACCGCGCAAATTTAAATATCTTGCATAAAAACAAAAATTTTCTTGAGAAATTATATATTTAAAATACGTTTAAATTTGAACATGAAATAAAAAATAAAAAAAACAGGTATAATTTAACAAAAATGTAACTATAAAATCACAAAATTTTTTTGCAACTTGATGAATAATTTGAAGAATAAAAATAAATTTGTAAAAGCAATTCAAAATATAGTAAATGGTAATTATAAAAGAAAACAATTGTTTTTTTATAAAAAATATGTAGCAGTAAAAATATGTGTAAACAAACTTAAAGGAATGAATGTGAATGTTACAAATGTGTGATAATCATGAATTGAATGCATCCGTATAAAAATAAAAACAAATTTTAAGTTTTTGTAAACTCTCAATCATAAATTGATCATACCTGTATAAAGGAAATTTTTTTTTGTATATAAAAAATATGTATTAGCCATTAAATTTGAGTATTTCAGTATAAACGAAATCTTTTTCTTGATATAATGTATTTATTGATGTCAAACAGGAAATAGCTGATGAATGGAAAATTTTGTTTCACAGGCTGTTAAAATTACTAAATTAAATTGTTTTAAAATAATGCATGTAACAACAAAATTGAGTTACATGAATGAAAATAAGTAAAAAAGAAAAAAACATACAAAACAAAACAAAATTTTGCAACAATCATACTTTGAACATATATGAATACAAAAAAAAGTATATCTTAAATCAAAATACTGTAGCAATATGCACGTAACAAACATAAACCTCAAATTTTTTTTTATTGAGTGCATCTATAAGGATATAAGTAGTAGAAGTTAAATCTTTTCTTTTTTTTTTCTTTCTTTAATATATTCGAATTTCGAAAAGCAAACACATGTAAACGATTATAACATCTCCCTTATAAATGAACGGGCGTATATTTTCCAAATTCGAGCATGTATCGTTTCTCTCTCATGCTCGAACTGAGGGGGGAGGTGTTACGTCCGTAACCTATATATACATTATATTATATTATTATATCATAATATTATATTATGTTATACCATAATGTCATTATGTCATATTGTATTACATTTCATATGAATCTTTTGCTATATGTAATCTCAACAAGTCATTCTTATATTCGACTTCCAAATATTGAGCTTACTTAAATGAGAACGATTATACGTATCAACATCCAGCTTGGACATAGAAATTTCACGCTCTATGAGCTCCCTGTAACCACCTGCGAAGCAGCATGCGAGAAGCTAGAGCAAATACAGCCGCATTTTGGAACTCACCTGTTATGCATGGGAAGTCAAGCGGCACACAGAAAATGCTACGATGACCAAAAATCACGACACGCTAATCTGAAGATGCACGTGTGAATTCAGTATATAAACGGGCCACTAAGAGGTCCCAGTTACTCAGTAACACACAGTAACACACAGTAACACACAGTAAATTACAATCAAGAGCTACCAGTTTAATACGAGATTCAACAACGAACAGACCTATCATCAAGTATTCGGTTAACAGTCAAGTCTTCAGTAATCAGTTTCTAGTCAAGTGACAAAATAAGTGTTAATTGTTGATTCACTTGTCCAACAAATAAAATCATTTCATCGTGAAGTTATTGAGAAGTAAAAGTTGTCCATCTGAATTTGTGGATAATTCAACTTGTGCATCGTATTTCTACTTAAAGAAATCTCGAAATTAAAACGAGATCATCCACCTGTCAAATCTTCCTGGGGAACAACAAGCTACTCAAGATTTTAAGTCCATATCTCTACTTACAATCTCCAAGGAGGATCTGCTACCACGAATTCCATACTGGATAATTCTTAAATCGTTTCTCATTCAAAGTAAGGTTCAATTTTTACGTCAAATCTTTATTCTTGTTGAATTCTCATATTTATAACTATAAATAAATATTCTTACTAAAACTTAGTGTCTCATTGACTTATCCTCATCCCAAATCAAATTCTTCATTGAATTTGATTTAAAAGGAGGAATTTAGGGTATATTTGAGAAGGGTTTTTGTCTCGAACGTAACATAAAGATGAAGTTATTTATGTCAAATTTCAATTCTTTTCTTTTAGTTTCAGATTAATAAATCAATTTTCAATTACTTCTCCTAATGTTAAATTATTCTCATCAGTATTCAATTATTCTCCACAATTTTCAATTATTTTAATCATTTTTCTATTATTAACATCAATTTTTTATTATTTTAATTATTTTTTTATTAATTTAATAAATTTCTTATTTTGTAGGTCAATTTCAATTATGTTATTTGTTTTTTATTTTTCACATTATTTTACAATTTTTTGCCTCAGTTTTATATTATTTCATTTTTTTTCAATTAATTTCATGAATTTTTAATTATTTTTATCATTTTTTAATATTTTTCTTCAATTTTCAATTATTTTTATTAGAATTTAATTAATATTTCGAATTTCCCATTGTTTTAATCATTTTCTCTGCAAAAAAATAATTATTTGAATAAAAAGTAAATTCTATCTAATGAAATTCCATGGAATGGATTTTACGAAATAACCATTCTCCCATAATATTTTTAATTTAACTAAGAAAAAAATAAAACATTGTTAAATTATAATAAAATAATATATAAAACTTAACATTATTACAATTTTTATGTTTCAGAAGAAATCATTTATCTAACAGTGGAGAATGAAAACTACCTTAAAAAGCTACAGGAAGCTGAAAAGCTTCCTTTTGGAAGATTATTGAACGGATTTAAAATACCACCAATTTAAGAAAAACCTTTTCAATCTTCTTGTTTATTTTCGTTCACAATGCGTTATTAAACCCCACCTGGGGATCATTAAAACACGACAATAGAGGGAAAATAATAGAAAAATTGATTAGTAATAATGACCTTTCAGTACTAAATAATGGACAAAACACACATTTCAATTCGAGTACCTGTAATGAAAGCGCTATTGATCTTTCAATATCAACCCCCGATATTACTCATCTTTTCGAATGGTCTGTCTTACCGGATCTGCATGATATAGTGACCACTTTCCAATCATTATCAAACCTCTTATATTTTCAAATACAATACCCCCCACTACTCCTCCCAAATGGATATTCTCCAAAGCAAATTGGAATGAATATCGAAACCATATTGACGACGAAATAAAAAACTTGACAAATCTCCAAGAAATTTCACAACCACTCTCAATAAATATAAATATCATTATTTCTGAGTTCAACTCAGCAATAATAAAATCGGCAGAGAGTTCTATCCGCAGATCTTCTAACAAACAAACAAAAAAGAAATTAACTTGGATTAACCCTGAATGTATTCAAAAACTTAAAGAGTCTAAAAAAGCATATAGAGAATTGAAAAAACGTCCAACAATAGAAAATCAAATAATGTTTAAGAAAAAAAGAGCAGAAGCTAGGTTATCGCTAAAACTCTGTACAAAAAAATCATGGGAAGAATTTACTTCATCCATGACATCCAATACTTCCACCTCCACTGTATGGAAAAAAATTAAAACCCTAAAAAATATCCCATTCAATGAATCCCCCCCTTTCCTAGAAAATTCAAAAAATAAAAAACTTACTGATTCAAAAGATATATGCAACGAAATTGCACAATCCTTTTCAAAAAATTCAAGTGATTCAAATTATCATCAAAATTTTCTAGTAAACAGAGAAAATAAAATCCTCAACAGAACTAATCAAGATTTGAATATAAACCAACCAAACAAAACCGAATATTTGAATACCCTAAACAACCTGATCACAAAGGATGAAATTCTTCATGTTTTATCCAAAGCTGGAAAAACTAGCCCTGGCCCAGACGAAATACCAAACGATCTTTTAAAAAATCTGCCCATATCTGGATTAGAATATTTAACGGACCTCTACAATTTTATTTGGACTCATCAAGTCTTTCCTGAGCTCTGGAGAGAAGCAATCGTTATTCCTATCCCAAAGCCAGGTAAAAACCACTCAAAAGCAACAAATTATCGTCCTATATCATTAACCTGCAATATATGCAAGATAATGGAAAAAATAATTAGTAACAGATTAAAGTGGATATTAGAAAGTAAAAACATCATTTCACCAAATCAATTCGCTTTTAGAGAAAATCTTTCCACCCTTGACTATCTCACCAACTTAGACACGGAAGCATGCAACGCATTCGCACAAAAAGGTCACCTTCTTGTAGTATCACTAGATGTTGAAAAAGCATATGAGATGATTTGGAAGGAAAGAGTTGTCTTCCTTCTCGAAGACTTAAATATATCCGGAAACTTTTTAGAATTCACGAAAAACTTTTTAAAAAACAGAAAACTACAGGTGAGAATGAACAACACTTTGTCTGACAAAGTTCCGATGAAAAACGGAATTCCGCAAGGATCTGTCCTAAGTGTTTTGCTATTCATTTTAGCAATTAACGATATTTTTTCTTGCATCGACTCCCCGGTGAAGGCATCACTGTTTGCAGACGACTTAACATTAAGATGTTTTGGAAAAGATATCGAAACCACCATTAAAGTTATGCAAAGAACTTTAAATAAAATTCAAAATTGGTCAGAAAAAACAGGCTTCAAATTTTCAAAACTCAAATCCGAATTCATGATAATTACTAAAACCAAACTAATCAAAGACTACACACTCTCACTAGAAAGTCAAACTTTATTAAGGAAACAAAATCTTAAAATACTAGGACTAATTTTCGATGACAAACTTACTTGGACTACCCACATCAAACAATTAAAAGCCGATTGTATAATTGTATATGAATTTAGAAACCTGCAAGCTAAAGAAGTATTTGATATTTTCTGTAAAAAACATAATTTAGTGAATTTTTTTTAAAAAACACTAATTTAATAAATTTTATGTTTAAATTACATTAATAGGGATTTAATTTAATTTTAAATTATGAATTTATAAATTAACATGGAAATAATTTACAAAAGTAAAAAGAAGATTTTCTTAGAACTGTTACCAATTTTAATTCCTTTGAATACAAAAAAATGAATAGCGGCATTGTAAAAAGTTGATAAAACTGGAATATATATAAGATGACATTTGATTAGAGCAACAAGTAAGTACTATATCTTTATGATTTAATCCTTGTTTTCTCAACCACAAAGCACAACGCACACTTTTATCTAACATTTCTTTGTAAGTAGTTTCTTCACCAGTAGTAGCATCTACCTAATTAATTAAAATCAAATAATTAATTAAAATTAACTTAATTAAATTGAATTAATTAAGAAATTAATTTATAAATAAATACATTTTTTCAATATTAAATCTCTGCTGCAAATTCTCATATGGGATCCATATGGGGTTGCACAGTGGTAAAAAATCGTAAAATATGGTTTAAATTGATTTTTTGAGCGCAATTTTTAACCGATTTGAGATTCTTTTTTTTTTTAATGTTCACTAATAAATTCTTCAAAGATCTGTGAGAGCCAATTTTTTAATTTTTGCATTATAAATAATTTATGTTAATGCACAGAGTAAAAAAAAGTTTTTTTTTAACATTATTTGATCTCATTCTTATGCAAATTAAAAATTTTAATTATAAACAATTTTTATAATCAAATGCATTATTAAGCTATTTTTTAGCCTAAAATTGCCGCATTTTCTGTTAATTTTCACTAGACCATGCAAAGTAAATATTTTTTTAAAATTTATTTTACAATTAAATTATTTTTTTTAATAAACAATAAGTATAAACATACAAACTAAAACGACTTGACTTAAGTCAAGTAAACTGAACTTTGTTATGAAGAAAAATTTATTTGGTTAATTATTTTCCATTTTTATAAACAATTCTTCATTAATCCTTAAATCCTTAATTAATTAAGTCATTAATTTTTTTTAATTATTTTGTTCTGTTGTCGATTTATCTCGACAGCTTTCGATTTTTTTTTACAATTGTCAATTATTTTCCTCATTTCTCAATTATTTTCGTCACTTTGTAATTTTTCTTTTAATTAAATCAATTATTTTCTCCACATTTTAATTTAATTCCATAATTTTCAATTTATTTCCTCTAATTTCAATCATTTTCTTCAATTTTCAATTATTTTATTCAATATTCAATAATTCTCGTCTTTTTCCAATTATCAATCATTTCTTTGAAATTTCGATACAATTCTTTAATTATTTTCTTCAATTTTCATTTATTTTTTCTATAATTTTCTTCAGGTTTTAATTGACAACATAATATTCTCCTTCAATTTTATAATTATTCTTTAATTTTTTTAATAATTTTTTTCTATTGTCGATTAATCTCGCTATTTATCTAACTGTTTTTACTTTTTTTCAATTGTCAAGTATTTTTCTTAATATTTAATTATTTAAGTCATTTAGTAATTTTTCTTTTAATAATCAATTATTTTCTTACAATTAAAATTTAATTCTTTAATCTTCAATTTATTTCTCCAATTATTCTTAATATTTTCTCCAATAATTATTCTCGTCATTTCTCAATTTTTTTTTTTTAATCATTAATTATTTTTTACAATTTATAACTATTTCCTACAATGTTTTCAATCATTCTCTTAAAATTTTATAATTCTTCTTTAATTTTTTTAATTTTTCAAATTTCGTTTTCAATTGTCTATTATTTTCGTCATTTTTCAAACTATTTTTTTCAATTTTTCATTTATTCTGCTCGTTTTTCCATTATTTCTGTCAATTATTAATTTTTTTCCTCAATTTTCAATTATTTTCTACAAATTTTGCAATGTACAATTATTTTTTTAAAAAATTGTATTATATGTATTATAATTATTGTAAATAATCGTAACTTTCAGGCAATTTTTCTCACGACATTTCCAACCAAATTTCGAGTGAGGACTAAAAAGAAAAAAAATTGTCAAAAAAAAAATCACTCTAATCTCTATGTGGACTCCCAAATAAGAATCCATGTTCCGAATCAGATCTCATATGAAAATTCGCAATAGGGTACCTGTCCAACAAAATCCGGTTTGCTTCGTAAGGCTTCCAAAATCCATTCTCCTAATATTTTGTGTTCAAATTTATACTGCTCACTCTTTATAATTCCATCTTCTATTACAAAGTTCTTAGCCATTTTCAATCTATTTAATTTGTTTAAACATGAAGTTTTTATTCACGAGAGTGTTTCGTTCAATATCAAATGATTAAGTGCGATTCCAAGTGAAATTTACATTATTTTCAGGCAGTTTAACGGCGGAAAATGAAACTTTAGAATCTTATTATATTTAATATGATACATAAATATTTACATAAAGTTTTACATAAATATTTAGATCAAAATATTAAATAGTTTACGGGAATTGAAATTTTGAAAAAAAATTTGAAATAGCAATATCTTCCGTTCTATCAGTTGTATCAACTATCAAGGTTTTCTTTTTTTTTAATGTTCAGGAAAATATAAGGAATATTTCTATTTTAGGTTAATTTTTCATAATTTTTATATTAAAAAAGTGAATTAATAATAATTAGGTAATTTTTGCAATATTACCAATAATTATATAACTTTTAAGCAGCAAGTTAAAACTCAATGACCCAAATGCTAAAACGAACTTACCTGTGTTCTTTTCAAGATTACAAAAGAAATGAACTTCACAGTTACTTTCTTGATATTTAATTTTAATAAATTATAAATGTAAACATTGGAGATTTCTGTCTGTATCTTGCTGCTTAAAAGTTATATAATTTTTATTTAATAATTTTTTTAATATAAGAATTATGAAAAACTAACCTAAAATAGAAATATTCCTTATATTCTCCTGAGCATTTAAAAAAAAGAAAACCCTGATACAACTGATAGAACGGAAGATATTGATATTTCAAATTTTTTTTCGAAAAATTCTCGTAAACTATTTAATATTTTGTTCTAAATATTTATGTAAAACATTAGTCATATTAATTATAATAAGATTCTAAAGTTTCATTTTCCGCTGTTAATCTGACTGAAAATAACTTAAATTTCACTTTGAATCGCACTTAATTTAAAACTTCTATAAAATAATTCTTTTGTTTTCACTGATAGGTATTGATAAAATGAGCACATAAACTTATAACTGATTAAATCTAAATGAATTATTTTTTTTGTACTGACTTAATAACTAGAGATTGACCATAAGTCTAAGTTTTATTGGAATTATCGATAGACTGCCTGTCAGAGTTTATTTTTAAACAAATATGTAAAGGAAAGTAAGTATTTCTTATCGTTTATTTTGTAACAGGAAGATATATGAAT
Organism: Ganaspis brasiliensis; assembly: GCA_037103525.1. Lineage (NCBI taxonomy): Eukaryota > Metazoa > Arthropoda > Insecta > Hymenoptera > Figitidae > Ganaspis > Ganaspis brasiliensis. The sequence goes on along the minus strand of JAZKLR010000535.1, from coordinate 2,957,932 downwards.
ACATTTATTTTTAAATATTGACTTTTATTTAAATTTTTCTTTTTAATTTGTAAAATGTATTTAAAAATATTGGTTTTTATTATTCTAATACAATTCAAATTTATTTTCAATCTGCTCAGAAATTGGAAAATGAATCGGTTTTGATAAGTTTCTGTATTTAAAAGAAAATAAATATTTAAAACTATATATTTTTAGATTTTTAAATAATAAAGTAAATTGGTAAATTCATTTTAAAGTAAATCTGTTCATGTTTCAGAGAATATTTATTCATTTAAGCGAATTTGTTTATTGAACTTTTATTAACGAAAAAAATTCAATTCAAAACTGATTTTTACAGTAAATGATGTATTGAGAACTTTCTCTGTGATAATATCATTATAAATATTTGCTATTTCCGTAAGTTCCGCTTTTAGTGGCACAACGTTAAACTTCTTTTCTTTTTTTGTTACATAGTTCCTTTAGAAATAAAATAAAACTTGCAATTTGTCACAATACATAACTTTCTTTTAATGATTTTTAGAAAAAAGGTTTTAATACATTCTTCTAGCAATAATCTTTTTTAGCTATGAATTTCGCAGATAACGGAATGACTTTGAAACGTGCAATTTGTGAATTTTATGTGTAGTTTTGTTTTTGTAGATTTTTTTATAAGAAAATACGACAATTATCAATATTAATCGATATATTATCAATATATATATATATCAATAATATATATTGATACATAAAAAGTGTGTAAAGTTCATATTATTTTCTATTTCTATCTATTTCTGCTCATTCATAAAATCACTCATTTTTTTCTTCGCTTCAATTAAGTTAATTTTACCATTGTATGTGGTACACATACAATAATAACGATATTTGCAAAATGGTGTAATTGTTTAAAAATCCGCACAATGTAATTATTGTTGTAGAGATTTATTTCCTGAAAATCGAATGGCTTTTCAAAGAATTTTAAAAAGTGACTTTAAAAAGTTTGTTCTTATGCAAAATTTAATTGTTTAAATTTTTTTAAATTTAAAATTGTTTAAATAAATCATTTTTATAATTTCCGAACTTTTTATGACTATGGCTTAAAAATAGTTTATAACTATAGTAAAAAATGTGCTTGAAGTTTAATACCTTGTATTTCTCGACTAATTTTAAAACTTGATGAAAATCATCTATTGTTTTATTTATAATGACCCTTTTTGTAAAAGATAAAATATCATCTAACATAATAACCCTTAATTTTTGAAAAGACAACAATTTGGACTTTTATATTTTCTTCCCTTGATGCTTGTTCAAATGTTTGTACCTCTTCTGCTTCGGTGAAAATATATTTTGCCTTCAACAAATTCAGAAGATATTTTGTCTATGCTGTAAAAATATTTTAAAAAGTGTGACTAAAAATTTTCCAATTTTTAAGCACTGTTTGTTATCATATTTAGTGGTATTTTAATCCTTAATTTTATATTAATATATCGCAATAATATTATTAATATAATTTAAGTGTTCATAGGCGTAATTAGAACATTTTTGTAGGGTGGGACGGGTCCAGACCTTTAGTCTAAAAGTATATATATTTTGGTGCTTCAGACAAAGGTCAACTTTTAATTTTCTATAACGCAACCCAAAAATATAGATCTTTGGTATAGAAAAAAAGATGCGCATACTTTTGATTAATTTTTTAAACCATTTTTAAAGGTCACGCTATTCAATGTTTCACAAAATTTCTCTCATTTTTAACAATTCACAATTTTGCGATTTGAGACATAAAATTTCATTCAACTTAGGGCAATGTTTTTCTACTTCATTGAATTCTTTCCATCAATTTTAACATGGAACCTATAATTTTCAATTACTTTTTGTCATTTTCTAACGAATTTCTTCAACTTTTACTTTCCTTCTTCGATTTTCAATTATTTTTGACATTTTCAACGAATTGATTCAATTGGTTTCTTCAATTTTGAAATATTATTGCCATTTTAATTATTTTTCGCAATCTTCAATTCAAAACAAATTTTTTTAAAGGTTTTCTCAAATTTAATTTGCAATCAACAATCTTGAATTATATTTGTCATTTTCTAGTAAATTTCCTGAATAAATTTTCAATTTATTCGTCCATTTTGTTTTCAATTTCATTTTTTTTTGTTATTACTTAATTACGTTCTTTTCAAAATTATTTTCTTCAATTTTCAGTTATTTTAATCATAGTCAAATTACTTTCTTAAAATTTCAATTGTTTTCTTTAAATTTCAATTACAATTTTTGATTTTTATTTTTGCCTCAAATTTCATCAGGAATTTTGGCTCCTTCTTTAAAAAACTATTGTCTTCAATTTCAATTATTTTTCTCATTTTCGCATATTTTATCTTATAGTCTTTAATTTTCAATTAATTTTTCAGGAATATCATCAATTTATACACTTAATCCTTTAAATTCAATTGTTCTTGTAACTTTTAAGCACTTTTTTCAAATTTCAATTTTTTAAAGTATAGGTATGTTTAAATGCAATTTCTTCGTTTTTCAATTATTTTCTTTATTTCTCATATTTTTTTTTATTTTAAATTTGTTTTGTCCACAATTTCAATTACTTTTTCTGTTTTTAAATTAGTTTTTTCAATTATTTTCTACAAATTTAACTCGTAACTTATATTTTTTAATAATATTTTTATTTCATACTGAATTTCTTCAAAGAAAAATTTCTTTTACAATTCTAAATGATAGTCTTCAATTGTAATTATTTTTCTTATTTTTCAATGTTACTTTTCAATTTTCGATTATTCTTCTTTTTTCAATTATTTTCGGCATATTTATTGAATGCCTTCAATTCTTAATTATTTTTCACATTTTATGAATTTTTGTTTTCAATAAAAAATTTTTTCTAATTTTTAAATCAATTGTTATGTTTCTTATTTTCTTTCTTTGATTTTCATTTACCTTGTTTAATTTAAGAAAAGTACCTTTTGTTTCAATTACACTTTTAATTTTCGGCGATTCTCTTATGATTTCAATTATTTACTTTCTAAATTTTTAATTAAAATTTAGATTTTGCATTTATGTTTGTTAATAATTAATTATAGTCTTCAATTCGAATTTTTTTTCTAATTTTGAAATAATTTTCTTTTATTCTCGGTTTTTCTTTCAATTTTCTACTTGTAGCCTATAATTTTTAATTATTTTTAATATTTTTTGTCAAAACGGAATTCGCCAATTTAAAAATATTGTCTTCAATTTCAATTATTTTTTTGTTTTCAAAAGAATTTCTTGAATTTTAATTTTTCTTGCATTTCAAAATGAATGTTTTCCTTTTTCAATTATTCTCTTGAATTTTCATTTTTTCATTCTGCAGTTACAGACTGTCGCAATCAATTTCAATTATTTTTATCATTTTTAGTAAATTTCTTCTTCTTTCATTTATTTTCTTGAATTTTAAATTGAAACGTACAATTTTCAATTATTATGTTTGATATTTTTTAACGAATTTCTTCAACTTTCAGTTTCTGTCTTCAATTTTCACGCATTGTCTTAAATATTCAATTATTTTATTTAATTTGAGAGTATTTTTTAATTTTTCAAATTTAAAACATGTTATTTTCAGCGATTTTAAAGTATTGTTTGAACAATTTTAATTGTTTTCTAGGCGATTCTAAAATGTCAGTTACATTCTTAATGTATTTTGAAATATTTTTCCTTAGTTTTCAATTATTTTCTTTTTAAGATTTTCTTAATTTTGTCGCTTTTTAGTTAATGACTTCAAATGGTATGCTATTTCTTTAAATTTAAATTATTATTTCCATTTTAATTATTTTTCTCATTTTTATATTAAAAAAATAGTTGGTTTTAAAGAATTTATTTCATTTTTTCTAATTTTCTTAAATTTAACTTGTATTCAATAATTTTTTATTTTATTTGTTATTTTCAAATTAATTTTTTTTATAGGTACTTCATTTTTTTCTACTCTTTTGAATTTTTTTTTATTCAAAAGAGAAAATATTAATTTTAAAATTATTTTCTTCAATTCTCTGCTAGATTAGTCATAATGAAATTGTTTTCTTGAAATTTCAATTATTTTCTTCAAATTTCAATTACAATTTTTTATTTTTAATCTTGTCTTTAATTTCTTTCGGAATTTAGGTTCCTTTTTTAAATTTGAAGTATTGTCTTCAAGTTTAATTACTTTTCTTATTTTTAAATTAATTTTTCCAAATTTCATCTATTTCTCATCTGTTAATAATTATTTTTTGTATATTTTAACTTATAAACTTTAATTTTTGATTAGTGTTTAAGGAATTTCTTCTTTTTTTATTTTAAATTCTTGTATGTTATTTCAACATTAATTTTTTCGTTTCTGAATTATTTTCTTTAATTTGTACTTTTATTTTCATCAAGAAAGGAGAGGCCCTCAAATCCGGCACACCCTGGTCCCTACGTAGTTACGTCTATGTAAGTGTTAAAGTTTTATCAATATTTTTTTAACAGTTTAAATAGAAATTGATGTCTGAATTGTTAACAATAAAATTATTGATTTACTTCTTAAAACGTAAACTTACCATAATTAACCCCTTTGGGCACAAAAATATAAGCAATAGAATTATAAAATGTTGCTAAAAGCGGAATATAAAATTGTAATTGATTAGAGCAACAAGTCATCACTACATCTTCAGAATTTATTTTTTGTTTCCTCATCCACTAAGCACAACGAGTACTTTGCTCAAACATTTCTTTATATGTTGTTTCCTGTTCAGTAACTACTTCTACCTGGTAAATTAATTAATCTTCAAAGTATAAATTTTAATGAAACTCAATCTTGTATATTTAAGATATTATTGAAAAATGAGATTAATCTTTAAATTTTTTACTTGGATTATATTTCAAATGTTTGGTTTTAATTTACCTGTCCGATAAAATCTGGTTTGCTTTGAAGAACTTCTAAAAGCCAATTTCCTAATCCCATTTTTTCCTTTTCTAACGTGCGAGTTTTACTTTTCACTATTCTATTTTCAATCACAAATTTCTTCTTCATTTTTGGTTGACTTTTATATTATTATTATATTGTTATTATTTATTCCTATATTTATATTATTTACACTGTTTCTTTTTACATAAAATAATTTGTTTTAATCTAGTTTTTTGTTCTTTATTAAATTTGGATTGTATATTTATTAGGTAATTATTTTTTTCATTTTAGGAAAAAACAATGTTTACAGTTCTAACAACTTTTTTAGTTTAATTCATCAAACACTGAATATGAAACGGACGATAAAAAAATATATTATGACTGATTTACATATAATGTCTTTTTAAAAAAAATACAAGGCAAAGAATTAATAATTCTTTGTTTTATTAGTTTACAATATGCCTTTAACTATTTATTTAATGTGGAAACTTTTAAAACATAACAAAATTTCTTTTAAACAATACTATAAAAATACTATTACATACACTATATTTTAAAATCTTGTAAATAATGTGTCAGTAAATAATGCGAACTTACTCGTTATAAAAAAATGTTTAATTAAATTTAAAATTCAAATACTTCGTATTCGGCAAAATTCCACCAACTATTTTTCTACTTATTTATAAAAACATTTATTCTTTTCCTTGCATCTCTAAAATCAATTTTACCATTGCCTGTTAGAGGTATCGCATCCAAAATTTTAACAGTTATTAATAAATCAATATCGTTATAAATATTTGCAATTTCAGTAAGCTCTTCTTCTGTTATCTGTCAGTAAACATTTAATAAAGTGTTAAATTAATTTTGCGTATAAATTATAAAGTATTTAAATTTTTTTAATTAAACCTATAGGTTTGTATTTTTATTGCACACTTAATATGATTTTTGTAAAATTAGAAATCATAATGGTTACCTAATTTTGACCCCTCAACTTACCTTTGAGTCCGGAAGAAGTTCAACAAAAACGAACACACTCAAGGGTTGAAAAATTTTATCAACTGGTAAAATAACAGTTAGGACAACCTCAGAATTTAAAAGTAGGGCACGCTCGATATTCCAAAGAGGTGCAATTTTTCCGTCTGGTAAAATTAAAGAATTTTTTATCCTTCCTAGAACATATCCCAGTCCAGAATTGTCATAATAACCCAAGCCACCAGAGTGATACCATCCTATAAAATAGGAAAAAAATACAATAAAGCGTTTTTTTAAGGAAAAAAATATTTAAGTATTAGAAATACAAAAGATTATTAAATTTGGTAAAATTTTTTAAGCGGCATTATAACGAATAACTCAAAATAAACTAAAAATAAGTTTATTGGATAAAAGACAACATGTTTTTTTTTACATATTATTAAGTACTAGCAAAATAAAACGCGCGGCAGCCCGCGATTAGTTTTTCATACATTTTAGAAATTATAAAATACAATAATAAATATAACAAATCGGTAAATAATATTTATCTAATAAGAAGAAATAAATAATTTAAATATAATATTTAAAAACCAATTAATATAAATAAAGTAAATATTTATTTAGGTCAAAATTTATAATCTTTTAGAATGAAAAAGAATTGCAAAAAATAATTTAAATTAAACAAAATAATTGCAAATTAATTAAAATAAAAATGAAATCAATTAAAAATTGGGGAAAATAATTTAAACAATCATGAAAATGTTTTAAACATAAGGAAATAATTTAAATTTGAGAAAAATACTTGAGAATCTTAAAAGTAAATTAAAACAAAATTGAATAATGAAAAATTAGAGAAAATAATTGAAAATTGAAAAAACATGGCTAAAAATTGAGATAAATTAATTAAATTTTGAGAAAACAATTAAACAAAAAGTACATAAAATATTTTAAATAAAGGAAAGTTAAACAAAATTTTAGAAAAATACTTAAAACTTTCAGAAGTTCATTGAAATAAAAGAAAATAATTGAAAATTAGAGAAAATAAATAAAAAAAGATAAACATAACTTAAAATTGGACAGAACAAGTTTTAATTAAAAAAAATTAAGTAAAAACTTTTTAGCAGTTATTAAAAAGAACGAGAAAAAGAACGAAAGTAATTGAAAATTGAAGAAAATAATATAAATAATGAAATAATTGAAAAGACAGATAAATAGTTAAAAAATTTTAAAATTATGAAACAAATGTAAAGAATTGAAAATTATAGGAAATAAATTTTGGAAAATAATTGAAAAATGTTTTAAAATTTTATAACTTGACGAAAACAATTAAAATATGATACAAACAATGATAAGCTGTAAGAAATTAATGACATTTAGGTGTAATAATTGTTGGAACCCTTAATTAATCGCATAGGAATTAAAAAGACACGTATAAGATATAAGTTAAGATTAATAGAACACTTTATTGATAACAACAGATAACTGAATTTACAATTGAGAATAAGTCTTTACTTTAAGCTTTAAGTCCACTTTATGCACAACCGCAGGACCTTAAAGGACTGAGGGCTACGCAGAGCCCGAATTTGCACACAGGTACCTAAGTACCTGAATTTCCCTCTCTATAGACTTTTCTCTATAAACTATTTCTAGTATTTATTCTTTAGAATTATCGTTGATATTCCAACAATAATTGAAAACACCACAGATTTTTTTTTTTAATATAGAAAAAAATAATTGAAATTTGAAAAAAATACATGAAGATCTTGGAATCAATTAAAAAAAAAAGAAAATAACCAAAAATTGGAGAAAAGAATTGAAGAAATAATCTAAAAGTAATTCAAATTTACGATAATTAAAAAACAAATTTCGAAATTATGAAAACAAATAAAAATAATTAAAAATTGAAGAAACAAATTGAAATTTTAGAAAAATTCATAACAATCTTAGAAAATAATTTTAGAAAATGAGAATAACTAAAAATTGGAGAAAAGACTAGAAGAATGCTAAAAATGGTTGAAATTTACGATAATTAATAAAAAATTTTAGTAATTTATTTTATAAAATGAGAAAAACTAAAAATTGGAGAAAAGTCTGGAAGAAAGCTAAAAATAATTAAAATTTACGATAATTAATAAAAAAAATTTGAAATTCTGATAACAAATGAAAATAATTAATAAATAAAGAAATTAATTGAAATTTTAGAAAAATTCTTAAAAATTTTAGAAATTTATTTTATAAAATGAGAAAAACTAAAAATTGGAAAAAAGTCTGAAAGAAAGCTAAAAATAATTAAAATTTACGATAATTAATTAAAAAAATTGTGAAATTCTGATAACAAATGAAATAAAAATAATTAATAAATGAAGAAATTAATTGAAATTTTAGAAAAATTCTTAAAAATTTTAGAAATTTATTTTATAAAATGAGAAAAATTGAAAATTGGAGAAAATTCTGAAAGAAAGCTAAAAATAATTCAAATTTACGATAGTTAATAAACAAAATTTGAAATTCTGATAACAAATGAAAATAATTTAAAAATGAAGAAATTAATTGAAATTTTAGAAAAATTCTTAAAAATTTTAGTAATTTATTTTATAAAATGAGAAAAACTAAAAATTGGAGAAAAGTCTGGAAGAAAGCTAAAAATAATTGAAATTTACGATAATTAATAAAAAAAAAGTTGTAATTCTGATAATAAATGAAAATAATTAGAAATTGAACAAATATTTGAATTTTCAGAAAAATACTTAAAAAACTTAGAAAATAATTTTAGAAAATGAGAGTAATAATTAACAATCGGGAAAAATAATGGAAAAATGATAAAATTAATAAAAAATTTAAAAAAAATAATTGAAATATGCTGAAAATAATTTAAGATTAAGAAAGAAAATTGAATTATGATGAAAATAATTTAAATATGAAAAATTGAAAACATTCAATACAATTTGAGAGAAATAACTGAAAAAATCATAGAATATATATGTTTAAAAAAAATAATAATTACAAAATTACTTATAAAATTTTAATTAAAGATATTCAAACATTTCTTTATATGTTGTTTCCTGTTCAGTAACTACATCTACCTAGTAAATTAATTAATCTCCAAAGTATCAATTTCAATGAAACTCAATCATGTATTTAAGTTATTATTGAGAAATGAGATTAATGTTTAAATTTTTTACTTAAATTATATTTCAAATGTTTGTTTATAATTTACCTGTCCGACAAAATCTGGTTTGCTTCGAAGAACTTTTAAACACTAATTTCCTTATCTCATTTTTTCCTTTTCAAACGTGCGAATTTCACTTTTCATGATTCCATCTTCAAGCACAAATTGCTTTGCCATGTTTAATTGATTTTTATATTATTATTAGTAAATTATTAAATTTTTATTTATTATTTATTAATATATTTCTATTTTTTATTTTTATATTTACATTATCAATATACTCTATTTTTTTACATAAACTGATTTATAAAAGTTTATTGTTCTAACTTAGTTTTTAATTAAATTTTGTTTGTATTTATTAGGTGATTATTTTTTTCATTAATTTGATCTTAGCAAAAACGAAATTTTTCAATTCTAACAACTTTATTAGTTTAATTTATCAAACACTGAATATGAAATGGATGATAAGAAAATATATAATGACTGATTCACATATACTGTCTTTAAAAAAAATAATTTAATTTAGAATATGCATTTAACTATTTATTTAATGTGGAAACTTTTGAAATAACATAACAAAATTCCCTTTAAACAATACTATAGCATACACAATCTTTACAAATCTTGTAGTAAATAACTTACACATTAAAAAAATGTTTAATTAAATTTAAGATTCAAATAATTTATATTCGGCAAAATTCCACCAACTATTTCTTCTTATTTATAAAATCGTTCATTTTTTTCCTTGCTTCTCTTAAATCAATTTTACCAGTGCATGTTAGTGGTATAGCATCCAAAATTTTAACAGTGATTAATAAATTAATATCGTTATAAATATTTGCAATTTCAGTTAGCTCCTCTTCTGTAATCTGTCAGTGAAAATTTAATAAAGTGTTAAATTAATTATGCGTATAATTTAAAAAGAATTTTAATTTTACTTTTTTTAATTAACGCTATAATTGTTTTATTGTACAATTTATTAATATTGCTATTGTAGCAAAATTAAAAATCACAATTGTTACCTTATTTTGACCCATCAAGTTACCTTTGAGTCAGGAAGAAGTTCAACAAAAACGAACGCACTTAAGGGTTGAGAAATTTCATCAACTGGTAAAATAACAGTTAGGACAACCTCAGAATTTAAAAGTAGGGCACGATCGATATTCCAAAGAGGTGCAATTTTCCCATCTGGTAAAGTTAATGAATTTTTTATTCTTCCTAGCACATACCCCAATCCAGAATTATCGTAATAACCCAAGTCACCGGAGTGATACCATCCTATAAAATGGAGGAAACAAATGAAATAAAGCTTTTTTTTAAGGAAAAAATATTTTAGTAGAAATACAAAAGATTATTAAGTTTGGTAAAATTTTTTACGAGACCGTCCAACGATATTATATATGTTCTCATTAGGTCTACACAAAAATAAATAAATATTCAAATAAGTCAAACAGCAAAAACCAAAAAAATTATAACTACGAATGATAGCATAGAAATCTGCAATCAAAATATATTAAACTAAAAGATGAAGAAATTTCCAATTATAACAAAACTCGATAATATAACAAAAATCGCTAATATAACAAAATTCGCGATTTTTGTTATATTAGCGAATTTCTTTATAGCTATTGAAAATTTCTTTATAGCTATTCAAAATTTTGTTATATTAGCGAGTTTTGTTATATATAATTGAAAATTATTTCTTCTTTTAATTAATTATATTTTGATCTGATAAGGACATTTAATATGTCGAAACACGTTGTCTTTTAAGATCCAATCAATAAGTTTTGAGTTTATTTTGAGCTATTTGTTATGAGACCTCATAAAAAATATTACCAAACTTAAAAAATATATGAATTGTAAAAATCATCTATTAAATAAATACAAAAGATTATTGTTGGATATGAGAGTAAATTTAAACCTTCTGAATCAATAGCCTCGTCAGTGGCTTCTTTATTGTTAAAATAACCCTTCATTGCGTAATAAGATGATTTGAAACACAATTCTCCAGATTCTCCTGGACCGAGTACTTTTCCTGTTTGAACATCCACGACCTTCATTGACATATTACTACTTAAATATCCACAAGAGTTTATATCTATTTTATTCATTATTCCTAAAAAGAACTCTGCTGCATATTCTGTTGCGCCTGTAAACATTTAAACAGATCGTAATTATTATATTAATGGAAAAATTTATTTTATTTTGCTCTTTATATGTGACGCTCCGCGAGAGAAGGGACCTGTCGCTGAGAAAGCAAACACAAAGAAAAGGAACAAAAATTGAGACGCTTAACATGCCCATGTTTAAAGCCTTATAACAAGAAAACAAATTGCAGGAATCAAATTTTGATTTTTGGAACTCAAAAAGCAATTCAAAAACTATCAATTACCATAAAAAGTCAAAATAATTTATTGATAAGTTCACGGGACGGTCGTTCAAAGAAAAACCAAAAAAGGCGATACACTTTGTACGCCTAGGTTTGAAGCATTATAACCAAAAGTTTAATTAAAAAAAAAAATTTTTTTAATACATGAAAATGAATGAACAACTCAAAAACTATCTTTTAGCATAAAAAAGTGAAAATTGATTTTATCCGCGATAGGTCCCTTCTCTCGCGGAGCGTCTCATATAATAGCAAAATGATTCTAAACATTTATTTCAGGGTGTCTACTAACCGGGAAAACCGGGAATTTAAATTGACAAAGAAAAACCGGAAATTTTTCGTCAAACCGGGAATTTTCTTTCTGGGCTAATAAATTTAACTAATACATATATCAATTTGTTTTATAAATAAAGATAATAACTTTATGCATTTTGAACCAATCTAATTAAGCGTTTAAATTTTGTGTAATTATGCGACAATTATGCCATTGAATATAAAATATATACATTAAAAATTAAAATATAATATAATATATTGTCATGAAATATACCGTACATTGTATAATATTATATAGTTATGGGCAATTCTATAGTGTGCTTTCAGTTATCAATTATTTTCATCATATTTCCATTATTTTCTTCGATATTCAATAATTCTCGTCTTTTTTTAATATTTTTTTTTCAATTATATCGATTACATTCTTGAAGCTTCAATTCAATTATTCAACTATTTTCAGAAATTCACAATTATTTTCTTCAACTGCCAAATATTCTGTTCAATTTTCAATTATTTTCTACAATTCTCAATTATTTTCTTCCATTTTGAATTATTTTAATTAATTTTAAATTATTTCTTCATTCCTCAATTATTTTCTTCGATTTTCTACTATTTTCTTCAATTGCCAATTATTTTCTTCAATTTTTAATTATTTTCATCAATTTCTAATTAATTTCTTTAATTCTGAAATATTTTCTACGATTTTCAATTGTTTTAATCAATTTTTAATTATTTTCTTCAACTCTAAATTATTTTCTTCAACTGCCAATTATTTGATTCAATTTTCAATTTTTTTCTACAATTCTAAATTATTTTCTTCGATTTTGAATTATTTTCATTAATTTCAAATTATTTCTTCATTTCTCAATTATTTTCTTCGATTTTCTACTATTTTCTTCAATTGACAATTATTTTCTTCAATTGACAATTATTTTCATCAATTTCTAATTAATTTCTTTAACTCTAAAATATTTTCTACGATTTTCAATTATTTTAATCAATTTTTAATTATTCTCTTCAACTCTAAATTATTTTCTTCAATTGACAATTATTTGATTCAATTTTCAATTTTTTTCTACAATTCTCAATTATTTTCTTCCATTTTGAATTATTTTCTTTAATTTCAAATTATTTCTTCATTTCTCAATTATTTTCTTCAATTTTATACTATTTTCTTTAATTGCCAATTGTTTTCTTCTATAATAAATAATTCTCGGCTTTTTTCAATATTTTTTTTTTCAATTATCAATTATCTTTTTGAAACTTCAATTCAATTCATCAATTATTATTCAACAATTTTCATAAAATCACATTTTCATCAATTTCAAATTATTTTTTACAATTTTTAATTAATTTCCTCAAATTACAATTACATTCTTCATTTTTTATTGTTTTCTTCAAATTCTATAATTCCTGGGTTGTTCAATTTCTTTTTCTTCAATTATCACCTATTTTCTTCTACTTTCATTCCTTTTGTTTAATTCTTGAATTATTTTCTTTAATTCTCAATTATAATTTTCGACATTCAATTCCATTCTTTAATTTTCAATTGTTTTTTTTAATATTCAATAACTCTAGACTTTTTACAATGATTTTTTTCAAACTTTCAATTATTTTCTTCTATTTCCCATGTTTTTCTTAAATTTCAATTATTTTCTTCAATTTCCAATTATTTTTTCATATTTCTTTCAATTTCTCAATTTCTATTTAAATTCAATTTTTTCAATTTTTATTTAAACTAACAATTTTTTAATTATTTTCATCAGTTCGCAATTATTTCCGTCGATTTCTAAATTTTTCTACTGTTTTCAAATATTGTCTTGAACTTTAAGTACTTTCTTTAATTTTTAATTATTTTCTTCAGTTTCCCTTGTTTTTCTTAAATTTGAATTATTTTCTTCAATTTTCAATTATTTTTTCATATTTCTTTCAATTTCTTAATTTCTTTCAGTTTTCAATTTCTTCTCAATTTTCTTCAATATTTAACAATTCTCAGCTTTTTTAAATTATGTTTTTCTTTTAATTTTTATTTAAATTGACAATTTTTAAATTATTTTCATCAGTTCGCAATTATATCCGTCGATTTCTAAATTTTTCTGCTGTTTTCAAATATTGTCTTTAATTTTTAACTACTTTCTTTAATTTTTAATTATTTTCTTCAATTTTTTATTATTTTCTTTAATTTTAAATTATTTTGTTCAATTTTCAATTGTTTATTTCAATATTCAGTAATCTCGACTTTTTTCAATTAATTTTTTTTTATCAGTTATTTATTTCATGTTTCAAAACCTCCTTTAATTTCAATAATTTTCTTTTATATTCAATTTAATTGTTTAATTGTTCAATTATTTTTTTCAATTCTCAATTAATTTCTTTAAATAGCAATTCTATTCTTCAATTTTTACTGTTTTCTTCAATATTAAATAATTCCTGGCATTTTCCATTTTTGTTAATTTATAAATTATTTTCTTCTTTTTTCAATCCAATTGTTCAGTAATTTTCTTTAATTCTCAATTATTGTATTTGAATTTCAATTTTATTTCTGAATTTTCAATTTTTTTTTTTAATATTTTCAACAATTCTATGTTGTTCCGATTTCAATTTCATTATATTTAATTTATTTCTTCAATTTTGAATTATTAACTTAAATTTTGAATTATTATTTTTTTTGATTTTCTATCTAGTTGACCAATTTTTAATTATATTCTTTGAATTTAATAACCATTGTTCAATTTTTTCAATTATTGTTCAATTGTAGATTAATATTTACTTTTTTTTTTAATTTTGCTTCTAATTGTCAAATATCTTTGTCGTTGTTTAGTTATTTCTTTCCATTATTAATTATTTCTTTTCATTATTTATTGTTTCTTTTTATTCTTAATTATTATTTTTTGTAAAGTTCAATATTTAATTCTTCAATTCTCAATTATTTTCTTTGATTTTCAATTATTTTCTTCAATTATCAACTGTTAACTTCAATTTTTGTAGCCATTTGTAGGTCTATTTATACTTAAAATAAATTTTAGGTTAACAAGAGAAAAAACCGGGAAAAATAGGAACAAGAACCAGGAAAAACCGGGAAATGACCGGGAATTTTGTGGGACTAAATTAATAGACACCCTGATAGAAATATAATTACCATAAATAACTTCGAAACAACCATTTTTAACAAATTTGTTTAAAAATTTAATTATATGGGGCTGTAGTTTAAGACCAGTAAAATGTAGGATTTTTATTGAAGAAGTATCGTAAATTAAAGAGCCTTTATACTTGTACATTTGATTAATTAGTCTTATAGAAAAACATGTCTTCGTAACCTATATGGAATATTGAACAGTTCAATTAAAACTTAAACAAATTGAATAAAGTGTTTATAATCAATATATCACTGTAAAAAAAAATTGTCCATTATTCAACAACTTTTCTTCTTGATTAACTGGGGAAAATGCTTTTCCCTAAAAAATAAGTAAATATTAACTAGAAATATGGTGGAAATTCACCAATATTTTAATAAATTTGCTTTTCCCTTAAAAAATTTAAAAGCCTGGAAATCTGATGAATCGGATAACTTATGTAACGTTTTAATTTACAAAACTATTTATCTTGTATTATATTATTATCATCTTATTTGTTACATATTGTATGATTTAATTTTATATTACATTTTTATTGATCTTTTTATTATTATTCTTAATATTATTATTATTGTTATTAAAATATTTACGATAAATTTATGTTGTTCTTTTACTATAATTTATAAAAATAGATAAAATTCAGTAATCTATTATCATATATTGTTACCTACTTTTCTGAAAATTTAAAATTAAACTTCCGTGCATTCGTAAATGGCCAACACTTGTATTTCATCTTTTTGTAACTTCAAATTTGAATATTAACAAAAATATACTGAATTTCTCTTGTTTATTTTCTATTGTTATATTTAAAAATACGTTCAGAACTTCAAGATCTTGAAATTTGAATAAAAAAACTAAGGAACAATTCATTAATAGATTTAGAAATTCGATGAACTATTTCGTTTGTGAAATTTTCTCAATTATTAATGAATATTTTTTTAGACTCTTCTCTGTGAAAAAAAACGTATCTTTTTATCTCAATGAAAAATTCAGAAAAACAAAAATCCTGTATATAAACAAACGTTTAGGGAAAATTCAACAAAAATTTTGGGGTAAAAATCACTAAAAAATGTTAGGACAAATTTTACAAATTTTGTGGAATTTTCCCAAAATTGTTATGGTGAATTTTCACTAAAAAATCTTGGGAATTATCACGAATTGTTTGCGAAAAGAAGCGTCAACAGTATTTTAGGAAACTTTCCAAAAAAAACTTTTAGTTTGTATAAAATAGGATAATCTGTAAGTTATGTTTAGTACTTTTCTAATAATATGTTAAGAACTTGTACAGCACTTTTAAACCCTGGTTCAAAACTATTTATAAGTATTTAGCACAATCTTATAAACTTTCTAAAACTTGTTTATAGAATTGTTTATAGAATTGTTCATAGAATTATTTGTTACAGTTTAATATTATTTAGTATCTATTTAAAAACTGCTTAGAAATGACTGTCTAAAACTGTTGAGAACTTTTTAGAACCGGTTCAAAACTATTTAAAATTATCTTGCACATTTTATAAATATTTGGAATCTATTTGGAAATATTTATTCTGAACTCTTTAGAACTAGTTTAATTTGATGAATTTCTTGTGAATTGGTTTAAAATTACAGTACTGGTTTAAAATAATTTATAAACTGAAGTTACGTATTTTTTTAATAATTTAGTTTATGGTACCTTGTACTTCTCGACCAATTGTAAAACTTGATGAAAATCATCAATTGTTTCATTTACAATGACTCTTTTTGTAAAAGAAATAATATCATCCAACATCATCCTCACAGTTGGAATCCAAAACAGTGGCCAAGGTAACAATGATACTACATTTTCGTCTTTTTTTCTATTACTGATGTGAAGTAAAATTGTATTCATAACAGATTTATAAGAATAAACGACGACTTTTGAATTTCCTGTTGAACCGGATGTTAAACCCAACATACAGTTATTATCTGAATTTGTTGGTTGAATACAGTGAAATTGATCCAATTCTTTAGATTCTGATTGTTCAAGAATATCATTTAAATAACAATGTCTCTGAATTTTCGAAAAAACAATAATCTGTACTTTTTGATTTTCTTCTCTTGATACTTCTTCAAATGTTTGTACCTCTTCTTCTTCGGTGAAAATAAATTTTGGCTTTAATGAATTCAAGAGATATTTTGTCATAGCTGTAACAAATTTTTAAAACGGATGATTTTTCAGTTTAGTATTTTAGACTTTATATTTTATTTAGTATTATTAGTTCTATTTAAATTTTAAGTTTATCAATATTTTAACAACTTAGATATAGAAATTGTTGTCATAATTGTAAACATTTTTATTGTTCTACATCTTAAATAAGCGTAACCATACCATGATTAATCCCTTTCTGCACAAAAATGTGAGTAGCTGCATTGTAAAATGTTGCTAAAAGCGGAATAAAAGATTGCGATTGATTAGAGCAACAAGTCAGCACTATATCCTCAGAATTTATGTTTTGTTTCCTCATCCACAAAGCACAACGAGAACTACGCTCAAACATTTCTTTATATGTAGTTTCCTGTCCGCTAACTACATCCATCTATTAGATTAATTAATTTTAAAATTATAATTTTTAAAGTTTCAATTTAAATGATACTTCAGTATTAATTTAAGTGATATCATGTAGGGGAGACCGCCCAACAGTTGATAGTAAAAATTTTACTCAGGTGTAATTATTTCAGTCTGAAGAAATTAAAAAATGTTTAACACTAAAATGAAGCTAATCTATTCAATTAATTATCACATGGTAATTTTACACGGTAATTAATCAATATTATAATTATTAATTATTAAATAATAATAATCTCTGTAAACTCCTGAAGTTAGTTACTATTTATATTTATTCATCTTTTCCTGTCCATGTTTTAAAATCCAAAGTGGAGTTAGTCCCTTTTCATTGATATTGATTCTCTTTATCAGGAAATTTTAAAATTGTTTCAGTTTAAAGACAAAATATGCAGATGAGGTAACCTTAATGACGAGACATGGATTATTATGAATAATACTGATTTATATATTACACAATTATATGGATTTTAATAATAATTTAGACTAATTTAAAATGTCGCGATTAGTCAAATTTATTAAAAATTCAAATGACGTTATTTCACTTTATTGGAAAACAAATGAAAAAAATAATGTTCGAATGTAAATACTCGACGTAGAACTTTGCAGCGGTTTTTTTTTCTTCTAAATTTCAGTTATTTTTGTCATTATTCAACTATTTTTTACACATATGCATTTTTTTGATATTGTTTTTTCAAGTTTCAATTATTTTCTTGAAAATTCTATTATTTGTTTCAATTTTTCAAATATTGTCTAAAAAGTGTAAATTTACACTAGCTTTTATAATTATTTATGTCATTATTCAATTAGTTTTTTTACCCATTTTACTTATTTCTTCAATATCTTAATAATTGTGGACAAATTGAAGTTTTTTACAACAGGTCGAGTCCATACCAAGTGATCACACCAATTTCAGTCATATTGAGTAATATTTACGAAATTGATATTTTGGGTTCCTTTAGGAGTAAAAAAAATAAATTTTAATTATTTTTAAAAAATTCAAAATATTTTCGAAAATATTCAAATTCGAAATTTTATGTACTATTTTTTTTGTGTTATCATAACTTCTGTAATTTTGAAGCAATTGAGATCATTTTTTTTTTAAATTACTCGTATTTAAATACTCTTTCAAGAAAAATTATAATAATTAAGAAATTGTTTACAATTAAATTTTTATTAAAAAAATTAAATTATTTATTTAAACAAAATCTAAAGTATATCATCGTTCTTTTTCAAAAAATTCATAAACATAGCCTATAATGTGCTTAAAAATTTAAGCCAAAGAAAAAGATGGTATGTATTATAGTTTTTGAGAAAAAAATTATTAAGTTATGCTAGCGCGGCGCGGACCGGTGTCACCGCTACTCAACGCGTAGTTCCGTAGTAACCGAAATGTATGTATATTTTTACATAATGTAAATATAGTTAGTGTATTATATTTAAATTATAAGCTTCAGAAAGTCACACTGATCTTTTCATAGTACATGGACATCAAACTTTAGAATTAAAAAAATCGGAGAAAATAATTAAAGTAAAAAAAAGTAATTAAAAAATTGGTAATTTATAGAAAAATAATTAAAATAATTAAAAACTGGTAAAAATAAGTGAAAATAAGTGAATAATTAAAATAATTTAAAACTGAAGAAAGAAAAATAATGGACTGGTAAAATTATCAAAATTCGCGATGTTCAGGGGTGTTAATTTTTTTTCTTATGCAATTTTAGACCTAAAATTATGGGGTAATGTCAAAAATAGAGAAACAAATAATTTGCGGAGTTTGAGAAATTTATTCTAAGAAAAACTTAAATTTTAAAAATTAAACCTCTTTCTCAATTTTCATTTTTTCCATCGACAATTTTTTTGTGGGATTTTTAAATGATTTTCTACAATCCATCGTATGGATTTTGAAAAATAAAATTTCGAAAATGACCAAAAAAATATTGTTTTTTAATTTTTATGTAATACCATAATTCTACATCTTAATTGATGTAAGAAAAAAAATGACACCTCTGAGCATCAAAAATTTTGTTGAGTTAAAATTTCACCTATCTCTCCCCTTAAAGAATGATAAAAATAGTTTGAAAATAGTTGAAAGAAGCAAGTTTACAACGACCATTAAACAATCAAATTGTTACTCCTCTTGACTTATAAGAGTGGGCAAAATCCAGTTTAGAGAAAATTAATGTAGAATTTTGTAATTACGCAGAATATGAAGCTGAAAAACAATTGTTAAGTGAAAGATTTAATCAAGCTATGACCATTAAAGGTACACAAAAATTTCATTCCTTCGTACCCCTTGAGAATAAAATTGAAATAAAAATTTTTTCAAATTCTGTGCACAGCACAATTTGTAAAATATAAAAATAAACATGACGATTAACTGTATTTATATTATGTAATAATATACATACATTTCGGTTACTACGGAACTACGCGTTGAGTAGCGGTGACACCGGTCTGCGCCGCGCTAGCATAACTTAATAATTTTTTTCTCAAAAACTATAATACATACCATCTTTTTCTTTGGCTTAAATTTTTAAGCACATTATAGGCTATGTTTATGAATTTTTTGAAAAAGATCGATGATATACTTTAGATTTTGTTTAAATAAATAATTTAATTTTTTTAATAAAAATTTAATTATAAACAATTTCTTAATTATTAGAATTTTTCTTGAAAGAGTATTTAAATACGAGTAATTTAAAAAAAAATGATCTCAATTGCTTCAAAATTACAGAAGTTATGATAAAACAAAAAAAATAGTACTCAAAATTTTGAATTTGAATATTTTCGAAAATATTTTGAATTTTTTAAAAATAATTAAAATTTATTTTTTTTACTCCTAAAGGAACCCAAAATATCAATTTCGTAAATATTACTCAATATGACTGAAATTGGTGTGATCACTTGGTATGGACTCGACCAACAGTCTCAAATTTTTCTTTTAAATTTAAATTTTTTTTTGTCATTCTTTAATTATTTTTTAAAATTTTCAATTATTTACTGCAAATTACAATTACTTCGTTTCAATTTTTGTCATCATTTTTTGATTTTTAATCAATTTTGCAATTAGTTTTGTCATTTACAACATTTTTTTTCAAATTGGATCATTTTTGTCATTAAACTCACTATTTAGCCACTTTTTTTCACTTAAAAACTCATTATTTACTCACTTCTTTAAATTAAAAAGTCTTTTTTTCACTATTTTCAATCTGCAAGTCCACTGGCAGCCTTGGATAAATATTATTCATCGATTTGTTTTATTTATTATTATAGTTTAATTTCTAAATTGTATGAAAAACTAATCGCGCGCTTCTAGTTATTATTTATATTATTTCAAAAAAACAATGTTAGATTACCTTATTTTATTCCTAAAATCTTTATTATATAACAAGCTGAATCAAAATTTTAAAATAATTTTTCAGAAAATTCAAATTATCTACTGTTGAATGGTCTTCTCCATTTAAATTGTCATATTTTTAAAGGTAAACAATATTTAAATTTGTTGTTGTTTAATATTTCAAATGTTTGTTTATAAGTTACCTGTCCGACAAAATCTGGTTTGCTTCGAAGCACTTCTAAAAGCCAATTTCCTAATCCCGTTTTTTCCTTGTCAAACGTGCGGGTTTCACTCTTCATAATTCCATTTTCAATCACAAATTTCTTCTCCATTTTTGATTGACTATAATATTATTATTATATTTTTATTATTTACTGTTATATTTTTATTATTTGTAATGTTTCTTTTTACATAAAATAATTTGTTTTAACTTAGTTTTTTGTCCTTGATTAAAATTTTTGTTTTTATTTATTTGGTTATTATTTTTGTTATTAATTTGCACCTAGAAAAAATCAATTTTCTCTAGTTCTGATAACTTGATTAACTCTTTTCTAATGCCATATAATTATTGAAAGATATGGAATGACTTGAGTACATTGCCTTTCATAGCGTGGCCAAACAACTACAAAAAAAATTTTATTCTCCAATCTGGCATATCGTAGCCAATGACTAGTGTAGAATAAACTTGAGTGGCGAAACGTAGCCAACGATAAAACAAAAGTTTAACTAACAAAACTAGTTTTTAGATATCCGTAGCTAACGATAAACAAAAATTTAGTTAACAAAATTAGTTTTTGGCTGACCGTAGCCAACGATAAAACAATAGGATAAAATTAAATATCTTAAGCTGGCGGAGCGTAGCCTTTGGAAGAAAATTAAATAATAACAAAAAAAAAAAAAGAAACTGGGCGTTATGTAGCCTTCGAGAGGGTGTTATAGGGAGTTATCTTCTTCTGTGTTCCTGTCTATCCTGGAGAAACTGTGGACAACTCTGGCATTCTCTATTTGTGAGTCCCAAGCGACCACAACGCTGACAGAAAATCCTCACTGTCGACCCTGGACACCGGCCAAAGTCGTGGTTTGGGGATCCACACCTCCAGCAATTGAAACGGGTTGGGCGCCATTTTGTAATGTAGATTTTTACCCAATAACTAAATTTAATATTTAACCCCAAATTAATATTATTATTTGAAATCCAAAAATAATTAAATCGAAATCAGTACTTACTATATAAGCCAAGATAGGAAAAGAAATTCCCAAAAATTCTTAAAGCGACAAAAGAAAGCAAAATATGACAA
This sequence comes from Ganaspis brasiliensis, assembly GCA_037103525.1. NCBI lineage: Eukaryota > Metazoa > Arthropoda > Insecta > Hymenoptera > Figitidae > Ganaspis > Ganaspis brasiliensis. Next base: position 2,935,894 of record JAZKLR010000535.1, on the reverse strand, counting down.
CAAAAATCGAATCCAAAGAAAGTCACACCTAGAATCTACATTCAAATTAAGATCCTAGCTTTTAGATCTCTAAATCGATATAAATGTTTAACTTTGTAAATAATTTATGTTGAGCGCCAGTTCGTTGACAAAAAAAATAATTAAATAAAAATCGATCTGTAATCGATATCTGAAATTCACGAAATTATAAATAATGACTAGATGAGGAAGCCGTTAAGAGGTTACTTTAGCTGAAGCTAGAGAAGAAGATTGTTCACGAAGGTTATTACGGACCCGGCGTAACATAATCAACCGCAAAGGTTATTACGGACCCAACACGATATTTAAGCAAAACTAAATCCCAAAAAAAAGATTATTCACGAAGGTACGCGACATAACCATCAAAAGCAAAACCAAAGAATCTACACCATTTCTATCACACCGAGCTGTGCCTAGAAACTACCAACATCATAATCACAAAATGGATAAAATAGTTGTGTCGGTAACGAACAACCGACAACTAAAAAGATTAAAAACAAACTTTACCTGTAAATAAAACTAAATTGCGCGTGATGACTATTTATCTGATGTTAATCGCAATTCTCCGACCGAAAAAAGAATCAAAAATTTACAAGTAAACACGATAGATCTCAAATTCTTTCGGAATTCTCGGCTCACAGTAGTGTAAAGGAGAGAGGGGGGGTTCCGGATTGTCAACAAAATACTAGAAAGAAAACTCAATAGTTAAATTTAACAGAATCCAAAAATTACAATTTATTCAAAAATAAAGGACTCTATATAAGCAAAATCGGGAAACGAAAGGGAAGTACATAATCTGAAAAGGGAGAAAAACTAGCTAAATTATAAATTTTTAATAAAATGATTATAGAGGGCGCAAATATGAAGAGACTGTTTGTCTCAATATTATAAAATCTCATATTAAATTCTCATAACAAAATTTTTACAATATATTATGTGGTATATTTTACCATACTGGTCGTTAGAAATTCATATACAATGAGTACATGCGACAGATCCGATCACAAAGTTAACAAAAAAAAATTAATTGAATTCAGACAAAGTTAACAAAAAAATTTAATGCGAAAACAGTTAAATATCATTCTTACTATAATCTGTAAAAAGTTATAAATATTATTAACCATTATAATAAAATTAAAAATTGTCTATGAAACACCTAAATTGTAAAGAGAAAACTCAAAGTTTGACCCCTCGCAACCAGTACTTAACGCTGCTGTACCTTTCGCAGAGTACAGCCTGTCACTTCCATTTCACATGAGAATTTATAAAATTTGATATGACTAAAAATCAATTAATAATCAATTTTATATTACATAAATTAATCGGGGAACTGATACCAGCCGTGACCGCATCTCTATAGAATACTCTCTACTCACTCATTATAATATTAATATTTCTATTAAATTTGAATAAAGAAAATTATGAAAGTTTTAGTTCACCACTTAAAACATTATTAATTGAAATTTAACACTTTTTTTTTTAAATTAAGAAAACATATTCTACAAAAAAAAAAGGAATTGAAAACACGTGGTGAATGATGCTACGTTCTACTTCCGATGATTCGAAATAAGAATTTTTTATCAAAATTTTACATCGTTAATTTAGAAACTCAGACAAAAAAAAGGAAATAACTTTTATTTAGTTCGAAAAACGATAAGGAAATCTACCCGAAATTTTAACATACATTACACAATAAAGAAAAAAATTAAATATTTATATCCTGGCAGAATCATTGCAGTTTGAAATCAAGAAAACTACTTACCCGAAAATTTTCGTAGATACTTTCACTCAATTTAATTAAATGGTTTTAAAAAATTTAATAGTTTATAAAAGTTCTTTTTCGAACAATAATTTTCCAATCGGTATTTGAGTCCACACGCCGACTTTCCAACCGAATCCATCAAAAGCAGAACGTAGAATGCTCGATTTTTATTTCCGTTTTCACAATCTGCTTTTCCAACTCACGGCTCAGTCAATGTTGCCGTCTTTCACCCCTTTTCTTACTGATCTCATTCGATGTTGCCACCTACCCGAAATTAATCGATTTTGGAATGAAATCAATTCTGAGTACCAGATTTTTTTACTATGTAACTCCACCTCATGTTGTATCTTTAGATACTGGAAACCTGCAATTGTGTTATTTTAGACAAACTGCCAAGATTCTCTAAATTAATCGGTCAACTTGGCGGCCCGATAGCATAATCAGGGTCAAAATTCGATCGGTTGATCCGAAACTCTGATGCTTAGGCCCTGTCGTTTGTAGGCGTGTTTCCTGGTTCCAAGAAAAGGGTTTCCGAGCAAAACCTGGATCTTGTTAGGGTCAGGTCTCGTCGAAGACGTGTCTGGCGAGTCAACGGCTCTCGAGTGTAAAGCACGATAGTTCATAGTAGGACAAATAAGTATAAAACCGATGATGGGTGAGGGCCCTTCAATATCTTATGCAGCCCTTAAGGACGCGAGTCACCGGTAACACCTTGAGTCATATGCAGATAACACGGGAAGGACGAACGTGTGAAGAAAAGAGAAAAAGGACATGGGAGAGCATATGGTGAAAACGGAAATAAAAATTAAGCATTCTACGTTCTGTTTTTGATAGATTCGGTTGGAAAGTCGGCGTGTGGACTTACATACCAAATGCAAAAATTACTGTTCGAAAAGGAACTTTTATAAATTGTTAATTATTTTAAAACCGTTCAATTAAGTTAAGTGAAATTATCTACGAAAATTCCCATGTAAGTAGTTTTCTTGTTTCTGATTTGCAATGTTTCTGCCAGGATGTAATTTGCTAAAATTTTTCTTTATTGTGTAATTTATGTTAAAAATTTCGGGTAGATTTTCTTATCGTTTTTCGAACTAAAACTTGCATAATTTTCTTTATTTAAATTTAATAAAAATATTAATATTAATAGATTATACCATTCTAATTTAACCAGTTGTTTATTGATATTGAATTTATTTGAATGAATATGGAATTTTATTTAAATTTAAAATTTAGGAGAATTTGTAAATTTCTTTGACTCGTGATAGTCCTATGTATTGAGGTTGAACTTACAGGTTTTCAATTATGCTACCGATTTATAAATTCCCCCTTTCTGATAGATTAAAGAGATTTCAGAATATTCTTTCCGGTTTAAATTGTCGTTAATATTATTAACATGTAGCTGTTAATTAATAACAATAATTGTTGATTTTATAAATGACTTATATCAATTCTTTGTAAATTTTGTAACACCTAAGAATTATTTTCTGGGTTATTGCAATAGAAATTTCTTTCATTCAGTACCTCGCCTAATTTGAGTTAGATGCCTTTTTGCTCACTCATCGGGATTATAGATAAACCCTCAAACCCTTTTTTTTAATAAACAATCTTTCTTTTTGTTTGTTTAACTTTTATCATGAGATAAATGGAAGTAGGACTTGTGATTTTACTCGATATGACCTGTCGTATACTATAAAAAAAAAGCGTGCGTTTACTGTCAAGCATGGTAAAATATACCATGTAGTATAACAATTATTGTAATTATATGAATATCTAGCGGATGATTATGTCATGTCGGGTCCGTAATAACCTTCGGGGATAATCTTTTTCTCTAGTCTCAGCTAATGTAACCGCTTAACGGCTTCCTCATCTAGTCGTTATTCTTAATTTTGTGAACTTTGATTAACGGTTATAGATCGATTTTTAATTAATTATTTTTTTGTCAACGAACTGGCGCTCAACATAATATTACTTATAAACAGGGACTGACACGAAAACCGAAACAAAATATATTTTATTTTTGTTTCGTTTCGGTTTTGAAAAACTGAAACAAAATATCAATTTAATTTTGTTTTGTGTTGAACCTGAAACGAAAAGGCTCTGAATTACGTTTTCGTCTCATGCCCGAAACGAAAAAGCTTCGAATTTTGTTTTCGTTTCATGCCCGAAACGAAAATCCGCTCCGAATTCCGTTATCGTTTCTCATAAAAAAGGCTCTAAATTGTACAAAAACAATTTTAAACACAATTCTTTTCTTGCAGGAGACGAAAACGAAATTCAGAGTCTTTTCGTTTCGGGCATGAGACTGAAACGAAATTCGGAGTTGATTTTCGTTTCGGGCATGAGACGAAAACGTAATTCAGAGCCTTTTCGTTTCAGGCTCAATACAAAACAATATTGATTGTACATTTTTGTTTCGTCACAACAATTCAAAACAGAAACAAAATTCGCTTTTCGTGTCAGTCCCTGCTTATAAATTTAAACATTTATAGAGATTTGGAGATCTCAAAGCTAAGATCTTAATTTTAATGTAGATTCTAGGCGTGACTTTCTTTGAATTTGAATATTGTTGTCATATTTTGCTTTCTTTTGTCGCTTCTAGGATTTTGGGAATTTCTTTCCTTATCTTGGCTAGTGTAGTAAGTATATGGATTTAATTTAATTTTATTTGTTTTCAGATAATACTGACTGATTCGCATATATAATGTATTATTAAAAAAGATACAAGGCAATTAAATGATAATTCTTCGTTTCATATTTTACAATTTGCATTCAAGGACGTTTATTCGATAATTAACTTTTTATAAACTGTTACAAATGTTGCAACATTCTCTACGATCATTGTTTTATATTGATTTTCTTGAATAAACAAATAATTAAATTTTAATTAATTAGTGAATTTAATTATTTTATTTCTAAATTAATAATTTAAGAAATCAGAATTTTTCACTTTATTTGAAATTAGAAAATTTAAATGTCTTTTAAAAACACAACAAATCCATTTAAACTGTATCTATTTCCATTTTAACTCACTTTATCAAAATAAAAACAACGATTAGCCAGACTAATAGAAGCAATTTAAAGTGGTCTTTACAAATTCCAATCTAAAACAAATTTTTGTTTTTCTCATATTCCAATTTCAAATTTCTATTTTTCAAATTTTAAACCTGCCTATAGTCCCTAATTTTTTAGGATAAATCTTTGCCCTAATCTATTTCTTTTAATATATATATATTTTTTTATGGTTTATTGACAACCTAATTTTTATTATTTATACTCAGAATGTTGGTTGTCGCCAAACCTACAGCAAAATCCTAGCATTACACGGAGGACTGGGGAACATAAGTTTGACAAACTTTCGGTACATGTTTTGAGCATGGGTCGGCCATTCCACACAACACTCCACTTTTTGTCAAATTGTTCATTGAATCTTTATCATTTAACAAGGAATCTTTTAAACTCAAATAATCCTGGATGGTTATCCGGTATAATAACTAAGAACTTACAAAGTTCTAAAACAGGGGATAGTTAATTCGTTTCTTTATTAAATATTAATCGAAATTATTATTTAATAAATATAAAAGATACACATTGTCAAGTAACAATGTTAACAATGTTTTAATAAGTATCTTGTATAACATAAAATAATTAAAAAATTAAAACTGAAATTCAGAAGCTTTGTCGAAATTCCATCATTTCTTTTTATTTATCAAATCATTTACTATTTTCCTCGCTTCTCTTAAATCAATTTTACCATTGCATGTTAGTGGTATCGCATCCAAAATTTTGACCTTTATTAATAGTTTACTATCGTTATAAATATTTGCAATTTCAGTTAGCTCCTCTTCTGTAATCTGTCATTGAAATTTAATAAAGTATTAATTAAATGTGTATATAAATTATAAAGCAGTTTAATTAATTTTTTTAAAATTAATAATAATAATAATTTACCTTAGAATCAGGAAGGAGTTCAACAAAAACGATCACACTTAAGGGTTAAGAAATTTCATCAACTGGTAAAATAACAGTTAGGACAACCTCAGAATTTAAAAGTAGGGCACGCTCGATATTCCAAAGAGGTGCAATTTTTCCGTCTGGTAAAATTAAAGAATTTTTTATCCTTCCTTGTACATATCCCAAACCAGAATTGTCGTAATAACCCAAGTCTCCAGTATGATACCATCCTGTAGAATAGAAAAAAACAGATTAAATATTCTCTAAAGAGAAAATATTTAAGATTGTAAAAGAAAGAGATGTATAGAATATTTGCATATTTTTGAGTAAATTTGAACCTTCTGAATCAACAGCCTCGTCAGTGGCTTCTTTATTATTAAAATAACCCTTCATTTGGTAATAAGATGATTTAAAACACAATTCTCCAGATTCTCCCGGACCGAGTACTTTTCCTGTTTGAACATCCACGACCTTCATTGACATATTACTACTTAAATATCTGCAAGATTTTACATCTATTTCATTCATTATACCTAAAAAAAATTCCATTGCATATTCTGTTGCACCTATAAATATTTAAACAGATCGGATTTATATTAATGGAAAAAATTATTTTATTATGCTCTTCGTATAAAAATAAAATGATTGTAAAATGTAAGATTTTTATTGAAGAAGTATTGTAAGTGAAAGTGCCTTTATATTTATACATTTGATTAATTAGTCTCAAAGAAAAACATGTCTTCGTAACCTAAACAGATTAATTAAAATTTAAACAAATTGAATAAAATTATTGTAATCAATGTATAAAGTAGGATAAATAAGTTATGTTTAGAGCTTGTTAAGAACTTTGAAGCATATATCGTTCTCTCTCTTATTTTCCTTAACCAGGGAATCGGTAATCTGTACTTAAACAGAAGAAAGACAAGGCATCTTAGAGAGAAAAGGACATAAGTTCAAAGAATAGACATTTAAATCCATAAATCATCTGAGAAATTAGACTAGAATTTAGCCACCTATTTTCTTGTATTCTGATTTCTCAAATTTTATTCTATTTTAATTTTTATTTCAACTTTAATAATTCCATTCTGTTATTGTTCAAATAAATTGATTTTATTAGGAATCCCAGATTTGATTTTATTAATAATTAATTAATTAATAATTTTTTTATCAAGTTTCATCATCGATTTCTCATCCCATCTGAACAATAAACATTTAAAATTAAACAAATAAAATAATAATTTTAATTATAAAATTTTTAATTTTAGTTTTTCTTGAATAAACAAATAATAAAATTTTAATTAATTCTTGAATTTAATTATTTTATTTCCAAATTAATAATTTAAGAAATAAGAATTTTTCACTTTATTTAAAATTAGAAAATTTAAATGTCTTTTAAAAACACAACAAATCCATTTAAACTGTATCTATTTTCATTTAAACTCACTTTATAAAAATAAAAACAATGATTAGCCAGACTAATAGAAACAATTTAAAGTGGTCTTTACAAATTCTATAATCTAAATCAAAATTTTATTTATTAATTAGTTTCTCATATTACAATTTCAAATTTATATTTCTCAAATTTTAAACCTGCCTATAGTCCCTAATTTTTAAGGATAAATCTAAGCCCTAATCTATTTCTTTTAATATATATATTTTTTTATGGTTTATTGACAACCTAATTTTTATTATTTATGCTCAGAATGTTGGTTGTCGCCAAACCTACAGCAAAATCCTAGCATTACACGGAGGGCTGGGGAACATAAATTTGACAAACTTTCGACAAACTTTCCACAGAAGAAACAGCAACTGTTCCAAATTTTTCTCCGTGAAAATTCTCCGTTCTAGAAATTAGAACTTTCTAGAACATTCTGTAACGAATTTCTACTTATTTATTTAATTTTTCAAAAAATAATTAGTTTACAAAATTTCTGATTTCACATTACTTTTCCATATTTTATTTGACATCATTTGACTATTTTTTATTAAAATTCAAACAATATTTCTTGTCCTAATTAATAATTTTTTAATAAACAATTTTATATTTATTGTTTATTGTTAAATTTTCACAAATCTTATTTAACTAGTTATTTTTTTTTGCATTTTATACTTTTTTTTTATTCAAAACAACTTATTTTTATTTTAATATTAATTTTCTAATAATCTAGACGAAACTTTTATTATTTAGACTTAAACTAACTTAAATTGCTCTTATAATTCTTTCTATATAACAATTTTACTACAATTTCATGTTTTCATTTCCATAACTTTATTTTTTATTTTATTTAAATTATTAATTTTTCATCATTTGGTCATTTTTCTGATAATTTCTCTTTAAAATCGACCCATTTAATCTCCCATGGTTTAGAGCAACGACCACAAACCCACACGTCGAAAGATCGATCCCTTATCGCACGCAATATTTTTTTATTTTTATATTTATATTTTATTATTTATTTATCATTAAATTCTTTATTTTTATTAATTTTATTTATTAATTTATATTTATTTTTAACGGTAATATTAATTGAAATGGTCTTGACCATTGAATACCATTTCAACTTGGTATGAAATTTTTACGAGGCCTTATATCGAATTTATACCTCAATTAAAGTTCTTATTAGTTTATTTATTTAATTGATTGATTTGACTACATGTTTCAACATATTCATGTCCTCTTCAGGTCAATAAAAATAAAAATTAAAAGATGTTTCAATATAAATAGAAATTAAAAGATGTTCCAATATAAATAGAAATCTGCAAAAGATGAATTATGAAATTATGAAATTATAAAACATAAAACATATAAAGTTGACAATGTTGACAATGTTGACAATGTTGACAATGTTAACAATGATACAAATTCCTTACCTCCATTAGGAGATTTCAGTACATAAAAAATTACATAATTGATAATAAATAATTGATCAAGTAATAATAATGGATCAAGTAATAACGTTTGACATTTTAAGGTTATATTCACGTGATATCTAAATCGAGATCAAAATCTTAAGGTTATATTCACGTGATATCTAAATCGAGATCAAAATCTAAATCGATATCAAAATCGAAATCGTAATCAATTAAAATCGAAACTGATTAAATTTAAATTCAAATTCAAATAGGTAAATTTGAATAATCAAATTAAATAGGTAAATTTGAATAATTAAATCAAGAAAGTAAATCTGAATAATTAAATTAAAAAATCAAAATTAAAATATAAAGTCAAAATCTACTAGTTTGAATTAAATAAGAATAAGCTTGACTTAAATTATTTATATCAGTATTAAAATTAACAGTAGAATGAATGTTTTTTTGTATATGAATCATTTCTAGATGTCTCCTTTTAAATTCATTATTTTCGTAATTTACAGCTTTAACATTATTAAAATCAAATTTATGTGAATATTTAGTAGAATGGTATGAAAGGCCTGTATTTAAAAGTTTATTTTCAGAGTTCCGTTTATGCTCATTAATTCTTTCTTGTAAATGTCTTTTTGTTTGTCCAATATAAGACATATTACAATTAATGCATGGAATCTGATAAATTATATTAGTTTTTTGCAAAAAAGGAATTGAATCTTTATGATTGTGTAAAAAAATGTTTCTTTGCAAAGTTTTGTCAATTGAAAAGATCAAAGTACAGTTAGTGCCATTAAAAACATTATATAAAACTGAATCAAAACTTTGAATATATGGAAAAACAAAAAATGATGAATTGGAACTATAATCAATACATTTTTGTTGTTGTTTAGAAAAATAATTAATTGGATTAATGATATTAAGATATCGAGTACTAATCTTTTTGTCTAAAAGGGTTAATGGAAAACCATTCTTAAATAAAGTTTCTTTAATTAATACTAAATTGTCAAAATGAAAACGCGGATCTGATAACTTAATTGCTCTATCAACAAGTGAATAAATAACACCAATTTTCTGAGAAATTGGGTGATTAGAAGCAAAATTGATGTATCTGCCAGACCACGTCTCCTTCCGAAACCAATTAGTAATCAGAGAATTATTATCAAGAATTAAAGATAAATCTAAATAATTAATAACATTATCTACTGATTCTTCAATGGTAAATTTAATTCTAGGATCTGTGGAATTAAAAGTATTAAAAATTTCCATGATTTTAGTTTTTGGTGCACAGATCAAACAATCGTCAATATAACGGAAGTAAAATAAAATTTTAAAATTAAATTTTTTAAGAGTTTCATTCTCCAAATCTTCCATGACTAAATTAGCAGCTGCTGGAGATATAGGAGAACCCATTGGTAACCCAAAAATTTGTTTAAAAAATTTTTTATCAAACGAAAAATATGATGAATTTAGACAAAATTCTAATATTCTAATGAAATCTACTTGTGAGAAATTAGTATGCTTTTTAATAATGTTCCATCTCTTTTTTATTGAGTTAATGACAGCACTCCAAGATATGTTTGTATACATTGATGTAACATCTAAAGAAATAATAGTGAAATTGTCTGGTACAAATTTAATGTTATCAATTTTTCTCTTAAAACTCCAAGAATCTTTAATATAATGAGGATTAGTTTTGTCTAAAGATTTATTTAAAACATTTGCTAAATATTTAGAAATATTATAAATAGGACTACTACAAAAAGACAAAATTGGGCGTAATGGTACACCTTGTTTATGAATTTTTGGCAAACCATAAAATCCAGGAATAAAACCATTAGTACAATTCAAAAAATCATAAGTAATACAATTAAAATATTTCTTAATCATAAATTCTCTTAATATTTTACCCAAAGCAGCTTGAATATTTTTAGTAGGATCTTTGTTAATATTACTATATGTTGTAGAATCATTTAAAAGTTCAAAAATTTTTTTATTGTAATCAAATTTTTCTAAAATCACAGTAACGTTTCCTTTATCAGCTTTCGTTACAATTAAATTATTATTATCATTTAAAAATTTTTTAGTTTCTTTTATTTTATTATTAACAAGTATATTGAGTCTATTTTGAATTTTGATTTTTGATAAAAACAATTGTGTATTATAAATAAATTTATTTCTAATAAAATTTTTTTCGGAAGGAGATTTAATTTTTAATAATCCATACTCTAAACACGAAATTACTTTAGGAATAGGTAATTCTTTTTGTTGATAAGGGATTCCAAATTTACCCCCTAAACTTAAAACATCTTTAACATTATTAGGGATAGTTGTTTTGCTTAAATTCATTAACCATTTAGTATTATCTGTCTTAAAACATGAGTTTTGTTGACATTTTAAATTATCAAATTTTTTAATAGCTATTGTTACAGTTAATTTAATATATTTCTTTAGATCTATCTGAATTTTTTGAAATAAACTATCAAAATTATTTTGAGATGATAAATCAATGATTTTACTTTTATAACTGTCTATTTCATTTTTAATATAAGCAATCTCTTGGTTAATATCGACAATTTCAAAATTTAATATTTTAAAATTAAAAAAAGAGATAGAATTTTCTATTTTATTGCAAATACTTTTTGAAAAGAAATCAATATTGATTGATGAATTGTTTAAAATGTGACTTGGGATGATACTTTCATTTTTACATCGATATAAAAATCTTCTTTGAGTTTTTTTCTTTTCAATTTTAAATATTAATTTTTTCCAAACTTTGATCAATTCACTTAACGTAATAGTTCTACTATTAATATCCATTATTATTTAAAATAAAATAAATTAAGTCAAGAGAAGTATATAAATTTATGACTCAAACCTATTAATTTAAGAATCAAAACCCATTAAAATATCTGTTGTTTAAATTTCGTTGACTTTCGTTGACGATAGTTAATTTTCGTTGACGATAGTTAATTTTCTCTTGATTTTCTCTTGATTTTCTCTTGTTGAAGTTGTAGTTATAGTTGCAGTTAACTTTCTTTTGTTGAATTTTATCTTGTTGAATTTTATCTTGTCGTTGTTTTTGGTAATCCATTGACTAAAGTTAATTTTATCTTGTCGTTATAGGTTAATTCTTGTTGAAATTATCATATTTTCTCCTTAATGATGATCGTCAGTAATCTTATTTAATTCATATATAGAACATCATTATAACATATTTGTTGTTTATTATATATAAAAAGAGGTTAAATTATGGCCAATTTTGTATCTTATATTAAATTTTTACAATTCGCTTTTTTTTATTGGTATGAAATTTTTACGAGGCCTTATATCGAATTTATACCTCAATTAAAGTTCTTATTAGTTTATTTATTTAATTGATTGATTTGACTACATGTTTCAACATATTCATGTCCTCTTCAGGTCAATAAAAATAAAAATTAAAAGATGTTTCAATATAAATAGAAATTAAAAGATGTTCCAATATAAATAGAAATCTGCAAAAGATGAATTATGAAATTATGAAATTATAAAACATAAAACATATAAAGTTGACAATGTTGACAATGTTGACAATGTTGACAATGTTAACAATGATACAAATTCCTTACCTCCATTAGGAGATTTCAGTACATAAAAAATTACATAATTGATAATAAATAATTGATCAAGTAATAATAATGGATCAAGTAATAACGTTTGACATTTTAAGGTTATATTCACGTGATATCTAAATCGAGATCAAAATCTAAATCGATATCAAAATCGAAATCGTAATCAATTAAAATCGAAACTGATTAAATTTAAATTCAAATTCAAATAGGTAAATTTGAATAATCAAATTAAATAGGTAAATTTGAATAATTAAATCAAGAAAGTAAATCTGAATAATTAAATTAAAAAATCAAAATTAAAATATAAAGTCAAAATCTACTAGTTTGAATTAAATAAGAATAAGCTTGACTTAAATTATTTATATCAGTATTAAAATTAACAGTAGAATGAATGTTTTTTTGTATATGAATCATTTCTAGATGTCTCCTTTTAAATTCATTATTTTCGTAATTTACAGCTTTAACATTATTAAAATCAAATTTATGTGAATATTTAGTAGAATGGTATGAAAGGCCTGTATTTAAAAGTTTATTTTCAGAGTTCCGTTTATGCTCATTAATTCTTTCTTGTAAATGTCTTTTTGTTTGTCCAATATAAGACATATTACAATTAATGCATGGAATCTGATAAATTATATTAGTTTTTTGCAAAAAAGGAATTGAATCTTTATGATTGTGTAAAAAAATGTTTCTTTGCAAAGTTTTGTCAATTGAAAAGATCAAAGTACAGTTAGTGCCATTAAAAACATTATATAAAACTGAATCAAAACTTTGAATATATGGAAAAACAAAAAATGATGAATTGGAACTATAATCAATACATTTTTGTTGTTGTTTAGAAAAATAATTAATTGGATTAATGATATTAAGATATCGAGTACTAATCTTTTTGTCTAAAAGGGTTAATAATTCAACAAGAATTAACCTATAACGACAAGATAAAATTAACTTTAGTCAATGGATTACCAAAAACAACGACAAGATAAAATTCAACAAGATAAAATTCAACAAAAGAAAGTTAACTGCAACTATAACTACAACTTCAACAAGAGAAAATCAAGAGAAAATCAAGAGAAAATTAACTATCGTCAACGAAAATTAACTATCGTCAACGAAAGTCAACGAAATTTAAACAACAGATATTTTAATGGGTTTTGATTCTTAAATTAATAGGTTTGAGTCATAAATTTATATACTTCTCTTGACTTAATTTATTTTATTTTAAATAATAATGGATATTAATAGTAGAACTATTACGTTAAGTGAATTGATCAAAGTTTGGAAAAAATTAATATTTAAAATTGAAAAGAAAAAAACTCAAAGAAGATTTTTATATCGATGTAAAAATGAAAGTATCATCCCAAGTCACATTTTAAACAATTCATCAATCAATATTGATTTCTTTTCAAAAAGTATTTGCAATAAAATAGAAAATTCTATCTCTTTTTTTAATTTTAAAATATTAAATTTTGAAATTGTCGATATTAACCAAGAGATTGCTTATATTAAAAATGAAATAGACAGTTATAAAAGTAAAATCATTGATTTATCATCTCAAAATAATTTTGATAGTTTATTTCAAAAAATTCAGATAGATCTAAAGAAATATATTAAATTAACTGTAACAATAGCTATTAAAAAATTTGATAATTTAAAATGTCAACAAAACTCATGTTTTAAGACAGATAATACTAAATGGTTAATGAATTTAAGCAAAACAACTATCCCTAATAATGTTAAAGATGTTTTAAGTTTAGGGGGTAAATTTGGAATCCCTTATCAACAAAAAGAATTACCTATTCCTAAAGTAATTTCGTGTTTAGAGTATGGATTATTAAAAATTAAATCTCCTTCCGAAAAAAATTTTATTAGAAATAAATTTATTTATAATACACAATTGTTTTTATCAAAAATCAAAATTCAGAATAGACTCAATATACTTGTTAATAATAAAATAAAAGAAACTAAAAAATTTTTAAATGATAATAATAATTTAATTGTAACGAAAGCTGATAAAGGAAACGTTACTGTGATTTTAGAAAAATTTGATTACAATAAAAAAATTTTTGAACTTTTAAATGATTCTACAACATATAGTAATATTAACAAAGATCCTACTAAAAATATTCAAGCTGCTTTGGGTAAAATATTAAGAGAATTTATGATTAAGAAATATTTTAATTGTATTACTTATGATTTTTTGAATTGTACTAATGGTTTTATTCCTGGATTTTATGGTTTGCCAAAAATTCATAAACAAGGTGTACCATTACGCCCAATTTTGTCTTTTTGTAGTAGTCCTATTTATAATATTTCTAAATATTTAGCAAATGTTTTAAATAAATCTTTAGACAAAACTAATCCTCATTATATTAAAGATTCTTGGAGTTTTAAGAGAAAAATTGATAACATTAAATTTGTACCAGACAATTTCACTATTATTTCTTTAGATGTTACATCAATGTATACAAACATATCTTGGAGTGCTGTCATTAACTCAATAAAAAAGAGATGGAACATTATTAAAAAGCATACTAATTTCTCACAAGTAGATTTCATTAGAATATTAGAATTTTGTCTAAATTCATCATATTTTTCGTTTGATAAAAAATTTTTTAAACAAATTTTTGGGTTACCAATGGGTTCTCCTATATCTCCAGCAGCTGCTAATTTAGTCATGGAAGATTTGGAGAATGAAACTCTTAAAAAATTTAATTTTAAAATTTTATTTTACTTCCGTTATATTGACGATTGTTTGATCTGTGCACCAAAAACTAAAATCATGGAAATTTTTAATACTTTTAATTCCACAGATCCTAGAATTAAATTTACCATTGAAGAATCAGTAGATAATGTTATTAATTATTTAGATTTATCTTTAATTCTTGATAATAATTCTCTGATTACTAATTGGTTTCGGAAGGAGACGTGGTCTGGCAGATACATCAATTTTGCTTCTAATCACCCAATTTCTCAGAAAATTGGTGTTATTTATTCACTTGTTGATAGAGCAATTAAGTTATCAGATCCGCGTTTTCATTTTGACAATTTAGTATTAATTAAAGAAACTTTATTTAAGAATGGTTTTCCATTAACCCTTTTAGACAAAAAGATTAGTACTCGATATCTTAATATCATTAATCCAATTAATTATTTTTCTAAACAACAACAAAAATGTATTGATTATAGTTCCAATTCATCATTTTTTGTTTTTCCATATATTCAAAGTTTTGATTCAGTTTTATATAATGTTTTTAATGGCACTAACTGTACTTTGATCTTTTCAATTGACAAAACTTTGCAAAGAAACATTTTTTTACACAATCATAAAGATTCAATTCCTTTTTTGCAAAAAACTAATATAATTTATCAGATTCCATGCATTAATTGTAATATGTCTTATATTGGACAAACAAAAAGACATTTACAAGAAAGAATTAATGAGCATAAACGGAACTCTGAAAATAAACTTTTAAATACAGGCCTTTCATACCATTCTACTAAATATTCACATAAATTTGATTTTAATAATGTTAAAGCTGTAAATTACGAAAATAATGAATTTAAAAGGAGACATCTAGAAATGATTCATATACAAAAAAACATTCATTCTACTGTTAATTTTAATACTGATATAAATAATTTAAGTCAAGCTTATTCTTATTTAATTCAAACTAGTAGATTTTGACTTTATATTTTAATTTTGATTTTTTAATTTAATTATTCAGATTTACTTTCTTGATTTAATTATTCAAATTTACCTATTTAATTTGATTATTCAAATTTACCTATTTGAATTTGAATTTAAATTTAATCAGTTTCGATTTTAATTGATTACGATTTCGATTTTGATATCGATTTAGATTTTGATCTCGATTTAGATATCACGTGAATATAACCTTAAGATTTTGATCTCGATTTAGATATCACGTGAATATAACCTTAAAATGTCAAACGTTATTACTTGATCCATTATTATTACTTGATCAATTATTTATTATCAATTATGTAATTTTTTATGTACTGAAATCTCCTAATGGAGGTAAGGAATTTGTATCATTGTTAACATTGTCAACATTGTCAACATTGTCAACATTGTCAACTTTATATGTTTTATGTTTTATAATTTCATAATTTCATAATTCATCTTTTGCAGATTTCTATTTATATTGGAACATCTTTTAATTTCTATTTATATTGAAACATCTTTTAATTTTTATTTTTATTGACCTGAAGAGGACATGAATATGTTGAAACATGTAGTCAAATCAATCAATTAAATAAATAAACTAATAAGAACTTTAATTGAGGTATAAATTCGATATAAGGCCTCGTAAAAATTTCATACCAATAAAAAAAAGCGAATTGTAAAAATTTAATATAAGACCATTTCAACTTGTTTAAAACTCTTAAAAACTGATTCAAAATTGGTTATAAATATTTAGAATAATCTTAAACTTTCCAAAAGTATTGTTTACAGAATTTTCCATAGAATGATTTGTCACAATTTAAAATTATTTAGTGTCTATTTAAAATTGTTTAGAAACATTGTCTAAAACTGTTAAGAAACTTTATGAAATAAATGGTTTAAAACTGTTAAGGGCATGTGATGGAAACAAAGAAATTGTTGCGTTTTGTTCTTTATACACATTTACTTATAACTTTTGAACCATTCAAGATATTTTAACGTTCTTTGGCTAATTTCAAAATTTAAATCTCCGTTTCTATTGATAAAAAGCTTTTATATAAGATCATTTAACGGCAAATTTTATAAGCTTTCCAATATTTTAAGATGTTTTTATCATGTTAAAAACATGTATCATGTTTTTAATCCCATTTTTGTAAGTGGGCCCACAATTTTGGCCGGTAGGGTATTTAGAAAAATGTTTATAATAATTGTTCAAAATTCTTTAGAACCAGTTCGAAAGAATCATTTCTAAACACATAAATCGCTTTGAATTGTTTGAATTTTTAAAACTTTTTCTATTGTTTAAAACTTTTTAAAATTGTCTCAAAACCATTTTATAAAAACTTAGAACTTTTTAGAATTTGATGGGAATTGTAAACTAGTTTAAAATTGTATAGTTTTGATTTAAAATAGTTTATAAAATGAGTAATATATTTTGTTTACAATGTAATTTTTTAAATATATATTACCTTGTACTTTTCGACAACTCGTAAAACTTCATGAAAGTCATCAACTGTTTCATTTAAAACAACTCTTTTTGTAAAAGAAAGAATATCATTTAACATCATCCTCAAAGTTGGAATCCAAAACAGTGGCCAAGGTAATAATGATATTACATTTTCATCTTTTTCTCTGTTACTGATGTGAATTAAAGTTGAATTCATAACAGATATATTAGAATAAATAACGACTTTCGAATTTCCTGTTGAACCGGAAGTTAAAACCAATATACAGTTATTATCTGGATTTATTGGTTGAATACAGTGAAAGTCATCCACTTCTTTTGATCCTGATTGTTCAAGAATATTATTTAGACAATAATGTCCTTGAATTTTGGTAAAAACAATTATCTCCACTTTTAGATTTTCTTCTCTTGATGCTTGTTCAAATACTTGTACCTCTTCCTCTTCGGTGAAAATAAATTTTGGCTTCAATAAATTCAAGAGATATTTTGTCATTGCTGTAACAAATTTTTAAATTAAAAATTTTTAATTTAAAACTCATGACCAAAGCTTTTGAAACTTATTAAGCATTGTTTATTCTTATATTCACCAGCATTTTAAACTTTATATTATTTTTAGCAGTAATTATTATTAGTTCTATTTAAATTTAAATTTTCTGAATATTTTAACAATTTAGGTAAAAATTGTTGTCATAATTGCGTTAACAGGAGCAACGACTTGTAAGTTTTTGCCATCTGCGAACTTAATACTGACCGAGGGGTGGGGGAGACAAATAAAACAATAATAAATTAAAGAGCTTCTTAATTAGCGTAATTATTGTAACGCAAAAGTTGTCCATTTTATTTGATTTCGAGTACATTTTCGGAATTAATAACCAAATAATCAAAATAATATAAAATTTGTGAAAACCATTGCAAGTTAAAAAAAAAAAACAATTAAAAATTGACGAACTTAATTGAAATTTGAGAAAAATAATCGAAAAATGATTAACACATTAAAAATTTGAAGAACAAAAATCATATTTTTTAAAATAATTGAAAAATGTCGAAAGAAATTGAAAGCTAATTAATAAATAATAAAACTAATTTCTAATTAAAAGAAATAATTAAATCTGAAAAAGTTTAATTTGAAAAAATGTAAACAAGTAATTGAAACTTCCGGAAATTAAATTACAAATTTAGAGGAAAAATTGAAAAATAAAGAGAATTCTTTAGGAAAATTTTTGGAATGTGATAAAAATAGTTGCAATTACAGATAAATTAATTCCAATTGTAGAAAAATAATTTTAAAAAATACAGAATATTTGTGAAGTAAAAGAAAGTACATTTATTTGAGATAAATAATTGAAGATTGATTAAAACGTTGAAAAGTTGAGACGAGATAACTTAGATTTGAGATAATAAATAAAAATTTAGGAAATTAATTGAAGAATAATTAATATATCTAATTAAAAGTTGGAGAAAATAATTGCAAAAGGTCAAAAGGATAAAAGAAAATGAAATTTGAAAAAAATAATTAAAAAATTAGATAAATAATTGAAAATTTAGGAATTTAATTAAGGAATGAATAGTGAGAATAATTAAAAATTGAAGAAATTGATTGCAAAATGATAAGAATAATAATAATTGAAAATTGAAGAAGAATGATAGAAATAATCGTAAATTCACGAAAATAATGGAAGTTAGAGAGAAATAATTGAAAGTTTAGAAATTAATCAACAAATAATCAAAATAAAATAAAATTTGTGAAAATTATTGCAATTTAATAATAAGAGAAAAATAATTGAAGATTGATTAAAACATTGAAAAGTGGGGACGAGATAACTTAGATTTTGAGATAATAAATAAAAATTTAGGAAATTAATTAAAAAATAATTCATATTAGTTCAAAAGTGGAGAAAATAATTGGAAAAAGATAAAAAAAAATGAATTTGAAAAAATAATTTATAAATGAGATAAATAATTAAAAATTTAGGTATTTAATTGCAAATTAAATATTGAGATTAATATAAAAATAAAGAAATTGATTGCAAAATGATAACAATAATATTTGAAAATTGAAGAAAATCATTTAAATTTGTAAAAAATATTTTAAAATCCTACGAAATTAATTGAAGAATAATGAAAGTAATAAAAAATCTGAGAATATATTTGAAAAGTAATAAAAATAATCAAAAATTAAAGAAAATAATTTTAGTTCGTGAAAAATAATTGACAAAATTTTAACATATATTTGTAATATTAGAAAATAATTGCAGAATGATGAAAATAAATGTAAATTAAAAAAATATCTAAAATTTGAGATAAATAATAACAAATTTAAAAAATTAATCAAACAATAATTGGTAATGACAAAAAGTCGAGCAAAAAGTAATTGAAAATTAATAGAAAAATAAATTTAATAATAAAATAATTGATAGAAATACATGTAAATTGAAGAAAGTAATAAAAAATTTGTACAAAATAATTTTAAAAAATAGAGAATATATTTGAGATAAACAAGACTATAACTACAATTATATATTATAATTCTTCGAACTTCAATCAATTTGAAATTTGATTGAATACAAGTTTAATTAATCCCCTCTTTGAGAATACTAAATTTAAAATTACATTTCAAAATTTCATCAATTTTTAAGAATTCTTTTCTTTTATTATTTTAATTATTTGCTACAATTCGCAACTATTTTTATCATTTTTCAAAAATTTTCTTTAATTTTATTTTCATTATTTTTCATTTTTTCCCTTCATTTTTAAATTCTATTTCCCAAGTTTCAATTTTTTTCTTTAATCATTGAAAATAGTACCTAAATTTAAAATTATTTAAAAATTTGTTAAATTTTAAACAATTCTTTTTTATTTAATTCTTTTCTTTTAGGATTTTAATTATTTGCTACAATTTTCAACTATTTTTATCATTTTTCAAAAATTTTCTTTAATTTCTAATTGTTTCTATTATTTTCTAATTTTTACCCTAATTTTTAAATCCAATTTCCGCAAGTTTTAATTCTTTTCTTAAATTGTTTCAAATAAAACTGTTTCAATTTTAATTATTTCTTTCAATATCAAATTAGTTAAATTATTTATTAATTAATTTTCAACTTCTTGTTATTTTTCAATTATTGAAACTAACTAATAACTAATAATTAGTTAAAAAATGACTAAATGTTAGTAAAAACATAACTAAAAAATAGTTAAAATTTGAATAATTAAATTAGTAAACAGAATTTTACTAAAATATTAGTTATTTTGACATAACCTAAAAATGAATTTGACTAATAATTAGTTATTTTTTACTAAATGATTAGTAGAAAAATAACTATTAGAATTAGTGACTGAGTTTTTGCTTTCAAATTAGTTATTTTTAACTAATTCAGATTTAGAGAGAATTCCATACACATGTCGCCGCCTCTGTGCGTTAAAATTATTGTTGTTTTACAACTTTAAACGTAAAAATACCATGATTAATCCCTTTCTGCACAAAAATATGAGCAGCAGCATTATAAAAAGTTGCTAAAAGCGGAATATAAGCTTGAGATTGATTGGAACAACAAGTCATCACTATGTCCTCAGAATTTATTTTTTGTTTCCTCATCCACAAAGCACAACGAGCACTTTGCTCAAACATTTCTTTATAAGTAGTTTCGTGTCCACTAACTGCATCCACCTATTAGATTAATTAATTTTAACGTTTTTTAAAGTTTTAGTTTCAAAAGTTTTAATTTTAAATGTTGCAATTAAAGTGATATTTCAACTGTTGTTGTCAGTATGTATTTAAATTAACATTTTTTTTAAAGGCGAACAATATAAAAAATTTGTGTTTTTTATTGTTTTAAATGTTTGTTTATAATTTACCTGTCCGACAAATTCTGGTTTGCTTCGAAGAACTTCTAAACACCAATTTCCCAATCTCATTTTTTCCTTTTCAAAGCTCCGAGTTTCACTCTTCATGATTCCGTCTTCAATCACAAATTTCGTTGACATTTTCAGTTGATTAAAATACTTATGTTAATTATTATTTTATTTGTATTATTTATTATTCTATCTATATTTATTAATTGTATCGTTTTCTTTTTAAATAAAACAATTTTTACAAAATTATTTAAAACTCAAATCTTTTAGGAAGAAATAATTTTCTTACAGTCTTGACAACTTTTGTCGTTTAATCGCACAAATTGTAACTGTACATATTTATTATGTCATGATGTTTTTTAATGTCAGGAAAATTTCGCTTAAACATTTCCATTTTTGGTAACTGATAACAAATTTGTATTTATATTATGACTGATCTGCATATAGGTATTGTATTTTTAAAAAAGATACATAAGGCAAAGAAGTGATAATTCTTTGTTGTGTTTTGTCTGATCCAAATTTCTTTGAATTTTGACATAAAATTATTTTTTTTTTAAATTCACTGATTTGAGGGAATTATAAAAAACTACTTTTAAGACAAATTTTAAAAAAATTTGGGTCGGACAGACCTTTTTAATGATATTTCAAATAATTCTACAAAGTTTGATGTTACAACATTTATTAATTACAGAGTTCGTGGACATACAAGTAAATTAATTAAATTAATTAATGTGCAAGAAATTCTATAACAATGTGTTATATAGTATATCTAGGGTTATTTAGATTTTTCCCTTTACATATAGGACCATTGGAATAAGTGTTTTTTAATAATTTTTTTATTCATTTTTGTAATAAGAAATTATATTTCTGAATTTGTCCCTTTTGAGAGAAAGACCCGTAAATATTATTATCAAATGTAAAATTGTAAGAAGTACCTACTATCTAAGAATTATAAAAACTAGCGTTATAATTCTCACTCGCTAACGCTCGCTCGATTTTTTATTTCTTTTATATATTTATTTTTGTGTATTCTTGCAAATATATATAAATCTTTAAATATTTTTAGTATCTAATTTCCTTTTTTTATTCTTATTAATTAAACATTATTTATGTACAATTTTCTTTTCTTTATTATTAGAAGTTTGATACTGAATTAAATATTTAAATATCATGTCGTAGAAAATTACATTTATGTTAAACAAGTATTTCATCTAATAATTGTAAAAGAATTATTTAATTAAAATCATTCATATGATTCAATATCATTAATTTTTATTTTTATTTTAATTTGGTAATATTTGACAGAGTTATCAATATTTTAAAACGCTCATATTTTTAATATTTTTGTAAGTGATCCAACAATTTTGTCCGGTAGATATTGATAAAACAAATTTTAATATTTTCAGTAAATCATTTCTTTATTTATAATTTTTATTGATTGAATACTATTTATGTACAATTAATAATGAATAATAATTATAAATGAACTCTTAAATAAAGAACTAAATAAGAATTACACTTTTTCAACTACAGGAAAATAATTAAATGTTTATTTGAAGACTGCGCCTACTGATTATAGTATAATTAATAATAATTAAAATATTATATTGTCTTTTTATTAATTTTGATATTTAATACTCATTTTGTTAATTTTTTTTATACTTTGTAGTTTTGATAAATTTCGTGAGAAGATTCATTGATCGTAAATTTTACAATTTTAAATATTGTGAACTGGTTAAACGTATGTATACATTTGTATTTTTAGAAAAAGATAAAGGCACAAAAATAATATTTTACATTATGCAATTATAAATATACGTATATTTATTTAAATTTATATAACATAATTCTTTCTATAGAACATATCCCATAATTCAGAATCGTCAAAATAATCCAAGCCTCCAATCTGATGCCATTCTACATCTAAAATTTTAATCAATCCAAGTTTCAATTAGTAAAAATTTCTTATATATTCTCAGAATTTAACTTAAGAAATTAATTTTAGAATTTAATTTAATTTACAGAATTTAACCAACATTCATAAATTCAAGTCTATAACAACTATTTAAATTATTTCAGTGATAAAGTTTTTAACAATTCAAAATACATACAATTTAAATACAAACCAATGATTCCCTAAATTTTAAGATTTATCTTATTAAAATTTTTATCTAATTATAGGACTGTTGAAATTATATTTCAACTACTACATATTTTCTTTTTCTTGACAATAAGATTCTTCAATTCACTTGGATTAGTTTTTCCACTGGACGTTAGTGGTATTGCATCCAACACTTTTACTGTGATTGATAAATTCACATCATTATAAATGTTTACCATCTCAGCAAGTTCCTGTTCTGTAATCTGATATTAAAAATGTATTTAATGTCTTACATTAAATATACAAATTTATTCAACTAAATTCGAAAATATAAGATTTTTAAATTTGAAATGATAACATATTACAATACCTATATGAAATATCTGTCCTTAGAAAAATGACAATAAAAATAGCAAAAATTAGAATGTAAAAAGAGACAGAAATGCAAAACAATAATTTACCTTTGAACCCTTAATTAGTTCAACAAAAGCAACAACTTCTAAAGGTTCAGAAGTTTCCGGAATTGGTAAAACAACAGTGAATACAACTTCAGAATTTAGGTCTATAGCACGCTCGATACTCCAAAGAGGCGCAATTTCTCCATTTGGTAAGATTACAGAATTTTTTATTCTTGCCAGAACATATACCAATCCAGAATTGTCATAATAACCCAAGTCTCCAGTGTGGTACCATCCTTCAAAAAAATTTACAAATGCAAAACTTTCATCAAAAGAAATATAAGAGTGGACGTAAATTAAGCAAATATATAAGAAAGATATAAATATAGAGTTAAAAAAAGAAATATAGAAAGTATCGATGATTATTATGGAATATTTTGGAAGATAAACCTTCAGAATCAACAACTTTATCAGTAGCTTTTTTATTATTAAAATATCCCTTCATTTTACTCGATGATTTAAAACATATTTCGCCTGATTCTTTTGGACCAAGAATTTTTCCAGTTTTTAAATCAATCACTTTCATATTTAAGTTAATATTCAAATATCCGGAAGCGTTAAGATCTATTTTATTCATTGCTCCAATGGAAAACTCAGCCGCCACTTCAGTTGCACCTACATATTATAAATTTTAAAATTATATTTACGTTTCGGACAAACAGTTACAATACAATAAAAATTACCATAAAGTTGAATCAAACTGCCATTCTTCACAAATTTGTTAAAAAACTCCAACATTTCAGGATGTAATTTTAAGCCCATGAACTTGAAAAATTTTATTGAAGATGTGTCATAGGTGTCTATTTCTTTCCATCTACACATGCGATGCATCATTCCCACAGAAAATTTAACATGTGTAGCCTACAAAATTAAATAAAATTGAAAAAATTTCAATGTCTTTTATTTTCTTTCTGATTTATTTATCAAAAGAACAGTAAGATTCAGTTTATCAAAATGAAAATAAATACTAATTTTTACTGGAAATCTATTTTTTATATTGTTGGAAATTTCAACCGACACTTAATTTTTAATTTCTTTAATGTAAGATGGATTCTTATATCAGTTAATTCAAATTTAGAAATGATATATTTCAAATTTTATTTCACCCCAAACTCAACCGAAAAAGATTTAAATTTTAATTTATTCCATTTTCAATCAACCTTAAATTTAATTGTTCTAAATTTCAATTTTTCCAAATTTGTATAGTTTCCACATTTTATTCATCAACATTTCAAATTATAAAGATTTACAATTGTAATTTCAATCGGTCTGAAATTCAACCTTTCTATATTTTAATTAATCCAACTTATAATTAAATAATAATAATAATAATAATAATATAATTTTAATTAATATAAATTTTAAACAATTCCCATTTTTATTTTTATTGATAAAAATTTCGATCAATTCTAACTCATCCAAATTACAATTTATCTTTTCAATTTTAAAAAAAGTCTACTAATTTTAATTTTAATTTATTCTCAAATTTCAATTACCCAAATATCGAACCCCCTAAATTTAAATAGTTTTCATATTAAGTTTAGAAAAATTTAAATTATGAGAATACTAGTTGTCCAATTTTCTAATTCAGATAATAAATAATTCTCAAATTAATGATTAAATGAATGAATGAAAAAATATGTCTGATATTACAATTGTATTTAATTATAATTAATCTTAAAATGTAAAAATTGTTGAAATATGGTTCTGACCCTAAGTTATGACTTTATAAAACAGTACCTTGAATTTTGCGACAAATTGTAAGATTTCATGTAAATCGTGGTTTATTTCATGGACTACAACTCTTTTTCTGAAACTCAATATATCATCCAGCATGAATCTAACAGTCCAAAACCAATGAATTGCCAAAGGAACCAAGGATATTGCCTCGGATATAGTACAATCAGTTTCTTCTTCAACTCGATTGTTAATTAATAATCCCTCCATAATAGATTTATAGGAATGAATTGCAACTTTTGGTTGACCAGTTGAACCGGAAGTTAAAGCATATATACAGTTATTATCTGTATTTGTTGATTGTATACAGCGAAATTCATTCACTTCCTTCAACTCTGCCTGATCGAGAATATTATTTAAATAGTAATATCCTGTCACTTTAGAAAAAACAATAATGTGAATATTTAAATTTATTTCCTTTGCTGCTTCTTCAAATATTTTTACATCTGTTTCTTCAGTAAAAATAAATTTCGGTTTCATCAGTCCGATGAGATATTTTGTTCTTTCTGTAACAATATACAGTTGAAACTACAAAAATTATATTTCTAGATTAATATGGATAAAATTATATTTTCTATTTCTGAACTGAAATTTAACTAAACTTAGCGTACCTAAAGACATTCCTGTCTGTACAAAAATGTGGCTTGCAGAATTGTAAAATGTAGCCAAAAGTGGCAAATAAGCTGATGATTGATTAGAACAACATGTAAGTATGATATCATCGGATTTTATTTCTTGTTTCTTCAACCATAAAGCGCAGCGGACACTTTTTTCAAACATTTCTTTGTATGTTGTTTCCTGACCACTGACTGCATCCACCTTAATAAATTAATTTTTATTTTTAATTTTTGTTTTTACGTTCTGAATACATTCAAACTAACTTCTAATTTAGTATGTGATTTATTAAGTACTAGAAAAATATAACGTGCGCAAGCGCGCAATTGGTTTTTCATATATTTTAGGAATTAAACTATAATAATAAATAAAACAAATCGATGAATAATATTTATTCAATAAGGAGGGCTGCCAGTGGACTTGCAGATTAAAAATAGTGAAAAAAAGACTTTTTAATTTCAAAAAGTGAGTAAATAATGAATTTTTAAGTGAAAAAAGTGAGAAAAAAGTGATTAAATAGTAAGTTTTTAAATAAAAAAAGTGAATAAGTAATATAGAGTTTGATATTACTGAAAAATAAATTGCGTGGCGCCATGTTTAAAATGAGAATTTACTGTTCAAAATTCTCCACAGCCCGCAATTCTTAACCAATTTTGATTTTTTTTTTAATTTCTCAGTATAACATTATCTGTAAAACTGTAGTTTTTCGATGTTTCATTTATTTGTTTATTTAATTTAGAAATAAACGAAAATACAGACAAAATTGTCTATTTGAACTACAATAATTTTTATCTTTAAAAAAATAATAAAATTCAACTTAGTATCTTAAGAAAGTAATGTAATAACACTCATGGAAAAAAAAATTTAATAAACTTATGATTTAATAATTATAAACAATGATTATAAATAAATTCTTACCGGTGCTTCTTAATTCTAAAAAAATAATTCTTTTTGTTAGTTCAATTGTTAAAAGTTGTAGAAAAAGCTATAAACAATTTTAAAACGCTATTTTCGATAAACAATGGCTATTGTTATTAACATTTATATAAATAAATTCTGAATTTTTATATTTTATCACAGCGTAAGGTTTTTTTTACTGCAATTTGTTGTTTTTTTCTAAAAGATATTGTTGTTTAAAAACATATTGTATATTAAAAAATTTCGTTTTTTTCATTGTTTATAATAATTATTAAATCACAAGGTTATTGAATTATTTTTTTTCTATGAGTGTTATTACAATACTTTCTTAGGATACTAAATTGAATTTTATTATTTTTTTAAAGATAAAAATTATTATAGCTCAAATAGACAATTTTGTCTTTATAAACTGAATAAACAAATAAATGAAAAATCGAAAATGATAGTCTTATAGATAATTTTATACTGTAGAGTTAAATAATGACAAAAATAATCTAATTAAAAAAAAAGGTGTAAATGACAAACCTAATTGAAAAATTGATTAAAAATCAAAGGATGATGACAAAAATTGAAACGAAATAATTGGAATTTGAAGTAAATAATTAAAAAGTTTCAAAAATAATTGAAGTAACAAAAGAATAATTAAAATTTGAAACAAAAGTTTGAGACTGGTGTAAAAAATTTTAATTTTCGCACAATAATTGCGATATTGAAGAAATTGAGTAAAATGTAAAGAAACTAATTGAATAATTATAAAAGCTGGTATAAAAATTACACTTTTTAGACAATAGTTGAAAAATTGAAAAAAATAATAGAATTTTCAAGAAAATAATTGAAACTTGTAACAAATAATAAAAAAAATATCAAAAAATGTAGATGTGTAGAAAATAGTTGAATAATAACAAAAATAACTGAAATATAGAAAAAAAATTAATGAAAAATAAGAAATATATTCAAAAATAGAGTGAAACATAACAAATTTAATGCATTTATCGAAAAATTAACGATATAATTAAATTTGAAGAAACTAATTGAATAATGACATAAATAATTGAAAATTGATCTTCAAAAGTTAATAAATTCATGACAATAAGAAAAAGATTGAAGAAAATGACATTTAAAAAAAATAATTTTAAAATGTCAGAAATACTTGAATATTGACAAAACTAATTGATAACTTTTAAAAAATTAATAATTTGAAGAAAATATTTGAAAACTTGACAAAATAATTGAAATTTTGAAATAAATAATTCAAAATTCGTGTAAAAATTAAAAAATTAGAAACAATTATTGTAAAGCTAAAAAAATATTACAAGTTTGAGGAAATAATTGAAAGTTAAAGAATTTAGTTGAAGTTTGAAAACAATAATTAAAATTTGAAGAGAATAATTGAAAATATCAAAAAAATTTAAATAAGAAAAAAATAATTTAAGTTTGAAGAACATAATCGATAAGGTGTAAAAAAAATTAATAAATTCATGACAATAATTAAAAAAATAGTGAAAATAATTGAAAACAGGCGTAAGAAATTTAAAAGTTCACGACAATAAAAAAAATGGAATAAAATGCAATTTGTAAAAAATATTTCTAAAATGGCAAAAATAATAAAAATATGAAAAAAAAATAATTGGAAAATGACCAAAATAATTGAATTATGACAAAAGTAATTAAAATTTCAAAAAAATAATTGAAAAATAACGAAAGTGAATTGAACTTGTGTAGAAAATAATAGAAATATGAAGAAAATGATCGTAAAATGACAAAAATACTGGAATAATGACAAAAATAATTTAAATTTGAAGGAATTTATTTAAAATTAATAAAAGTGGAATAGAAACTCGTGTTGAATATTCCTGGCAATAATTTAAAGATAGAAAAATATAATTGAAATGTTGAGAAAATAATTGAAAAATGACAGAAGTAAATAAAAACTTGTGTAATAAATTTAGATATTCATGACAATAATTTAAAGACTGAAGAGAATAATTGTATGATTGAATGAACTTACCTGTAGTGAAGTTCAATCGAAATTGTACGAGCTGCCTCGTCCGAAGAGATCAAAATTTTGTAGTAGCGAAGTTACTGACCGTTCCACACAGATTTTAAATAATTCCAATTTTTCGCGCCTCAGAGGTAGCGCCCTCCCTACGCCATGTTGATTTCCCATTTATTTTAAAGATTATACGTAATCGCGATCATTTGAAATTTGAATAATTTCAGTAGGGTTTGGGAAGAAAGAATTAAGGGAGGGTTTGATCTCTTCGGACGAGGCAGCTCGTACAATTTCGATTGAACTTCACTACAGGTAAGTTCGTTCAATCATACAATTGTACTTCGCTGCCTCGTCCTTAAGATCAAAATTTTGTAGATGTTTAAAGCACCAGTGATCGCGATTAAAGTAATGTTTTTATTTTGCAAAAAGATAAAAACGAACGTTTTCCAATGTTATAACTAAAAAAGAGGATAATTAAAAAAAAAGAAAGAATGAATATGTTATATTATCAAAGTAAATATATAAAGCTTCTTATTCAAATATGGCCTGAGCGAAAGTATTTTCTGAAACTAGAGGCATATTGTAAAAATTAGCAAAAAGAGAGGATTGCTCAGTCCACCCTGCTGCTTGGTGTATAGTGTCCACATTTACCCCTCGCCTGTGTGCTGCCGAAGTGGAAGCATGCCTTGTGCTATGGGCTCCAAACGTGTCAACGTCTATACCGCTCTCACGAAGAATGTCCTTTATCCATCGGCTGATGGTCTGTGTCGTCGCAGTATGACAAGGTTTTTTATGTGTGATAAAAAGTTTATCTTTTGTATTATCTTGTCTGAGTTCTGCTGTTCGGGCTATGTATGTTTGCAACGCAGAGGCCGTACACAATTCTGGTTGTGCATTGAAACCTGGAATATTCAACATAGGTATAACGTATGAGATTATTTTCGGCCAACTAGGACGAATTTGCATCGTCTCAATGTTAAATTAATTTTACTCGAAAGAACCCACTCTCCGTGCTGAATCCAAAAATCAAAATTAAAGAGAAACAAAGGGAGATTCCGCTGAGATATGCGCCACGATGCTGACGT
This sequence comes from Ganaspis brasiliensis, assembly GCA_037103525.1. Lineage (NCBI taxonomy): Eukaryota > Metazoa > Arthropoda > Insecta > Hymenoptera > Figitidae > Ganaspis > Ganaspis brasiliensis. The sequence continues at coordinate 2,905,778 of JAZKLR010000535.1, read as the reverse complement.
TGAGACAAACCAAAATCTCGTACCAGTTTAAAATTCGAAACTTACCAACTCTGATGGTGAACACCGAAAAACCAACAACCAATCGCTACACTGACCTGCAGGACTCCTGGGACTCTCGTCGAATGATTTCTAACTCACACACGTTCAGACAAATCAATTATTTATTTAACGTTTCATTTTAAAATACTACACTTCTAACAGTCTCACACTTGTGACTAACACTTTCCAAAACCAGGAGTCTCAGCTGTGGCGAAAATGGTAATGGACGAGCCCCTCGTGGCAATCGACCGGCGAATTGATTTCCCTCGTGCAAATCTTCCCTTTCCACGTGTCCTTCTTCCTCGCTCGTTCTCTCTCGTTCGGCCGTCACGGACACCTATCACTCTCGCAGTCGGACCCATGGGAAGGCGTCACCTAAAAGAAAAATTCGGATCCTTCCGCTGACCTTTGTTACTATTCGTGAACTTGACCTGCGCAAATCGCAATTTACGAATTCAACGAAGAACGACAATAATCCGCTAATCTAGAGAAAGCCAAGAGATACGGATCGACCAGAAAATCAATACTTGGCCCTCAGGCTCGTATCTCATAATTCAACCACGGCCCCTTTCAATAAATTACCCCAAAATTATATAAATTCAAGATCTCTAGGGAAAGACAAAATAAAATATAAATGTTGACGATTTACATCGTCACATAGGTTGTCGTCTATTCCTACCCGAAGTTTTAATTTTCTCTGAAATCTTAATTTGAATGACTTCATTTTCTGTCCTGCTTATGTTCTCCAGAGATATCTTTGATAATGTCTGCACTCGCTGCGCTGTAATTAAGGCAAGAAGCATTGCCAGCTTTTTAGTAAGTTTTTCAAGAGAGACGTCTTTATTTAGATAAATTGTGGCCAAGTATCTGAGAACGATATCTGGATCCCAGGTGTTTCTATATTTAGGTGCTGATGGCTTCAGTGCTGCTATCCCTTTAAAAAATCTAGTAATAAGAGGTTCTTTAGACAATTTATTATCCATTAATAGTGAAATTGCCGCTCTGTACACGTTTAGTGTACTATAAGATTTCACTGTTTTGGCTAATTCTGTGAAGAATTGTAGAACTACTTCAATGGAGCTTGAATACAATTGATGATTGTGATCCCGACAAAATTCCCACCATAACTGTATTCCACGATTATATTGTTTGAGAGTATTGTCAGCAAGTGAAGCTATCAACACGTCCGATGTTTCTTCTGAAACTCCTCTTATCCGGTATGCTTCCCTGATAATGAAGCTGCCACCAGGGAAAGACTCGACGATAGAGGATGACGAATTCCCCTGTAAGGATAAACCAATAAATTTTTATGTTGAAAATATATAGGCTCACTGGCTAAAAGGGACTTGAAAATCGGGAACCAGGGTTGTGATGGCCAGAAGATTAAAGATCTTTAAAACCATACAGAAAGGAGGAAAGGCATAAAAATAGAAACTGTCCCAGGATACAGTGAATGCATCAATGGCTGTAGCTTCTGGGTCTTTATGCCATGCGATGAAGTTTTGACATTTTTTGTTGTTTCTAGATGCAAACAAGTCTATGTCAAACTCCCCAAATTTGTTTTTAATTTCCTGAAAGGCTCCAGATTCTAGTTCCCACTCTGTTTCAAATGGTAAAATTCTGGATAGTTCATCAGCTTCTACATTTTGTTTTGATTGTAAATATGATGCGTAGATCCAGAGGTTCCGTTCCTCGCACCACTGCCAAATTTGTCTACTTAAATTTGTAAGGTTAGGATATTTTACACCTCCCATTCTGTTAATATATGCGATAGCTGTGGTATTATCTATCCTGAGCAATATTTCGCAGTTACGAGCTTTTTCTGCGAAACATTTTAACCCAAAAAAAAGCAGCCTTGAGTTCTAACACGTTAATATGTTCATTTTTTTCGTTTTTATGCCACCAGCCGTTAACTTTTTCTTTCCCACAAAACGCACCCCAAACAGTTTTAGATGCATCCGAAAAAATTGTTAACTTGTAATTTTGCTCCCTTATTGGATTGTATGAATTTTCTACAATCGAATCCCACCAGTTAAGATCTTCCCGTATTTGATCTGATATTTTCATTTTTGCACTATAATTATTCCCGAAATTCTTAAGAGCTAGAAACTTTTCTCGCTCTAGCCTTTTAGTGTATACCCAGCCATATTGAACAGCTGGGCAAGCAGCTACTAATGTACCTATAAGGCGTGCTAGATCTTTTATCCTACACTCACTTTTGCTTACAAGATTTTTAATTTCTGTTGTAATAATTTGTTTTTTCTTGTCAGTTAAAAAAAACTTGAAAATTAAGACTATCTAGTATGAAACCCAAAAACTTACATTTATTTGCTGGTTGCAGACAGCATTTATCTTTATTTATGATGAACCCTAACAATTCAAAAAATTTACATACTCTTTGTACACCCTATTTAAAAACCTTACGTAGGATCTGATGTAGGATCTTAGGTAAGATCTTACCTAGTAACATATGTTAGTTCTTATGTGATTTCTTAGGTAAGAAATTACCTAAGATCTTACGTGTGCATTTGGCAAAAGGTCTTACGTTAGTTCTTATGTAATTTCTTAGGTAAGTTCTTATGTAAGTTCTTATGTTCTGCAATAAAAATAAAAAAATTAAATTTTCATATTTTTAATTTTAAAAAATTTTATTTTCATAAATTAAATTAATTTTATTTATTATCTTTTTAATTTTAATTTTTAGTTTAAAAAATGTCCAAAAAAATATTTTCAAAATGTCTAAAAGAATATATTTTTAAAAACATTAATAGTAAGGTCATTTATAACCATTCATAATAGTTTGACTCCCTTTTATTTTTTGGTAAAGGAAAGATGTCTTGTATCTTGTCCTTTTAAAATACTGATTTTTCGTTCCTTTATAAAACTTAAGAGTACAATTTCGTTTGTGAGGCAGAATGATAATAGCCCTCCGACGGCGGACCGAAGAAACAACGTCGTGGGATTATTCTGTTTCAAACCGTTCCAGCTGTGAAGTGTATACGTCACGTAGTTTGTTTACATTGTGCACGGTTTCAAATAAAAGGTTATAAATTGAATAAATTACGAATTTTAAATAAAGTGTGGCGCTTTAAATAATTTTAAAATGCGAGGAAGACGAAAATTTAATGAATATGTACACAGTGTGCAGTTATAATATTGGTAAGTTTTTATAAATTAATTATGTTTAAACATTTTCACAAATGTAAGGTTATTGTTTTTACACATATTTTATTACATTTAAATAATAATATCAATTTGTTTAAATTATGTATTGTTTATAATAAATAATTACCTTAATAATATAATTTTAAAAGATCCTTTTTAATATTAATTTAATCAGTTTTGTTAATATAAAACTATAATTATTTAAAAAACTTTTTTAATAAATTGCAATTTTGAAAACGTAAGTGTTTAGATACTATTCTCAAAGAAATTTTAATAATATAAATAAATAAAGAATTAAATTTAATATTTTTAAAAATGTCTTGTATAATTTAAATTCTTTTTTATTCAAACTATATACTTTTAAAATAAAAATGGTAAAATATCATCATTATTTTAAGCATTAAGCTGAATCGTATAATTTTTTGACAAATTCTAGTTATTATTAAGTTCTTAATGTCCATAATTAAAACATTTAAGAATTTCTTTATTAAACGTTTCATTTAATTTTTAAATTTATTCAAATCTATAATTATAAAACATAATGCAGTTAATTTATGTTATATAATATAATATAATTATAATTTATATATTATATAATATGTTCGTCAATTTATTTTTAAATTATATTTTATCTTATTGTTTATTACAATAAATAAAATTATAAATTATTAAAATATATATGCTTGCTATTTGTCCTAACCTAATATGTAATATATAAATGTAAATAAATAATTAATTAAAAGAAGGATGTCATTGTTTTTTTAATTGATAATGGTAATTTCATTTAATACTTACAAAAATTCAGGTTTTTACATTTAGTTTTATTATACTATAAATTACATTTTGTATTTAACTTAGGGCTAAACGATTTAACTAAACTACAACTAGTTTTAATCTTACTATAAACTAAACAATGTTTTATAGAAATAATTAATCATATTCTTGTCGTTCCTAAAAGTAATCTTATTAAATCCATGACTGCTAAAGTACATTGGAATTAGAAAGAATTCTAATAAATAATAATTCTTCTTTTTTTTCAGAAAATATTGCAATAAAAAATTTCTATTCTTAAGACATTTCTCATCAGATGCTGTAGTCTTATCAAAATTTTGAAGAAAAAGCACCAAATTATGATGATATTATCTTTGGATTCCTATCTATACCTTTGTCTGTGTTAAAAGTTATAATACTTTAAAATAATATTCTAAAACTTTAAAACATTTAAGAAAAAGATAAGCAATAAAGATTAATTTAAATAATGATAATAATAATAATAATAATAAAACAGAAATATAATAAAACGCAATTAATATTATTTATTTATTTTGCAGGAAATCAACAACAAAAGAAAGGTCACAAGATGTTACATTAATGAGTGGCACTGATTTACAAATGATCTATTATCAAGAGGTGAAACCACCAGAGCAGCACAACACAAAAACACAAAAATAAGTTACTTATTTTTCTTTAAGTAAAACTATTACAATTTCCAATTTTGCAAAATTATACTGGCCAGTAATTAACGTTTTTCATTTTAAAGATAACTTTATTAACCGTCTCTAGATATTAAAAACACATGCTCCAATTGAATACATTACCACACTTTCTTATTCTTTCCGATAGTGGAGTTTTTTTAAAAATTCCAAATCACAATATTTTTGGCTCGGTATCCAATTTTTGACGTTTTCAAAAATGAATTATTAATAATATTTGTCTCTAAGAAATACATTATTCATGTTCTTGCACATACAAAAACTTCTTATTCTGCTCTAAGACGAAAAATAGTTCACATTCCAATTTGAAAAATATAAATGGACAATAACTAACATTATTCGTTTTTTAAAAATTAAAAGTAATTATTTTTGCTTTTTACCAACAGATATTCCAATTTTACACTTAGCAATAAATAAATAAAAATTTTCAGTACAAATTTGTTTGAACAATAAATAAATTTCCTACCGCAGCGAACCAGTTTGGTGCTACTGCAAATTTTTCGCTGCCTCGGCAAAGGTTGTTTGTTTTCCCTATATTAACATATATAGTTTGATATGTTAGCTAGAAGTGTGCTACTTCAGTTTTTTAGTGCGGATTATTAATTTTTGTGTATTAAGGAGGATGGTGACCAAAACAAAAATGATAAGATCATTCTAAAATTTATAAAAATAAGTTTTTGAGAATATTTCGAAGCTAGAACAATTTACTTTTTATTTTTTCACTGTCCCGTTTTTTAGAAATTAAATAACAAAGTTGCAGGTATTTACATACAAAAACCCCTCTTACCGCCTGCCCCTCAAAGACAGTCTCCTTCCTCCTTAAAAACACATGCTTCAATTTCATGCATTTTTATAGTTTCTTTATCTTTCCGATAGTAAAATTTTTTAAAGAATTCCAATTTTTAAAAATATTTGTCTTGGTGTCTCATTTTGGCGATTTTAAAAATACCTAATTAATAATTTTTGTCTCTTAGAAACGCGTGAATCAAATTTAAACATACAAACCTTATTCTTCTCTGAGTAAGAATTTATTTTAAATGCTTATTTATAAAATTATACTTGACAGTAATTAATTATTTTAGTATAAGAAAATATCAAATTAACTGGGCCATAGTTAATTTTCCTTTTTTCAAAATATATAAATAGCTATTTTTTTATCTTGAAAACAAATTATTCCATTTCTTACGTACAAACAATTTTTTAATCCTGCTTTAAAAAAATACTGCTCCAATGAACAAAACTACACTTCGCGAGAATTAACTTTTTTCGATTTATAAAACATGAATTTTGTTCTTTTTTTTAAAAAAACAATTCATTTTATCACATACAAACAAGTTAATTATTTTTTTTTTTTTTTGACTAAAAATGCTTTTGACATTACAAATTTTAAAATTTAGATGGCCAGTATTTAAGATTTTTTGCTTTCCAAAAATCTTATATAATTATTTTTGCATCTTTACGACAGATTATTCAATTATTTACTTACAAAGAAGTTAATAATCTTTATGTTAGTAAAAATTTATTTATATTTAGATATGAACCAAACTTTTTAGCCCGGTATTCATAATACTTTACAATTATTTCCTGACCAATCAGACACAAAAATTAACCTTTTTTATAAAATAATAATTTTTCTATCACTATTTATTTAAAAATTTATTTACAATTTCAATTTTTAAATTATACTGACCCGTCATTTTATTTTCGTAATTAAAAACTACTAACTATTTACTTTTATTTCTTAAAAAAGCATATTTAAATTTTTATCACAAATATAAGTTATTCTTCTTTAAGTAAAACTCTTAAAATTTCCAATTTTGCAAAATACTGGACAGTAATTAACGTTTTTTATTTTAAAGATAACTTTATTAATCGTCTCTGGATATTAAAAACACATGCTTCAATTTAATACATTACCACACTTTCTTAGTCTTTCCGATAGTGGAAATTTTTTAAAAATTCCAAATCACAATATTTTTAGCTCGGTATCCAATTTTTGTCGTTTTTAATATAATTTCAAATACATTTTTACTTAGGGAAGAATTAGAATCTTGTTTTTCTGTGATAAAATGAATTATGTTTTTTTATAAGCCTAAAAAACCAATAACATGAAGATTATAAACTTGTTTGTAGGTGAAGAATTGAATAAGCTGTTGTAAATGAGCAAAAATAATTATTTTAGAATTTTAAAAAACGCTAAACTTAATTACAACTGAATTTTGTAGTTTGGGATTTTAAAAACATTTTTTCTCAGAAAAGAATATTAAACTTGTTTGTATTTAATAAATTGAATTTTGTGTTATTATAAGCCGAAAAAAACCAAATTTCATGTTTTGAAAAGAAGAAGTTAATTACCGAGCTGTAGGTATAGTTTAGTTCAAACTTCAATATAAATTAATTTTTATTAAAATTTAGATTATAAACTTCTTTGTAGGAAAAGAACCAAATAATCTGTTGTAAATAAGCAAAAATAATTAAAATTTTTTTAAAAATTTTACTATCGGAAAGTTAAAGAAACTATGAAAATGCATGAAATTGAAGCATGTGTTTTTAATACACAAAAATTAATAATCCGCACTAAAAAACTGAAGTAGCACACTTCTAGCTAACATATCAAACTATATATGTTAATATAGGGAAAACGAACAACCTTTGCCGAGGCAGCGAAAAATTTGCAGTAGCACCAAACTGGTTCGCTGCGGTAGGAAATTTATTTATTGTTCAAACAAATTTGTACTGAAAATTTTTATTTATTTATTGCTAAGTGTAAAATTGGAATATCTGTTGGTAAAAAGCAAAAATAATTACTTTTAATTTTTAAAAAACGAATAATGTTAGTTATTGTCCATTTATATTTTTCAAATTGGAATGTGAACTATTTTTCGTCTTAGAGCAGAATAAGAAGTTTTTGTATGTGCAAGAACATGAATAATGTATTTCTTAGAGACAAATATTATTAATAATTCATTTTTGAAAACGTCAAAAATTGGATACCGAGCCAAAAATATTGTGATTTGGAATTTTTAAAAAAACTCCACTATCGGAAAGAATAAGAAAGTGTGGTAATGTATTCAATTGGAGCATGTGTTTTTAATATCTAGAGACGGTTAATAAAGTTATCTTTAAAATGAAAAACGTTAATTACTGGCCAGTATAATTTTGCAAAATTGGAAATTGTAATAGTTTTACTTAAAGAAAAATAAGTAACTTATTTTTGTGTTTTTGTGTTGTGCTGCTCTGGTGGTTTCACCTCTTGATAATAGATCATTTGTAAATCAGTGCCACTCATTAATGTAACATCTTGTGACCTTTCTTTTGTTGTTGATTTCCTGCAAAATAAATAAATAATATTAATTGCGTTTTATTATATTTCTGTTTTATTATTATTATTATTATTATCATTATTTAAATTAATCTTTATTGCTTATCTTTTTCTTAAATGTTTTAAAGTTTTAGAATATTATTTTAAAGTATTATAACTTTTAACACAGACAAAGGTATAGATAGGAATCCAAAGGTAATATCATCATAATTTGGTGCTTTTTCTTCAAAATTTTGATAAGACTACAGCATCTGATGAGAAATGTCTTAAGAATAGAAATTTTTTATTGCAATATTTTCTGAAAAAAAAGAAGAATTATTATTTATTAGAATTCTTTCTAATTCCAATGTACTTTAGCAGTCATGGATTTAATAAGATTACTTTTAGGAACGACAAGAATATGATTAATTATTTCTATAAAACATTGTTTAGTTTATAGTAAGATTAAAACTAGTTGTAGTTTAGTTAAATCGTTTAGCCCTAAGTTAAATACAAAATGTAATTTATAGTATAATAAAACTAAATGTAAAAACCTGAATTTTTGTAAGTATTAAATGAAATTACCATTATCAATTAAAAAAACAATGACATCCTTCTTTTAACTAATTATTTATTTACATTTATATATTACATATTAGGTTAGGACAAATAGCAAGCATATATATTTTAATAATTTATAATTTTATTTATTGTAATAAACAATAAGATAAAATATAATTTAAAAATAAATTGACGAACATATTATATAATATATAAATTATAATTATATTATATTATATAACATAAATTAACTGCATTATGTTTTATAATTATAGATTTGAATAAATTTAAAAATTAAATGAAACGTTTAATAAAGAAATTCTTAAATGTTTTAATTATGGACATTTAGAACTTAATAATAACTAGAATTTGTCAAAAAATTATACGATTCAGCTTAATGCTTAAAATAATGATGATATTTTACCATTTTTATTTTAAAAGTATATAGTTTGAATAAAAAAGAATTTAAATTATACAAGACATTTTTAAAAATATTAAATTTAATTCTTTATTTATTTATATTATTAAAATTTCTTTGAGAATAGTATCTAAACACTTACGTTTTCAAAATTGCAATTTATTAAAAAAGTTTTTTAAATAATTATAGTTTTATATTAACAAAACTGATTAAATTAATATTAAAAAGGATCTTTTAAAATTATATTATTAAGGTAATTATTTATTATAAACAATACATAATTTAAACAAATTGATATTATTATTTAAATGTAATAAAATATGTGTAAAAACAATAACCTTACATTTGTGAAAATGTTTAAACATAATTAATTTATAAAAACTTACCAATATTATAACTGCACACTGTGTACATATTCATTAAATTTTCGTCTTCCTCGCATTTTAAAATTATTTAAAGCGCCACACTTTATTTAAAATTCGTAATTTATTCAATTTATAACCTTTTATTTGAAACCGTGCACAATGTAAACAAACTACGTGACGTATACACTTCACAGCTGGAACGGTTTGAAACAGAATAATCCCACGACGTTGTTTCTTCGGTCCGCCGTCGGAGGGCTATTATCATTCTGCCTCACAAACGAAATTGTACTCTTAAGTTTTATAAAGGAACGAAAAATCAGTATTTTAAAAGGACAAGATACAAGACATCTTTCCTTTACCAAAAAATAAAAGGGAGTCAAACTATTATGAATGGTTATAAATGACCTTACTATTAATGTTTTTAAAAATATATTCTTTTAGACATTTTGAAAATATTTTTTTGGACATTTTTTAAACTAAAAATTAAAATTAAAAAGATAATAAATAAAATTAATTTAATTTATGAAAATAAAATTTTTTAAAATTAAAAATATGAAAATTTAATTTTTTTATTTTTATTGCAGAACATAAGAACTTACATAAGAACTTACCTAAGAAATTACATAAGAACTAACGTAAGACCTTTTGCCAAATGCACACGTAAGATCTTAGGTAATTTCTTACCTAAGAAATCACATAAGAACTAACATATGTTACTAGGTAAGATCTTACCTAAGATCCTACATCAGATCCTACGTAAGGTTTTTAAATAGGGCATCGATCTGACACTGACTTTCACGACAAGATAAAATAATCATGTCATCTAGATAAACCGCTAATATGATGCCTTCTTCTCTCAGTTTTTGCACTGCTGGTTTTAATAATTTAGTAAATGTGTACGGAGCCGTACAGAGTCCAAATGGTAAACACTGAAATTCAAATAACTCTCCGTCAAAAGTAAACCTTAAAAATTTTTTATATTTTTTACGACAGGTACTAGAAAATAAGCATCAGCTAGATCAACGGATGCCATGAAGCATTCTCTGTTAATTAACCCCTACACTGTTTTAAGGTTTTCTAATTTAAAATGCGGAGGTTCAATAAATTCATTTAGGCTTTTTAGGTTAAGTATGAACCTGTCATCCCCGTTAGCTTTAGGCCTTAAAAAATAAGGAGATAAGAATTGGCCTTTAACCGGAGAGCAGACCATTACTGCCCCTTTTTGCCGTAAAGAATCTATGGCTACTTTAATTCTTTTGAATTCTTGAGGAGCCATAGTCTGATCTTTGGGGATTTTTATTTGTTGAGGTTTTTAAAAAAGGGAATTTTATAGCCATCTACATACGACAGTACAAGTTTGTCATTTGTTATTTTCTGCCATTCGTTTGAAAAATACTTTAACCGACCTGCTACTTTGCTTACCTCTACTTCTTGTACTGCTGGTACTGCTGATTCCTCTTGTAAGGTTGCTGACGTTAATGCCCTCCCCCCCGACTTGTCATTTGCGATCCCCGTCTGGGAGGGCCCCGGAAGTTTAAATTTTTGCTCGTTGATCGTTCTGGAACTGTATTTTTCTTATAATATGGTGTTTTCCTTGCATCATCTTTATTCCCTACTTTAGTCACTTCCTTGCTTCTTATTTTCTCTACTTCCTTTGCCGCTTTAAATTTATCTGAAAACTGTGTGCCAAATAGCAATGTGTCAACATCAGCTGTGTCTGCCACCGATTTCACCACTTGATCCAACACAGGCGTTATTATGGCTTTTCTCGTTAGTGAAATTTTATGATGCAAATTACCCAAGATTTTCCCCACTTCAGTTAGCACCTTAAAGATTTGTTTATAATCTATTTCATTTGAATTTGCGAGCAAAAGAGTCATCACTTTACCAAGGGCACTTAACGCTTAACTCACTTGATTCTGAGTAGAAACTTGATACGCATCTTTTTTCTTAACTATGCCGTAATTAGTTAAAGCTGATTGTATTTCAGGATTAATTTTCGGCGCGGCCATCATTGGACAGTTCTCAGCTGGTGGATATATTTTGAACAGTTCATCTTGTTGTTCCTTAGGCAGTCCTAATTTCATTATATTGGTCCACAGCTGAGCAAGTGTTTCATTCTGGTTTCATGAATCGGACCGCTTGTTTCCGGTTTTTGAACGTGTACGTTACCTAAAAGTGTCAAAAAGGGATTTTCTTTATCGGCAGGCAAGTCAGTAGGTTTGGATACCGGCTGAGTATTTGCTGCAGGTGCCGACAATATCGGAGTTTCCGCGCCATTTTTTCTCCCTTTTCTGGGCGTTCCGACAATTGAATTTTCCTCATCTGATCTGTGACTCAAAATTGACAATTCTCTACTTATAGATCTTCGACATGACGTGCTTCTCGAGCGACGCTCCCTGTCGTTATGATCTCGGCGTGGCACGTCTCCCGGATCGTGCTCACCACCGTTTTCTATCAGAGACTGAGAATCGCTGTGCGGCGTACCTCTCGAGTAACGCTCTTTGCTTTGTGATAACGATCTTCGTGCTCTTTTATACCTCCTGTGACTTTCCTCACATGAAGATCTACCTGAACAATTTTCTGAGGAAGAGGAACTCCTGCGACGCCGTTTCTCCAGTTTCTTTTCGAGTTTCCTAATTTCTCGACGAATCTTCTTCCTTTTTCTCTTCTCTTTCCTTTTGCTTCATCTATCCTTTGACGAGGACATAGTTTTCTTTAATTTAGGCACAAAAAATTAAACAATTACACTGAAAAATAAACTTTTTTCTCTCGCTTTTGATCTGATACGGAACGCACAGAAGCACGCAATGAGAAATCAACATGGCGTAGGGAGGGCGCTATCTCTGAGGCGCGAAAAATTGGAATTATTTAAAATCTGTGTGGAACGGTCAGTAACTTCGCTACTACAAAATTTTGATCTTGAGGACGAGGCAGCGAAGTACAATTAATATTAAAGAAACATAAATTCAGAGTTGCAAAAATACTTGAATACTTTAGAGTTGACAAAAGTATTTTAAAAATGACAAATATAAAAATTATTTATGGATTCTAAATATTACTTTATTGAAACCCACACAACACTTAAGTTTGCTACAATTTTGCCGCAACCTTTCCGGAAGTTTCCAAACTTGCAGCAAACTTTATGAATGTTTCGGAATTTCAAAAATGTTTAAAAAAGTTACAGAATAATTTAAACTTTATTTAATTTTAATTTTTTACAATAAAATTAAATAACGTCATTTAAATTTTTAATAAATTCGACTATCTTTAATTATTATTAAAATTCATATAAGTATGTAATATTTTAATTATTGTTAGTCATAATTAATATCTTGTCATTAAACCATGAAGGCTACGTCATCTGCATATTTTGTCTGTAAACTAAAACAATTTTTAAATTTCCTGATAAAAAGAATCAAAACTAATGAAAAAACGACAGGGACTAACTTTACTTTGGATTTTAAAACGTGGACAGAAAAAAATGAATAAATATAAATAGTATAACTAACTTCAGGAGTTTACGGAGATTATTATTATTTAATAATTAATAATCATTTATTAGTTAGTTATTAAATTAAGTTAGTTTAAATATATTTAGAATGCAAGACCAAAAAAATACAAATTTCAAAATCCACGCCAAGTTGAAGTATGAAATTTTGTATTAATTTCCTCAAAAATTTGCTTCTGGTTTTTAATTTTTAATTTTTTTTTTAATTAATTCAATCGATGCATTATTAAAGAAACTATAAATCTGTTCCAATACATTAGAGAGAATATTTGACGCTCCACGAGAGAAGGGACCTATCGCGGAAAAAATCAATTTTCTTTTTTTATGCTAAAAGATAATTTTTGAGTTGTTCTTTCAGTTCCATGTTTCAAAAAAAATTTTTTTTAATTTCACTTTTTGTTATAATGCTTTAAACTTAGGCATACTAAGTTTATCGCATTTTAAACGACCGTCCCGTAAAATTAATAATTCATTATTTTGATTTTTTCATGGTATTTAATAGTTTTTGAGTTGCTTTTTAAGTTCTAAAATTCAAAATTTGATTCCTACAATTAGTTTTTTTGTTATGGAGCTTTAAACATACGCATGTTAAGCGTTCCGATTTTTCTTCCTCTTCTTTGCTCGTCCATCCTTTAAATTTTGCTTTCTAAGCGATAGGTCCCTTCTTTCGCGGAGCGTCACATATATTCTCTCTAAAATATATATAATTTTAATATATAGTTAACACTTTTTATGCTTTTAATTTTTACCTGTCCAATAAAATCTGGTTTGCTTTGAAGGGTTTCCATTATCCAGTTTCCTAAACTTATATTATTCTTTTCAAATGAAAGTTTCTCACTGCTAATAATTCCATTTTTAATCACATAAGGCATTTTTAATTAATTGTAAACGACTTATTTTGTAAATTAAACCTTTTTTATTGATTGATTAAGAATTATTCAAATAGCAAGAACTTTTTATTTAGTCTACCTAGTTTGTAGAATGTGTTTTTTTTTATACAATTTAATAATTTAACTTAAGTCCGACTACGTGAATATTATATACTGATAAAATGTTTTTCTATAAATAAAACATCAATGTCACGGATAATTGTTTTATGAATACACTGTAATAGTATACCTATTATGTATCAAGCACGTAAAGCATAACACTGAAAAAACAAGTGTCTTATTTTAAGACACTTTTGTCTTCACTTTAAAGACGCTTTAGGGTGTCTTAATTTTAAACCAATAAGAAAGCATCTTACAAAATTATGAACCAATGAAATAGCTTGAAATATAACCATAAGACGTTTTCTAAATGTCTTTTGTCTGAAAATAAGACAACTGTTTTTACAATGAAGTTTTTAGGTAAGAATGAGTCTTTTAGGACCTCGACTGTGCGCACCGAAAAATGGTTTTCTAATTCTGAAGATAACATTCATATACAAATTTTCTTGATAATATTCTTATGGTAGAAAAATAATTTTCTTTAAGAAATTTTTTTAAAAAGTTTCTTAAACTAAGAAATAAAATTCTAACTCTAAGAAGAAGATCTTCTAAGCGCATTATATTTGTTCTATTAAATTATTTCAATATTTGAAAATCGGGTATGCTAAAACAAAACTGAATAAATCTATTTTGTATGAAACAAACTTTTTGGTTAGATTAACCAAAACACTTAATCAACTGTAATAACCATTTGGTTAATTCAAATAAATTAATCAAATAATTTGATTATATAAATCAAACATTTGTTTAACTGTATATTAGTGTACTTTTTTAGGTTGATGCAAACAGAACTTGTTTGTTAAAATTATTATTGTACTAAATCTTAAAACATAAACATATCATGATTAATCACTTTCTTCAAAAAAACGTAAGAATCATCATATTTTTTAAAGGCCAACAATATTTAAATTTTTGCTGTTTAATATTTCAAATGTTTGTTTATAATTTACCTGTTCGAAAAAATCTGGTTTGTTTCCAAGAACTTCTAAAAGCCAATTTCCTAATCCCACTTTTACCTTTTATATAAAACAATTTGTTCATGATTAAAATTTTTTTTTATATGCTTGGTTATTATATCATTTTTACTAACTTGCGTTCTTAGGAAAAAGTAATTTTTTTTCAGTTCTGACAACTTAAAAAACTTTGGATTAATTTATCAAACAATAAATCAAATTTATCAAAGATTCTCTATGATCATTATTTTACACTTATGGTTAAAATTTTATGAAAGTTCACCGTGCCGTTTTCAAGATATATTAACTTACAAAATTTCATAACGTATAAATGGGAGAAGTAAAAAAACGTCCAAAAGAGCTTAAGCTTATAACTATTTATTTAAAATGTACATGTTAAACGCAACAAAATGTCATTTAAACAATTCTGTAGCATATATACAATCTTAACTAATTTTTTAGTAATTTAAGAAATCATTCATTATTCTTCTCACTTCTCTAATATTGATTTTACCATTTCTTGTTAGAGGCATCGCATCCAAAATTTTAACAATGATTTCTAATTTAGTATCGTTATAAATATTTGCGATATCAGTGAGTTCCTCTTCTGTAATCTGTTAGTGAAAATTTAATAAAGTATTAATTAAATGTGTACATATAAATTATAAAGCAGTTTATTCAAATTTTTTTTAATTAAAGGTATTTTAATTGTTTTATTACCTTTGAATCAGGAAGAAGTTCAACAAACACGAACACACGTAAAGGTTCAGAAATTTCATCAACTGGTAAAACGACAGTTATCACTACCTCAGAATTTAAAAGCAGGGCACGCTCGATATTCCAAAGAGGTGCAATTTGTCCATCTGGTAAAATTAAAGAATTTTTTATTCTTCCAAGAACATATCCCAAACCAGAATTGTTATAATAACCCAAGTCTCCAGTGTGATACCATCCTGTGGAATAGGAAAAAAAGTAATTAAATATTCTCTAAAGAGAAAATATTTAAGTAAATAAGAAAGAGAAATATGAATATTTGCATATATGTGAGTAAATTTGAACCTTCTGAATCAACAGCCTCGTCAGTGTCTTTTTTATTGTTAAAATAACCCTTCATTTGGTAATCAGATGATTTGAAACACAATTCTCCAGATTCTCCTGGACCGAGTACTTTTCCTGTTTGAACATCGACGACCTTCATTGACACATTACTACTTAAATATCCGCAAGAGTGTACATCTATTTTATTCATTTTTCCTAAAAAAAATTGCATTGCACATTCTGTTGCACCTATAAACAATTAAACAGATCGGAATTATATTAATGGAAAATTTTATTTTATTTTGCTCTTTGTATATATAATAGTAAAATGATTGTGAACGAAGAAATAAATTTACCATAAGTAACTTGGAAACAACCATTTTTGACAAATTGATTTAAAAATTGAATTATATGCGGCTGTAGTTTAAGACCAGTGAAATATAGGATTTTTATTGAAGAAGTATTGTAAGTGAAAGTCCCTCTATATTTATACAGTTGATTAATTAGTCTCAATGAAAAACATGTCCTCGTAACCTAAACAGTTTAATTAAAATTTAAACAAATTAAATAAAATTATTTTAATCAATATATAAAATATAAGATAATCAATAAGTTGTGTTTAGCTCTTGTCTAATAATACTGTTAAAAATAAGAACTTGTTTAAAATTCTTAAAAACTGATTCAAAACTGTTTATAAATATTTAGAACAATCTTAAACTTTCTAAAAAACTTATTTATAGAATTGTTCATAGAATGATTTGTCACAATTTCAAATTATTTAGTGTCTATTTAAAACTGTTTAGAAACCACAGGCTAAAACTGTTTAGAACTTTACAGAAATAATTTCGTAACTATTTGCAACCTATTTAAAAATGTTTATAATTGTTCAGAAATCTTTAAAACTAGTTTAAAAAAATCATTTCTAAACACATAAATCGCTTTGAATTGTTTGAATTTTTCAAAACTCTTGAGATTTTTATTGTCAGGGGCGGAGACTTGTAAATTTTTGCTATCTACAAACTTAATATTGACCTGGGAGGTGGGGAGAGAAGAGAAATAAAACAATATTAAATTATAATTATTGTAACGCAAAAGTAGACAATTTATTTGATTTCGAGTAAATTTTCGGAATTAATAAACAAAAAAATAATCAAAATAATATAAAATTTGTAAAAATAATTACAAATAAATAAAAAGAAAAAATTAAAAATTGAGTAACTGGATTGAATTTTGAGAAAAATAATTGAAAAATGATTAAAACATTGAAAAGTGAATACAATAACTTAGATATGAGACAATAAATGAAAATTTAGGATATGAATTGAATAATAATGAATATATCTAATTAAAAAGTGGTCAAAATAATTCCAGAAAAATAAAAGAAATTTAAAATTGAAAAAAATAATTGAAATATGAGATAAATTATTGAAAATTTAAGAATTTAATTGAGGAATAGTAAAAATAATTAAAAATTGAAGAAATTAATTGCAAATGATAATAATAATAATTGAAAATTAAAGACAATTATTAAAATTGGAAAAAAATATTTGAAATTTGAGAAAAATAATTGAAGAACGATTAAAACATTGAAAAGTGGATATATTAACTTAGATTTTAGATGATACATAAAAACTTAGGGAATTAAATAAAAATAATTAATATATCTAATTAAAATGTGGAGAAAATAATTAAATATAAGAAAAGGAAAAAAAAGGAAAGGAAAGAAAATAAAAATTGAAACTAAATAATTAAAAAATGAGATAAATAATTGAAAATTTAGGATTTTAATTGAGGAATAAAGTTTGAAAATAATTAAAAATTAAAGAAATTGATTGCAAAATGGTAACAACAATAATTGAAAATTGAACAAAAATTATTAAAATTTCAGAAAAATATTTTAAAATTTGGGAAATTAATTGAAGAATAATAAAAGTAATCAAAAATCCAAGAAAATATTTGCAAAGTAATAAAAATAATGAAAAATTGAAGACAGTAATTTTGTTAAAAATAATTGGAAAAATTGCAACATATATTTGTAACAAAAGAAAATAATTGTAAATTAAAAAAATAACAAGATTTTGTGATAAATAAAAAAAGAAATTAGAAAATTAATCAAAAAATAATTGGAAAAGACAAAAAGTAATTGAAAATTAATTCAAAAATAAATTTCATGAGAAAATATTAATTGCTAGAAACAATTGTTAATTAAAGAAAATAATAAAGATTTGTAAAAAATAATTGAAAGAATTACAGAATTTATTTGAGATAACAAGACTACAATTAATTTGAGATTTGATTAATTAAAATTTTAATTAATCCACGCTTTGCAAAATCAATTTTTGCAAGTTTAAATTAGTTTCTTCAATTTTTTTTAATTACAAAATTTGCATTTTTAATTATTTCCTTCAATATCAAATTAGTCTCATTATTTATTAATTAATTTTAAATTTCTTCCGTCATTTTTCAATTATTTTTGCAAAATATGATTTTTGTTTTTTGAATTCTAATCTTTTTCTTCGAATTGTGTTTAAAACTTTCTAAATTTGGCTCAAAACCTTTTTATAAATACTTAGAACTTGTTAGAATATGATGGGAATTGTTGTAAACTTGTTTTTGTTTAGTTTTTATTTAAAATAGTTTATAACAAGAGTAATATATTTTGTTAACAATTTAGTATTTAAATATATGGGTCGCTATCATTTTGTCCAAAACTCAGTTGTCAGAATCTCCAAAAGGCCGAAATTTATTTGTCAGAATATTGAATTTGCCGAAAGTACAATTGTCAGAATATTCAACTCTCCGAATCTCCATTTGTCAGAACTTTTAACACTCCGAATACTCAACATACAGAATCTTCATATGTCAGACCAAAAGAATGTAGAATTTCTAAAAGAGCTTTCTGATTGGCTGGAAATGTTCCCGGAAAAATTTCCAGCCAATCAGAAAGCTCTTATAGAAATTCTACATTCTTTTGGTCTGACATATGGAGATTCTGTATGTTGAGTATTCGGGGTGTTAAAAGTTCTGACAAATGGAGATTTGGAGAGTTGGATATTCTGAGAATTGGACGTTTGGAATGTTGAAAGTTCTGACAAATGGAGATTTGGAGAGTTGGCTATTCTGAGTGTTGGAGATTTGGGAATTTAAAAGTTCGGACAAATGGAGATTCGGAGAGTTGGATATTCTGAGAATTGGAGGTTTGGAATGTTGAAAGTTCTGACAAATGGAGATTCGGAGAGTTGAATATTCTGAGTGTTTGAGTTTTGGGAATTTAAAAGTTCTGACAAATGGATATTTGGAGATTTTAATATTCTGACAATTGGGGGTTAGGAATGTTGAAAGTTCTGACAAATGGATATTTGGAGATTTGAATATTCTGACAATTGGTGGTTAGGAATGTTGAAAGTTCTGACAAATGGAGATTAGGAGATTTGAATATTCTGGCAAATGGAGATTCGGAGAGTTGTATATTTTGAGAATTGGAGGTTTGGAATGTTGAATGTTCTGACAAATGGAGATTCGGAGAGTTGAATATTCTGATTGTTGGAGATTTGGGAATTTAAAAGTTCGGAAAAATGGAGATTCGGATAGATGAATATTCTGAGATTTGGACATTTGGGAATTTAAAAGTTCTGACAAATGGAGATTCGGAGAGTTGAATATTCTGAGTGTTTGAGTTTTGGGAATTTAAAAGTTCTGACAAATGGATATTTGGAGATTTTAATATTCTGACAATTGGGGGTTAGGAATGTTGAAAGTTCTGACAAATGGATATTTGGAGATTTGAATATTCTGACAATTGGGGGTTAGGAATGTTGAAAGTTCTGACAAATGGAGATTAGGAGATTTGAATATTCTGGCAAATGGAGATTCGGAGAGTTGTATATTTTGAGAATTGGAGGTTTGAAATGTTGAATGTTCTGACAAATGGAGATTCGGAGAGTTGAATATTCTGATTGTTGGAGATTTGGGAATTTAAAAGTTCTGACAAATGGATATTTGGAGATTTTAATATTCTGACAATTGGGGGTTAGGAATGTTGAAAGTTCTGACAAATGGATATTTGGAGATTTGAATATTCTGACAATTGGGGGTTAGGAATGTTGAAAGTTCTGACAAATGGAGATTAGGAGATTTGAATATTCTGGCAAATGGAGATTCGGAGAGTTGTATATTTTGAGAATTGGAGGTTTGGAATGTTGAATGTTCTGACAAATGGAGATTCGGAGAGTTGAATATTCTGATTGTTGGAGATTTGGGAATTTAAAAGTTCGGAAAAATGGAGATTCGGAGAGATGAATATTCTGAGATTTGGACATTTGGGAATTTAAAAGTTCTGACAAATGGAGATTCGGAGAGTTGAATATTCTGACAATTGTACTTTCGGCAAATTTAATATTCTGACAAATAAATTTCGGCCTTTTGGAGATTCTGACAACTGAGTTTTGGACAAAATGATGGCGACCCAAATATATATATAGTATACCTTGTACTTCTCGACAACTCGTAAAACTTCATGAAAGTCATCAATTGTTTCATTTAAAACAGCTCTTTTTGTAAAAGAAACAATATCATTCAACATCATCAACGTAGTTGGAATCCATAACAGTGGCCAAGGTATCAATGATACTACATTTTCATCTTTTTCCCTATTACTGACTTGAAGTAATACTGTAAACATAACAGCCTTATAAGAATGAATGACAACTTTTGATATTCCAGTTGAACCGGAAGTTAAAGCCAGAACACAGTTATCATCTGGATTCGTTGGTTGAATACAATCAAAGTCATCAACTTCGTTTGATCCCGATTGTTCAATAATATTATTTAAACAATAATGTCCCTGAATTTTGGTAAAGACAATTATCTTTACTTTTAGATTTTCTTCTCTTGATACTTGTTCAAATGTTCCTACTTCTTCTTCTTCGGTGAAAATAAATTTAGGCTTTAATAAATTCAGGAGATATTTTGTCGTTGCTGTAACAAATTTTTTAATTGAAAATTTTTAATTTAAAACTCATGACCAAAGTTTTGAAACTTATTAAGCATTGTTTATTATTATATTTAGAAGTATTTTATACATTATACTAGCAAAATATAATGTGCACAAGCGCTATTAGTTTTCCATATATTTTAGAAATTATACTAGAATAATAAATAAAACAAATCGATGAATAATATTTATCTAATAAGAAGGGCTGACAGTGGACTTGCAGATTGAAAATAGTGAAAAAAAGACTTTTTAATTTTAAAAAGTGAGTAAATAATAAGTTTTTAAGTGAAAAAAATGAGTGAATAGTGAGCTTTTAAATAAAAAAGTGATTAAATAGTAAGTTTTTAAATAAAAAAAGTGAATAAACAATATAGAGTTTATTATTACTGTTATTAAATTGGGGGGCACCAGCAGGAAAAGACATTCAAATTCGAAAAAAACAATTTAAAAATCGAAAAAATGATTGAAATATGTAGAAAATAATTAAATAGTGACAAAAATAATTCAATTTTTAAAAAAAAGTTGTAAATGACAAAACTAATTGAAAAAAAATTGATTAAAAATCAAAAAATGAAGACAAAAATTGAAACAGAATAATTGGAATTTGAAGTAAATAATTAAAAAGTTTCAAAAATAATTGATGTAATAAAAGAATAATTAAAATTTGAATAATGACATAAATAATTATAAAAGCTGGTGTAATAATTACACTTTTTAGACAATAGTTGAAAAATTGAAAAAAATAATAGAATTTTCAAGAAAATAATTGAAACTTGTAGCAAATAATAAAAAAAACTATCAAAAAAATGTATATGTGTAGAAAATATTTGAATAATGACAAAAATAACTGAAATATAGAAAAAAAATTAATGAAAAATGAGAAATATATTCAAAAATAGAGAAAAAAAATAAAAAATTTAGTACATTTATTGAAAAATTAACGATATGATTAAAATGTGAAGAAAATAATTGAATAATGACACAAATAATTGAAAACTGATCTTCAAAAGTTAATAAATTCATGACAATAATAAAAAGATTGAAGAAAATGACATTTATAGAAAATAATTTTAAAATGTCAGAAATATTTGAATATTGACAAAAGTAATTGATAACTTTTAAAAAATTAATAATTGACAAAAATAACTGAAATTTAGAAAAAAATTAATTGAAAATAGAAATATATTAAAAAATCAAGTAAAAAAATAAAAAATTTAATACATTTATTGAAAAATTGTATAAAATAACTGAAAAATTACCGATATAATTAAATTCGAAGAAACTAATTGAATAATGACATAAATAGTTGAAAACTGATCTTTAAAAATTAATTAAATTTATGACAATAATAAAAAGATTCAAGAAAATGACATTTAAAGAAATTAATTCCAAAATGTCAAAAATATTTGAATATTGACAAAAATAGTTGTAACTTGAAAAAATAATTGAGAAGTGACAAAAATAATTGATAATTTTAAATACTTTTAAAATTTGAAGAAAATACATGAAAGCTTGACAAAAAAAATTAAAATATTGAAATAAATAATTCAAAACTGGTGTAAAAATTAAAAAATTGCAGACAACAATTGTAAAATTAAAAAAAAATTATAAGTTGGAGGAAAATAATTGAAAGTTAAAGGAATTAATTGAAATTTGAAGACAATAATTGTAATTTGAAGAGAATAATTCGAAAATGTCAAAAAAATTTAAATATAAAAAAAATAGTTAAAGTTTAAAGAAAATAATTGAAAGAAGTGTAAACAAATTAATAGATGCGTAACAATAATAAAAATAATTGTGAAAATAATTGAAAACAGGTGTAAGAAATTTAAAAGTTCATGACAATAAAAAAAAGTTAAATAAAATAATTGCAATTTGTAATTAAAAAAAATTCTAAAATGCAAAAATAACAAAAATATGAGAAAAATAATTGGAAAATGACAAAAATAATTGATTAATGCAAAAGGAATTGAAAATTGAAGAAAATAATTGAAAAATATAAAATAACGAAAGTGAATTAAACTTGTGTAGAAAATTTGGATATTCCTGACAATAATTTGAAGATTGAAGATCTCAATTGAAATTTAACAAAAATAATTGTAAAGTTTCAAAAATAATTGAACTTACAAGAAGATAATTGAACAATAACAAAAATAATTGTAAAAAAAAAATAATGGATAAGTGGCATAAAATTAAAAATTTAAAAACAATACTTGAAAACAATACTGATATAATAAATTTAAAAATTCATGGCAATAAAATTTATTTATTTTTGTACGGACAGAAGCCAATTAAAATATGAAATTTAGAAATTTATTTCATGTAACAATAAAATTAAAATTTGATATATAACAATAATAATTACTACATTAAATATATCAAGATGTCGCATTCAATAATTTGGAAAAAATAATAATTGAAATTTGTTGAAAATAATTCTAAAATTACAAGAATAATAGAAATATGAAGAAAATAATCGTAAAATTACAAAAAAAATTTGAATAATGACAAAAGTAATTCCAATTTGAAGAAAATTATTCATAATTAAAGGGAGATTACAGTGATTTTTTTTCAAGAAATCGAATTTTTTTTTCATTTTTGGTTAGTATAATTATCTAAAAAGACGGGAAAAATAGTCTGAAGTAAAAAAAAAACCTCGAAAATTTTATACTTTTTATTAATTAACTAACTGTAGTACGTTTATTTTTAAATTTACAGTTTTTCTGGTGCACTGCTTGAAAGAGCAGTTTTTTAAATTATAAGAAATGTATATTGTTACATAAGAAGAGTAATATGTATATAACTATTAATATAAATTTTTCTTATTGTGCTTTACTATTTAAAAATATATAAACGAACTTCAAGTTAAATTTTTGTAAATTTGGTCCTTTAAACTTACACTCTTATTTTTACACTATTCAACAAAATAACTTGAAATTTGGACAGCATGTTCCTTGAATGTGTAGTTTTCGTGTAAACTAGGATTTTTAAGATCCATTAATATTTAAAAAATTTATTAACAATTTAAGTTTGAAAAATTATGGTTGAAAAATTAAAAAGTCTGTTATTCGGTTATTTTTCAATAAATATTTTTTATCCTACTTTACACGATAGCCAAAATGATACAGATTAAGAAACTATTTAATTTTTTTATTTCACATTAACCGTTGCAGAGAAAAAGTGTAAACAACTTTTAGAGAAAACCACTTTCGGCAGCCATTTTCTAAGACTTTAATAAAAAAAAAAAAAAAACATTAATGACTTTAAGAGTTGTATTTTATTGTAAAAAATGTATGTAATTATTCCTGGCAATAATAATTTAAAGATTGAAAAAAAATAATTGAAATGGTGAAAAAATAATTGAAAAATGACAGAAGTAAATGAAAACTTGTGTAATAAATTTAAATATTCATGACAATAATTTACAGACTGAAGAGAATAATTGATATTTGAAAAGATTAAATTCAAAAACCCAATCTTTCCGGAAGTTTTTAAACTTGCAGCAAACTTGATGAAAGTTTTGGAACTTCAAAAATGGTTAAAAAGTTACAGAATAATTTAAACTGTATTTAATTTTTTAATTTTTTTCAATAAAGTAAAATAACGTCATTTGAATTTTTAATAAATTCGACTATTCGACACTTTAAATTAATCTACACTCAGAAAAAAATTTGTTTGTGACAACCAAACTTCAGTTCACTGAAAAAAATGTTAAGTCATATCAACAAAAATTTTGTTGGTTCAACAAAATTTTTAGTCATACCAACAAAAATTTGGTTGGCTCAACCAAATTTTTGTTTATATGGCTAAACACTTTTTTCAGTGTACCTAACTTCAGGAGTTTACGGAGATTATTATTATTTAATTATTTTTAGCATTAATTATTATTAGTTATATTTAAATTTAAATTTTATGAATATTTTAACAATTAAGATAAAAATTGTTGTCGTAATTGCGTTAAAATTAATGTTGTTTTACATCTTTGAACATACCATGGTTAATCCCTTTTTGCACGAAAACATGAGCAGCAGCATTATAAATTGTTGCTAAAAACGGAATATAAGCTTGGGATTGATTGGAACAACAAGTCATCACTATATCATCAGAATTTATTCTTTGTTTCCTCATCCACAAAGCACAACGAGCACTTTGTTCAAACATTTCTTTATATGTTGTTTCCTGTTCAGTAACTACATCCACCTAGTAAATTAATTAATGAAAAATGTGATCAATATTTAAACTTTTTTCTTGGGTTATATTTCAAATATTTGTTTATAATCTACCTGTCCGACAAAATCTGGTTTGCTTCGAAGAACTTCTAAAAGCCAATTTCCTAATCCCATTTTTTCCTTTTCAAACCTGCGAGTTTCACTCTTCATAATTCCGTTTTTAATCACAAATTTCGTTGACATTTTCAGTTGATTAAAATACTTATGTTAATTATTATTTTATTTGTATTGTTTATTATTCTATCTATATTTATTAATTGTATCGTTTTCTTTTTAAATAACAAAATTTTTACAAAATTATTTAAAACTTAAATTTTTTAGGATGAAATAATTTTCTTACAGTTTTGACAACTCTTTCGTTTAACTGCAAAAATTGTATAATTATGCGTCTGGTCGACGACAACGATATATATTGGGAAATGGTTAACATACATTGTTACTATTAGACAAAGATAAAGGCAAAAAAGTAATAAATTTTACAATTTGGAATTATAACTCTACATATTTATTATGTTATGACGTTTTTTAATGCCAGCAAAATTTCGCGAAAAAACTTTTCCATTTTTGGTAAATGATAACAAATTTGTAATTATATTGATCTCCTTATACTGTATTTTTGAAAAAAGATACAAAGGCAATGAAATGATAATTCTTTCGTTGTGTACTCTCTAAATCTAAATAAGTCAAAACATGGAAGTAGTAAAAAATATGCGAAATAAGCTTTTAACTACTTATTTTGTGTACATTTTTTAAAAGCAACAAAATGTCATTTAACAATTTTTTGATATTAAGTACCTTGTGAAACATAAAATGATTAAAAAATTAAATCTACAATTCAAATGCTTTGTATTCGGCAAAATTCCATTAACTATTTTTACTTATATTTATAAAATCATTCATTCTAGTTTAATATCGTTATAAATAAGTGTAATTTCAGTTAGTTCGTCTTCCGTAATCTGTTAGTAAAAATGTAAATAAGTATTTATATATTACTTGTCTTTTTATTAATATTAATATTTAATAGCTTAATACTCATTTCATTAATTTTTTATACCTTGTAATTTTGATAAATTTCATGAAAAGTTCCATTTATCATAAATTTCACAATATTAAATATTGTGAACTGGTTAACGTATTCATTGTATTTTTAGTAAAGATAAATGAAAAAAAAAAATAACTTACAACTATGCATATTTATTAAATTATGACATTTTTTAATTCAAACAATATTTGTACGTCCGCATGAAAAGGGCCCACTTTGGCAATATTGGACTTATCTAAATGTCCACATTCTTTATTAAATTTCGAACTTTTTGAGAGATCTTGGACCCTTTTAAATAAAAAAATTTACCAAGTTACAAGCATTTAAAATTAGAAGTGTCAAAACCTAAGTTTTGAGAAAAGAGAGCTTAAAGTTCAAAATTATCATTATAGCATCTATGAATTTTAAAAATTAAAAATAAGATTATTTTGTGTTTCTGATTACGATAAAGTTATTATAAACGCATGATTATTTGACGTAGTAAGTTACGTAGTTTATTTTTCAGCAATAAAAATGTTTTTTTAAATCCGGAGTAAGTGTCATTTTGACATAAAACTTATCATAAAGATTATTATATTGTACAAACATAGGTGGATGTTATTTTGCACAACTGTTAAAATTGAAAGATTTTTAGGTTCTAATTATTAAATATTTAATTTTTATAAACTAGTTGAAGTGCTTATTATTTATTTAATTATTTTATTTAATTAATTAATGTTAAAACCATTAATTTCAGGTGTTGTACAAAATAACATTTACCTTTGTTTGTACAATATAAGAATCTTCATTGCAGAGCTGTTATGGATTTAAATCACTTTGATTTAAATCATGATTTAAATCATTTGGGAATTTGCATTAAAATCATGCTTTAAATCAAAAAAAGTTTTACAATTCTCCAGATGTCTAATATTGCATGTAAAACATCTCAAACCATAAACAAAATTTTTATATTTTAATCATTATAAAATTTAAAAAATTGTGCTAATAGATATACAGATGATCAAAATACCTACAATGTACCAATTTTTGGTATGAAGATAGCAAAAAATAGCATTAAATTTTTATATCTTAAGATCATTATAACAATTATAAGTTAAATAAATTCCAAATGTTAATTAACTCATATTCCAATTCATTCAAAATTTTATCAGTTAAGCAAATAGACTGAGGTTTTTCATATGATTTTTAAGCTCCGCGAAAAAAAATTTGTTTTATTAATTTTTTCTTGATTTTTAAATGTTTAAAATAATTTAAACTTTAAAATAAACATTTTGTACAAAAAAAAAGAAGCTAAAAGTGTGAAATATTGTAGATATTTAGAAAGAATTTCGAATTTAATATTGGATTTCAAAACTCAAAATGGCGGATACAATATGTCGGACAAATTTTTTGAAAAGTCATCCAATTCGCTTGAGACTTAATCTTTAATCTTTTCATTGATAAAGTTTAACAATTCGAAAAACATAAAATTTAAATACAAAAACCATTGTTTCGCTAAATTTTAAGATTTAACTTATTAAAAATTTTATTTAATCATACAATTGTTAAAATTATATTTCTACTATCTTCTTTCTCTTCTTAACAATAAGATTCTTCAATTCACTTGGATTAGTTTTTCCATTAGACGTTAGTGGTATTGCATCCAATACTTTTACTGTGATTGATAAATTCACATCATTATAAATGTTTAACATGTCAGCAAGTTCCTGTTCTGTCATCTGTTATTAACAATTTTATACTTTAATTATGCAAATTTATTCAACTAGATTCGACAATACAAAATTTTAAAACTTGTAATGATAACATATAACATAAAATATCTGTCCTGAGTCAAATTTTCTGAACTGGGCCACCTAAAACTGAATTTCCAAATTTGCTTTACTTCTATACATAATTTATTACAGCCAGGTGGTACAAAAACATTCCTGGAAAGCTTTTTTAAAAATTTTAATTTTTCAATTAGTTATAAACAATTAAAGTTTAAAGCACCTTTTTACGAAATTGTCAATTGCTCAGCTGTTTTTTGATAAAATTGAATAATATTTGGTAGAGACATAAAAAAATAGTGCCTCTATTAATCACGATCAGAATTTTAAAAATTCGTAATCATTTATGCAAAATAAATGGTTAATTAATTAAACAATTGAAATTTTTTACAACTTCTGGGGCAGGTATGAAAAAAATTCAAAAACAGCAGAAATCTGTGTTTTCTGCACTTTGATTTAAAAAAAAAAAATTTTAGTACCTTTGAAAATTGAGCAAATGGCGTAATTTTAAAGAGCGGCGTCCAAGCATTCGAACTGCCGCGGCCGCTGCGCTGGCGCTGCCGCCACAGTGGGGCAAAAAAAGCGTCCGTGGAAAAATTAACATAGGGCCCAGAAATATTACCCAATTTAGATGTATTTTTTTTAAATTAAAGGTAACAAAATTCTGCATAACACCCCTTATTTTACTTTTTGAAAAATAGTTGTTTTCATTTATTTATTAAATGTTAAACATGAAAAAAATGTTTTCTTATTAAAACCAGTTTAATTTTTTAGTAAACGCATAATTTATATTAACAAGAGCAACATTTTTTGAAGTAATTATTTTAGAACAACTTCTTATAATAAGCTAATTGTTTAAAAAATGTTTGTATATGTTATAAACTAGACTGTAGACGAAATATGTTTTCTTCGTTGGTTTTCTTAATATTTAGCAAATTAAATCCATCTGTTCTTTAATATTTGTAACTAATTAGTGGTTAAATTTACGAAAAACTATTACAAATTAATTATTTTGTTAATTTATAAACAAATTTTATAAACAATTTTTTTTCCGGTTCCTATTTTCAAAATTAATGAAATTTTGTGCACAATGTACAATATTATTGCTGCAGATAATTTCAGGTTTCTTATTGTTTAAACAAACGTTAATTAACAAATTTCCTGTATTGATTAATTTGATATTTACCTATCAAAAATACAAACAATTTTTAAAAAAGGAAACGACGGTTTTACATTAATGAAGACATTTGAGTTATAAAATAAAATGATTTTTTTTTATTTAAAGCTATCGTCAAACATGTTTAAACATTTGGAATTAGACTTTTATGCTTAAATTAAATAACAATTACATTCGAATAATAGGGGTAAAATAAAAACAAAATTAAAAGCTATTATAATTTATATAATAAAAGTATAATTTCATTACACTCTCTAAATCTAAATTAGTTAAAAATAACTAATAATTAGTAAAATCGTGCCAAAGTTTATATTTCAGTAATTAGTTAAAAATAACTAATTATTAGTAAAAAAATGACTAATTGTTAGTAAAAACCTAACTAATAAATAGTTAAAATACGACTAATTGAATTAGTAAACAAAATTTTACTAAAACATTAGTTATTTTGACAAAACCTAAAAATGAATTTGACTAATAATTAGTTATTCTTTACTAAATGATTAGTAGAAATATAATTATTTGAATTAGTGACTAAGTTTTTTCTTTCAAATTAGTTATTTTTAACTAATTCAGATTTAGAGAGCATGTATATTAATTATTCAAAACATATAAAACAAAAAGATAAATAAAATATAAAAATTCTTTATAAAATTGATAATAAAAATGAAAATAAAGAATAGTTCTTAAATTTTACAAAAAATTATGAAATTAATTTACTATCGAAAGAAATAAATACTAAAACGACTTCAAAAGTAAACAAGAAATTTGTCAATTAAATAAAAAAAAGTAAAAGTAGTTTTTTAATTAATGTTTATTTCAACAATAATAAACCTAAAAATTAATTAAATTAAAAATAACTTGTCATCCCGTTAATCATGAGAAAAATGTAGAAATAATGTTATTAACTTCTTTATAACGATATGACGAAAATGCATTGTTCATAAGATTGTCTAGTTTATAACTTATACAAACATTTTTTAAACAATTAGCTTCTTATTAGAAGTTGTTCTAAAATAATTACTTCAAAAAATGTTGCTCTTGTTAATATAAATTATGCGTTTAATAAAAAATTAAACTGGTTTTAATAAGAAAACATTTTTTTTCATGTTTAACATTTAATAAATAAATGAAAACAACTATTTTTTAAAAAGTAATATAAGGGGTGTTATGCAGAATTTTGTTACCTTTAATTTAAAAAAAAATACATCTAAATTGGGGTGATATTTCTGGGCCCTATGTTAATTTTTCCACGGACGCTTTTTTTGCCCCACTGTGGCGGCAGCGCCAGCGCAGCGGCCGCGGCAGTTCGAATGCTTGTACGCCGCTCTTTAAAATTACGCCATTTGCTCAATTTTCAAAGGTACTAAAATTTTTTTTTTTTAAATGAAAGTGCAGAAAACACAGATTTCTGCTGTTTTTGAATTTTTTTCATACCTGCCCCAGAAGTTGTAAAAAATTTCAATTGTTTAATTAATTAACAATTTATTTTGCATAAATAATTACGAATTTTTAAAATTCTGATCGTGATTAATAGAGGCACTATTTTTTTTATGTCTCTACCAAATATTATTCAATTTTATCAAAAAACAGCTGAGCAATTGACAATTTCGTAAAAAGGTGCTTTAAACTTTAATTGTTTATAACTAATTGAAAAATTAAAATTTTCAAAAAAGCTTTCCAGGAATGTTTTTGTACCACCTGGCTGTAATAAATTATGTATGGAAGTAAAGCAAATTTGGAAATTCAGTTTTAGGTGGCCCAGTTCAGAAAATGGGCCCGTATCATTTTGTCACAAATTTTTTCGGGCACTTGTTATATTGTACTCCCGAAGATGAATGTTATATTTTACTCTTTCTGAAATCAAAGATTTTTAAGTTTTAATTATTCAATAATTGAACTTACTGGATTAATTAAGTCTTTTAATATTAATTTAATGTATTAAAATTAATTATTGAATAAATAAGACTTTTAAATCTTTGATTTCAGAAGGAGTAAAATATAACATTCATCTTTGGGAGTACAATATAACAAGTTGCCAGAAAAAATGTGTGTCAAAATGATACGGGCCCCAGAAAATTTGACTCTCGAGACTTAGAAAAACGCTAATAAAAGTAGCAAAAATGAGACTGTAAAAAAAGACAGAAATGTGTAATTTTAATTTACCTTTGAACCCTTAACTAGTTCAACAAAAACAACAGCTTCTAAAGGTTCAAAAGTTTCTGGAATTGGTAAAACAATAGAGAATACAACTTCAGAATTTAGTCTTATAGCACGCTCAATACTCCAAAGGGGCGCAATTTCTCCATTTGGTAAGATTACAGAATTTTTTAATCTTGCAAGAACATAAACCAATCCAGACTCGTCATAATAACCCAAGTCTCCAGTGTGATACCATCCTAAAAAAATTTCGAAATTTTTTTCAGAATACAATTAAGTTGATAATTCAGTTGAATAAAAACTTATCGCTTAATAAAATCGCTTCACAAAAGAGAAATGATAAAATATTAATAATTAAACCTTCTGGATCGAAAACTTCATCAGTAGCTTTTTTATTATTAAAATATCCCTTCATTTTACTGGACGATTTAAAACATATTTCGCCTGATTCTTTTGGACCAAGAATTTTTCCAGTTTTTAAATCAATTACTTTCATATTCAAGTTAATATTCAAATGTCCGGAAGAGTTAAGATCTATTTTATTCATTACTCCAATGGAAAACTCAGCCGCTATTTCAGTTGCACCTATACATATAAATTTTACATTATTTTCGTGTATTTAATAAACATTATAATAAAATATAATAAAATAAAAATACCATAAAGTTGTATCAAACTGCCATTCTTCACAAAATTGTTAAAAAACTCCATCATTTCAGGATGTAATTTTAAGCCCATGAACTTAAAGATTTTTATTGAAGATGTATCGTAGTTGTTTATTTCTTTCCATCTACACATTCGATGCATCATACCCACAGAAAATTTTACATGTGTGACCTATGGTAATAAAAATTGAATTAAAGAAAAATTTTAATGTCCTTTATTATCTTTGTCCTGATTCATTTTTATCGACAAAAAAGTTTCCAACCCTATTATTAAGCAATTAAAAATATTTTGAATATATAATTTAAATATATTAATAAGACATACTAATAGTAATGTTTGTTTTCTCATTCTTTTCCACATGAACTAAATAATCTAGAGCATAATAAAAAATAAGTATCAATTATGAAAATAGACTATTGATAAAGATTTTAATTGGCTCTAAATTAAATTCATCTAGAATTTAAATTTGATCTAAATTTCAATTCATTATTTTTTCAATTAAACACAAATTCAATAAATCAAAATTTTAAAATGTCTTAATTTTGAAAATAAAAAAATTCTTATCAATTAAAATTTTTATTGACCTCAATAATATTTATCCATATTTTTAATATTAATAATGTTCATCCATATTTTTAACAATCGAATTTCAATTCAGCAAAAATTAATTTTTCCAAATGAAAATCAATTCTAATTTTTACTAATATCTAATCTTTTACCTATTGTTGTAAATTTTAATCGATTTCCAATTTTTAATTTACTATTTGTAAGGTGGTTTTTAATATCAATCAATTCAATTTTTAGAAGATCTAAATTTCAATTTTCACACTTATTTGAATTCATCCTAAATTCAACGGAAAATTTTTCAAGAAGCCTTTAAATAATCAAAATATATCTATTTGTTGATTAAAATTTTTTTTAAATCTAAAGTTAATTTATCCAAATTTTAATTGGAATAAATATACTTTACCTATATACATTTTGAAAGATCTCAATTTTAATTTATTCCATTATCAATCAACCTTACATTTAGTTTGTTTTAAATTTCAATTTCTTCAAATTTGTTTAGTTTCTACATTTAATTCCATCAACGTTTTAAATTATAAAAATTTCCAATTATAATTCCAATCAGTCGGAATTAAATCTTTTCAAATTTTAATTAATCCAATTTTGAAAGATCTAAATTTTAATGTATTCAGAGTGTCTACTAACCAGGAATTTAAATTGACCGGGAAAAACCGGGAATTAACCGGGAATTTTCTTTCTGTGCTAAAAAATTTGACTAATATATTAATTTGTTTTATAAATAAAGATAATAAATTTATGCATTTTGAACCCATATGATTATACGTTTAAAGTTTGAAAAATGTAGATAGAACTTCAGTTTTTTTATTAGACTGTACATTGCATAATAGTTTATATAAATTTGGGCAATTATATTGTGTGCTTTCAATTATCAATTATTTTCATCATATTTCAATTATTTTCTTCGATATTCAATAATTCTCGGCTTTTTTCAATATTTTTTTTCAATTATCGATTACGTTTTTGAAGCTTCAATTCAATTCTTCAATTATTCAACTATTTTCAGAAATTCACAATTATTGTCTTCAACTGACAATTATTCTTCTCAATTTTAAGTTATTTTCTGCAATTTCCAATTATATTCTACAATTCTCAATTATTTTCTTCCACTTTGAATTATTTTCATTAATTTCAAATTATTTCCTCATTTCTGAATTATTTTCTACGATTTTCTACTATTTTCTTCAATAGTCAATTATTTTCTTCAATTTTCAATTACTTTCATCAATTTTTAATTAATTTTTTTAATTCTGACATATTTTCTACGATTTTCAATTCTTTTTTCAATTTTTAATTATTTTCTTCAAATCTAATTTTTTTTTTTCAATTGCCAATTATTTGATTCAGTTTTCAATTATTTTCTTCAATTTTCAATTATTTTCATCAATTTTTAATTATTATCTTAAGATCTCAATTATTTCCTTCGAATTTTAATTATTCAATTTAATATTTAATAATTCTCGACTTTTTTCAACTATTTTTTTTCAATTATCAATTATATTTTTGAAACTTCAATTCAATTCATCAATTATTATTCAACAATTTTCATAAAATCACATTTTCTTCAATTTCAAATTATTTTCTACAACTTTTAATTAATTTCTTCAAATTACAATTGAGGCAGTTGGTGCAGAAACCGCACAAGTCCACTTTTTTTCGAAAATCACTTTTTTATGGAAAATTTATCTTTAAATGAAGCTCTACGATCTAGTAAAATATTACATATGTTACTAAACTCTAAACCCTTTAAAATAAATAAACAAATTTTCGTTTCGTGCAGAAACAGCACAAGTCCATGATTCCAAGCTGCGCACAAAGATGCGCAATGGATGAAATAATATTTATTTGTGATATTTTTAAAGTGTTTTAGATGTTGTTAAACAATTTATATAAAACAGTCTATATTATAAATAAAATGCACTGAAAGCTAGGCAGAAAACAATAATAGTGAATTATGTGATAATTGTTAAGAAAATGTTGGAAAGTGGTTTTTAAAAAATGTTTATTATTTATAAAATGCTAATAAAAATTATCCAAATTAAAAATTTTTAATAAATGTTACTAAAAATTTACTAAAACTGTGATACTTCACTTGATTCAATACATTTTCTGTGTTTTCCATTTCATTTTGTGCAGAAACCGCACAAGTCCAAAAGTTAATTTAATTTTTTTATACCCTATATTAATTAAAATATAAATCAATCATATTAAATTTTTAAACTTATAGGTTAGTAAAAAATAATACAAAACGCAGAATTAAAAAAAATTCTCACATTTACAAGAAAAACAGTTTTTATTGATTCCTGAACAATTACGATTTGTGGACTTGTACGGTTTCTGCACCAACCGCCTCAATTACATTCCTAATTTTTTATTGTTTTCTTCAAATTCTATAATTCCTGGGTTGTTCAATTTCTTTTTTCTTCAATTATCACTTATTTTCTTCTACTTTCAATCCCATTGTTCATTTCTTGAATTATTTTCGTGAATTTTCAATTATAATTTTCGACCTTGAATTCCATTCTTTAACTTTCAATTGTTTTTTTCAATATTTAATAACTCTAGGCTTTCTACAATAATTTTTTTTAAATTCTCAATTATTTTCTTCAATTTCCAATTATTTTTTCATACTTCTCTCAATTTCTCAATTTTTTTTAATTTTCTTCAATATTTAACAATTCTCAGCTTTTTTAAATTATGTTTTTCTTTTAATTTTTATTTAAATTGATATTTTTTAAATTATTTTCATCAATTCGCAATTATTTCCAACGATTTTTAAATTTTTCCTCTGTTTTCGAATATTGTCTTTAATTTTTAAGTACTTTCTTCAATTTTCAATTATTTTCTTTAATTTTTTTTTATTTGCCAATAATACAGCCAACAATCATCAGATCTTTTACGGGCACAAATATATTTTTATATTAAAATTAAAAAATTAATTTTTAATTATGTAACCGTTAAAATAATAAATTGAAATGTTATTTAAAGAAATAAATATTTCAATTTTAGGTTACACAAACGTTGCACTAATGAAATTAAACAAAGTTAAATGTCCTTGGGCGCCGTTAATAAAAAAATTAGTTTTAATTTAAAATTAAAATTAATTAAGCAACGTAAAAAAACACTTACCAGGCTACTCAATTTAATCAGTGGTAGAGTGGGCGGTTCGCAAACGTTTAGGCAAATAATAATAATTTAAATGAAAGAAATTCAAAACTTTTAAGTAAATTTGATTTAATAAAACATATAAATTGACAATAAAATAATGCAGAGATTTAAGACAAATTTTAATTAAAAACAAAATGTTGTCTTGATAAGAAGCGTTTCACAATAATAACTTAATAATTAATTTATTAATTATCTTAATATTGGAAATAAAGGGACATCAGTTAAAGATCACAAAAAATGAAATGACCTTTCGTCACGATATTCCGTTTTGGGGAATGGGTCAAAATTACAGAAATAAATCAGGGAAAGAATCAAAATCGGGTTTTTTAAATTTTAAAATTCAATTGGAAAAAAATCAAAATGACATTAAAATTTGTTTCAATTAATTCGGGGTTTGAGTCAAAATAAACCAGTTTTAAAATTCAAAATAAATTTAATTCAGTACTGACAATAAAATTCAATAAAAGAATTGAATAAAATAATTTCTTCAAAAGAAAGACTGTTAGAAAAGATATTCCTTAGTAACAGAAAAATTACGAATTAAATTCAAATGAAAGATTTTTGTCAATACTGAATTTTGACAAAATTAATTCGCTTACCAGAAATAAAAATTTAGTGGAACCATTCAATCCAAAAAAGTAATCCAATTTAAATGGCACAACACAATAAATAAGATGAAACTAAATTATAATTAAACTAAATTTAATGTTCTATGTACGTCTTGGCACTTCGGAGGTTGCCGACGAAATGTGAAGGATCAGGAAGGATCTTGATTTCTTGTTATTTTCATTCCCATGGTTTCCGCGATTTTCATATGTTTTTAATATCAACAGACTTAGTCCAGCGACGCGACGTTGTATTGTTTTATTCCAATAATGAAAATTCAGAATGAAAGTTTAAATGTCCAAATACCGCAAACTTCAGATTGGATGTTTAAATTTAAAATCTCCAAATGTACATTTTTAATTTACTTTAATTCCAGATGGTAAAAAAATAATAACAAATCCTCTAGACACTCCTCCATTGTCTTCTAATACTGAATATCAGTCAAAACTCCACCACAGAGTATTAAATAGACTAAATCCAAAAACTTGAATGAAATTAATTGACGATAGTTCGCATGGCGATTTCAATGGGCTGTTGGCATAGGAGCTTCTCATAAAAATACGGAAGGCTAGTCGAATTCTTCCAAGAATATTAATAAAATAACAACTATTTGGCATACAGAAAGGTTGGTAGGCAGCAATCTGATCCAAATTAAATTTTTATCATTTAACAAAACAATATTCTTGGGTCAGGAATTTGGAGACCTTTGAAGTTGATTTATAAATTGAGACGAATTAGGCGGCAAAATTCAAAATTCTTTAAAGTCCAAATAAACATTTTCACTTTTCAATCCATGAAAGGCGTCCCAATCATTTCTTGAAATGTAAAATAATCATCCACGAAGACTCAGGAAACCGGAACGAGAATTTACATAAATAGAAATACAATAAAATTAATAATTAAATTTAAGATCTTAAAATTACCCAACCATGGAATATCGCTGCAACCTCCGAAACTTTAATAAATATTTAATAATAAAAAAAATAATCTAATTTTAATTAAACTTTAATTAATAAAAGAAAACAATGTGACTTGTAAAATTGATAAAATTTTACAGCGTCACAATTATTTTTAAAATAATTAAATTTAATTTATATTTTTAAATTTTGTTCAATTTTCAATTGTTTGTTTTAATATTCAGTAATCTCGACTTTTTTCAATTATTTTTTTTTCAATTATCAGTTATTTATTTCATGTTTCAAAACCTCCTTCAATTTTCAATAATTTTCTTCTATTTTCAATTTAATTGTTCAATTGTTGAATTATTTTTTTCAATTCTCAATTAATTTCTTTAAATAACAATTCTATTCTTCAATTGTTAATGTTTTCTTCAATATTAAATAATTCCTGGCATTTTCCATTTTTTTTAATTATAAATTATTTTCTTCTTTTTTTAATCCAATTGTTCAGTAATTTTCTTTAATTCTCAATTATTGTATTTGAATTTCAATTTAATTTCTCAATTTTCAATTGTTTTTTTTTAATATTCAATAATTCTGTGTTTTTCTGATTTCAATTTCATTATTTAATTTTCAATTTATTTCTTCAATTTAATTTTTTTTTTAAGTTTCTATCTAGTTAAGTAATTTTCAATTATATTCTTTGAATTTAATAACTATTGTTCAATTTTTTCAATTATTGTTCAATTGTAGATTAATATTTACTTTTTTTTAAATTTTGTTTCTAATTGTCAAATATCTTTGTCATTATTCAATTATTTCTTTCCATTATTAATTATTTCTTTTCATTATTAATTGTTCCTTTTAATTCTTAATTATTATTTTTTGTAAAGTTTAATATTTAATTCTTCAATTCTCAATTATTTTCTTTGAATTGCAATTATTTTTTTCAATTGTTTATCAACTGTTATCTTCAATTTTTGTATCCATTTGTATGTCTATGTTGCATCAGAGATGATGCGTTGCAAAGTGAAATGAAGAGACACAGTTTTGGTTAAATAAAATAAATTATTGATTCATTGGTCTATTAATCCGTCCTTTTATTACATGGTTCTAGCGAGACTGGTCTTCTTCTACCTAATTCGCATTGCGCATATTCATACGAAAAACACGTGATTCGATAGCGGCAATTTCTAATTAAATAATCTATACAAGATCGAACGTGCCGCCCGCCTTGAAATGCTTGCCGAAAGTATGAGAGGTAGAGCGTTTCAAATTAAAAAAAGTTTAAAATTCAGTTAAAAACTTACAACAATAATAATTTTTCAATAATCACATTTTACATATAATCAATTTTCAAAAGGAAGTATACAGATTTTTGGTAGCGACCGCTTGAGTATTCCGGGCTTGTAACTGAGTAACATATTCTGAAGACCATCTCTTCCAGAATGATTGTTGTAGCTGACATAATAATTGAAATCTATTGTACATTTTCTTCTAATATCGAATTTAGCACTGTTCCTACTAGAAAATGTCCTGGTGTAAGTACGCTCAAGTCACTAGGGTCAGACGAAAGAGAACACAGTGGTCGCGAATTTAGTATCGCTTCAATTTGAACAATGACAGTGTACAATTCCTCGAAAGTCAAAAGTGTCTCTTTTACAACAGCCTTCAAATGAGATTTGGCCGATTTGACTGCGGCTTCCCACAATCCTCCCATGTGGGGCGAATGAGGCGGAATAAATTTCCAATCAATCGAATTATCGAGAGCAAACTCAAGTATCTTAGATCTGCTTTCAGACTCTGACAACGAGCAAACTATTCGTTTCAATTCATTGCTGGCCCCCAAAAAGTTTTTTCCATTGTCTGATGAAATACTAATGCATGTTCCCCGTCGCGCAATAAATCATTTTAGAGCATTTAAAAAAGAATCCGTGGTCAGATCTGAAACCAGTTCCAAGTGAACAGCTTTTACAGCCATACAAACAAAAACACAAAGATAGGCCTTCCCCGTTTTATTCCTGGCCAATTTAATATTAAATGGCCCTGCGTAGTCCAGGCCAGTGTGAGCAAAAACTCGAGACGGAGTTACGCGTATAGCAGGAAGTTCGCCCATCAATTGATTTAGACTAATCGGTTTAAGTCGAAAACATAAGACACACTTGCTCAATACTCGTCGAATTGCGCTCCTAGCACAAAGTATCCAATAATTTTCTCGTAACGTTGACAATATCAAAGAAGTTACTGCGTGTAAATTCTGATAGTGAGCATTTCGAATTATTAAGTCGGTCAGAGCGTGATTTTTGGATAGGATAATCGGAAATCGTTGGGAAAAAGAAATTGGTGCTTAAGAAATTCGTCCCCCCACCCTCATCAGCCCCTTCTCATCCAAAAATGGATTTAATGGCAATAATCTGCTACTGACGTCGATTGATTTTCCACGGCGAAGATTGGTAACCTCTCGATGAAACTCCTCTTCTTGATGAAGCTTTAATAAGACAGTCGTTGCATTTTACAGCTCTTCTACGGTGATATGCCCGTTGTTTTTGATTGTTCCGCGCATTTTGCTCAATCCATTTATTTTGAACCGGAGGCAATATGCCAGGACACGTCTGGTCTTATTCCATTATGAGAATCTTTGAAGTATGGAATAATCTCTTTCTACTGCATTTCAAGAATCTCAGTTATTTTCACTGCGTTGCAAGGCCAACTATCCTTCTCCTGTCGCAGCCATGAAGGTCCGTTCCACCATAATTCTGAATCAGCCAATTCCGATAAATGACTTCCCCGAGATAACAGATCTGCTGGATTCTGCTTAGTGCTTACATGATTCCATTTATTAATATCTGTAATTCTCTGGATTTCTGCTACTCGATTGCTGACGAAAGTCTGCCACCTTGAAGGCTCTCCCCTAATCCATGCCATGACAATCATGGAATCTGTCCAAAAGTTTGATTCGCAATCGAAGGAAAGAGCATTTTTTACTTTGATAAATAATGAAGCCAGCAATACTGCGCCACAAAGTTCTAATCTTGGAAGGCTGACTGATTTCAAAGGTGCAACTCGTGATCGAGCGCAAAGCAAATTAACCTGATTCATGCCATCCCGATCAATAGAGCGAAGATATATACATGCTCCGTAAGCTTTTTCCGAGGCATCACTGAATCCATGTATCTGCACCTCCCGTGGTCCAGGTATAATTGCCCGCCGAGGAATATTGACATCTCCAATCGTTCTTAGTTGATCACAATGTGACTTCCATTTTTCTTGAAGGTCAGATGGAATTGTGCTGTC
The DNA here is from genome assembly GCA_037103525.1 of Ganaspis brasiliensis. Classification (NCBI taxonomy): domain Eukaryota; kingdom Metazoa; phylum Arthropoda; class Insecta; order Hymenoptera; family Figitidae; genus Ganaspis; species Ganaspis brasiliensis. The sequence continues at coordinate 2,865,363 of JAZKLR010000535.1, read as the reverse complement.
CCAATCAAGTTTTAATCTCCATAAATGCTGAAGTAATAGTTTTGATTTTAGAGTAAATGGTCCTAGTAATCCCAGAGGATCGAAAATTTGTGAAATCATCGACAGGATTATTCGCTTAGTTACTCTCACGTGAGAGACGTCGTAAGTAGTTCGAAATCTTAATACATTCTGATCAGGCTGCCACGTCAAGCCCAAGGTTTTGATCTCCGTTATTTCTTGTTCCTCTCCGTGATTGCATATATCCTTGTTGTTAGAATATATCTTTTGTAGATCAAATTTCGCTGACTTTAGAATTTTTGTGACATCATCCTTGATCATTCGAACTTCAGATTCAGACTGCCCACCAGTCAGCAAATCATCAACGTAAAAATCCCTTCTGATCACTTGAGCTGCTAATGGATGAGTCTCCAGATGATCATCAGCTAATTGTGCAAGACAACGGGTAGCCAGGTACGGAGATGAAGCTAGACCGTATGTGATCGTGTTAAGCTGGTACGTCTTTAGCTGCTGATCTGATTCGTCCCGCCACAGGATGCATTGGAGTTTTCTTTGTTCAGGTTTTATCCAGATTTGGCGATACATCTTGACTATATCTCCTTTCAAGACGTAAGGATGCTGTCGAAATCGAAGAACAATGTCGAATAGTTCTGGTTGAACTATAGGACCAACCCTGAGACAATTGTTGAGAGAAATTCCCGAGCTAGTCTTACTCGAGCCATCGAAAACGACTCTTAGCTTAGTCGTCGTGCTTTCCTCTTTTATTACACCATGATGAGGCAAGTAGTTTCTTGGTCCAGTGTCGTCACTCGAAATCAATGTCATATGACCAAGGTCAACGTACTCCGAGATGAAGTTCTGATAGCGCTTTTTTAATAAATCATCCTTCCTGAATCGTCGTTCCGTCACATTTAGCCTTTTTTCAGCATTTGATCTTGAATCTCCCAAATTGCAAGGATCATTTTTTAGAAGGATATCGACAACAAACCGGTCATCCGATCCTCGTGAAACAGTAGAAGCGAATATTTTCTCACAATCCTGGTCCTCTGCAGATTTTTGATGCATCTGAGTCTCTTCGTTGATCTGCCAGAATCTTTCCATTTGACTATTAAGCGATGAGTCAGAGACAAATCCACAAAACATCGATGATGCACTGGATTGATCTGCCGCTGGAGCTGAATTCAATTGGCCACCTAAAATCCATCCAAACTTTGTCAGTTGCAAAACTGGATGACCCCGATGCTGTTTAATTTGCTTTGGTTCCAAACAATCCCAAAAAATGGAGGTTCCCAATAGGAGTTCGACAGGTTGGGGAATATGAAATTCAGGATCAGCAAGTTGGACGTGTGAGGGAATTAATATGTTATTTATTTTTATTTGCTTTATAGGAATATGGTGGGAGATATTATTTGCTATAAAAAATTCATCTGTGATTTTATATGAGTTTTGAGTTGATGCAACTGTTGCCGTCACGTGTGTTGTTATTTTCGTCTGCATTAAGTCAAGTCCTGAGATAGTGTGATTTAAGTGAGATTCTTTCAACCCTAATTTTTTACATAATTCTGTTGTCATAATATTAGGCATTGAACCCCCATCTAATAAAGCACGAACCTTAATCATTTCGCCATATTTATTTCGTATAAGTACAATTACGGTCGACAACAATTTTTCATTTGAATCCCTGTAAGTGAAAAACGAAACTGAATTTTGATTAAAGGAATCTTGATTTGATTTATTAATTTGATTTTGTAAACCTTGTTGTGATAAATCTGTTTGTAATTGTTCTGAATTTTTAAACAAATGCAATGAGGAGTGATGCTTACCATTACAATGTTTACACAATCGCGGTGATTTACATTCGCCTGCCGTGTGTTTAATTCCTAAACAGTTAAAGCACAATTTTAATTCTTTAATTTTATTTCGCTTATCACTCACAGAAAGTCCGCCAAACAAGGGTCACGCATAAATACGATGATTCTGATTACAGATGACACATCCCGAGAGAGACTCACCCGTTGCCAAGTGAGACAGACTATGTGTTTCCCTTTTCGAACCTTGAGCGTTACCTTGTTTGTTTACATAATTTGAACTGTGTGCGTTTGGAGCAACAGCATCTAACATTTGACAACGAGTTTCTATAAAATTTACAAAATCAGACATTTTCACTAATTTTTCGGCAATGACTTTTGATTCCCATTCGCGCTTTGATATAATGTCCAATTTATTAGATGCTAAATAAATCAACATAGTATCCCACTCGTCAACGGGTTCCTTTAATTGTTTTAAAATTCTAGTATGTTTTTGTAACCCATCTGATAGGGCGCGCAATGAATTCACAGAATCCCTAGTGACTTGAGGTAAATTAAATAGTTGTTGAATATAATGCTTGAAAATCAAATGCGGATTATGATACCGTTTTGTCAACAGTTCTAAAACTATTTCGTAATTTTCACTAGTTATTTCAAACGAGCTAACGTACTCTCTTGCCTTGCCTGTCAAAGCCGATTGAAGATAATGAAACTTCGCGACCGCGTCTAATTTTGTATTCTTATCTACCATTGCCAAAAACATGTCATAAAAACTCTGCCATTTATCGTAACTTCCATCGGAAGAAGGAAGGTTTATTGTCGGTTACCGCGCTTGAGAAATGTTTGCAATTCCCAAATCATTAGATCCATTTTCAGACGGTGCCGAACCAAGCGAAGCGGTGCGTGCCAAATTCTGACACTCTGATCTTTTTCTCCGCACAAGAGCTTGAAGCGAAAAAAAAGCATTCTCAAAAACCATTCTCTCTGCTTCTTCAGGCAATGGCAATAAAGCATCTATTTCTGATTGCACCGCATCAAATTCAACCCACAATTCCTCTAATTTTTCCATTCGACAATCTAATTCGTACATTGTTTCCACGCTTGGAGTGTAAGCATCAATAAATGTTTTAAATCTCGTGGCTCTATTTTTTAATCTTCCATGCTTGCCTTTTTAATTCTGCTACTTCCGCCATTTTCAAATTGTACAAGAAAAAACCCGACAGTTATAGAAACAAAGAACAGAAATACCTTGTTTATTCGCTCGCTCACTAACGTTGGTGAAAAGTTGAAATCTCAGCCTGACGTCACCGCTTTACTATTCAAATCTTTATCCGATGTCTGCCTGAAGAAACTGCACTGATATCCTTGATCAATGATTCTATGAGTCACTGCACTGATATCCTTGATTTCCGTGTTGATGATGACCATAATCTGCTCCTCGTAGGTTTAAGATAAAATGTCTCGCCTTTGATGAAAGTCCAATATTCGTTGATTCAACCGTTGTTTAGTTATTTTTATAATTAGAGAATTATAAGTAGTTGTAACACCACAGTTTTTGATAAATTATTCCTGAATTTTTTCCAATCAGAAGTAAAAACGTTCCAACTGCGTAAGTTTAAAATGTAAGACCAATTTGATAAATTTCCAGCCGTCTCGAAACATGTGCTCGGCTATAGTGTCACGGCGATGAGGCCCCTTTGCTTTGCACGAAAGCTAGATTTTCTTCAATCCAACTGCTCACTTCACTCACTTCCCATTATTATGCCAAATCCGGCTCGAAGGACCAAAATGTTGCATCAGAGATGATGCGTTGCAAAGTGAAATGAAGAGACACAGTTTTGGTTAAATAAAATAAATTATTGATTTATTGGTCTATTAATCCGTCCTTTTATTACATGGTTCTAGCGAGACTGGTCTTCTTCTACCTAATTCGCATTGCGCATATTCATACGAAAAACACGTGATTCGATAGCGGCAATTTCTAATTAAATAATCTATACAAGATCGAACAGTCTATTTATACTTAAAATAAATTTTAAGTTAACAGGAGAAAAAACCGGGAAAACCGGGAAATGACCGGGAAATATTAAATGTTAAATTTCGATTTCTCCAAATTTGTACAGTTTCTACATTTAATTCCATCAACGTTTCAAATTATAAAAATTTCTAATATTGTATTTTCAATCAGTCTGAAATTCAATCTTTCCAAATTTTAATTAATCCAACTTTTAATTAATTACAATTTTAATTAATATAAATTTTAATCGAATTCCGATTTTTATTTTTATTGCAATGAAAATTTAGATCAATTCTAATCTATCCAAATTACATTTTATCTCAATTCCAATTTTAAAAAATTTCTACTTATTTTAATTTATTTTATTCGCAAATTTCAAATACCCAAATCTCAATTTACCTACATTTTAATAGTTTTCAAATTTAGTTTAGGAGAATTTAAATGATAGGTATACTAATTGTCCAATATGTTCTAATTCAGATAATAAATAAATCTCAAAGAAATGAAAAAATATATCGAATACCTATAGTTGTATTTAAGTATAAGTAGTCTCAAAATGTAAAAATTGTTGAATGTTTCTGTTCCTAATTTATGACTTCAAGAACCAGTACCTTGTATTTTCCGACAAATTTTAAGATTTCATGTAAATCGTGGTTTGTTTCATGGACTATGACTCTTCTTCTAAAACTCAATATATCATCCAACATGAATCTAACTGACCAAAACCAATGAATTCTCAAAGGAACCAAGGATATTGCCTCGGCCATTGCACAATCAGTTTCTTCTTTAACTCGATTGTTAATTAATAATCCCTCCATTATAGATTTATAAGAATGAATTACAATTTTTGCATTACCAGTTGAACCGGAAGTTAAAGCATATATACAGTTATTATCTGTATTCGTTGGTTGTATACAGCGAAATTCATTCACTTCCTTCAACTCTGCCTGATCGAGAATATTATTTAAATAGTAATATCCTGGTACTTTAGTAAAAACAATAATGTGAATATTTAAATTTATTTCCTTTGCTGCTTCTTCAAATACTCTTACATCTGTTTCCTCAGTAAAAATAAATTTCGGTTTTATCAATCCGATGAGATATTTTGCTCTTACTGTAATAAGATATATAGTTTAAATTACGATAATTATATTTCCAAATTAATATAGTTAAAATTATGTTCTATTTACTATTTCGGACTTAAAATTTAATAAAACTGAACATACCTAAAAGCATTTCTGTATTTACATAAATATGGCATGCAGAATTAAAAAATGTTGCCAAAAGTGTCATATAAGCTGATGTTTGATTAGAGCAACAAGTCATCACTGTATCTTCAGAATTTATTTTTTGTTTCTTCAGCCATAAAGCGCAGCGGACACTTTTTTCAAACATTTCTTTGTAAGTTGTTTCCTGGCCAGTGACTGCATCCACCTTATTTAATTAATATAATTTTATTATATTATTTAAAAATTTTTTGTCTTACTTTCTGAGTATAATCAAATTAGTTAGTTATTAAATTAAGTTAGCTTGAATATGTTTTGAATGCAAGATCAAAAATATAAAAATTTTAAAACCGCCTTCAAGTTGATATATTCTTTTATTAGAATTTATAAGTATAAAATCAGATATTTTTATAAGATCAAAGACTTTCAAGCAAATAGACTGAGCTTTATCATATAAGTTTTAAGTTCAGTGAAAGAACAATTTTTTCTTATATGACTATATTAAAGTTTAAAATAACTTAGCAATGATTTGAATGGTTTTTCTAAAGCTTAAAATTTCTTATATGAAAATTTCGCTTTCTGACACTTTTTCCTAAATTATTATAAAGCATTTTAATAAAATTTATAATTAAGTTTCTTTGCATGTACATATGTAATTATTTTAATAGAGAATTTACATTTTTTTTTTAATTTTTACCTGTCCGATAAAATCTGGTTTGCTTCTAAGGGTTTCCATGAACCAGTTTCCTAAACCTATATTATTTTTTTCAAATGTAAATTCCTCACTGCTAATAATTCCATCTTTAATCAAATAAGGCATTTTTCAATTATTGTAAATGCCTTATTTTGTAAATTAAACCTTTTTAATAACTGATTGATTAAGAGTTATTCAAGTGGCAAGAACTTTTGTAGTACAATGCGTTTTTTATACCTCCTAATAGCAAAACTTAAGTGCGACTATGTGAATATTATATATTGATAAAGTGTTGTTCTATAAATAACACATGAAGGTCGCGGATAATTTATTGTTTAAACAGCACATTGTTACACTATTTAATGTTATCATTCATTCTGTATATGTATTCACTCCTATGGACAACTATATATTTTTTTACTATAACTTTTTTGTTTTCATTTTCTATTACTTTTAAAGTTCCTCTGTATCTATGTGTTTTAATTTTCCTTTTTGTCAAATTACTAATTAACTGGCTTAATTTAACTACTAACTCTCTTAATCTGAATTAGTAAGAAATTTATTAATTTATTTATTAATTATTTAAATTAGTGAAAATTTCTACTAATTATTAGTCACTTTTCACTAAAACTTTCCTCTCTAAATCTGAATTAGTTTACCATGTCAAATAGTAATTTTGACTAATAATTTAGTAAAAAAACTACTAATTTAATTAGTCAAAGTAATTTTTAGGTTATTTTTTAATTAAAAGGCTTTAACGTCCGAGGTTTGGGTTAAATTTTAAAAAATTCTAATGACACTTTCGGACAAGTTTTTTAGGTTATGTTAAACTACTAAAAGTATTAGTAGATTTCCATTTACTAATTACATCAGTGATTTCTTACTATTTAATTAGTTAAATTTAACTACTAAATTAGTAGTTTTCTACTAATAATTAGTTATTTTTTACCAGTTGAAAAAGGGAAAATTCGTTTACGATTTTAACCCCTAAATAGTAGTTTTTTACTATTTCAGATTTAGAGAATAGTAAAACTTCAAAATCTTCTAAATTAAATAGTGGAAATTTGACTATAAATTAGTGACTGATTACTAATTCATATTAAGAGAGAAAACTGTTTGAAACCTCGTTTGATAGTACGCAAATTTATACAAATAAATTCGAAAATACAAAATTTTTAATCTTGAAATGATAAAATATATATAATATAAAATATCTGTCGCCTTAGAAATACTTTTTTGATAAGAATTGGGATACAAATTAAAAGGAGGAAATTATTTAAGGAAAAAGGAAACAAGTTGTAAAGGATTATTATTTAAACATTTTACATATGTCACGTTTTATTCTGTAAATTGTTTAGAATTTATTTATTTTTATAATTATTATATTATTATTATTATAATTATATGATATGTAAATTATTTCGATCTATGATAAGTGTTTAAATTACATTTCCAATGACATTTCCTAGTTGTAATTATCAACTATCTTTTTCAGTTCTCCTAATTTTACTTTCCCAGTAGACGTTAATGGCATTTCATCCACAATTTTTACTGTCATTTTGAGTTTAAGATCATGAAAAATATTAGCTTGTTCATATAATTCCTCTTCAGAGATCTTCAAAAGAAATATTAAACATTATATTTTTACAAAAGTGTGCAATAAAATAGCCTAATTATATTTTTGTCTATATGTATAATAATTGTTTAAGAAGTTTTTGGGAAATTATTTAAGAAATCATTAATGAGACAAATAAAATTTGTCTACTATTAAATAAATAATTATTTGGATTTCATAAACGATTTCTGAACCAAAAATGTAAAAATACGCATTATTGTCAAATGTTAAAAGTAAATGTAAAATTATTTTAAAAAATATTTGCAGGTTTAAATATCAATAGAGATTGCTAGATATATTAAGTCTAAGTTTACCTTTGATCCAGGAACTATTTGAACAAAGATAAAAGCTCTGAAAGATTTTAAAAAGTCAGAACTTGGTACAATAATACATTCTACAACATCACTATTTAAAAGTAAAGCACGATCTATTTCCCAAAACGGTACAACTTTTCCACTCGGTAAGATTGAAGTATTTTTTATTCTGCCGTGAATATAAACCAATCCAGAAGCATCATAGTATCCTAAATCTCCTGAGTGATACCATTCTGAGTAAAAAATGTTCTATTTAAAACTAAGATATAATTTTTAAAATATTTATAATTATATGAATACTTGCACATTTCAACATAAAAATTTGAATGAAAAAATAGTTTTAAACTAATTATTACAATTTTATTACTAATTATATAATATAGAACACATATTTTAAAAAGGTAACCTTCTGAATCAATTATATCTTTAGTAGCTTCTTCATTTTTGAAGTAACCCTTCATTATATAAGGCGACTTAAAACAAAGTTCTCCTGATTCGTTTGGCTTCAAAATTTTTCCTGTTTTTGCATCAACGACTTTGAGTGCCACATTTGGATTCAAATAACCGCAAGAGTTTATGTCTATTTCATTCATTATACCTTTACACATTGGAATGGACATTTCTGTTGAACCTGAAAATTAAAATTTAATAATTTCAATCAATTTTCGATCAGTTTAATCCAAATTTAAACCAATCGTGTGAATGACTTTATTTCTAACTTGTATCGATTTTATTTTAATCGGTTCTGCATTTAACTCACTTAAATTGATGAAATTTAATTTATTTGTTTGACGTACTACTTAAAACAAGTCAAAGATTATGTTCATTTCATGAACGTTTTGCTTCCTCATAAAGAAAGCATTAAGATATAATTTTTTAAAAATGGAAATTTTCAATTTTTTAAATATTTGAAAATTCCGATTTACTCTTTAAAATTTTGACAAAACATAAACTTTATGTAGATCAATCGATTTGTTTTCAGGCAAGGAATATGATTTTTTGTATGTTAAGTTGAAATTATGGGTTAAAAAATTTTTCTTTTGAAAAAACGAATTTTCCAAAAAATCAAAATTTAATAAAACTTTTTTTAATGGTTATTTGTAAAAATCCTTGTGTCTGATTCCAGATTTTAGTAGTAAAAATAACTATACCAAATTTTATTTAAATGCGTCAAACCGTTTTCGAGTTATTGTGTTCACAATAAAAAAATACATCCTCACACACACACATTCACACACACATACATCCGAATATTTGATCAGAAACTTATAAAATAAATTTTTAGATAGAGAAAAATTAATTTGAAGCATTTTAAAACAAACCTAGGATTATGTTCATTTCATGAACATTTTGCTTCAACGTCAGCAAAAACATTTGCTTCCTCATGGACGAAGCAATAAAAAATAAGTTAATGTTTAAAAATTAAAAATTTGAAAATTACAATTTGTATTGTAAAATTTGTATAGAAAATAAACTTTATATAGGTCAAACGTTTTGTTTTAAATCAAGAAATATTCATAAATATCTAAATTTGGACACAGGGATTTTTTAAAATACTCAATCCAAGTTTTTTAGCACCTTTTTTCATAGAAAAAAATCGTTTTGTGCCAAAATTTTTTCCATTATAAAAATATAACTTAATGAATACAAAAGTCATATTCCTTATCTCAAAACAAATCGATTGACCTATATCAAATTTAAAATTGATCAGAAATTCGTAAAATAACTATGTTCTTTCTTTTTTTTGCATTTAAAATTCATATTGCTTCCTCAAAGAGGAGGCTTTGTGACAGTTAAGATTTTTGATTTTCCAAAAAAAGTCTAAATTGACTCATTTTAATTTAAAGAGTGTAAATTTGCATTTTTACGCAAATGTCCGTAAGTGTGTGTGTATATAGCTTTTTTTGTCACCAGGATATCTCGAGAAGACTTAAGCGGATTTTAATAAAATTTGGATTGCTTATTAAGCTCATAAATATCTAAATTTGGACACAGGAATTCTTGAAAATACTCAATCAAATTTTTTTGAGCACCTTTTTCATAGAAAAAAATAGTTTTTCCCAAAAATTGTTTCCATGGTAAAAATACAGCTTAATGAATACAAAAATCATATGTCTTATCTCAAAACAAATCGATTGACCTATATAAAGTTTATAATTGATCTAAGATTTGTAAAATAATACATGTTTTTTCATTTTTTTGCATTTAAAATTTATTATTTAAAAATAACTTCTCCAATTTTGATTTTATAATAATAGGTCCTTTGGATAAAATACTCTTGATTAAAAGACGAACTTAAAGTCTTATTGTCTTAAGGAATTGTCTTTAAGAATCTTTATTCTTTTATATAAAGAATATATTTTTCTAAAATTGATAGAATTAATGGCTATTTTTTATTGTTAACAAAATTAAAATTTTATTTTTTTTGCATTATTAAAATCTATTGCATTCTCTATGAGAAAGCAAATTATTTTGTTTACGAGGAAGCGAAATGTCCATGAAATGGGCATAATTTTCACCTAGTTTGTATATTAAGTTGAATTTATAGGTTAAATAAATTTTTTGTTGAAAAAACTGCAACTTTTCAAGCCGAATCTAGTAATTTACTAATAACGATCTAAGAATAACAATTTATAAATTGTTTAAACAAATTACTATTGTCTAACTTCTACTCTTTATTAAGGTAAGCTACAGAGTTGCAATTTTTTCTCAATTTTAGAACATTTGAAGCCGAAAGTAACCAGTTACTAACAACAATCTAAGAATAACAATTTTAAAATTGCTTAAACAAATAACTTTTGTTTAACTTTTACTCTCAATCAAATATATTGAGCTACAATGTTCCAATTTTTAATTCAATTTTTCAGCTTTTCAAGACGAATGTAACCAGTAACTAACAAGAATCTAAGAATAACATTATTTTAAAATTGCTTAAACAAATTACTTTTGATTAACTTTTACTCTTTATCAGAATGAGCTACAATGTTGCAATTTTTATTTCAAATTTTCAAATTTCCAAGACGAATGTAACCAGTTACTAACAACAATCTAAGAATAACAATTTTTCCAATTGTTTAAAAAAATAACCATTTTTTGACTACAACTTTTTAATAAATTGAGCTTGAGAGTGCAATTATTTCTACATTTTGCAATTTTTCAAGCTGTACTCGATAAAACGAATTGCATTAAATCTTTACTGCTAAAAAAAAGGTTTTTACTGTAAAAAAATTGCAACTCTGTAGCTTAATTTAATAAAGAGTAGAAGTTAAACAATAATAATTTGTTTAAACAATAATTTATAAATTGTTATTCTTAGATTGTTGTAAGTAAATTATTACATTCGGCTTGAAAAGTTGCAAAATTTAGAAAAAATTAAAACTCTATAGCTCAATTTGATAAAGAGTAAAAGTTAAACAAATGTAATTTGTTTAAACAATTGGTAAATTTTTTATTCTTAGATTGTTATTAGGAACTGGTTACATTCGGCTTGAAAACTTACAAAATTGAAAAAAAATTGCAACATTGTGTCTCAATTTGATAAAGAGTAAAAGTTAAACAAAAGTAATTTGTTTAAGCAATTTTAAAATTGTTATTCCTACAATTAGATTGTTATTGGTAACTGGTTCCATTCGGCTTGAAAAGTTGAAAAATTGAAATAAAAATTGCAACATTGTAGCTTTTAAGCCGAATGGAACAAGTTACTAACATCTATCTAAGAATAACAATTTTAAAATTGCTTAAACAAATGACTTTTGTTTAACTTTTAATATTTATCAATTTGTGCTTCAATGTTGCAATTCTTTTTCAATTTTGTAAGTTTTCTAGCCGAATGAACCAGTTACTAATAATAATTTAAGAATCAAAAATTTACCAACTGTTTAAACAAATTGCTTTTGTTTAACATCAAATTTTCATCAAATTGAGCTGCAGAGTTGCAATTTTACTCAATTTTGCATTTTTTCAAGCCGAATGTCCCCAGTTACTAATAACTATCTAAGAATTAAAAATTTACCAATTGATTAAACAAATTACATTTGTTTAACTTCTACTCTTTATAAAATTGATCTATAGAGTTTTAATTTTTTATAAATTTTGCAACTTTTCAAGCCGAATGTAATAATTTCCTAACAACAATCTAAGAATAACAATTTAAAAATTGTCTAAACAAATTACTATTGTTTAACGTTTACTCTTTATTAAAGTAAGCTACAGAGTTGCAATTTTTTTTTAATTTTGGAATTTTTGAAACCGAATGTAAGCACTTACTAACAACAATCTAAAAATAACAATTTTAAAATCGTTTACATAAATTACTTTTGTTTAACTTTTACCCTTTTTAAATTGAGCTACAATATTGGATTTTTTTTTTTAATGTTTTAACTTTTCAAGTTGAATGTAATCAGTTACTAACAACAATCTGAGAATAATAATTTTAAAATTGTTTACACAAATTACTATGGTTTAACTTCTACTCTTTATCAAATTGAGCTGCAGATTTGCGATTTTTTCTTAATTTTTTATTTTTTTAAGCCGATTGTAACCATTTACTAATAACAATCTAAAAATCAAAAATTTACCAATTGTTTGAACCAATTACATTTGTTTAACTTCTACTCTTTATTAAATTTAGCTATAGAGTTTCAATTTTTTCTAAATTTTGCAACTTTTTATACCGATTGTAATAATTTGCTAATAACTATCTAAGAATAACAATTTATAAATTGTTTAAACAAATTACTATTGTTTAACTTCTATTCTTTATTAAATTATGCTACAGAGTTGCAATTTTTTCTCAGTAAAAACCTTTTTTTTTCATCAGTAAAGATTTAATGTAACTCGGTATTATTGTACAGCTTGAAAAATTGCAAAATGTAGAAAAAATTGTAACTCTCAAGCTCAATTTATTAAAAATATGTTAGTCAAAAAATTGTTGTTTGTTTAAACAATTGGAAAAATTGTTATTCTCAGATTGTTGTTAGTAGCTTGTCACATTCCGCTTGAAAAGTTGCAAAATCGAGAAAAAATCGCAACTCTGTAGCTGAATTTGATAAAAAGTTGCAAATAAACAATAATAATTTTTTTAAAAAATTATCAAGTAGGTACATGAAATAATGATTAAACATCAATATTTATGTTATTTATTCAAAATCTATGAAAAACTTCAATAAAAGTAGTAACAAATATTTTTAACGTTTTTTTCGTATTTTTGTAATTTTATGATTTTTGGGGGCCCCTTTAAAAAAAATTATTATTTAAAATTGATTTAATAAACAATTGAGCAATATTCTTTGAAGTCTCCTAAAGAGAAACAGAGTTTGCCGATTGAAAAATATTCATTTTCATTTTCAAAAAAACATTGAGCATTAAAATTCCTATACTTTACTTTCTGTGGATCACCCTAAATTGCACACACACACACACATGTATACATGCACACATACATTAATAAGGAGGCAAAAATGTTTGGATTTAAAAAGACAATTTAAATGACTATTTAAAAAGAATATTTAATTACCGTAAGTTTGTACTAAAATGCCATTTTTCGCCACCTGCATCAAAAAATTTAAAATCTCCGGAGGTAATTTTACGCCATTGATTGATATATTTTTAATCGAAGATGTGTCATACATTTTAATTTGTTTCCATTTATACATACGATATATCATCCCTAGAGAAAATCGAACTTTCGTTACCTGTAAAATAAAAAATTGCAGAAAATTGTTTCCTTTTTTGCTTCATTACATCTTCATCATTATTTATTTTTATTTTACTTATATTTTTTCTTCACCTTTTCGTAATAATTTTTTTAGTATAAATAATTAATAAATATTCTGTTATTAATCAATGTTGTCCAGTATATCTATTTTAGTAAGTACGTATAAATCTTACCTTATACTCTTCAATTATATTGAAAACCTCATGTAAATCATAGGTAGTTTCATTAACAACAATTAGTTTCGTAAAATTTAATATATTGGTCAACATTATCCGAAGTGCGATCAACCAGTAACGTGGTAAATAAATCAAAGCCACTGCACTTTCAGTTTTTTCTAGATCATTGACATGAACTAATAGACCCTCCATTGTAGATTTGTAAGAATGCGCAGCAACTTTTGGATCACTTGTTGTTCCCGAAGTTAATGCTAGAAAACAATTATCATTTGGATTTAATGGTTGCAAGCTGCAAAATTTATTCACTTCTTTCGGATCACATTCTTTAATAATATCATTTAAATAGTAATATCCCGGTACTTTAGTGAAAGTAATAATCTTCACATTCAAATTCTCCTGTTTTGACACTTCGTCAAACATTTTAACTCCTTCCTCTTCAGTGAAGATAAATTTTGGCTTTAGCAGGCTAAAAATATATCTCGTCATTCCTGTAACAATTTTTTGTAAATGATTTTTGTAATTAGTATTATAAATTAAATTATAAGAATTTATAATGTTAATTATTTTATATTCAATTAAAAATCCAAAACCTACGAAACTGAATGCCCTTGTAGCCGAAAATATGAGAGGCGCCATTATAAATTGTCGCCAAAACTGGAATATAAGTCGTAAGTCGATTATTAGAACAAGTGAATACAATATCACCAAAATTTAATCCCTGTTTTTTTAACCACAATGCGCAACGAACACTTTCATCTGCCATTTTTCCATAAGTCGTTTCTTGTTTCGAGATTGGATCAACCTGTTAGAAATAAGTTGCGTCACTCTCCTCATAATTAAACTTATTTATGGGTTTTTTCTGTTTTCTTCACTCCATGAGAATAAATTTTTATTGTAAGATTGAATCACAGAAACTGATAATTTGAATTTTAAACATACATAATATAAAACATATAATGGAAATGATACATAAATTTCTTAATAAAATCTTTAATCTATGAATGAATATTCTTTTAAAAGTGTATTATGTAAGCAGATGCGCGACTAAATTATAAATTCTATAACACAATTGTGTGACATCATTCGTACATAAAACTATTATTATTTATTTAATTAAGATTTATAAATTGATGTTTCAGTAATAAAAGTTTGTTATTTTTCGCTTGCGCAAGAAATTAGTATTTAACATATGAATATGATAGTTTAAAGTTAAATTCTAAAGGAATTTGTATATTTTTCGAAATTGAATTATGCAGGTTTTGGGGAAATATAGAAAAGAATTTATGAATGTTTATACAATTCTTATGTTAAAGTTTTTACCTGTCCTACAAAATCCGGTTTGCTTCTAAGTGTGTCCAAAAACCATTTTCCTAAATTAGCATTTCCCGCGTCGAATACTTTTTCACTTCCCTTCATTATTCCATTTTCAATCTTAAAATTCCTTAAATCCTAAAATATATTCCATTTTATTATAATGACATCTAATAATGTCACTAATTCGTATTGTAATTTTTTATTCATGGAAAGAATGGCAATTTTTCTTATTATTCCAAGATATATTTAATGAATGAATACATTTTCGATAATAACATATGAATTGTTTTATTTCTTTTAAATAAACAAATTTCTTAATTTTGCCCAATTAAGCAGGCTCACAGTGACAATGAAAAATATTTTAAGGGAAATAGGGGACTTTTACAATATTTTAAAAGATAAATAAATTATATGTCATAATTGACTTGCAGAACCAAACACTTTGTAGTTCACATTTTAAAAAAATTGCATTTATTTTTTCTGATATTATTAAATTATTAACATTTATGATTAAAAATAGTTTATTTATAAATTATTTTATTTTATTTTTATTTTATATATTATTTTGAAATGAATAAGAAACATCTTTAAACGTAATAAGTATGAGAACTTAATTACTTTCTTATTTCATAAAAACTAAAAAATTCTTAAGAATGGGAATTTCGATCGATTGAAATTTGAATAGACTGAAAATTGGATTAATTTAAGTTCGGATTATTAGTAATTTGGATTGAATTAATATTTAAAGAGATAAATATATGTATAATAAAATAAAAGGAAAATAAAGAATTTTATTAAAAAATGTAAAAAATGTTTAAAGTTCAACAAACTGTGATAATGTTACAAAAGTACATATTATACAATATAAAAATAGTGAAAAATAAATTACAAAATAAATAACAATTAGAATAAAATAAGAAAATGTAAAAGAAATAAGTAAAAATTATATAAAAAAAATGACGAATTCCTTTAAAAATAAAAAATTTTCGGAAATTATTCACAAAATGAAGAAAATTTAAAAAGAATGTGTAAATAATTTAGCAAAATAAAAGAACAATTAATTTTAAACATTAGATACATTTTAAAACAATTTTTAAAACAAATATTGTTAAAAAGTCATGGAAACTAGAAATTTTATCAAAGAGTAAATAAATTTGCGAACAAATAGACAAAATGTGAGAAAAATTGAATAAATTTACAAAAAAAAACCAGCTAATCTAAAAACAATCAGATAAATGGTGAAAAAATTGTGCTGATAGGTTTGAAAATCAATAAGAAAATAAATAAATCTTTCGAAACGTTATAAAAGCAAGATTATATATAATAAACTAAAATAAGTTGCGTCAAATAATAAAAATCGGTAAAAAAAAATTAGAAGCAAAAGAAATAACTAACTTTAAAAAGTGATAAAATTTTAAATTTGAAAAAAATTGTGTAAAAATACCGTCAAAGAATCTTGGTTAAAAAACAAAATTCGGAAAACATTTTTTAAGAATAAAAAATTTTATAGAACTGTTCAAAAAAATGATAGTTCTTCAAAATTTTAAAGAAATAGAAACATGATTATTACATTAGAAAATTCATTAGAAAATCAAAGAATACTAAATAAGAACTGTCAAGGACAAGGATGGAAAAAGTTTATAAAATAATGTTAGAAAATTGAAAAAAAATGTATGAAATATTTAAATTAAGTCAAAATGAAACATAAAGTAATTAATTTTTGACAGTAAAATTTTGAAAAAATTATAAATTAAAAAAATTTTAAAGTTTGAATAAATGAAAGTTTGATTTAACTGAAGTTTGGGATTTATTTAAATTATAAATAATTACTTAAATTGAATATGAAATTATTAAAATCTAATATTTTTTACTTTCATTCTATTCAAAATTTTTAGATCGCATACTCTCAACCACTTTAAATTCAATTTTTCAAGTTATTGAAGAATATAAAATTAAAAATTAATTTTTTTTGAATTTATCTACGAATTCCTGAAATTTCTTAAAAGTATCCGGATCTTTTTAAAACAATTTTAATCGTTTTACAAATTCCCAGTTTTTTGACAGCAATTTTTCCGAATCACTAGATATTCTGAATTTAAACAGATTTTTGTGGAAAATAGGGGTAATTGAATATTACTTAAGAAGAAATAATAAATTAATAATAATTAAAAATTATTGCTTTATATAATATTTTGAATTACTTACCATTTTGTACAATATTGTGACTTCTCAATCTGAACTGTTTGACATTTCGTGCTAAAGTAGTTTATGAGATTACTTTGTTTGCTATCATCATCTGATATTTAATTAATATCACACCTGCACAACAGCCAAATATTTGTTTGACAATATTACATTCTACTGATAGATAAAAGCATAAGAAAAACAGGATAAAAATAAATTGTTTTCTGTAGAATGGTACAATTAAAAGAAATAATAATTAATAAATTATATGGCTGGATAAATACAATTAAATAGGTATGGAAAAAGATTATAATACCAAAGATAGAAAATAATTATAATTGAAAAATTATAAATGGATAATTTACAATTAAATAGGTATAAAAAAATTATTATAATACTAATTTTTTGATGCACCCAAAACTTTGTTAGTACAACCAAAAAGTTTGGTTAATACATCCAAAAGTTTGTTGGTTCATTTAAAAGTTCATTCATACATTCAAAATTTTGTTGATACATCCAAAAATTTGTTAGTGCATCTAAAATTTTATTAGATCATCCGAAAGTTTGTTGTTGCATCTAAAAGTTTATTAGATCATTCAAAAGTTTGTTGGGACATTTGAAATGTTTTTTTATCTCATCAAAATTCTTGTGGATGTATCTAAAAGTTTGTTGATGCATCTAAAAGTTTATTCATACATTTAAAAGTTTGTTGATGCATCTAAAGATTTGTTAATGCATCTAAAAATTCATTAAATCATTCAAAAGTTTGTTGGTGCATCTAAAAAATTTTACTTACATTTACAAGTTGGTAAATAAACCCAAAAGTTTGTTTATATACATCTAAAAGTTTATTGATACATCCCAAAGATTACAAAAAACCGTTTTTATTTATTTATTTATAATTTTTTTCATGGTTATCCCATCCAAAATTGTTGATGGTACCCAAAAGTTTTTTAATTCTTTCAAAAATTTGTAGATGCATCTAAAAATGTATTAATGTATCCAAAAGTTTTTTGAAGTAACCAAAAGTTTCTTTAATACAACCAAAAAAAGTTTCTTGCATTTTAAAGTATTTTGCAAAATTAATAATCTTTAAATATTTACAACAAATAGAAAAATGAATCCTCTCATCATTTCAGGTTTTGTGTATTAATTTATCCATTTCCTTTTCCGAAGACCAGATAAATTTTTACATTATTCGAGAAGAAGTGTTTTTTGGCTATCAAAACCAGACTTCCGCCTATATTATGCATACTAATGAAATTTTTTTCACAGTTGGCTAGAGGTTACAAACTTGTCAAGCAGGTGGCACATATTATTATCGCTAATTTTAACCTGTGCAAGGACATTTGAATAAACGGCCGTGCTTTTACACATTTTTGGCAAAAATTCAAATTTTTTTTCCCCTCATTAGTAAATGGTATAAAATTGTCAAAGGATTATTACATCATAAATAAGACAAAAAGTTATTTCATGTAAATCATATTTTTCGGGATTGTAATCGAGCTTTAACATTTGATAATAAAAGCAAATCAAATGCAAAAATTCAAGGTGGTTTCTTACATCCTTTTCAACATAAAAGTATCAGGTAGTATATGCAAATTTTAAATCTCTTATATCCACGTTACCGCCACTTGTACGATTGACAAAATTCCTTCTTTAAATATTTGGTTCTCTAACATTTTCAAAAAGAGATTCCGTACAGATTATTTTATTTCAATGAATTAACAAAATATTCATTCAAAAATAAGTTTCAACACATTTCAAAGTAAGAATTTCATTCATTCGTATTCAAAGTGTTCTTAATAAATCATTAAAGAATAATTTGATTTTTTTTTTTCTCAACTGTCTTTTTTTCTGATTGTTAATGTGTTTGTATTATTTATTAAACAAATATTTAAGTAAATATTAAGTGTGAATAATTATTAAATATTTAACAAAATAAGAAAATACGAGAAAATATTTCACTTTGTAATGAAATTTGTACTTTAAACTGATTAATTATTTGAAAAATATTTGCTAAGAAAGTTAAATACGTAATATTCAAATACCCGGGTGGTAAAATCATTCTGAAAAATTTGATTAATTTCAAGTTAAGCAGACGAGGATGGGAAATTGCCCTTCGGAGAATTTGCCTAACTTTCTCTAGTTTTATGGTTAATGAAGACGGGAGAAATTTGTCTATTTCACCAAAGAAGAATTATGCATAATTACGTTAGTCAATTAGAATATTTTAATCATTTGATCGCAAATCGAGCTCTTTTTCAACTCTCATGCCGAAAATTCCTGAGGCTGTTGATCTTATTTAAATACGACTTTTTGTATATTTTATTCATTTTTAACCGAATTTTATTAACATTTTGTTGCATACACAATCATAAATTTAAATTTGAGAAAAATACTTGAAAATCTTACAAATAAATTGACAAAAATTAAAAAATGAAAAAAAAATGATTGAAAATTGAAACAAACAATTTAAAATTAAAAGAAATAAATAATATATTTTAAATAAAGGAAAGTTAAAGTAAATTTTAGAAAAATACTTAAAACTTTTAGAAGTTCATTGAAATAATTAAAAATTAGAGAAAATAAATGAAAAAAGATAAACAAATTTACAATTGATGAGAACAATCTTTAATTAAAGAGAAATAATTAAAAACTTTTTAATAATTATGAAAAAGAACAAAAGGAATTAAAAATTGATAAAATAATTTAAATAATTTAAAATTTTTGAAATTATAAAAAAGATTAAAAAATTTGAAAAATGGAGGAAATCAATTTTTGAACATAATTTAAAATGATTTTTAGATTTGAAACTTAAAGAAAATAATTGAAATATGATTAAAACAATGATAATTGAAATAATTGAAATAATTGAAATTAACTAATAATAATTAATAAAAAAATGTTCAGAGCAATAAAAACAAATGGAAATAATTAAAAATTGAAGAAAATAATTGAAATTTTAGAAAAATACTTAAAAATCTCTGGCAACAATTTAAGAAAATGAAAATAATCATTCACAATTGAGGAAAATAATTGAAAAATGATAAAATTAATTCAAAATTGAACAAAATAATTGAAATATGCTTATAATATTTTAAATTTAAGAAAAATAATTGAAATATGATAAGTTTAAAACAGTACCTAAATAAAATTTGAGAGAAATAATTGAAAAAATCATAGAATATATATGTTTAAAAAAAAATAATTACAAAATTACTTAAAAATTTTTAATAATTAAAGAATAATTAAAAACTTTTTGGACATTATGAAAAATAATGAAAGGAATTAAAAATTGAAGAAAATAATTTAAAAGTTAATATAAAAAATTGAAAATGGAATGATATAATTGAAACGTCAGATAAAAAGTTTAAAATTTTTGAAAATAATAAAACAGAACAAAAAAATTGAAAATTGAAGGAAATAAATTTTCGAAAATAATTGAAAAATCATTAAAAATTTTAGAACTTGATGAATATAATTGAAATATAATAAAAACAATGATAAGTTGTGAAAAAAATTAGATTTGAGAGAAATAATTGAAAAATGCTGAAAATATTTTAAGTTTAAGAAAAATAATTTACATATGATAAATTAAAACCAGTACCTAAATAAAATTTGAGAGAAATAATTGAAAAAATCATGGAATATATGTTTCAAAAAAGAAAATAATTACAAAATTACTTAAAAAATGTTAATTAAAGAGAATAATTAAAAAATCGTAGAAATAATCAAAAACTGGTGAAAATAATAATTGAAATTTCAGATAAATAATTGAAATTTCTGGAAATTATGCCAAAATAATGAAAATAATAAAAAAAATTACAGAATTTATTTGTATGGAAAAGAAAATAATTGAAAAATGGTTTAAGACATGGAAAACTGATAACAATAATCTAAATTAGAGATAATAACTGAAAATTTAGGAAATTAATTGAAAAATAATGAAAATATTAAAATATAGAGAAAATAATTGCAAAATAATAAAAAGAAATGGAAACTGAACAAAATAATTGAAAATTGAGTTAATTTATTTGGAAGTTCAGGAAATTAATTCAGAAATTATGAAATTGATTAAAAATTGAAGCTATAAGAATTGTAAAATGACCAAAATAGTGGCAAATTGAAAAAATTATTTTAAATTTGCGATGAATAATATAAAATTTAGGAATAAATAATTTAATTGACATGTCGAGGGAAAAATAATTGAAATTGGAGAAAGGTGAATTTAAGATCTAGGGAAACAATTATTTAAGAATTAAAATAATTAAACATTGTAGAAAATAATTGAAAAATGATAAAAATAGTTCAAAATTGTAGATTAAATAATTGAAATCATTATAGAAAAAAATTATGTAAAATTGAAAAAATATTTAAATCACTTCAAATGTAGTATTTTTGAAACGTGCATTAATTGAACTTTTAATTAAAAATTTTAACTAAAATTTGAAAAAATTAAAATTGATAGAAATTTAGAACTTGAGAACATTTTAAAAAGGCGAAATATGATTTAAAATTTTAAAAGAAAAAAAAATATCTAGTGACAAATGTTAGATGTGGAAAGAATGAATGAAACTTGTAAATTATTATACATAATTGGAGTCCCATTTTCCTTTTTGCCCCGGGCCCTTGCCCTCCCAGTTACGCCACTGGTAATATAAAAAATTAAGTTCTTAAATTCGATAAAAAGAATCAAAATTTAACCAAACCATCTTATTCAATATAAACTAATAAACAATTTTTTTTTATTTAAAAGTAAAGCAAATTTTTAATATTTGGCTATTTCCTTCTTATCCAACCTCAGAAGAGGTCTTTGACTGCAAAACATAAATGAATTTTTTTTTCTATCCTATTTCGAAATTCGGAAGAAATTTTTTTTATTAAAAAATATCTTCAGCACATTTTTTCTAAGAAGATGTGCTTGTATAGGTTCAAGGTCATTTTTTGAAAGTATCTCCCCATTTTTTTCAATAATCCTCTAACTGAAGAATTAAAACATCGATGAAGCATGGGAAACGGATGAAGTCCTTCTCTCTCCCAAATTAGGAAAAGGTACTCAGGGGAAGGGATGCTTCACTATCATCCTATAAAGTCTTCCGATCTTGGACCATTCCTTCGACTTTTAGCGTGAAATCCATCAAGGTTGGTTTTCAAAAATCTCTTCTTTTTTTTTGTGAATAGACACGCCTTAAATCAGTAAAAAGTAACTGAATAGTGAATAGCAAATTTGTGCGCGTTCAAAGTGTTTTTTTGTTTATCAATGTGTAACTTAAAACTCTTTTTTTTTAATCCAATTTTTTCCCCAATTTTTAAAAATTACCCGTTTTTTATTGTGAATGTAATGTGAAAATAATTTTCGATTGATTCGAATGTAAATTGAGTTTTGATACTGAAAAATTAATCGCAGTTTACACTCATGAATACTTGATTAAAAAAAAAATGTCTAATACAGTTTCAAATTCATTTAATTTTGTTTATAACGTTTGTGTTTTACGAATAATAAAAATATAATTAAACTAGTTTTTACTTTAAATTCGAGTCAAGTTTAGAGAAATAATTTCATAATTTAAAATTGATCTTGATTTTCCGACAATAAATATTGAAGTTTGTCACTCCCCAAATTTACACGTGTCAATATTTAAAGAATGTGAAGCACCGCTATTGAAAATTTCGTAATCCGACTTTCGAATTTCGCGGGCTAATCTTCCGATGCCGGTTTATTGCATAATGAAAATACTCACGCGCAAAACGTGAACGGAATTTTAAGAGGATATCGAACTAGTGAAAATATCAGTTCTAAAGAATTACGACAAAACGATGTAATACGTTTAAATTTGTAAAATCAACATGCGTCGTTTAACATAAAAATAAATCCACGATAAAGTCTTTTGTTTCATTATATTTTTCTAAATGCGGTCAATAATTACAATTATAAAAAAAAATAGTAAAAATTAACTCAATTTAAAATGCGGGCATTATTATATTTTCCGTAATAGAAATTTATATAATTAATTTTAATTTTTCAAAATTTTAATTCTATTTTTCACGTATTTATTTCCTTGTATTCTACAACTGAAAAAATCAGTTGTAGAATACATGTAAATTTAGTAAATTTAGTATAAATTTACACACTTTGTATGAAAATTGATATTCACATTTTAGTTATAACGATTAGATAATTAATTTTAAGGTTAGTAATTATAATTTGAATTGATTATTTTTTCTAGATGCGTCTTCTGTACATAGTTTTGGTAACTGCACTTCTTGCTGTTGCATATGCAACAACAGAATTAGCCACAGAGACAGAAAAGGATGTGGCACAAGTTCCTCATGTGCGTCAAAAACGAACGATTCTTCTCAAGAAGAAACTTGCACTTCTGGGAGGAGCACTTCTTGCTAAAAAACTTATTGCAAAGAAATTCTACAGGTAAGTTTAATACTATTAATTATTATTTTGATTCAAGAATGTGAATAGAAAAATTGAATACAAAATTGAAAGAAGATCATTTAACCAAGAATAATATTTTTTTAAGTAATCTTTTAAATATCTTAATTTCTAGTAAAGATAAAACCTTTATTAAATATGTATTTTCGAACTTGAATCTTTTAATTTAAAGATGCCTAAAAAAGAAATTAAAAACAACTTTTTATTGTTAAATTGCTTAAAATAAATTAAAATCTTTTAATTTTTAAATATTTTTTTTCTAATTCTACACATAAGAAGGAATATCTTTTCTCTGAATAATTTTTTCCAAAAGTCAATTGTTCTTAAGTTCAGTGATAATTGTCAAAGAATTCTAAAACAGGTATCAATTAAAAAGAGTAAAAAAAAATTTTAAACTATTTTAAGATTGGTCACTTTCTAATGGACAATATTATAATTATTGATCCCCTTCTAAAAACCAATAATTTCTTTAAAAAAATTATGATTGTGAATATAGTTTTTAAGGTTTTCGTTAAAATTTTATGTTAACTTAGACTCATCCGAGATATTATATATAATTGTTAAAAGATTACCCCACAAAATTTCTCAATGAACGAGGATGTAAACTTTCCAATATCATTGCAACAATACATTCTCTGTGAGGAAACAAAATTAATAAAAAATGTTGATAAAAAGCGAGACGAGACGAGATGATAATACACTTAATAATTCCGAGTCAAGACAAAAATGTTAAAATTATCGCCTCGTCTCTAATCGCGACAACACTACTTAAAAATGGTATTTTTAAAATTAAAATGTGATGATGTTTAAAAAAAATTGTACCAGTTTGAAATTTACAAAAA
Source organism: Ganaspis brasiliensis (assembly GCA_037103525.1). Taxonomy (NCBI): domain Eukaryota; kingdom Metazoa; phylum Arthropoda; class Insecta; order Hymenoptera; family Figitidae; genus Ganaspis; species Ganaspis brasiliensis. The sequence continues at coordinate 2,841,012 of JAZKLR010000535.1, read as the reverse complement.
GATTTATTTTTTTTAAAGCAGTTTAGCAATGAAATTTTTTTTTCTATTTTTTTTAGGCATCATTTTAAGTTTTAAAATGAATATTTGTTGAAGGTTTTATCTCTACTAGAAATTAAGATACAATACTTTTTTGTATTTTTCTGTAGGGTGGTCAAAACTTACTGAGCGTCACTTATGTCTTAAAATTATATGTTTTATGTCTTTTATTATTATTTACAGTTCAAGATTAAATCTTATTATAACACTAGAATATATAATATTAGAATATAGAATAATATTATTCTCATAGTTCAAGAATAATTATTTAAAATATTAATTAATTAATATCAATTCAAAGATTAAATTAGTTTGTAAGTTTTTACACATTTTTTTCATGGAGTTATTTTAAATTTCTGTTTTAAATTAATCTTTCTGAAGCTTAGTATTGTAGTAATATTTCCTTCCAAAATTTTTTGAAGCTTTCTGAAGCTTCTTTTGATTAAATTAATATCCAAAAAGATATTCAATTCGAAATTAATGAACATAATATAATTTTTAATGCAGTAGATTTTTGTAACGAAAATATTGTTATTTTTTCAGCTATGGTGGATTAGGTGGAGGTTATGGCGGAGGTTATAGCGTAGGCTATGGTGGAGGTTATAGTGGAAACCATGGCGGAAATTATGGTGGACACTATGGAGGTTATGGTAGCAACTATAATAGAGGTTATGGTGCAAGCTATGGAAAATCGTTTGGAGCAAGTTATGGAATTCATTATGGAGGACACTTAGGAGGAGGTTATGGAGGAGGTTATGGAGGTCAAGGGGGTTACTATAATACTCCTAATGGAGGATATAATAACTATTATCCATCACAAGGATACAACTATGGACAATCTGGCTGGTCTAGGTAAATTCATAAAACAAAAAATCTGTAAATGTAATTTTTTAGCTTGAACCAATTTTTTACAAGAAGATGATTTTTTAATTTTATTTTATGTGCTATAAAATTTCACCAAAAAGAACGTTTCTTTATTTTAATGTAAAGATGAATATTGATCAAAAATGAGTTATTATGACTCAGAAATAACCTAAACTCATTTTTGTCACAAATCCAATTTGTAAAATTTTAAAACTTGAATTTTTGGTTCAAAACAAACCGAGGTGGTTTTAAATTGAATTGTATAACTTACTTAATTTGATCCTATATGTTTTTCCAGTTTTTGGAAACATTCCTAAATTAAGAAAACTTTTTCATAAACCTGAAATATTTATTCTTAGTCCTGGAAAAATTTTTCTTGTTCCTAAAACACCTACTTTCGATCCTGGAATATTTATTCTTTATCCGAGAATTTATTCTCGATCCTAGAATTTGCTTCTGATCCTAGAAAAAAAATTCTTGATCTAATGACATAATCCAAAATATTAAATTATTTATTATTTAAATTAAATTAAATTCAAAATTGGAATTTTTAATAAAAGAAATCGTTTCTCTATTGTGTTTATATTTATTTATTTGTTTTTTGTTTAGATATAAAACTAAATTTTAAATTTATAAAAATTATATAAATTCTGAGAATTTGATTGAAAGATTAATTTTGGTATTTTGAGATTTTGACGGAGCCTTTCAAATAAATATTCTTCTGTGATTATATTTCAACAATTCAAAAAGTATAATTATTGTTCTTAAATAAATATTAACCCTTTTGTATTCTTGCAGATAATCATCTTGTTGTCACCAACACCAGAAGATCCTTCTACCATCGAGAAGACTTAATAAAAATATTTTTAATTTCTCAATCGCATCTTGTTAAATTGTAAAAATTCATTTTCACGCTCATAAATTTTTTAAATAAATTACACTTTTTCGTTTTTTATTACCTGCACATTTTAATTATTATTAATAAGTAGTTTTCCATGTGAAACTATATTAATTTAATTTTCTACAATTGAGAGAAAAAAATCTTTTAATTGCAAAAATACACGGAGAGAGAAAATTTAATTAAAAATGTTTTCATTTAAGAATAAAGTGCAAAAGATGTAAATTTTCATATTAGTAACTTTAAACTTTAATTATATTTCATACTTAAACAAAATTTTATATTTTAATAAAATTCTAAGCTTTCATTTATTTTTTAAAAATTTATATTAAATTTACTACAAGATATGAAAGTAAAATTATTTATTATAATGCTTCAAATATTTTTTTTTTAAAATTTAGAATTTCTTATATTATATTATAAAAATTTTACTGTTTGGCACTTTTTTTCCAAATAATAGAATGATTTAGTAAATTTTCAAATTTATTTTCTCTCCATGTAAACAAAGTGATTATCGTAAAATATAATTAAGATTTTGAAATTGATCTAAACTTAGAACTAAATTTCAAGTTTTATCGAATATTTACCATATAGGTACATCAGATTATTTATTTTATAGATTTCTAGAAAAATAAGTAGGGAAAAGTTAGCTAAGTGACTCTTAGCTAAAAAACAAAATTAGTCTAAAAATAAAATTTAAAACGTAAGAAATAATTATCTGAAATAGTTAATATAATAATAAATAAATACTAAGTAATAAATAAATAATAAATAAAAAAATACGAATATTGGCATTTGCTGTATCGACTAAATTATTAACAAATATAGGAAGTAATAAATTATTTTTGCAAATAAATTAATAAATAATAAAAAAAAATATCAACCAAATTTCTAAACTATTTCAAATTATTGATTTTTAAATAATATATTAAATTGAATAGATTATTTACATTAAATTTCATATGCAATTGCATCATAATTTAACCATAAAGACTAATTTTATTATAGATCTTTATATTGCAAGAAACCAATAAAGCAATAAGAATATTTTTTAAAATAAAAAATTCATGAAATCTAAAAAATATTTGTTAGGTATTCCCCGTGGGAAAGTTTTATTCCGTCAAATAAAATTCAAAAAAATTTCATCATCCACGATGGTGAAAAACGCAATTATTAATGACTCAACTTTTTTCCCTGTTGTTTAAATTAAAAAAAAACCCTATGATAATCATAAAAACCAATATTTTAAATCACCATCTTCTTTACATAATATTATTTTATATATTAAAAAAATTTAAGTGTAAAAAATACTGTAAATTAATCCACGAAAAGATGAAGTAAATTTCAAACTATAAACACCAGTTAGTGTCCTCATTAAAAATCAAATAACTTGTGTACGACATCAATAAAAGCGAAAGTGATTATTGTGTTGCGTATATAAAATGACATTAGAATTTTTAGAAAAGAATTTCGTCTAAGTTCAGTGATTCTACATACATATATGTATGCGTGTCATTTGTACACGTAGAGGCAAGAATGTACAAATTAGTGACAAACGCAACAGGCTTTGGAGTTTAATGGTTGGAGGCATTTTGTTGGGTGAAAACTCTAGCAAGGTCAGGACAAAGCCTCCAGAACTCCGGCTCAGTTTGACACGCGATCCAAGGCAAACAGGCTTCATTATATATTTTCTTTTTTTCTCAGAGTTCATTCACAACTTGATTGATTTCCTTCTGTTCCTCTCTCACAGTACGGAATTTCTATATATGCTTTCTTCCTTCCGTTTTATTTACGAAAATTATAAAAATATTATGATACTTTTAATAACAAATAATAAATTTGAAACTAATTATATTTATTTTATTAATTTATTTATTACGGATAATTTGTCATTCATTGACTTTATATTTTTATGTTGATATTATTGAATTATATATGTGTGAATGGATAGAATGAAAAAAGGGGTCAAGAGCCAATTTCGTGTTTTTTACAGGAAGCGAAAAAACAAATTTAAAGATTTTACTATGGTTATTTGAAACAGAACTAAGAAAACCATTTTGAGACATTAATGTTTTATAAGAAAAATAATAATTTATTTAGCTAAACTTACATATTAACGAGAAATATAAAAAAAATGTGGTTACATCAAAAGTGGATTTTTTCTTTCAGGTGTTTCTTTCGCAGTTATACTAGAAAAAATCGATTTTCTATGGATTTTCTTTAAATTGTGGAAAACGTTATTTTATTTGTGTCTCATATCTGGTTAAAATTTCAGGACCTTTCACTGTTTAAAAATTGAGATTTTCATGTTCTAAATTTTAATTTTTATCATTTTACATGTAAATTTGAAATTTCGAAAATGAATGTCTCATATTTTAGACGGTAAAAAGTCGTGCAATTTTAACCAGATAGAAGGCACTTATAGAATAACGTTTTCTCACAATTTAAAGAAAATCCATAGAAAATCGATTTTTTCAAGTATAACTGCAAGAGAAATACCTTAAATGTTATAATACTGTGAAAAAAGTATACGATTTAAAGAAAAATTTTGAAACTAGTTTCCAATTAACAAATTGACGAGTCAAATGTAAAAAAGTTTGTTAAAAAAAACATTAATTGTTTTCAAGAAAATAATAAATTAATAAATGTTTCTCTTGAAATCGAGCAATAAAATTTAGGTTAGACGTTAATACGTACTCTTTTTACAACTATAATATAATACCATACTCCCAATAGTTTTTAATTTCTTTCTTATAGAAAACATTTTTTGCATTTATGTCGCTCCTTTCGTTGTAAAAATGAATTTTTTTCAAATTTTTTAACCTTATTTACATTATATATATTATTTATCCTCTTTACACTTCTATTGTTTTTCTATTGATTTGTGAAAAATAGAATTAATTAATTATTTACTGTATTTAAAACATTATTTTAACGAAACTTTTAAAATCAATAAATATAAAAATTATTAAAAGGAAGGAAATAATTCGTTCATTTAGTAAAATTTAGCTTTTCAGTAAAAATTTTATCAATCAATTTATTTGAAAAAATTAAAGAAAATATTTGAAACTTGCGGAAATTGAATTTATAATTTAGGGGAAAAATTAAAAAATAATAAAATTAATTAGAATTGAAAGAAAAATTTTGAATAATGATAAAAATAGATGGAAATTGTAGCAAATAATTGAAATCATAAAAGAAAAGAATTGTTAAAAATTGAAGAAAATTTTAAATAATTTAAAACTTATTATTCTCAAAGCGAGGATTAATTAAAATGTTAATCAATAAAATTTCAAATTGATTGAAGTTCGAAGCAATATAATATACCTATAATTCTATTATCTCAGATATATTCTGTAATTCTTTTAATTATTTTTTACAAAGTTTTATTATTTTCTTCAATTAACAATTAATTCTATCAATTATTTTTTTATTAAATTTATTTTTCAATTAATTTTTGTCTTTTTAAATTATTTTTTGATTTATTTTCGAATTTTTTTTATTATCTAGCTCAAATTCTAGTTATTTTTTCAATTCACATTTATTTTTATTATTCTGCCATAATTTTCTTTTATTATTTATAACTATATTTTGTAATTTTTTCAATTATTTTTAAAAAACTAAAATTATTGTCTTCAATTTTTCATTATTTTTATTACTTTGCAAATATTTTCTCTGATTTTTAATTACTTTGATTATTCTTCAATTAATTTCCTAGATTTTAAAATATTTTTCTCAAATTTTAATAATTTTCTTCAATTTTCAATTTTTATTTTTACCATTTTGCAATCAATTTCTTCAAATTTTAGTTATTCTCATATTTCATTCCTCAATTAAATTCCTAAATTTTCAATTATTTTTTTCAATTTTTATTTTCTTTTATATTTATGCAATTATTTTCTCGACCTTTTAATTAGATAGATTAATTATTTTTCAATGAATTTCCTAAATTTTCACTCAGTATCTCAAATTTAAGTTATTGCATCCACTTTTTAATTTTTTAATCATTCTTTAATTTCTTTTCTCAAATTTAAAATACTTCGTCAATTTTCAATTATTTTTTTTTCATTTGCATCATTTTCACAATTTTTATATTATTTTAAATCTTTGTTGATCAATTCCGAAAATTTCAATAATATATCTGAAATTTTCATTTTCTTTAATTTTTCGATTATTTCTATAATGTTGTAATTATTTTTCTGAATTTAAAATTCTTGAAATCATTTTGTAATACTTCTACTTTACAAATATTCTGCATTTTTTAAAATTATTTTTTTATGATTGCAATTAATATACAAAAATTTCAATTATTTTTATCATTTTTAAAAAATTTTCTTCAATGATTCTCATTATTTTTCAATTTTTCCCCTAATTTTTAAATTCCAAATTGCTGCAAGTTTCAATTATTTTCTTTAACTTTTTCAAATAAAACTTTTTCAGTTTAAATTATGTCCTTCAATATCAAATTAGTTTAATTATTTATTAATTAACTTTCAATTTCTTTTGTCATTTTTCAATTATTTTTACAAAATATGAGTTTTGTTTTTTGTATTTCAATGATGTTCTTGGATTTGGAATCACTTTCTTTTACATCAAATAAATTTTGTAATTTTCTGAATTTGTGTTTTTCAATTTCCATAATTAACTTTAGTTTCCAATTATTTTTATACTTTTCCAAATAGTCTTGTTTATCTCAAATATATTCTGTAATTTTTACAATTATTTTTTCACAAATTTTTATTAAATTCTTCAATTTTTAATTATTTTTATCATTTTTAAATTAGTTTTTGTCATTTTTAATTATTTTTTGGTAAATTCTCTAACTTTTTTTTTATTATTTATCTCTAATCTCAGTTATTTTTTCAATTCACATTTATTTTTATTATTCTGCAATAGTTTTCTTTTATTATAACTATATGTTGTAATTTTTTCAATTATTTTTAACAAACTAAAATTATTGTCTTCAATTTTTTATTATTTTTATTACTTTGCAAATATTTTCTTTGATTTTTAATTACTTTGATTATTCTTCAATTAATTCCTTAGATTTTAAAATATTTTTCTCAAATTTTAATAATTTTCTTTCCAATTTCCAATTATTATTGTTATCATTTGCAATCAATTTCTTCAAATTTTAGTTATTCTCAAATTTCATTCTTCAATTGAATTCCTAAATTTTCAATTATTTATCTGATTTTTTAATTAGTTTTTTATTTATTTATTTATTTATTAATTACAATCCACGTAGTCCTATAATGGACCATAAATGGGTAACAAAATATACATATTCGTATAAACACTATAATCAAACATAAGTTATTATGAAGAAAATAAGTTTAAAATTTACATACTTCCTCGTCGATTCAATTTTAATTTTCTTTTATCTTTTTGCATTTATTTTGGCCACCTTTTAATCAGATATATTAATTATTTTCAATTTATATCTTAAATTTTCATTCATTATGTCAAATCTGAGTTATTGTATACACTTTTCAATGTTTTAATCATTTTTTAATTATTTTTCTCAAATTTCAATCAAGTTCGTCAATTTTCAATTTTTTTTTTTAATTTGTAATGATTATCACAAATTTTATATCATTTTGATTATTTGTTTATTAATTTCGAAAATTTACTCGAAATGAAATAAATTGTCAACTTTTGCGTTACAATAATTACGATAATGATTAAACATACTTTTTAACTTCTATTTTTCTAAGGAATATAGGGGGGGGGGGGGGCAAACTTTACAAACTTCTGTTGTTAAACCAACAAAATTTGCTTTAAAATATGTTTTCTCAGCAACTTTCCACTTTTTTTACCAACAGATAAATGAAAAACCTATTACCATTCCAGAAATGAGTCTTGGTAAAATTATAGAGAGACGATATACGAAATTTACGATCGAAACCTCCTAAAAGTTAATTTAATATCTTTCTATAAGCGTCATAATTTCAAATTCTCACAATTTAATTTCATCTTTTACAGACAATGTATTTTATTACCCAATTATCAATTTACTAAAAAATATTTTTTCTATTTTTTAATAATTATAGAAATAAAGTAAAAAAGTCAGTGGAGGATTGATATTTTTTATCCTTTTAAACTTGTAGAGACTGCAGAAAAAACGAACTGAATTGATGAGCAAAAAGTGAGAAATCGTGAGCGATTGCCTGGGATTTGAAACGCATCCTTCTGCTATTAAGTAGTTTTTTCAAATTCTGGTTCAGCGTCGTTAGCAGATTTTCTGTGAAAAGAATTCAGTCGTTGATTACAATGAAAATTAATCTTCTATATTTTTCCAGGAAAATCAAGATTTTTAGATCATTTTGTCATAAAATTTTATAAACCAATAAATTAATTTCAATAATTTTGTCTGATTTGAAATTTTATTTCGGTCTTAAAAGATCCTTTTTTGTTTAAAATTAGATTTTGATTTTTAATTATAGTTTTTTAACTTAAAAATATGTTTTTAATTAAATTTCAATTTAAGAGTATTTTTAAAAATGAAATTAAGATTTTTTAAATATTTTCGAAAATTAAATTTTGATTTTCAGAGAACTTTAAAAAAGTACTGTCAATCCAATTCGAAATTTAATTTAGTAAGACATTGTGAATTTATATCAAAAAATAAAAAAAATTGTTACTGGTGTAAAAATTTGACTATGGATTAGAAATTCTGTAAATAAAAAAAATATTATAGTTTTATTCGGAATTTATGCTTGTATGTATTAATTATGTTTTTTTTTAGATATGAATCAATCAAGTGTAAAAACTGAATTGTCAAAGTAATCAATTTTTATAAACCGCTTATAATCTTCGTTCTATTTTCGACTGCGTGCACTAAAAAAATATTTTATAAAAAGTAGAATTTGGAGAAAACAATTTTATCAAGTTTTAAGTTAATTAAATCTAAATTAGTTTAAAACTAAATTTAAAAATCGAATTCAAATCAATTATAAACAATTATAACGTATTTTTGCTTTTTTATACAATATTTTTAGAGAAAATTTCTTAGAGCTTGGATATCTTTATTATAACTTTTAATTCACAAAATTTTACTTTTCTATTTTAATGCCTTCTTTTCAAATAAACGAAATTTTTATTTACACACGATTTAGACCTTTTAGACTAAGAAATTATTTGTTCCAAAACTTTTAGACGAATCCTGTAATTTATTTTTTAAGTCAATAAATTTGTAGATTTACGTGTCATTGTCATCTATTCATAATTGATAAATAACATTTTATAATTTGAATTTTTTAAAAAACAAAACTGTTTGGACCAGTTTTTAACGGAATTTTGCAAATAAAAAATTATAAAAAATTGAAATACCTGTACTTAATTTCTCTTTTAAGAAGAATGTTGAAAACAATTTAGAAGGACGTTGAATAAACACATCATTTATGTTGTTCTTGAAAATTATGCTTATTAACAATTATATAATATAATATATTCATCATAATTTTAACATTTTATTCATTATATATTTTAAAACTTACGCGATCACAAGATTTTTCCTAAATAAATATTATTAAAGTAAATAATAAACAAAAGGCGTAGTGAAATTATAAATTATATAATAAATGATAATTTCCTAAGATTTGTACTATGAGTAGTAAATTCTCGGAATTGACAAAAGGAATCTCATTCAAGTTTTTAGACAGAAAATAAACATAGAAAATGCGCGAAAATTTAAAACTTACAAAGTCTATAAATAAAAATAATCCACTATACTTACAATTGAGCATTAAATATAAGTAATAAACTCTAAAAAATTAATTTATAATAAATTTTAATGAAAAATAATATTACTTAGAACCAATTTTGCTATAGAAAGTAGTTAAATTTTGTAAACGTATCTTTTATTTTTCTTATCTTTATGAAATTATTGGGATAAATTTATTGAAAAGATAAAAATTCATATAAATATATAAATTTTCGGAATATTTATGAAATTAAAAATAGGCAATAAGTACAAAATTAATTGTTTATTGTAATATACAATATTATACATAAAATTTTATTATTGTTATTAAAAAACAATAACATCATATTATATAAAAAAATGTAGTGTACAAATACATAAAAATGTTGCATGTGAATTACTTAAAATGAAATTTTAGAAAAGGTGTAAGAAAATAATGACCATCAAGAAGGAGATTCGTCAAGATTTAATGAAAGTGATGAAAGAAAGTGTTTTTAGTAGTAATTATATACCTATATATAAGGAAAAGTTTATTATATATTTTAAAAGTGATAAATGCTAAGCTGGGAATCATCAACATTCAATAATGTAATTTTCAATTATCTATAAATTACTTTTTTTTACGATAGTGTTACGTTATTTGTCAGAAAAAAGACTTTATAATGAAGTGCCTCACACATAGAATGTGCTTCTATATAATTTCCTAACTTACCAAAATATATAATAAAATATACAAATTTCAGTTCTAACGAGTTGATTGCGACTATTATCAAATATTCATTTTATTTAAATATTATTAATCGTAAAATTATTATTAGTGAACAAATGCCAAATTTATTTATATTTTATTTATATTTTTTCATATATATTTGTAAATTGTTTTTAATCACCATAAAAATGTTTAGTATTGTTTAAAATTCTTTAGATTAGTTTAGAAGTTGATTGAAATTTTATTGAAAATCCTAATGAATGAAAAGTCGATTAATTTAAATTCATTATCAAATTGTCGATTTGGTTTCGTCATCGAGTACGTGTGGTCGTGTTGTGAGGAACCTCCAGAGAATGTCAATGACTGTCACGTCATCGCACGTCGTAAAGAAAGTAAAAATGTGAAGTAAATAGAAAAACGAGAGTGCAGGTCAAAAGTAAAGCAGAACGATTTTATCAAATTCATTTGATTGGAAAGTGCATTCGATTTGGGCTTTCGTAATTTGAATTGAATTAAAAATTGCACTAACTTTTAATTTAAAATTCACTAATTTCAAATATTTATTAATTATTAAGTATTAAAATAAAAAATGAATTTATTAAAAAAAAAACGAAAAAAGTATTTTAAACAAATAATTACTATTTGAAATTAGTTCCTTCAAGTGTAGAAATTAAACACAATAATTCTTGATGTAAATCAAAAATATGTATTTCAAGTAAATATTTGATAAAAGTTAAGTAACCGAATATTTAAACCGAATAAACTAATTTTATTAACATAATTGTATTTACACAAAGCATATAATGCGAGTTCTAATTTTATTATAATTCTAATAATGTATTATTTATAAGTTTTTACAATCTTAAAAAAGTTTTTAGAAAGTGTTCAAATAACATGAATGGGCGTGTAAAATTTAAAATATTGAATAAACGATTAGACAAATGCCGACTATTTGAAATTAGTCGTTTAATGATGTTTGAAAAAAGGAAAAAGAGGTGTTGATTATATAATGTAAAAGAACCAATATTATCTTACATATAAATATAATCTTTTTCATGTAATGTATGTTTCTCTTTTCTAAGTAAGTAGGCTCAGAATATGTCTAATATATTGGTTTTTTACAGAACTATGATGAAACAAAGTTCAATTTGTTTTACTACTTGTGGTATGGTTGAATAATTAAAATATCGTCTAACAACTTATTATTCATTTAGACTTCATTTTGCTATTCAATCTTTATACAAAAATTCCACGTACTTGACGAAATTTTATATTTTAAAAACACTTTTCTTTCTTTTATAATTTCAAGCACCTGTTGCGTTATGAAAATTCAATAGTTGTCTAAAATTATCCGATTTTTTCGAAATCTGAAAGAATTATCCTAAGCTGTATTCAAAAAGAATACAATTCTTATAATAATAAAAATTCCAATTTTATTAAATATTTTTTATTTCAAAAATGTATATCAAGATTTAATTACTTCTATATTGGTCCCTTGTTTAAATTTTTACTTTGACTGTTAACAAATTGAAATTTGATTCCCTTTTGTTAATAAAATCTCTCGAATTCCTTTATTCTCGAAATGTTACTATCATTTTAATATATGAAAAGATCGATTTATTTACAAGAATGTAAATGAAATTGCAAACTTTTTTATTGAACTTGAGTCTGAATTTGAATTAATTTGATCTTTAAAAAAAGTAAGTAATTACTTTTAGATAAATTTATCAACTAATAATAATAGTTTTAGAAACTTTTCTCGCATCATTTTTTATGAAATGTTTTTTATTTATGCAATTTGAATGAATAAAGGACTTTTTTCGAGGAAAATATCAGTTATGTATTTTAGAATAAAACATATTTTAGAATAAAAGTTAACAGTAAATATTGATTAAATTTTAATTATTTATTATACAAAATTAAAATTAATTCCCCGTCATAAATTAATTATTTTAAAGAAACCCCCAATGATCAACATTTTAACATTTTCCAAATTTTTTCACAATTTTTAAATTCTGGCATATGTTTCGGCAATTTGTGACCATCAGGCAACAAATTTAAATTTAAGAAAAAGTAGTTAATTTTATTTTATGTACAAATTTGTATTTAAAAACCTTTTTTATGTTTACACTTTTTAAAATCTAAGCTTCAATTTATGAAAATTTTATTTAATTAAAAGTATAATTATTCTGCTTTTTATTCAAACCTACTATTAATAATAATATTAATAATTAATTAATAAATCAAAATTTGCTTTTTTTCGAATTTGAATAAATCGACTTTTTTATTCAATGCAAACTTTAACTTATTAAAATTAATCATTTCAAATTTTAATAGATTGAAAATTCAATTAATTAAAATTTTAATTCATCAAAATTTTTAAAATGTCAATGTACATTTTTTTCAAACTTCAATATCAGAGAAATTTTAATTAAAGAAAACTTTTTGGTAAAAATTCCCATCGCTTTAAAATTTAATTAATTCGAATTGATCAAAATTAGTAAATTTTTAAGCTTAATATATCTTAATTAATTCAAATTTTCTTTAATTTTTGAGAAATGCTACTTAAAAATTACTTAATTAAAATGCTAATGTAATGAATACGCAATTTAATTGTTAAAAATAATCAATTAATTTATATGTAATTTATTTTTATAGTAAAATTATAACGGTTTTTATAACTCTATATTACATAATTCAGATTATAATTCATACAAACTTTAAGAAGTCAATTAATCCAGATGTTAATTCATAAATTAAAATAAAAATATTAATTTAAAATCTTCATTATAACCTTGATTTAGTTAGTTAAAATTTGAATTGACTAGAGTCAATTTAAGTCATTCATCTTTGAAGAATTTGTTTACTGACAAAATTCTTTATAAAATTCTTTTTATTTTATTTTTAAAGTCTCTTTTTTAAATTAATTAATTTAAATTATTTTTATATCGAAATTATAGCGTTTTTTTAAAACGCTGTTTGTGACAGACCAAATTGTAATTTGTATTTAAATTTTAAGATTTCAATTAAACTAAATATGGATTTGAAATTATCCGACAATTTTAAATTTTGTCACAAATTTCGTCAATAATTAGTCACCTATTTATTAAAATAAATCTTCTTTCTTCCTTACAATCCTTAAAATTTAAGTTCCAGTGTATGCAAATTTTATTTAACTAAAAATTTCATTATTCCAAATATTGATCAATTTCAATTAATTAAGGAGGTTCTCTGCATTTCCATAACCTCAAAATAGAAAGTAGCTTTTCATCCCAAATAAAAATATTATTCAAATTAATTTCACCAATTTTTTAAAGACCCAGTTGTACATTTTTCAGAAAAAACTAGGTTGAGCTAAAATTTGTTGTCAAATAATAATTATTTAACATTTATGTTTTTTTTTTAATTTAATGAGCATCTGCAATTTTCGTCCAATTCTGACAAACAAAAGCTCATTTTTCTCGTTGAAACATTCTCTACAATTTTATTTCTAGGGTTTTGTTAAACAATATTTTGTTTAAAAGTTATTAAACAAACAAAATTTGTTCTTTACGTATTTTTTAAACAGAATATATACTATTCAAGAAAATGTAACAAATGAAATTGTAGCAAATGTTTTTACGAGAAAAATGAGCTATTATTTGTCATAATTGGATGAAAATCCAGTTGTTCATTAAATTGAAAGAAAAAACATAAAATGTTAAATAATCATTATTTAACATTATTAACATTATTTCCTTAATATGTTAAATTTATGTTCATCTCTACTTTTTTAGAAAAAGGATTTATCAAGTTTTGAAAAAGTGCTCCTTATTTCATAACATTCTTTTAATTAAAGTTTCTATAAAAATTTCAGAGAAAACTAAGATTGAATTATTTAAAATTCGCGGACAGAATTGAATTTTGGATCGATTCAAATTTGAATATAATTAAAATTTGTATCAATTCAAGTTTGTTGTATTGAAATTTGTATCGACTTAAATTTAAATCAATGAAGATTTGAATTGAACAAAATTTTAACTAATTGAAAATTTAATCTGATAAAATTTGAAAAGAATGAAAATTCGATAAATTAATATTTGAATTAATTAAAATTTAAATTCACGGTAGCTTGAATGAAAGTTAAAAAATTTAACTTTCGACCGATGATATTAAGTCCACTTAAAATAAAAGTCAATTGAATTTGGATGATTTAATATTTATGTAAATTAAGATTAAAATAGAGATTTATTTATTTTATTTATTTATTTAATAATATAAACTGGTGTCTATGACCCATTATGTATAATACAATTCTAGCTGGGTACAGAAACAATAAAATATATAATATCAATTAGAACTAGAGCTACGATTTTATACAAATTAAACTACCATTAATTATGTAAATGTTTTGATAAATAAAAATTAGTGTCGACTTGATTCAGTTGAGATTCAAGTAGGATTAAAATTAAAATTTATTGTTCGAATCAGTTTAAATTTAAATTGAATATATGTTGAATTGAATAAAACTTTAAAATAATGAAAATTGGATAGATAGAAGTTTATCGATTCATTGAAATTCGGATTAAGTAACTAAATTTCGAATTCATGAAAAATTGAATAGATTGGAATTTATATACATATTGAAAATTACATAAATTAAAGTTTTTAATGTTTTAAAGAACACAGTTTTTTTTACCAAGACCTGGCAATTAAATAAGATTTTGCAATGATTTATTTTTTTCCGTAGTTTTAATATGTAATGGGTTTGTAACCCGTATATTTTTTCAAATAAATAAATAAAGTTTGGATTGATTGAAATTTAAAAAAATTAAACTAAATTGAATAAATTTTGATAAATTGAAATAGGTCGATTAAACTTTAGATTTTGGATAATTTTAACAGATTAAAATTTTGATAAACTAAAGTTTGGATCGATGCAAACTTAAATTAGTTAAAATTTGAATCAATTGGAATTTAAATTTCCATTAATGAAAATGATTACATTTTTTATTAAATTATAGCTTTGATCAATATTGAATTAATTTTTTTTTTTAAAAAAAGGTCAAAATGTGACAGTTTATGTAAAAGTTTTTTTCCGAAAAATGTACAACTGGTTCTTTCAAAATTTAGTAAAATTGATTTCAATAATATTTTTATTTAAGGTGAAAAACAAATTTCTAGTTTGAGGTTGTGTAAATGGAGAGAACTTCCTTAAGATTTATCAATTCAAAGACTTAATTGTAATCTTAATTTAATTAATTGAAGTTCTAATCGACTCTAAATTTAAGTCACTTTTTTTAATAGCTTTTTTCCTGAAAAAATTCTTAAAATCACTTTTGGTTTATTCACTGAACACGAATTTGATGTCAGATTTTCTAAATTCAAAATAGCGAACAATTTTTTAAAAATTGTAAAAGTAAAACCTATATTACTCACATTTTCCCAGTTTTAAATAAATTTTCTCCAATTTTCACACTTTTTCATTCATTCAACAATATTATAAATTATTTTTCATTATTCACAATTTATTACAGACTTTTCAAAACATTTTCTCCAGTCTCATTATTCAATCAATTAATCACAATTTACCAATTATCTCAAATATTTATTCCCCAGTCTGTTTAATTGTCAAGCGTGAAACGAAAGTGAAAAAAAATATGGAACCTGGTTGCTGCTAATTGTAATACAAAACATGCTCCTTACTGCGAAATGTTCTGATTGTGAAGATAGAGGGGTTGCAGAGAAATGGCACTATTTCTTTTTTGCAAGTAGAAGGGAGATATTCCGCTATATAAAATCGAAAGACCCGCCTATCGTTGTCAGAGTAAACTTTTGCGACCTATGCGTTTTCTTTAACTCGTTTTCGGAGTCAAGGTGAGAGAAAAACCAGAAAATCGAGAAAGCTAAGAAAATCGAGAAAAATTAACTGAAAGCAAGAATCGAATTCAATCAAGTTCTAGGAAGAGCGAAAGCCTCGGAAACGAGCTTTCAAACGTGCTATGTACTATTACGAACTTACGCTTAATCTATTTCAATTACCGGAAATGATTTGTTCATCGTTTTATTGCAACCGCGCGATTCTAAATTATTTCATCTCAAATAAAAGTTTTCTCCTATTTCTGCATTGATTTTCGCGAGTGTCATATATACAACTGTGAAGTGATGTTTTTTTTTTATTTTACCTCAATAATTTCAAATTATTTCTTTTCTTTTTGTAAAAATAGTTTTGAAATTTAATGTTTGGAACACATTTTTTGCAGATGAATTTCAAGATTTTAGTGGTTTTGGCAATTTTTTGCTGCTTAGCATTGTACGTGTCTGCGGAGGAAATACAAGAGCAGAAAACACTTCCGGTTTCAAGCCCTGTTATAAATGATGAAAGTTCAGTACATACAAGGAGTAAAAGGACACTATTTTTAAAAAAGAAAATTCTCGGAGCAGGACTTCTCGGTTTTGGACTCGGCGTTGTTAAAGGGTAAATTTCTGTTTCGTCAAAATTATAAGGGATTTAGAATCCGTTAACTATATTTGTACTTTGTGCTGTGAACAACTCAAATAACAAATTTACTTTTTCTAAATAACCAACAAATTATTAAAATTGCTTTCTTGCTATTTGATTAAAAAATGATATAAACAAAAATATAATTTTGAGAAATTAATATCAAAAATTGGATTTGGAATTTAATAATTCAACGAACTTGAATAAAATCTTTTTTTAGTTATATTATCGAATTAAAAAGTAGATAAATTTGTTTTAGTTAGTTATTTTTACGAAACAAATAATTTAGGTAATTTAATTGTTATTAAACTAATTTCTGCTCTAATTGTAGATACAAGTATGGTTACCATAGAGCACCGGAAGTGCACCACGTGTATCTTTCCCCCCCTCCAGCACACATAGAATACGTAGAGAAACCTGTCTACAGGATTATTGAGAAACCAGTCTTCAAGCACGTTGAGAGTTGGCATCCCGATCCACCTTCAACTTACGGGTAATTTACTTAAACTTTAAAACCCATTAATTATTTTGGAGGATTATCCTTCGGCAAATGTAGTTCAGTTTATAGTTAAACAAGTTTCTTGACTCACTGACCTCTCTTCTCTCTTTTTATTCAATTTTTTTAAATCCAAGAGCAGACAACATCAAAGTATTATATAAATTATACAATTATAAACACTGAACAATGACAATGCAATCGAATTGAAATTAAATTCATGTTTTGATATTTGCCTGATTTAAAACTTATAACTTATTTAAAAATACAACTTAGTTAAAATTATAACTTATTTAATAAACTAATTGTAATAAAATATATAATAGTAATAAAACAATCAATATAATAGTTTAAAAAATAAAATAGTAATAAAACACTTAATTATAGAATACTAGATTAAATTATTATACATTTTAATCCAGAATATATTCAGTTTTTTGTGTAATAAATAGTTTTTGATACAAACATGAATATTTGAAAAAGAAAACAAGTCACCGATGCCCTTAAATGTCTCAAAGTGTTTGTGAAAGTCTGTCGCAATAAAACGCAACATTCTGGGAAATCCATTTAATTCAAGATAGAAATTGCATTTTAGAAAAAAAAAACGGGCGGGGATTTTTATTTATAGTTTACTTTTTAGAAAATTTTAAAAGCGCAACTGAGAGGAAAAGTCTAAATTTGAAATTTTGTAAAATTAGAAAGTTTACGAAATTTACAAGATTTTTAAATATTATAAACTTGATTGCTTTTGAATAATTATTAATTGATGGTTCTGTCAATATACGTTTATTTTGAAATTTATATACATATTTTTATTTGATGTATTGGATAAGTTTTATACTTGAGTTTTATCGTGTTAGCAGCATAAAAGTTTAGACGTAAAGATTTTTATGTGCGGCTTTTCAATTGGCTAGTAAAAAATAATATCTTCTATCTATATTTAATTTCTTTCATAAATTTAAAACAAAAAACTAATATTTGTTAATTTTGTTTAGTAAATTAATTTTGAAAAATTTAAAATCAATTGCAGAATATTTGTGTAAGAATCACTTTCTATGGGGAGGTAAAAAAGGATAGAATAATCCGCGTCAATTCATTTTCCGCTCTCTGAGGCGTTACATACAAGAGTCAAATTTTTCCAAGTTTTTCGTAATGATTGTGCAATTTTATTTTCAATAATCTACCTAATTTGAAGTGCGATTATTAAATTTGAGCCAGTGCAAAATTTAAGAACTTGAATTAATTATTAAATTACCTTCCCAAAAATTAGTTCCTTGAATAGATTTTTATTTAACTCAATCTGAATTTAAATTAATTGAAATTTGAATTAATATAGTTTAGGCTCGGTTCTAGTTTTAAATAATCCGAATTTTAATCGATCCAAATAAAATGTTAATCAATTTAAATTTCAATGAAAACTAACTTTAATCGGAATGAAAATTAATTCGATTCAATTTTCAATCTAGCCGAACTTGAATTATCAAAATTTTAATCGATTTAAATTTAATTAATCCAAATTTCCACCAATCACAACTTTAATTAGAAAAAGTCTAATTTATGCAAATTTCCAGGGATTTAGAATTTATTTTATCTAATTTTCTGTTAATACAAACTTTAATTATTCAATTTTTAATCTTGTTAAATTTAGATTTAAGTAATGGGAATAAAAGATTATTTAAATTTTACTTGGAGCAAACAATTATTTTCAATTAAACAAAAATTAACTCGATTTAAGTTTCAACCAATCTCAGTTGAAGATAATTTAATTTTCAGTCCACAAAAGTTTGTATTTATCATAATTAAAATTCAATCTCAATTAATCCAAATTTTAATTATAAAAATTTTAATCAATTGAAATTTTCAATTTATTCTTTTTTCAATGTACTATATGTATATTGTATAATAATAATAATAATTATAATAATAATTCATATAATTAAATATTTAAACTACTATATAAATTTTACAAGATTACTTTTTTGGTTGTGTTTTCCAAAAATAATTTTTTTTTTCGACTATTTTAGTGAAAATAGGTCATATTTTCTTTGATATTTTACGATAATTAAGAAAAACGTGTCAGAAAGTGAAATTTTCATGCAAAAATTCTAAAGTTTAGAAATATTTTAACATATGAAAGATCTCACAAATTATATTGAAGGCCAATATATTATCTTGTAAAATTCTGTCTATTTATTTTGAAATTAGATATTTTCTTACGTCAATATATTTTTCATTTGTACGTACGTTTTACCTAAATATTGTAAAATATTGTATTAAGGAGGTTCTCTCCATTGACATAATTTCAAACTATAGAAAATGGTTTTTCACACAAAATAAAAACATTATTAAAACTAATTTTATAAAATTTTGAAAAATCCCATTGTACATTTTTTTTTAGAAAAAAGTGGATTGAATCAACATTTGTTTATTTAAAACAAATTATTATTTGTTTAAAATAATGTTTATTTAACATTTTGTGTTTTTTCTTTAAATCCATTAAAAATCTGTAGTTTTCATCCAATTTTAACAAATAGTAGCTCTTGGGAACATTTTCTACAATTTTATTTGTTTTATTTTGTTTAATAATATTTTATTTAAAAATTATCAAATAAATAAAATTGACTTTTTAAATATTATTTAAACAAAGAATTTTAACAATATCTAACAAATACAATTAAATAGAGAATGTTTCAAAAAGAGAAATGAGCATTTGTCAAAAATGGATGGAAATTACAGATTTTAACTAGATTTTAAGAAAAAACATAAAATGT
Organism: Ganaspis brasiliensis; assembly: GCA_037103525.1. Classification (NCBI taxonomy): domain Eukaryota; kingdom Metazoa; phylum Arthropoda; class Insecta; order Hymenoptera; family Figitidae; genus Ganaspis; species Ganaspis brasiliensis. The sequence continues at coordinate 2,821,052 of JAZKLR010000535.1, read as the reverse complement.
TTATTAATTATTATTTGATAACAAATTTTGCTTCAATTCAATTTTTCCTGAAAAATGTACAACTGGATCATCCAAAATTTTGTAAAATTATTTTTAATAATATTTTTATTTTGCGTGAAAATCCACTTTCTAGTTTCAAGTTATGGCAATGCTGAGAACCTCCTGAATGAGATTTTAAACGTTCTTTTTTTATAGAAATGAATTATTTTAAATTTCAATGAAGAACAGAACAGTGACTTTTTAGGACAATTGTTCCATTTTTATTCCTTGAAATATTAATTTTTTATCGTTCAATTATGAATATTAATATTGTTATAATTATCATTATATAGTTTATTGGATTTATAAAAAGTGTTTATTTTAATACATAATAATAATTTTTTCAGAGCTTGGTGACCTGAGAATGTGAGAGTAAAGAAAAAATAAATACTCAAAAACCGGAAGAAGTGGAAGAAGAAAATAGTTAAGTTTACTGTACGAAGCGATGATTTATTTATTGCGATCTTAATGATAATAGTCTATTTTTCCAATAAAACTGTCAATTGTGTGAAAAATGTTATCTTTGTTTGTTAAATATTTTTTAAATATACTCTGAGACGTGTTTATAAATACTTTGTTGTGTTTGTTTTTATAAATTACCTGACATTGTCTTTAATTATATCTATCGATGAAAATCGTGGAACCACTCAATTTTTGAAAAATCCAAAACTTATTTAAACTTAAAAAGTATAAAAATAAAAATCACACTTTTTTAAGTTTAACAAAATTTAGAGAAGAAAGAAATTGAACATTTGAAAGAACGATTTTTAATTTAGATATTGTTTATAGAAAGTATTTCTCAATATTTCATAAAAATGCAAAATAATTAATTACAAAATAATAAATGGTTTTTTTCTTTAGCTCATTTGAAAGATAATTAAAACTACTTTAATATATTTTATAATAATATAATGTAATATTAATAAACTGAACTTATTTAGTAGATTAAATTAATTATACTATCAAATTAAATTTTGTGAATTAATTTTTATTTATTAAAATGTGGTATAAATAATTGAATACAAAGAAATTCCAAAGAGTAACTCTGATTCTCTTTCTAAATTGAGAATAAAAAGTGTTTATAGTTCATTACAAAAATATTTTTTTAAATAGTTTTTTGAACAAAATATTTTTTATTAATACAATTAATACAATTTTCTATACAAATTTCATTCATTTCAAACTTCTATTGATAATGAATAAATCTTTATTTTTTATTTTTCTTTAAATAATACGAAATTCGATTAGTATAACAAACCATTCTCAAACATTTCTATTAACTGTAAATTTTAAATTTTCCAAATTAAAAAATTCCCAACTTCTATGTTCTATTAATTCAAATTTAAATTATTTCAAACTTCAATTTTAATCAAAATTGCAATATAACCAAAGTTTTAAGATTTTTAATTTAATTTAATTTGTAAAAGTGAAAAATTGAAATAATTTGAATTCTCTACATTAGGAATTTCAATCTTTAACTTTTAAAAATTAAATTAAAAATATAAAACTTGATTTTATTAATACGAATTCCAATTGTTTCAAATTTTAATTAGTACTCTCTAAAAACAAGTTTTGTTGTATCTTTAGCACAAAAAGTGTTTTAAAATGAGATATAATATGTAGAAATTAATAATGATTTAAATTTGAATAATAATAAACATCAATTATTATTTTAAACTTTTAATGGTTCAAGTTTTAATCAATTCATGTTGAAATTATTGTAAACTTATAAATATTTTTTAATTTTAACAATGCATATTTAAATTAGGAATTTCAAACTTCAACCAATATTTCTTCAAATTATAAAAAATATGGGTATTATAGCATCAAAACTTCAATCAATCCAAACTTTATGATTACAATTTTCACTATTGAAATCTAAAAATATTTTATAATATTGGAAACAATGGAACCTGAAATCATTTGCAAATTTAAAAACTATTAATTTCAACTTCTAGAAATGTGGAAATTTCAAATCGATTCAAACTTATATTTAATTCAAACTTTAATAAATTAATACTTAAATTTAGCGATTCTAAATTTTTTTATTGATGCAGACTTCTCTTCCTAAGAATTATTTGAAACAATTTAAAATTTTAATTTCCAAAAATCTAAATATCATTCAATTTAAACTTCTACGCAAGAAATTTTTGTATCAACGGAATTAAATATATTTAATTTAACAAATATAAGTCTACCAAGAAATAGGAATAAATTATAAAGACGGCATTTAGCAGCCTTAAAAAATATTCGAAAACTGCTCGCTTTCTTCAATTTAATTTCATGATATCTCATTTTTATTCTTATTTATGTTATATTCCATAAAATTATAATTAAATCGTCGAATATATTGGAAATGGTAAATTATTTCGAATTATTTATACATATTTTTTCATGAAACATATTTTGTTTAAAGTGTTGTAAATCTTTATTAAAAACTGTAAAGTAGATTAAAATAAAACACGAGTTTATATTTTAATACACTATTGTTTAAAATAAAATATAAATTTATTACTTAATTTACGTTTTAAATTCCGGAGAATTAATAAATAAATAGATAAAATTAGAAATTATACACTAAAAATACATTTTTTCAAAAGTTATTGATTTAAAACAAAAAAAAAAACATTTATAGGTGTGAATTAATTTTGATTTATTAAAATTTGTTACAAATTATTAAATAGAAAGAAATTTTTAAAAATAAATCAGATTTTCTTCCGTAGTTAAAAATTAAAAATTTTATTGTATGTTACAAAAATGTTCTTTTTTAATAGTTTTTTAAACAAAATATATTTAAACTTCTATGGAAACTTAATTTATTCTAAACATCTTTTAATAATAAGAATTCCTTATTCATAAAATTTCTTTACAAAATTCAATTAATAACAAACCATTCTTCAAAATTTCTATCAATATTTTTTATTTTTCCAAATTAAAAAATTCCCAACTTCTATCTATTCAAATTGAAATTATTTCAAACTTAAATTAATCAAAATTGAAATATAACCAAAGTTTTTAAATTTATAATCTGTTATATAGGGAAAACTATATTTCAGTCAATCTTATTTTTTGTTCTTCCAATTGAACTGATTAAAATTATAATTGATCCTAATTTGAAATCTATAATAAAATTAGAAATTAAATTAGTTTATTAATTTACCAATCAAAAGTGAGCATTTTGAGATAAAAAATACAACATTTATTTGGAGAAATTTAATTTGGTACGTATTTTTATTTAAAATAGGAAAAAAAGTTTTAAATTAAAAAAGGAAGAAAATGATTAAAAGAGGATTAAATTATAAAAAAGGCATTTAAAAGTCTAAAAAAAAATATTTGAAAACAGTGCTCGCTTTTTTCCAATTTCATCATGATATTTCCTTCTTTATTCTTATTTATATTATATTTTTTAGAAGTAATTAAAAAAACGAAATATTATTATGAAAATTATTCATATTTGATTATAAATTATAATATAAAATATACATTAATTTTCATATTATGTTTAAAGTGTTTTGAATCTGTATTAAAATCTGTAATTTATTAAAATCTGTAAAGTAGTTTTAAATAAGACACGTTTGTATTGTAATACATTATTATTATTATTGAAAATAAAATATATAAATTTGTCAATTGTTTTAAAATTTAGATTCAAGACAATTAATTATTAAATAAATAAAATTAGAAATCTTATAATTAACATAAAAATACATTTTTTCAAAAGTTATTAATTTAAAATCAAAAACATCTATTGTGCCAAACTTCAGGTGTGGACAAAATGAAAGAATTAAATAATAAAAGAATGAAGTTTGCGATTATTATTATTAATTTATTTTTGTAATCTATTACAATAAACCATTTTTATAAACTGTTTTTATACCATTTTTTATAAACTATTTCCAGTTTCCACAAATATAAACTTTTTTATTAAAAAAAATTATTAAAATTCTTTTTATTTCGTTCCGTGTTTCTTCAAACTCTGGTCATGAATAAAATTGTTCTTTTATTTATTCTGCAGAAGGCTTTCAAGTTTGCTACGTGCGTTACCTCACTTTTATTTTTGTTTCCATTCTTTCTTTTGGAGCAGTTACACATTGTAACTTAAAAACTAAAAGTACTAAAAATAGAGTGTTAATCGTTATTAATAGAATTTAATTTACTCAATGGAAATTCAATTTAAAGTTTCTTTTTCTTTAAATTTAGAACAAAGTTTAGATTAAAAATAATTTAACAAATTCAACTTATTTCATTTACTCTTTTCACATTTTTTATTTAAATTCCATAGTTTCTTTTATTATATTTTATACTACGATAAAAACATTTTTCCTAATAAACTTACAAGTTTTAATAAATAAATAAATTTATTGAAAAAAAACTACCATCCCAAGATATAAAATATGATTAATGAATTTTAAATTGCAATCCTTTCCTATATTTTAAAAGAAATCTTAAAAAGCACCCGACACTGATTCTGGGATTCCCCGGAATGCTTCTGGGAATTTACTTTTATTAGAGTTCGATTTTATTGGAACTGCAAACCTTGGAATTCTTTTCAAAGGAAATTTCTAAGTATTTATCCACATGAAGTGTTTCAAAGATACATAAAATTTTTCACAAAACTGTGCACATTTTTTAAAGTGCATATTAAATTAGACAAAATTTTCGTAAAAATTCAAAATTCATAAACAATTTCTGGGAAATTCCCACAGAAATAATTTAGAGTTTGTAGATTGAGAAAAAATGATATAATTCTTTTTTATTACATTTTTATTTTATTTATTTTTTTAATAATAGTAAATACCAGAAATCAAATGGTCTATAAATCTGTAAGGACACTTTTTGTAAATTCCCACAAAATTTGTCTCTAGGGGCATTGTAAAGTGTCAATTTTTCAAGGACCAATACTTTAAAAACAAGTGTGGATCATATTATTTCTTGCCCTTGGCCAAGTTGAAAGAGTAAAAGTTTCCGTTTTCAAGAGAATAACACCTGTCGAGATTTGGCTGAGAAAGAATATATACATATTTACATATATTACTAAGGGACATTTATCTTAAAAAATACTCAGGAAGAAGAAAGGTCCACTTTATGAATTTGTTTCCAGTTTTTTTTTCACATCTAAAACCCGGGGATTCCCGAAATCTTCAAAAACATTTTTAACTACAAATTATATCTAGATGTTTATTATAATCCCAGAAACTGTAAACAAATGTAATAGTATTTTAATATTAATCTTACATAATTTTTGCATATCAAAATATACTTAATAAATGAATTCATTACTAAAAGACTGGTTTTTTATTAGCATTCAATAATTGATTTAGAAACATTGGGAAACGTGATTTTTCAAACTAATGGTGTCAAAGTTGACGTTGATGAATGCTTTTGTTTAATAACATAGTTTATAGATGTTTAAATTATTTTTAAAAACTGGTATTAATTGTATTGAATGGGATAAAAGTGTTTAGCCGTTTATGAAAATTCTTTTTAAATAAAATAATAATATAATAATTATTTATTAACCCGTTCCGAATTTTGGATTCTGTCTCAATTTTGTTTTTGACAAAATACGAAAAAACAAGCTGGAAGCTCTTTTGTTGTAGCAAAATGCTTTTATTAATATCTAAATATTTTTTAGATTAATAAAGGCCATTTATTTCTTTCAAATGACGTTCTTTTTTTTTGCAAAAAGCACGCAAGTTATTGATTTTTTAAAAACGTAATATAAGGAAAAGCTAACATTTTAGAAAGATGAGTTATTCATTAACATATTCATTGAGGAAAACGGATTTAATGAAGAAAGCAAAATTTTTAAAGGAGTTTATGATTATTAAATGCAGATTTAAAAAAAAACATACAAAAATTTCAAATAAAAATAAAATAAATCTTGATTTGCGGTTTGAATTTAAAATTCGTTTAATGTATTTTATTTCTAATATTATATTCATTAGGATTTTAGGATTTAAAAACCATAACAAGCAATTTAAATAATTATCGTAATAGACAATTCATAGGGGAAAAAATGTGACTCATAGGTATATGTGAATTTAAAAAACGGAAACAAAGTCTCGCAATTTTAGAATAGAGTTCAAAGTCCTAAAAATTTAACAGGTATTTCAGATTCAAAAATTCTAGGGAAAGAAAGGCAATGACCGGAAGAAGGTTAGTTGCCAACTTGAGTGGGAGAAATCTCAGACCTTACTATAAGAACAGAGATCATTTTAAGAAATCTTCACAGGTATCGCGTTGCGGTCATCATATTCGATCATTTTGTGTGTGCTTTGATTATAATCAATCAAAAAGGTGTGTAAGAATTTTGCATTTTTAATGTCCATTTCATTACGTAAATAAAATACATAAGTTTTGTCATATATATCGAATATATTGAGAAAATATGATTGTTAATTAAATTTTGATAATTCGAACAAAATAAATATATTTGTAAATTAAAAATATATTATAAAAAAGTAAATAATTAAAAAATTATATTTCTGGTTAATAAAAAAGTAATGACGTATAGTAATTTTTGTGAAATATTTTCTCTTTTCAGATGAAGGACCAAATTATTTTGCTAATTGCACTTTGTTCGTTTGCATTTGCTTTTGGCGAAGAAATCAATCAAGAGAATGTTAGTGAATTAGATACGAGGATTGGGAGTCAAGAAGCTGGAAAATACGATTTTCTGAGACCGAAACGTGGACTATTTGATTTAGGGTAATTTGAGAATACATAATATTTTTTAATTTATGTAAATTTGGGATTAATTTATTTAATTATTAGTTACAATATTTTGTTGTTGTAACTTAATGATATGGGTGTATTACTCATATTTTTAAGAGTTTATTTGCCATACTAAAATTATGTATAAAAAATAAATACATAATAAAATATTAAAATTCGTAAAATACCTACATAAAAATTTATATTAAAAAGTACCAAAAAATATTTTTTATTTTTAATTGTTTATTTCTGCAAAGTACCTGCTTGAAGTTAACCCTTAATTTTACTGGCTAAAACACGTTTTAAAAAAACTATTGGATTAAATTCAAGCAGATATTTTTTCAGAAATAAACATAAAAAATAAAGAATATTTTTTGGCACTCTTAAATATCAACTTTTATGTATAAAAAGACTGGGTTATACAACTATATTTTAACATGAAAAATAAATTCTTGAAAATATGTGCAATACTGACCCCATAAATTTAAAACTGTAATACATACAAAAAAAATTGAAGTTACTTGTTTCATTATACTTTCTTGTTTTAAAATTCTCAGTTTCTCAATAATTTAAATATAAAGATTTATTGTTTTTAAAAAAGAATGCATTATGTAAAAAAAACTTAAGGATTTTTTATTGTGTAAAAACAGAGAATTCTGTTATTGATAATGTAGATGAAATACATTTTTTAAAAATCTTATCTATTTATTTTTAAATACTGTTTTGTCATGAGAATTGTATTTTTATAATATAAAATAATAATAATTTATAATACAAAATAAAATATATTTATAAAATATTTCTTTAAAATGTTAAATAGAATCCTCGGAGGATATGGATTGTACGGAGGTGGATATGATAATTATGACAGATACGGTGGATATGACGGATATGGTGGATATGACAGATATAATGGATATGATAGATATGGAGGTTATGATGGTGGATATGGAGGATATAATGGATATAATGGACATAGAGGATATAACGATTATTACAATTCGTACCCACACAGACATCATGGTGGATATAATAATTATAATAATAACAATTATGCAAGCAGCAATGCTGATAGCTTCAGTGCATCTGCAGGATTTGGTCCTTTTAATGCAGGATTCTCCACAAGTCATGCAAATGCAAATGCAGGATCAGGATCAGGATATAGGTAAATCTAAAAATAAATACTTTATTTATAATAAATTTTACATAATATCTACATATTATCTCAAAGAGAAATGTAAAAACAGAATTTCACATTTTGAATAATATTCATTGTGGTATTTACCAATATAAAAAAATTATATTAATTATAATTTATTATACCAAATGTAAAATATAATTACAAAAGATTCATATTTTTTTAATTTTCCTTTTCAGACCTTACTACAGATGAGATAGGAAACAAATTAATTAAAAAAAAGGATCGGACATTCCATCTATCAACGCCATAACTGTTCACATCAGCTGAGTTTGTTAATAATTACACGCAAAAATCATTTTCATCACGAATAACTGCAGATTGTAATTAAAATTCATGACTTCTAATTTATAATTAAGTAAATTAAGTAAATAATAAAAAAATAAAAAAATGATTAACTGTCTCATTTATTTGTATCCACAAGAAATATGTATAAATTTCCGAGTAACAATTTTCGAGCATGTTCATTTGATTTTCAAAAAATTATCCATCATTTTGAATTCAACATTTTTTATTTTTGAGAACTAACTTTAAATTCGCAACTGAAAAACATATATTAAATATTAGTGATCTGTGTGATTTTGGAAACCTTTAGTAAAAAGATAAAGATTTTAAGATAGTCTGATTTATTTAAAAAAAATTCTCCATATTGGATCCGCTATTTTAGTTTTTTAAAGTCTAGCTTAAATTTGTGAGTAGAAAATTCGTGACCTAAAAACTTTTAGATACCAAGTATTTTTAAATCCTCGATGTCAAAACTACTTAGTTTTCAAGTCAGTTCAGTCGCTCTTCAAAAAATCATCCGCCATTTTGTATTTCTAAAATTTAACTTCAAATTCGTAACCAAAAAATTTTTAGAATCCAAGTAACGACCATGTTGAATCCGCCTTTTTTTATTTTTCAAATTCAATGATTAGAACTTGAAAAATATTTTAATTTTAGTAAGAGTACAATATAACAATTGTCACGAAAAAATCTGTGTCAAAATGATACGGGCCCGTTTTCAAGATTGGATATTTTCTTAATTTCGAAATTTAGAAAACTCTTAGGGAGCGTTCACATATGACGTCACGCTTTAGAGGGGAGGGGGGAGTCTTGATCAAACGTGACAAAACGTGACTTAGGGGCAGGGGGGGTCGTCCTAAACGTGACGTCACGAAATTTTATTTTTCTTTAATATGAAGTACTTAATACAGCTGCTTCCATTTCAAATCATACAGGTCGAATATGTTCAAAATTCAAAATCATGTTTAACATAATTTTTATTGTTTTTTAGGGAAAATAATGAAACACTTATTTTTTTGTTTTGAGAAAAAAATTTTTTTCGCAGAGTTACGAGCATTTGAAAGTTTTAGGACAAAGAGTGATTTTTGAACAACGATAACAATTTTTTTTTAAAATCACTCTAGTTTTTTCAAAAAATTATATATTTTGATTTTGTTTTATGATTTTACTTATGTTTAAGGTGCTCTTTGTTAGCAATTTTGAAAATTTACAAAATTTTCAAAATTAACAAAATGGGGTCCATTTTTTGAAAAATCAAAAAACTCAAATTTCTCAAAAACGTATTTTTTTGAAATTTTTTTTGTAGTTAGCAGATAACAAAAATAATTTTTTCCAATAGGTTTAATGTGCGCTAAAACACTGTGAAAGGCGCAAAAATTTTTTTTGTGAAAATTATAAAAGTCATTATTTTGGCTAAACCAGCGCCAAAAATTATTCCATTTTTTTTTATTTTAGTAATGTTTGACTAATGTTTGACAGGCTTTTTCTTTACAAATTAAGGAATTTCAAAAATTTTTAAAATGTCCATTTTTCAAAAATAAAAAAGCATAATTTTCTCGAAAGCAATATTTTTTATTTCTTTATTTCTTTTTTTTTTTTCATTTACTAGATAGAAAAAGGAATTAAAAATTATATTTCTCTAAATAAAAAATATTTGTTTAAAAAGCAAATAAAAAATATTCAAGGTGATTTTTCCAACTGAAAGATATCTTTGCATTAGCCAAAATAATGACTTTTTGTATTTTCAAAAAAAAAAAAAAAATCTTGCGCCTTCCACAGTGTTTTAGCTCACATTAAACCTATTAGAAAAAAAAATTTTTTGTTATCTAGTAACTACAAAAAAAATTGCAAAAAAAAATTACGTTTTTGAGAAATTTGAGTTTTTTGATTTTTAAAAAAATGGCCGCCATTTTGTTAATTTTTAAAATTTTTCAAATTTTCAAAATTGCTAAGAAAGAGCACCTAAAACATAAGTAAAATCATAAAACAAAATCAAAATATATAATTTTTTAAAAAAACTAGAGTGATTTTAAAAAAATTTCTTAGCGTTGTCGTTCAAAAATCACTCTTTGTCCTAAAACTTTCAAATGCTCGTAACTCTGTGAAAATTTTTTTTTTCTCAAAACAAAAAAATAAGTGACTCATTATTTTCCCTAAAAAACAATAAAAATCATGTTAAACATGATTTTGAATTTTGAACATATTCGACCTGTATGATTTGAAATGGAAACAGCCATACATAAAGTTCGAGGTATATGATTTGAAACAGTCCTTAATGTATTTGTTGTGTGAAAAATAAGAAATTTTTTTAATCACAGTGTAATAATCTATTTATTAACCAAATATCAGTAATAAACCCAAAAGACTGCAAATTTAGAATAATAAAACCGATTGAAAATTATTACTATTGAATTTTTTGTTATTAACGTTGAAAATAAAATTATCATAAAAATAGGGGGGGGGGGGGCAAGAAACGTGACGTACTTTTAGGGGTACGTGTTTACTCTCACGTGACAAAGCGTGACAGGAGGGGGGGAGGGGTCAAAAAATTGAAAAAAATGCGTGACGTCATTTCTGAACGCTCCCTTACCTATTTCACTAATATTTTTTTATTCTATATATTAATATAATTCGACATTATTTGGTAATATATTTATCATTTAATAATCTTTTACTTTTTTTTAATTATTTTTACACATTTATTTTGTAAAAGAAGGAATCAAAAAGATTAATCAAAGTTCTTCTTTTTATTATATAACTTGATTTAATCTTTTTTCTGTATACTTGCTTTTATAAATTATTATTAATTCTTTTAGTTATAGAAAGACTTTCACGCTTTTTAAAATAATTATGTATTTGAAATATAAATTATCTTTTTTTACGGCGAGTACATTTTTTGACATACATATAAAAACATATTATTTCATAACTACTAAAACTTCTTCCGTTTATTACACTTTCTTGAAATTGTTTCTAAACATTCATGAAAATTAAGTTTATATAGAAATAAAGATTCAAAAAATCCGGCAAACTGAAAATGACAATTTTCACCTATTTTGAATCGCCGAATTCGAATCCGAAGTTGAATTCAAAACTACGTTTGTATTCTTTTTCCGGCCTAAATAAACATATATTTTTTTTATACATTTCTATTAATGAAAAAACTCATATTTGAAAAAAATAAATATCGGACCAAAAATTGAGGATATTTTTTTTAATTATTCAGATTTTTGTATCAGTCAGGTTTTATTAGAGTCACTCATTGTAAACTTAATATCAAATGTTAAAAATTAAAATCACCCGTTATAAATAAATAAAATATAATACAGTTAAATTCTGTTGTTTAAAAAAGTAAAGTAAGCAAGTAAAAAAGTAAACTTAAAATATAAAACTTTTAAAGAAAATTTTATTCAAATATTCAATTTTTACCAATAAGCCACTTTCAGTCAGAATTTGCAAAGAAAGTTTTATTTTTGCTCTTCCGCTTCTTGCAAATCACTTTCTCCGCATTTTATTTCGGAATAGACAAATTTTATTGTTCATTGAAAATTGAATTTTCGAATTATAATAACAACCACAATTACCGATAATGTCTTGTTTTAATAATGAGTTGGCGTTTTCTCCTAACACATTATTTCCGACTAAATGTGTGACTAAATAGTTATGACGTCTCGTCTTTTATGTTTATAGTTTTTTAGCAAGTCTTGGCTAAGTCTTTCTTGACACTAGTAGATGAGCCTTGAATGACATTATCGAGGCGTGTCAAAATTCAGACCCTGTGGCAACTTTACACGAACTGCATAGAGTGAAAAAAGAAAACAAAAAAGTGTGAGTGAGAGAGAGAGAGAGAGGTTTTTATATTGACAGAATCGTGAGTAGGAAAAAAGTGGTAATTTCCTTCCACTGCAGGAAATACAAAGGACCTAAAGTTCTACAGATTTCTTAGGAGACGAAAATTTTATGGAGGGAGGAATAATGTTTGCCAGAATGATCTCAAGTGGGAGACTTCTCAAGTATAAGTACAGTCATCTTTTTCAGAAATCTTCATATTATATGTTGTCTTCATCTACAGTGTTTGAACATTTTGAGTGTGTGGTTCAAAAAAACATTTTTTTTATAAAAGGTGTGTGCAAAAAAGTCGCTTCTTCAGCAATTGATTTCCAATTTTTCTCCCCGTTTTAAAAATAATATTTGCTGAAACTAGCTTGACGAGAGATTTGATATAGTTCATATTTATTTTGGTGAAATTTAAATGTTTAAATATTCTAAAATTATATTTACGTTAATTTTAATGTAATACAAAAAAATGGTTACAAAGTTGGTGTATTTTTTGTTCTCAGATGAAGAGCCAAATTTTATTTTTGGCTGTCCTTTGCTTAATTGGAATCGTTTTTACACAAGAGGTAAAACCAGATCAGAACAGACATTATGAAAATAGTGAATTATCTTTAAGCAAAGAGTCCGGCACTCATTCAAGACAAAAACGAACCCTGTTTCTCAAGAAGAAAATTTTGGGTGCTGGAGCAATAGGATTTGGTCTCGGTCTTGGAGTTGGTGCCCTAAAGGGGTAAAGTATCAATTTTTCATTTCGTGAAATCACGAACATTTTTCGAATTTCAGCTTCAAATTGAAATATAAAACAATTTTTATTTTTATTTCTGAAACTATTTTTTAAATCACTTTATTTTTTATCCGTACTTTTAATTTTAACTACCATCATCATTTTTTATTATCTTCTTTTCCATTGTTTTAATCTCGGATTCTTTTTTGCCAATAAAATTGACAATTTACATGAAAAAGAGAATTTTAGATTCCGTGTACGTAAATGTACTTGTTACAATGATAATTGTCGAAATTTGAATAAATTGTTTGAGTATTCATAGAGCAAAGTCTGAAGATTATTCCCCAAGGGGAATTACCAGACTGGGTATGATTTGAAGTTTGCAAAATGTGCAGTAGCTTTGCATTTCTTATAATGCTGATCATGTATAGCTTACAACTTTTCATTAACAAACGGCGAAGCTCATTTCAATTCAAAGACCGTTTCGTTCATATCCATATACCGGCAATACTACAAAAGGTCTTTAAATTTGGTTATACATATTTATTTGCTCAAGCAGAAACGTGATGATGTTTTAAATTATTCATTAAAATAGGAGCATCAAGTTTCAACAGACAGGTGTTATTTTAATTAATGTGTTTATATTTCATTTATTAAATTAATTAAGCACGTAAATTGAGATAAAGACTCGATTTGTTCAGTTAATTCAATGAGCACTTTGTGAAAAATTTTTAAAGAAAAAAATTTATTATTGGAATCAAATAAAGGAATTTTTAGTTTTATATAGATGAAATTGTTAATTATATTTGGAAAGTTTTGTAAAATTGTTAGTAGTATAGCAAAAAATGATCCACGATTTGTAAAATAAAGTACCTATGGAAAATATCTAAACCTAAAAAACTAAACTTGAATTTAAAAAATTGGTTTTTTTTTATTTAGTTGAAATTATGAAAACTAAATTGTGATATATTTGCCGAAAAGAGAGTATTTTTATTAAAAATAGTATGTTTGTCAAAATCAGTGTATTTGTCCAAAAATAGTATATTTGTCAATTTTGCACGTTGGATTTTAAAATTAGAAATGAGTTTTTTGGTAATGTTTGTTGAAGCCCAGTAAAAATGACAAAAAGTTGTGCAACAAGTTCGGTAAACCTATAATAAGTTCAAAAGGTATACTAATGTGATGTGCAAATATCTTTGTGCCACTTAAGATTTCTCTTACATAAAACGCAAGTACGTGATGAGTAATTTGACGAAAGAACTAACATACTTTGTAATTTAATCTATAAAAGACTGCTTTTGTTTAAATTAATATTTATTATTTCAATTATTTATTATTATTTGTTATCTTGTTTTCTTACAAAGTACATTTTTGTTGAAATGATTAAAAACAATTATATATTATTTTGTTTTATTAGGTTCATTCGAATATATCTCGGAATATATAATAAACTTTATTTTTTAATTAATTTATTTGACCGCAATTACCATTTACAATTTTATTTACTCATTATCACAATTCGTGTATTTAAAAATTATTTCCATAAAAACCTTAATGCTACAAAAAATTAATGGAAGTCTGATCAATTGGAATAAAAAATTGGAGATAAATTGAAATGAAACGCGTAAATTTATAGACGTATTTATATCTAGAATATTCATTGAAAGGTTGCAAAAAACTTTGTGTCATATTTTGAATCAATATGTTGATGTAAAAATACTCTAATTGATTTATAAAAAGTTATCTTTTTTTATAAATACGAAGGAGACAACAAGGACCTTGATATAGAATTTACAGTCATGATGTTCTGCTCTTTAGTCAAAAAAATGACCAAGGATAGAATTTTTCTGTTTTAAAATATAGCCTGAAATTCAACTATTTTAAACTTTGAATAATAGAACATTTTTTAATCATCTGGGAAGACCAGTTAATCACTTTGGTTCTTAAAAAAAATCCATATTTACTGTATTTATACGTAGACAGTATTTATATACGAAATACGATCTATTTATACTATTCAAATAATTTGTAATAATCGATTAATGTTTATATATAGATTAAAATTTCGACTAATATCGATTGAAATTCAGTTTTATTAAAATTGCAATTTGGACCATTTGATGAGTTAAAATTAGAATTGTTTATAGTTTTTATACAGTTTTAACGACCAGGAGAATTTATTTTTTTGATTTTTGAAAATTGTCGATCGTTTGAAATTAAAATCGATTAAAATTTGAATTGATGTTTAAAATTGGGATCTATGCAAATTTAAATTGAATAAAGTAAATAAAAAGTAATAAGTAATAAGTAATAAGTAAATAAAAACGAATTTATGAATGAATTTTCAATGAATTGAAATTTAAATAGATTGAAAGTTCGGTAAATTAAAATTTAAGTAAATTAATATTTCAATGAATTACATTTCGAATCGATTACAATTTTAATTAATAAATATTTTGATCAATAAAAATAAGAATTGACTGTCAATCGTTTCAAATTTAAATTGTTAAAAATTTGGTTCGAATTAAAATTACAATCCATTCAAATTTAAAGCAAATTGAATAGTTTAAAATTTAGCTAAATTTAAATTTAACGAAACTGAAATTGAAATCTAAAATTTCGGTAAATTAAAATTTGAGTAGATTTTTGAATTTTGGATCGAATGAAAATACCGTTTAAAATCCTGATCGAAATTCGGATAATTTAGTATCAATTAATATTTCCAATAGATTAAAATTCGAAGATATTAAAGTTTCAATACATTGAATTTGAAATTGGTCAAAATTCTGGTAAATTAAAATTTAACTGATTTAGAATATAATAAATTAAAAAGTACATAAATAAAATACTTAAGTACATCTTACATAAACACTAAAGAAAGAAATTCTCGTTTAAAACTATTTTCTCACATTCATAATAATATGAAATGGATGTTACAAACATAAATAAACATGTACAAAATATTCTTTTCATATTCATAGTTAGTTTCATGAGTGAAAGTGTTTGTAAATGCATAGATAAAAATAACAAAGAGACATAGAGATAAAGAAAATCGAAAGCGTAACGAAAGTGATTCAAATAGATGATATTGATATTAAATTTTTTTTGTTAATTATTAACTTTGATTAACAAGATTACAGAAGTAAAATTTTTGAATTTTCAACTTTTTTTTTAGTTATAAATATGGAAATAGAGGATATGGAGGATATGGAGGATATGGTGGTTATGGTGGATATGGTGGACATGGTTACAGAAAGTTTTATCCTTCTTATTCTCAAAACTATTATTGGAAAAGACCCTATTATAATACCGGATATCCAAGCAATTCCGGATGGACTGGATATAATTATGCCAGTGCAAGTGCTGGAAGTTATGGTGGATACAACAATGGGGGGTAAGTTGACCCAAAATAATTAAATATTCATTAAAACATCTAAAATGATTAAATATTAATTTTAAAATTTACATCTAAAATAATCAAATATTATTTTAAGATACTACTACTGAAGAACGAGGACGAGAACTATTTTAAAAAAAGACCAAAAATTTACGAAATGAGATGAAATTCTAAAATAAACATAATTATTGTAATATAACTAAAATTAGAATAAAAAATTATGAGAATAATAAAGAGTAATAAAAACGTTACGAGAATGAAAATGAGAGAAAGATCTAAATTTAAGTTAAAAAAAATTCCATTTCAAGAACTGTTAACATTATATGGAGTGGAAAGAATTTACGCTTAAATCTTTTTGTACAGAAATAAAATTTTTCTTGTAAAAATGTGAGAAATTATTTTTGCAAAAAACTCACCTTCCTACGCTCTATATTTAATAATAAAAATACTTTTAAAAATAGCTTTTCTCGTATTTAATTTATTTCTATAAATACTGATTAAATCTACATAATAATACGATTCGCATAGTAATTCGCCGGAAATTATAATATTTTTTCTCCTGCGAGAAAAAAAGTGGTTGATATTTTTTTTCTACGAACATTTATACTTCATTTAAAACTTGTTAAATCTTAATAATTAATGATAATAACAGAGGTAATATAGGAGTGTAATAATGCGCAACTAATAGTCGATGATTTGATTATGAAAGTATCCTGTAAACAAGTGTGAATAGTGTATGACCTTGAGACAATAAAAAATTCCAAGTTCCGGTATTGTATAAAATTTTGGTAATATTAAAATATTTTTATACAAAAATTTAATGTTTATGTCAAGATTAAATTTTATAATTAGTTCTAAAATAAATTCCAAGAATCCAGAAGACTCCCCTCCAAAAAAAAAAGAAGAATTAGTTTATTCATAAAACTAATTCAACATTTTTTATTAAAAATTTTAATCTTCTAACTTTATATTAAATCAGTTGATAAACAATATTTCGTTCAATTTCATAAAAGATTATACAATTATTTTAATTATTAATTTATTATCCGGAAAATTGTAATTTTCTTCGTATTAAGTTTTTTGATGGTTGCGTAAGTATTTGTAGAATAAAATGTGTTTTCAAGAGTTTCGCTTCATTATACTAATGATATATATATAAAATAAGTCCAAGTGGGAAACAGGATTTACACATTATTTAAAAGTGTATTTAAAGCCATCAAGCGATTTTTACTTTCAGTTAAATTTCAACAGAGTGAACCTTCCTGAGTACATCATGAAATTGTTTTTCGTGGAAAATTTAATTTTTCTTATAACAGCAGTGCACAGTTTTCCATTTTCACGTCCCAGTAAGTATTTTCTTTGCCTCTAATGTTATCTTATATTTTATTCAAAAGCTTTCTTTAGATATTTTCCTTTTTCTTATTAAAATATTTTTTTTAATTCTCTTACTTTTTAAGTAAATTCAATTTTTTTTCTCAAGCTCGTCACGATTATCCTCCTTTTGAGCCTTATCCACTCGATGCTGCCGGTAAATATGCAAAACAGTTGTTTATAGATTTATACACAGTTATTTTGGTTCTAATTAGTAATTCAAATTGGATATAAAATTAATACATATTTTATCAACCCAGTCTCTTCAATTTTTTTTTATTTAAAAACAAAATTGTATTATTAAAGTGTACAAACTATTTCGATGCAAAATTATATTCACAAATGAGTGAGAATATTTAAACATTAAAAGAGATGGGAGAAAAAATTAAAAGACTTTTTTTATTTTTATAGTAAAAAAAATTATTCCAAATCTAGATTTTCATTTTCAATTTATTTTATTTTAATTAGCCAATTCAGGTGCAAGTGCATCTTCACAAGTTGAAGGTTTCGGTGGTTCTCGAAAATTTGGGATACAATATCCTGATGAAATGAATACACATTTTCACGGAAATCATTTTCATCGAGGAGAGAATGAAGGTGATTATATCCTCTCAATTTTTAAATGTCGATGAAAATTGATTTATTAAAATTGTAATTAAATTACGATAAAATAAAATTTTGATTGATTCAAGTTTGGGATTACAATGCCGGATCTAGACAATTGTAAATCAGTTATAAACAGTTTTAATAACCAATTTTTAACAAAAACGAGTTTTAAACAATTTCTAATCATTTTTAGATAGTTTTAATTAGTTTTGAAGCATTTTTAAATAATTTTAAACAAGTTGTAAAAAATTTTTAAAAATCCTGACTAATTCTAAATATTACCAAATTAATCCTTAATTTTTTAAAATAGTCCCTAAACAATCTAATTCCAAAGAATGTTAGCAACTTTTTAAGAAAGTTATGATTTTTTTGAGCTTAAATATTTTTTGAACTAGTTCTTAAAAGTTTTATACTATTTATAAACCGTTTTAAACAAATTCTAGACAGTTTTACACAAGAATTAAATGTTAATAAATTAGTTTTGAACAGTTAAACTACTCTCATAAATTATTTAAAAACAAGTTCAAACTGGTTTAAAACTGCTTAAAATTGTATCCAAATAATTTAAAACAAGTTTTAAACGGTTTTAAGTAGTTCTAATTAATTCTAAACAGTTTAAAACTAGTCCTTAGTTATTTTAAACAAAGTCTATACAATTAAGAATAATTTAAATTAGTTTTTATAAGTTCCAAACAGTTTTAAACAAGTTCTAAATAGTTTTGAGAAGCCTTGACTAATTAAAATTATTCTAAATTGTTTAAAATAGTTCTAACTTGTTTTAAATAGTCCTTATTAGTTTTAATACATTTCTAAAGTGTTTAAAAAAAAATTTCTAAAATAGTTTTAACTGGTCTTAACTAGTGTAGAACTTATTTAAAGTAGTTGACAGTTTTAAATTAAATTTTAACTGTTTAATATAGTTCTAAACAGAATTAAATCAGTTGTGCAAGATTTCAAAAAGTTTTTGAAAAAATTTAGATTTGAGATTAAATAGCGAAATTTGGAATATGCTAAAACAGTTGGAAACTAATTCTAACTAGTTCTAAACTAGTTTTAAACAATTTTTTATAAGTTCTAGACTAGTTTTAAATAAGTTCTAAACTAATTTTAATTAATTCTTAAAGAAAGGCACCGGTGAATTTTCAACATTTCATATAAATCGCGTTGTTTAGAAGTGCCAAACTTTTTTCCAGCAACGTTTTGAATTTAAAATTATCATACAGTGATAAAATTAAAAAATAATTTTTTCGGCGGGTCTTAAAATTTACAATTTTTGTTAAAATCAAAAGTTTTTTAAATCCATACGTAATTTTGTTCAAAATTGTAAGAAAAGCCCGTAACAAATTGACGTTAAAAAATTGAAAATTGTAGAAGAAGAATTTTAGGTGCGACAAAAAAAATTTCAACTTGTTACTGAAGGTTGTCAATTTTTTTTTTTTTTTTGCATAATTTTGGATCTAAAATTACAGTATATTGTTAAAAATTAAAAAAAAGTTTTTTTTTTAATAAGAATTTTTTAATATCCACGCGTAATTTTGTTTAAAATTGTAAAAAAGCCTGTAAAAAAATTGTTGATAGAAAATAGCAAAAATTGTGGAAAAAGACAGATTTATAAATTTTTTTATTTTTTCGAAAATAAAATTTTTAAACATTTACAAATTTTCATTTTTTTATTTAAAATTAATTAACTAAATTAAATTACTAAATAAAATTATTAAATTAATTAAATTATTAAAAATTAAAATAATTTTATATAACCAAATTAAGCTAGAAAAAATTGGCACCTCTAGGCGTCATAAATTTGGTTGGGTTAAAATTTCACTCCACTTAACAAGTTTTCAACTGTATTAAAAAAGTTTTTAACTAGTTTTAAACAGATTTACATATGTTTTAGACTAGTTTTAAACGGTTTTAAATAAGTTCTAGATTAGTTTTAAACTAGTTTTAAATAAGTTCGTAACTGGTTTTAAACAGTATTAAATAAGTTCTTAAATAGTTTTAAAGAGTTATCAAAAAGCTCTAGACTAGTTTTAAGCGGTTTTAAATACGTTTTTAACTACTTTTAAACTGTTTTAAATGAGTTTTTAACTAGTTTTAAACGGGTTTAAATAAGTTTTAGACTAGTATGAAACAGTCAAAATAAGATTTAAACTAGTTTTAAATAAGTTCGAAACTTATTAAATAAGTTTTCAACTAGTTTTAAACTGTGTAAAATAGATTTTTAACTAGTTTAAAATGATTTTAAATAAGTTTTAGACTAGTTTTAAACAATCCAAAATAAGATCTAACCTGGTTTTAAACTGTATGAAATAAGTTTTTAACTAGTTTTAAACTGTATTAAAAAAGTTTTTAACTAGATGTAAACGGTTTTAGATAAGTTCATAACTAGTCTTTTCCCGATTTTTTTAAGGAAACCAAATGACGGTATTTTATTTTAAATTTTTGCATGAAATTAACCTAAATTTAAGAACATTTCTGAATGTATTTATTAAAAAATGATAAAAATTATGAAGTTATACTCTCTAAATCTGAATTAGTGGTTTTCTACTAATGAATTAGCGAAAATTGAGCTACTATTAAAATAGTAAGAATTTTACTAATTTTTAGTAGAAAACTACTAAGAATTAGTAGAAAACTACTAATCTTGTAGTAGAAAACTACTAATTAAATTAGTAAAAAAATCTACTTTTTTGAAAAGTAAAGTTTGACTATTTCAATTAGTAGTTTTCTACTATGTGAATTAGAGAAAAATGAGCCATGAATTTCACTAATTCATAGTAGAAAACTACTAATTCAGATTTAGAGAGTAATAAATTTATTCGCGCTCCTAAAAAAAAAGTTTTTTTGTGGTGGACATCATAAGTCCCGAGAGGATCATCTAAAATCAAAACACCAAAAAATTGTCGTTAATAGATTAGCTTCTTTAGTACTTGAGCGAAACACATTTGAAAAAATTCTTTTTTTAATTTTTATAGCACTTTGAAGTAAAAATCGTGATTTTTGGTTAAAAAATGGGTTATTTTTATTTTTCTAAACAAATTGTAAACGTTATTAAAAAAAAGTCTTCCGCTCAAGTACAAGCTAAATATATAAAAGATGTGCAAGAAATTACAAAATGATTGGTGCGTAATTTTTTAAGATATAGTGTCCACCGGTCCACCTACTCTGAAAATGTGGTTTTGAGAAAAACGCGTTTAACCTTCTCGATATGGCAGAGGTTTGAAATCAGAATTTGATGTTCAAATCAACTTTTAGAGAGTAAATAATTCAGTAATAAATTCTTAAGAAATTTTTGAGATTGATATCAACATCAAATTCTGATTTCAAACCATTTGAAATTTTAAGACAACATTTCGAAGATGCTGTATTTTAATAAAAAAAATTTCCAAAAATCGATTTTTTCAATTTTGTGACTGCCTAATATGCCCCCTTAAATGAGTTTTTAACTAGTTTTAAACAGTTTCACTGCAAAAACTACTGTTTTCTAAGTGTCTTATTTTAAGACATTTAGGTGTCTTTATTGTATCAAAGACGCCATAAGTGTCTTAAAATGAGACATTTTATGCGTCTTAGACACTAAAATGTCTTAAAATAAGACACTTAGAAGACATCAGTTTTTGCAGTGTTGAAATAAGTGCTAGACTAGTTTTAAACAGTCAAAATAAGATCTAAACTATAGTTTTAAATAAGTTCATGACTAGTTTTTAACTGTATTAAACAAGTTTTCAAATAGTTTTAAACTCTATTAAATAATTATTAACAAGTTTTAAACTGTTTTAAATAAGTTCTAAACAATCTTAGTCCAGTTTTAAACAGTCCTAAATAATATCTAAACTAGTTTTGAACTGTTTTAAATAAGTGTTTAACTAGTTTTAAACAGTTTTAAATAAGTTCTTAACTAGTTTTAAACGGTCGTAAATAAGATCTAAATTAGTTTTAAACTGTATTTAAAAAGTTTTAACTAGTTTTAAACTGTATTAAATAAGTTCATAACCTGTTTTAAACTATATTAAATAAGTTCTTAACTAGTTTTAAACCGTCTTTATTAAATTCTAAACTAGTTTTAAACTGTAATAAATAAGTTCTTAACTACTTTTAAACCGTCTTAAATAAATTCGAAACTATTTTTAAATAAGTTCTTTACTAGTTTTAAACCATTTTAAATAAGTTCAAGCTGCTTTAAATTAATTCTATACAGTATTTTACTATTTTCTAGTCTTTTAAATTTTGCAGGTATACCAGGTGTTTTTACAGATATTGTTTCTGGTGAAAACAAAGATTTTCCTTCTTTAGAAAATGGACAAAGTGGTGTACATAGAGGTGCAGCTGCGGCATCAGCAACTGCAATTGCAGGTTCCAATGTTGGACTTGACAGTAAAAATTCCATGTCCCAGGCAAAATCCGAAGCTTCGTCTAAAACAGCCTCTAGTTCTTCTCATGCAACTTCTATTACCTCTACCCACTAAATTTTCCACAAGAACAATATTAATATTTAATACGTTTCTATTTTAAAAATCAATTTCAAAACAATTTCTACATAAAATAAAATCGAATATAGGTACAAAATAGTAAAAAAAAAGAGTTGGTTAATAAAACACAAGTATTTAATTACGATTTTTTATTGCTATGAATACCGAAGATTCCTTTAACAGAGTATATCTAAAAGATACAAACACCCGACTTTCGGCGGATTTACAATATTCTACAACAAATCCTGTCAACATTAAAACACATCCAGTTCTTAGACAATAACGCACACGACTCTCCTCCAAACAAATGACTTTTCTACATTATAATATATTCAAATTTAATGTTAGTTTGTTATTCTGCTTTAATGATACGATCACAATTTTTCGAATTTGCGCTTTCAGTTCTATCAGTAATATTTTTAATCAAATATCAAAATTGAAACTGAATATTTTCGAGTTATTGAAAATGAAAACTGTGAATTAAACTTTATTGAAGGGGATTATAAATTAACGTCTCAATGATTCAATCATGAATTAAATTTTCATGTATGAAATTTAGTTATATCACAATAATTTCTTTTTTATTTATTATTTATTTCCTAATAATTACTGTAATAATTTAAATGACAATATTTAATAAATAATTATTAAAATCAATAAATTAATTTTACTAAACTTATATTCTGAACGTGACAAAAGAATTTCGTTTACTGAATACTTTGCGAATTTCGATAAATATAATATTTTATCTGCATGCGAGGCAGGTATATAGTGATGCCTTTTTTTCAAAAATAAAGTCAAAAAGGAGACCACATTTCTGTGAGAGTTCAATACAAATAAAATATTGCAGAAATTTGATTTTTTCGTTTTATTCTCTTTCTTTTTAGATCCCTGAATACGAAAGACCGTATTTCACGATCCTGTGAAAAATACGATATCCCGCGTATTTTATAAAATACATATTTACACCAGTAACTCTAACATCAACCATTTAACAACATGTAAATATTTATAAATCTCTCTCTGTAATGTAAGATTATAAATTTATCCGCTCTCAAATTCGTTCGATTATAATAGCTGAAAATTCACAGCGGAAGTAGTTCTTAAAATAAAATAATTTTGCTGAAAATGATATAAATAGTGATTATAAAGTAAGTCATATATATTTTTCAATTATGAAACAATTATTAAAAAATGCGAAAAGAAGCATAGTTATGGAAAAATTATATATATTCAATTAATTAATATTAACATACATATTTTGATATTTGATTTTAAGAGGAATAACACTGCCACAGAATTTATTATGTATAAAAATTAACACTTTTATATCAGTTATCTCAAATTTATAAAAAATAATATAAAAATTAACATTTTCATAAATATTTCGGTATTTTTAAAATTCAAATATCAACATCTGCATAAATAAAATTTCTTTTATAAAAGTGGACATTTTTTTATTTTGGAAAATAATACAAAATCAAAATTTTTAACTCTTTCTTTTTCAGAAAAAAGTTATTTTTAAATGTTGTTCAATGTTTATTTTCGAGCATCTAAATTCATTATTTATATGTAAATCTCATTCTTTCAGTACATTTAAGTGTAAACAGGTACCTACGAAGAATGTGAGCGACAAAGAACTATATATATAAATATATAGTTCACCGGTTTATGTTTGTCATTAAATCGTAATTGTCATCAGTGTAAAAATCACTTTTTTCTTATTAATTTTTCATCATAAATTCATCAGAGTGATTTTTTTCTTTTTTTCTTAACAATTTTGTTAGACTTGTATCATTTAAATTTCATCTTTACACTGATTACAAAAAACACTTTACGACGATTCTGTTTAAAAATTCTTATATCAACAATTGAACTAGAAATAGATTTGAATTCTTAATTTAAAGTTGACAGTGGGAAAGGCAATGATTAAAGAATCTACATTTCCACCTTAATATTTCTGGCACCAGTCACAATCCAAATTCGTAACTCTATTTTTGGTAATAAACATTCCTTTTTTTCAAGATTGTCACCTAATTTGTCGAGTAGTATATTGTGAGACGTCGAAAGACTGAAAAGTGACGTGTCTGCAAAAAACTTTCCGAAATACTTTTCCAATATTTGAATATCTAATTAAAAATTATATTTCGAAATAATCCCCAAATTTCAGTCAAAAGTTCGACCTTTTAATTAATTTTCTGGCTGACATACACTGCAAAAACAAATGTCAACAAATGTCTCAAATATGGGGACACAAGACACATATTGTGTCTCACTCTGAGACATATGCGTCTCAAAGTGTCTCATTTTGAGACATATTGTCCCAGCAATTTTTACAGTTTAAGCACAAAATTTGTAATCAAATCAAAATTTTATATTTTTTCTTTACGCACATTTGCATAAAGTCATGAAAAAATCGTCATCTTAAAAACATTTTATTGTCGAGACGATCGTGATATTGATTTTAAAATGGAATTCCATTGTGTTCTTAAAAATTAGCCTCAAATAAATTGTGAGCTTATAAAAAATATACCTGTAAGTCCGACAATATTTTTGTACAGATTGAGCATAATTTAATTATGAAGTAAATCACACTTTTTCTAGCACATTTTCTTTTAAAATCAACAAAAATCTACGAAATCTACACAAATATTTAAAATAAACTAATATTCGTATATTTAATTTATTCCTTTTTTAATTTAAGATTTTTGTTATGCAATTTTAATTTTTTTTACAATATTTATGCAATACAAAAGCATGACTGTTGGCATTTCAATTTTTCTACTTATTTTTAAATTGCGAAAACGTAGTAAAGAAAAGGTTAGTAGAGTAAATGTACCTATTACTGCGAATGACCCAATTACTGCAGTTTTTGAAAAAAGTTATTATGCGCTATTTAAGAGTAATATAATTAATTTAAATTGATTGAAAAAATTATATAAAACCTTCCAATTGCCAATAAAAATTAACATTTCAATTATTAATTATTTAATTATTCAAGTTTAAATTACAACTTACCGCAGTAATTGAAACATATATGCGTTTGTATTACTGCTGACACAGAGGCAACATAAACCTAACCTCCAAATAAAAGTTATTCTCGCCGCAGTAATTGAAACACAGTAATTCATACAGGTCCGTAATAATATCAGCACAGAGTATTTTTTTTCTAAATTCGTTATTTTTAAGAATAAATAGTTTATTTTTATATTTTAATTAGTGGTTTCTACTTCAATAGATGACAATGGTGCTTTCAAAATCAACCAAATGTTTATCTTTTATTTATATTTATCTTTTTTTTCAATTTTTTCACCAGACTTGGATTTCATATCGCAGTAATTGGTACATTTGCCCTATAACCAGAAGAAATTTTTGATTTGAAAAAATGTTTTACTCAAAGAAATGTTAAATTAGAAGAAAATGTTGATTTAAACGAAATTTCTTTCTCTCTAGGATAAAATAAAAAAGAATGATGATGATCGAAATGAATTAATTTTTAGAAAATTGATACGAACTTGTAGTAATAGACACGTACAAAAGGAAGCACGATCGTTCGACGATTAAGCAAATGCCACATCGTCACCATGATTGTAATACACCTTTACAAGATAAGAAATCGTCGACAATTATTGACACGACGAGCTTTAAAAAACACGAAAATTTTAGGCCGATAGAAAAGGGTAACTATATATATACCTATTTATTATGTAGATACTCTCGAAGCGAGTTTAATAACTAATGGCTATTTATTATGTTAATGCCTATGTCGTTTTCGTTTTAATTTTTTTCAATAATTTATCTTCATTTTATTATATATATTACATGTCATGTTTATCGTGATATAATTACACTTATGTTAAAACATTGGAATTTTCTACTCAACTGACCAGCAGTGACAATAAGTGTTAAAGATTTATCATTTTTACTTCTGCTTTTATACAATACTCGAATAATAATATTGATTATCGTATTATAATGAATTTTGATTCTATAGTGAAAACTTTTACCTGTTTTCTATATCTTTATCTAAAATCATAATGATACTTTCATTTTTTCTGATTTATGGAACAAGTGCGACTAAAACTGTTTTGATCTCGTCTCTATAGAAGAAATTTTTCTCGAAAAATAACTTTTGTTTATTTATTCAATAAAAATGAATAAAAATGGCATTTATAAAGGAGGTAGTTTGATGTTATAAACACAATCCTACTTGAACTTTAATCAATACTTAATGATAAATTATAAATTTTTAAAATTATATAACTCTTTCAAGTTGTTACATATTTTTTTTCTATTCTAGAAAAATTGAATGAAATGAGTAAAGTTATAGAATTAAGAATTTAGAAAATAGTTTTTATACTCATTTGAAATTGGATTTAAACAAAACAAAAAAATTGTAATTACCCTACAGAAGATACGGAGAGGATTTTTTGCCTACTGCATAGTCAGGGATTCGACAGACAGAGACATGGAAGCGTGACGATATACTTGAGGACCAGGAGTGGATGGAACCTCTTCTATTCTCTCCAAGTCATTCGCAGCTCCGGCACTGTTTTGCTTGTTCAATCGTGGAACTGTTCTCTGAGTGTGTTGGTCGGGAACTATTATCGCTGGCTCATCTGCACGATCCAAGCTGAATTGTCTTTTTAGTAATCGACAGGCGGAATTTTTTCCTAAAAGCAAAAAAGAATTTTCTACTTCAAACGAGACGACTTTCCACTTGTATGAAATTGTTCTCGATTTTCTTGTTCCCTACTTTTTTTTACTTTTTTTTTTTCTTTAGAATTGAATTTTAATTAAAACTTAGAAACAAGAATGATTCTAAACGGACTTTAGACAAATTTTAAAGTCTAACTGACTCGAATTAAGGGAGTGTATAGGATAATGGGTAGATAAAAGTAGCATTTTGTTGGGAATTTTTTCAAAAGAAACTATTAACGTAGTTATAAGCAAACGTTGCTAGTCAAATTGATTTTTTTTTATGAGAAGGTAATCAGAACTACATTTAGATTTAGTTAATAAATATTAAAAACATCTTTTAAACTTGAATGATAAACTTTTAAAATGAGAAAATAATTAAATAAAAATAAGTGTGAAAAATAAACCTAATTTGATTACCGATGTAATTTTCATATGGTTTATAGTGGCAACGTTGCTTTTTTAAAGAGGTTAACTTCAAAATTACATTCAATTGTTTTGTACTAATAGTAAACATCAATTGTTTACAAATGTCAAACAAAGAGGTTAAAAATGAAAATTTTAAAATAATTTCTGAATCATTAAAAAAACGATATTTCCATATGTATAAACTTTCGATGAAACAAAAATAAAACTTGAAAAATTGAATTATTTATTTAATTTTTCTTTCTTATCTTGCGGTAAAATAAGTTAAAATTTAAATTTATGTAATCTATAAACTTTTAATTATTGAAATCTAGTTTTTCAACTTGATGCGTATGATTTATCCATTGGATGTTAAAAAAATTGTCACCAAAAAGATGTATTTTAACCTATACCTGTGTAAAAATAGTGACTTTTAAACAATCATATCTCAGAAGATAAGCCGTACATTAATTTTATATTTTATAGAAATACGTATTGAACATTAAACTTTTTTTGCTGAAAGTTTTATTACGTTCTCTATGATTTCGATTTTTGAAACAACTACGTTAAAGTTTCTTTATTAAATGTTTTGGCACATATATGCACACCTTTTAAAGACTAAATCGTGAAATTTTCATTAAAAAATATTAAGAATTATCGAAGACCATTAAAAAAAACACTTTGCGGTGGACACTATAAGTCTTCTCAAAATCATCTGAAACATAAATTTTTGGTAAAAATGATTAATTTGGAAGTAAATCTAGGTCACATCGTTGGTCTTTAGTTAAAAATTTTTTTTTCAATTTTTGGTGCTTCGAAGTCAGAACTTCAAAATTCGACCTAAAACAATTTCGAAGTTCTGACTTAAAAGAAGCGCCAAAAATTGAAAAAAAAAATTTTAACAAAAGGACAAGGTTGCGACCTAGATTTACATCTAAATTAACCATTTTTACCAAAAATTTATATTTCAGATGATTTTGAGACAGTGTGCACCGCAAAGTGATTTTTTTTTAAATGGTCTCCGATAATTGGCTCTCACTCCGGTAATTCTCAATATTTTTTAATGAAAATTTCACGAAATATTTAGTAAAGATACTTTAATAGTTTCTTTTAAAAAAATTCTAAAAAAGTGCTATTTTTATATCCATTATCCTATACCTCCCCCCCCCCTCTTAAACTCTATTTGTGGTTAATTTTTGTCACTAAGAAAAAATTTAAATAAATTACGCATGTTTAAAATATAAAAAAACAAAGGTGGGAATTTTTGTTAATTTGTGTGTCGAAACTCAATGTCTAAAAAAAAGTTCAGGATCAAAATGAATGATGGGATCTCTTAGAGGGCAAATAAATGTAGAATAAGAAAAACATTATAAAATAACTTGTTGTGAAGAGATTTGAAATTTTAAGGCTTTTCCGGTTGTTTTTGCTTTCTCATTGAGGAAGCTTTCTGATCGTGAAAATTTTCGATTTTCCAAAAATAATTTTGAGCACCTTCTTTTATCGAAAAATAATTGTTTTCCACGCAAAAAATACAACTCAATGATTACAAAAATCATATTTCTCATCTCAAAATAAATCGATTGATCTACACGGAAAAAAATTAATCACAAAATTTTAAATGAGTTGAATTCCTAATTGCAGAGAATTAAAAATGTATCTAAATTAAGCATTATAATCAAACTTTTTATAATAAGTTATGCTTTATTTTGCAAAACTTTATGTCAGAAAATGACATTTTATGAAATCTCTAATTTAGAGATATGTTCATTAATCAACCTAGAAATATATAAAAAAAGTTATGCTAAAACTTATTTTATTATTCGAAAAAGTTTAAAAATGTTTAGTTTTTGGGATATAATGAAGATTTGACTGAATTTAGATCGACGTTTTCATTAATAAATTTGCTTTAAAAAATAATTATTTTTGTCGAATACTTTTAAACAAAACGTTTTACTATTTCTTTTAAATTTTTAAACACATACATTCTAAGTAATCCTTTTGCTCTAAATTTCAATAATAACTTAAATTCTATTCGTAATGGGCTATATGCATAAAATAAGGAATTATACAATGTGTAACATTAAATTACTTTATTTCTTATTCTAATAATAATATTAAAACTTTGTACCAAAGAATTGAAAAAATAGATAAAAAGCATAATAATTGGGAATGTTGCTGCGATGCATTGGCTGGATCAGTCATTTGCTTTTTTTATTGGAGTCAAATTTTCTGAACTGGACCACCTAAAACTGACTTTTCAAATTTGATTTACTTCTATACATAATTTATTACAGCCAGGTAGTACAAAAACATTCCTGGAAAGCTTTTTTAAAAATTTTAATTTTTCAATTAGTTATAAACAATTAAAGTTTAAAGCACCTTTTTACGAAATTGTCAATTGCTCAGCTGTTTTTTGATAAAATTGAATAATATTTGGTAGAGACATAAAAAAATAGTGCCTCTATTAATCACGATCAGAATTTTAAAAATTCGTAATTATTTATGCAAAATAAATTGTTAATTAATTAAACAATTGCAATTTTTTACAACTTCTGGGGCAGGTATGAAAAAAATTCAAAAACAGCAGAAATCTGTGTTTTCTGCACTTTGATTTAAAAAAAAAAAAGTTTAGTACCTTTGAAAATTGAGCAAATGGCGTAATTTTAAAGAGCGGCGTCCAAGCATTCGAACTGCCGCGGCCGCTGCGCTGGCGCTGCCGCCACAGTGGGGCAAAAAAAGCGTCCGTGGAAAAATTAACATAGCGCCCAGAAATATTACCCAATTTAGATGTATTTTTTTTTAAATTAAAGGTAACAAAATTCTGCATAACACCCCTTATTTTACTTTTTGAAAAATAGTTGTTTTCATTTATTTATTAAATGTTAAACAGGAAAAAAAATCTTTTCTTATTAAAACCAGTTTAAGTTTTTATTAAACGCATAATTTATATTAACAAGAGCAACATTTTTTGAAGTAATTATTTTAGAACAACTTCTAATAATAAGCTAATTGTTTAAAAAATGTTTGTATAAGTTATAAACTAGACAATCTTATGAACAATGCATTTTCTTCATATCGTTATAAAGAAGTTAATAACATTATTTCTAAATTTTTCTCATGATTAACGGGATGACAAGTTATTTTTAATTTAATTAATTTTTAGGTTTATTATTGTTGAAACAAACATTAATTAAAAAACTACTTTTACTTTTTTTTATTTAATTGACAAATTTCTTGTTTACTTTTGAAGTCGTTTTAGTATTTATTTCTTTCGATACTAAATTAATTTCATAATTTTTTGTAAAATTTAAGAACTATTCTTTATTTTCATTTTTATTATCAATTTTATAAAGAATTTTTATATTTTATTTATCTTTTTGTTTTATATGTTTTGAATAATTAATATACATGCTCTCTAAATCTGAATTAGTTAAAAATAACTAATTTGAAAGAAAAAACTCAGTCACTAATTCAAATAATTATATTTCTACTAATCATTTAGTAAAGAATAACTAATTATTAGTCAAATTCATTTTTAGGTTTTGTCAAAATAACTAATGTTTTAGTAAAATTCTGTTTACTAATTCAATTAGTCGTATTTTAACTATTTATTAGTCAGGTTTTTACTAACAATTAGTCATTTTTTTACTAATAATTAGTTATTTTTAACTAATTACTGAAATATAAACTTTGGCACGATTTTACTAATTATTAGTTATTTTTAACTAATTTAGATTTAGAGAGTGTAATGAAATTATACTTTTATTATATAAATTATAATAGCTTTTAATTTTGTTTTTATTTTACCTCTATTATTCGAATGTAATTGTTATTTAATTTAAGCATAAAAGTCTAATTCCAAATGTTTAAACATGTTTGACGATAGCTTTAAATAAAAAAAATCATTTTATTTTATAACTCAAATGTCTTCATTAATGTAAAACCGTCGTTTCCTTTTTTAAAAATTGTTTGTATTTTTGATAGGTAAATATCAAATTAATCAATACAGGAAATTTGTTAATTAACGTTTGTTTAAACAATAAGAAACCTGAAATTATCTGCAGCAATAATATTGTACATTGTGCACAAAATTTCATTAATTTTGAAAATAGGAACCGGAAAAAAAAATTGTTTATAAAATTTGTTTATAAATTAACAAAATAATTAATTTATAATAGTTTTTCGTAAATTTAACCACTAATTAGTTACAAATATTAAAGAACAGATGGATTTAATTTGCTAAATATTAAGAAAACCAACGAAGAAAACATATTTCGTCTACAGTCTAGTTTATAACATATACAAACATTTTTTAAACAATTAGCTTATTATTAGAAGTTGTTCTAAAATAATTACTTCAAAAAATGTTGCTCTTGTTAATATAAATTATGCGTTTAATAAAAAATTAAACTGGTTTTAATAAGAAAAGATTTTTTTTCCTGTTTAACATTTAATAAATAAATGAAAACAACTATTTTTCAAAAAGTAAAATAAGGGGTGTTATGCAGAATTTTGTTACCTTTAATTTAAAAAAAAATACATCTAAATTGGGTAATATTTCTGGGCGCTATGTTAATTTTTCCACGGACGCTTTTTTTGCCCCACTGTGGCGGCAGCGCCAGCGCAGCGGCCGCGGCAGTTCGAATGCTTGGACGCCGCTCTTTAAAATTACGCCATTTGCTCAATTTTCAAAGGTACTAAAATTTTTTTTTTTTTAAATCAAAGTGCAGAAAACACAGATTTCTGCTGTTTTTGAATTTTTTTCATACCTGCCCCAGAAGTTGTAAAAAATTGCAATTGTTTAATTAATTAACAATTTATTTTGCATAAATAATTACGAATTTTTAAAATTCTGATCGTGATTAATAGAGGCACTATTTTTTTATATCTCTACCAAATATTATTCAATTTTATCAAAAAACAGCTGAGCAATTGACAATTTCGTAAAAAGGTGCTTTAAACTTTAATTGTTTATAACTAATTGAAAAATTAAAATTTTTAAAAAAGCTTTCCAGGAATGTTTTTGTACTACCTGGCTGTAATAAATTATGTATAGAAGTAAAGCAAATTTGAAAAGTCAGTTTTAGGTGGCCCAGTTCAGAAAATTTGACTCATTGTGTATTTTCCAATTATATCACAGAATTAGAGATTTCTAATATTGTTTTTAGGCATAAGAATATGTATTCTTTACAATACTAATATTTTAATCTGATATATATATCCATATTTTAATTTTATAGATTTTATTACATTTTACTTTTGTTTTTAGAGATGATTTATCCTTGAATTTCATATTAAATATCATATTTGGATATTAATTTTTTTCCGTGTATATTAAGTTTATATTTTATCAAAAATTCGTAAAATAATCCAAGTTTATTCATTTCTTTTTTTTTTTATTTAAGGAGGTTCTCTCCATTGGCTGATAAACTGATTTGATAAAATTCTGAAAAATCCCATTGTACATTTTTTTTAAAAAAAAAGTGATTAGCTAGTAAAAATTGGTCATTTTCATCCAATTTTAAGAAATAATAGCTTTTTTGTTCTTTGAGATATTCTCCACAATTTTATTTGTTTGATTTTGTTGGATAATATTATCTCTTTATAATTATAAAATCTAACGAATAAAATTGTAGAGAATATTTGAAAAAGAGAAATGAGCTGTTATTTGTAAAAATTTGATGAAAATTACAGATTTTAAATAGATTTTTAAAAAAACACAAGTTTTGCATCAATCGGATTTTTTCTGAAAAGTGTACTCAAAATTTTGTAAAATTATTTTTTAATAATATTTTTATTTTTCGTGAAAATGCACTTTCTAGTTTGAGATTATATCAATGCAGAGAACCTCCTCAATTTTTTTTTTTTTTTCAAGAACTTCTGCAATTAATTTTTATCATTATTAATTTATTACTTTTTCTATGACGAAGCAGATTTTTTTGCCTACGTGGAAATGTTACGTTCTAACTGTTCTTCTTTAGTTTTTACTTATTTTTCTTTATCTTTTAGTAATTTTTGCTTTCTCATAGAGGAAGTTTTGAGATCGTGAAAATTTTCTATTTTACAAAAATGATCTAAATCGACTCGGTTTCATCTGAAAAGCCAAAATTTTAATTCTTGATTTCTATAAAGTATAGAATTCATGAAAAATTTGTACAATAATTCATGATTTTTCAGTTTTTTTGACATTAATAATTCTTTTTCTTTCTTTATAATCTTTTTTTTAGCCATAGGTTCTTTCTTCTTTCTTTTTTTAAAAATCTATATATGTGTTTCCAATTTTTTATAAGTTGTAGTTTTTTAGTTTCTATAGTTATTTATTTAATTTCTAGTGTCGTTTTTTTACAGTTAAGAATTTTTAAAAATCTCTGCTCTTAATATTATAAGAATTATAATTTAGCTTCCTAATTTGAAAAGAATTCTTTGTCGGGTTACCTACATAGATTTTTACATTCTGATAGAAATTAATTGCTTCAAAATAAAATAATAACCAGTTATTCTGGTAAATTTTACCGAAATTGTCAGTCAAATTCTCCAACGGTTCTCAAAATTTTGAAATCGATATCTTCTTTATGTTAGAAATATATTTAGAAACAATAATTCCTTCACGTGAACCATTTCTCTTTAGTTTATTTTATTTATTTAATACATATATACGGTTCAGAAAATCCATTAATTAAACTACATATATCAATATATCAATAATATTAGCTAAAATACTAAAAAAAATTAACTAAAATAATAATTTTAGTGCTCATAAAATTAAAATTGTAATAGACCTAATGAAATTTTGTTGCAAAGAAAACATTTTAAAAAAACGAGGAAACAAATGCAGACTGTTAAGCCTAATAGCCATTAATAGATAGCTATATATTCATTTCTTTTTATTAATGACGAAAGGGTTGACAATTTTTATATTTAACATTTTTTAAATGTTCTAATTGTAGTTAAAATTTAACATTTAGAAATATTATTTTTAATAATTATATCTATCGTTTACTCAAAAATTCTATTCTTTATTCTTTGATCTGTGATTGTGCCATTAAAAAAGGTTAAAATGTAAAGCCATTCACGTTCAAATATGAAAAGTTATTGTTCTATTATCGTTAGCTTTAAATGCACACGATTCAAAAAGGTCTTAATTTATTCGTTTATTCATCAACAATACGCTCGTTGAAAGAAAAATAGAATTGCGTTATCGATGAAGAAGCAAAAGACGAAAATAACTATAATATTCTCTCTAAATCTGAATTAGTAAAAAATAACTAATTATTAGTCAAATTCATTTTTAGTTTATGTCAAAATTACTAAAATTTTAGTAAAATTCTGTTACCTTATTCAATTAGTCAAATTTTAACTATTTTTTAGTTATATTTTTACTAATAATTAGTCATATTTTACTTATAATTGGTTATTTTTAACTAATTGCAGAAACAAAAACTCAGGCACGAGTTTACTAATAATTAGTTATTTTTAACAAATTCAAATTTAGAGAGTTCGTTTATCGAAAAATATGGGAGCAACACTTTTTAAATAGTTGTCATTTAGTTTTAATTTTAGAGCACATCTTTTTTTTAACATGTAATACATCTTTTATAGTTAGAACTATCATTTGTCATAAGTTTAAAACGATTTCATCTTCTGCTGAAAAAATTATATTCACAAAAGTAAAAAAAAATATACCGAAAGTAACAAGTCAAATTTGATTATTGAAGTTTATGTATAATTTTTTATTTCACTAGAAAAATTATAAATATTAGAATTCAATTAGCTATTTCAGTTAAATCTGGTTTTAAAAAGATACTGATACTTTAAAACTATTTATAATATATTAATATTATACAGGTTTAAATCATGAATAACATGAAAAATATAAAATAACATCGAAAAATAGCTACATAATTACACAATTGAAAAGAAGAGTTTAAAAAATTAAACAATAAATATTAAATATAAACAAAATAATTGAAAAATTATAGAAATAACTGTTGGAAATAATTGCAAATTGAACAACTGGATTGAAAATCGAGAAAAAATAATTGAAATTGAAGAAAATAATAGAAAACTAAGGAAATAAATTGAAAATTTAGGATTTAAATTAACACTTGAAAAAATAATTGATAATGGAAAAAAAATTAAAAATGACGAAAATAATTGATAATTAGTAACAAAATTCAAAGAATGTCTAGATTAATACACAATCGAACAAAATAATTTTAAAAATCATAGAATAATAATTATAAAATTTTAAGATAATTGAAAATTGAAAAAATTGTAGGAAATAGTTAAAAAATGACGAGAATAATTTAAAAATTGAAGAAAATATGTGAGAAATGACGAAAATAATTGTCAGTTGAAAACAAAATTCAATAAACGACTAGATTAATAGACAACTGAAAAAATAATTGGATAAAGAAAACAATTGCAAATTGAAAAATTAAGAAAATTATAGGAATTAGTGTTGGGAATAATTGCACATTTAACAACTGGATTAAAAATCTAAAAAATATTTAAAATTGAAAAGAATAATTGAAAATTCAAGAAAGCAATTAAAAATTGTAAAATGGAATTAAAATTTAAAGAATATATACTTAAAAATTGACAAAAAAGTAATTGAAAAAAGCCGATAATTAATTAATCTAGTTAAAAAACAATTGAAAACTGAAGAATGGAAATAAAAATTAAAGAAAATAATTGAACAATTGTAATTAAAATTAAAGAAACTTAATGATAATCGAACAAAATAATAGAAAAAGGCGTTAATTTTTTAAAATTAAAGAAAATAATTGAAAATTGAAAAGTGGAATTTAAATTTGAAGAAAATAACTGAGAATTGAAGAGAATAGTTCAAAATTGAATAATTGAATTTTAAAACAATTTTTATGAGTGAAAAAAATAATTGAAAAATCCGAGAAATATTGAAGATTGAGGAATTAATTGAAAATCGCTAAAAATAATTGAAAATTAAAGATAATATTTGAGAATTGAAGAAAATAATTAAAAATTGAAGAAATAAATTAAAAATTAAAGAATTAAATGCACTGCAAAAACATGTTGTCTTAAATTGGACAAAAATGTCTTAAATTAAGATACTTTTGGTGTTTAAGACATGAAAAATGTCTTAATTTAAGACATTTTTGTACAATTTAATACACCTGTTTTTGCAGTGTGGAAATTAAATAAGTCTTGAAAATAATGCTGTCCTTAATTTAAACTGAGGCTTCTGTGAAAATAAGGGTGCTATTTTAATTTCAACTGATGTTTGTGTGAAAATAAGATCTTGATTCAGATGAATTTAAATTCATTTTTTAAATTCAGCTAACAGCTGCTGATTTTACAGATCAATTGTCTTGAACTCAGCAAATTTACCTGCTGATAATCACATTCTTTGCTTCTTAAATTGAGGTACAAAAATTGTATTTGAAATTCAACAATGGCTGTCTAAAAAATGTTGCGTCTTAAAATAAGACAGGTTTTCTGTCTTAAAATAAGACTTTCTTTTTGCAGTGTATCTAAGTTCTAAATTTGAGGTAGGGACAGAATTATTAAATAATAATAATCTCTGTAAACTCCTGAAGTTAATTAGTATTTATATTTATTCATCTTTTTCTGTCCACGTTTTAAAGTCTGAAGTGAAGTTAGTTAGTATTAATATTTATTCATCTTTTTCTGTCCACGTTTTAAAAACTGAAGTGAAGTTAGTCTTAGTCCCTGTTAATTTATTGATTTTGACTCTTTTTATCAGGAATTATTTTGAAATTTGAATTGAAAGAATAAGGTAACCTTTTTCGTTAGTGTCCTGTTGTGCTGGTTTTTAATTGTCATTTGTGTAAAAAAAAGTTTCAAAAAATGCTTTAAAAATTTATTATGGGTTTTGAAGAAGTTAAAAATATATAGACATGCAATTAATTTCCTAAATTTTCAGTTATTATCTAAAATTTAGATTATTGTCATCAATTTTCCTCTATATAACGATTTTTTTAATATTTTCTTTTGCTTAAAAATAAATTCTGCAATTTTTCTTGATATTCATCAATTTATGTTATTATATTGTTATTATATATAATGTTATTATATTAATTTAATTATATTCATTATTTTTGTATTACTTTTAAAAATGTCAATCATTTATCCGATATTGCAATTATTTTCTCCAATTTTTAGTTATTCTCATTTTCAAAAATTATTTTCTAAGACTTTTAAGAATTTTTCCAAAATTTTAATTGTTTTCTTCAATTTTTAATTATTTTCATTTGTTTTCATAATTTCACAAATTGTTTATTAATTATCGTAAATTTCAATTACTTTTAGCTTATTTCTTCAATTCTTTTCTCCAATTTTTAGTTATTTTTTTTTAATTGATTTCTAAGATCTTCATGAATTTTTTTAAAATTTCAATTATTTTTTCTTTATTTAAACAAAATTCTGTAGTTTTTTTTAATTATCACACTTAAATGTCATTCATGTTTTACAACTTATCATTGTTTGTATCATATTTTAATTGTTTTCAGCAAGTTATAAAATTTAAAAACATTTTTCAATTATTTTCCAAAATTTATTTCCTTCCATTTTCAATTCTTTAGATTTGTTTCATAACTTCAAAATTTTTTAACTATTTATCTGACTTTTTAATTATTTCATTATTTATAATATTTTTTATATTATTTTCTTCCATTTTTAATTAATTTTGTTCTTTTTCTCGTTCTTATTTATAATTGTCATAAAGTTTTTACTTATTTCTCTTTAATTAAAACTTGTTCTGCTCAATTTTAAATTATGTTTATCTTTTTTCATTTATTTTCTCTATTTTTTTTTTTTTTTTTTTTTTTTTTAATGAACTTCTGAAAGTTTTAAGTATTTTTCTCAAATTTTGTTTAACTTTCCTTTATTTAAAATATTTTATGTAATTTGTTTAATTATTTCCCAAATTTTAATTATTTTTTAAAATTTGAATTTATTTATCTCAATTTTTAACCATGTTTTTTCAATTTGCAATTATCATCTGTAATTTTTCATTATTCAATTTTGTTTTAAGTTACTTTTAAGATTCTCAAGTATTTTCTCAAATTTAAATTCTTTTCTTTAAGTTTAAAACATTTTTATGACTGTTTAAATTACTTTCCCCAATTTTTAATTGATTTCATTATTTTTTTTCAATTAATTTGCAAAATTTGCAATTATTTTGTTTAATTTCAATTATTTTTTGCAATTCTTTTTAATTGAGACAGTTGGTGCAGAAACCGCACAAGTCCACTTTTTTTCGAAAATCACTTTTTTATGGAAAATTTATCTTTAAATGAAGCTCTACGATCTAGTGAAATATTACATATGTTACGAAACTCTAAACCCTTTAAAATAAATAAACAAATTTTCGTTTCGTGCAGAAACAGCACAAGTCCATGATTCCAAGCTGCGCACAAAGATGCGCAATAGATGAAATAATATTAATTTATGATATTTTTAAAGTGTTTTAGACGTTGTTAAATAATTTATATAAAACAGTCTATATTATAAATAAAATGCACTGAAAGCGAGGCAGAAAACAATAACAGTGAATTATGTGATAATTGTTAAGAAAATGGTGGAAAGTGATTTTTAAAAAATGTTTATTATTTACAAAATGCTAATAAAAATTATCCAAATTAATAATTTTTAATAAATGTTACTGAAAATTTACTAAAACTGTGATACTTCACTTGATTCAATACATTTTCTGTGTTTTCCATTTCATTTTGTGCAGAAACCGCACAAGTCCAAAAGTTAATTTATTTTTTTATACCCTATATTAATTGAAATATAAATCAATCATATTGAATTTTTAAACTTATAGATTAGTAGAAAATAATACAAAACGCAGAATTAAAAAAAATTCTCACATTTACAAGAAAAACAGTTTTTATTGATTCTTGAACAATTACGATTTGTGGACTTGTGCGGTTTCTGCACCAACCGCCTCAATTCTAAAATATTATAAATTTTGTCCTAAATAAATATTTATTTTACTTATATTAATTGATTTTTAAATGTTTATTATTGTATTTTATAATTTCTAAAATGTATCGCGCCCTGGTGCGCGTTTTATTTTGCTAGTGAAAGAATAATTAATGAAAGAGTGAATGAATCTTGTGGATTGTTATTATTATTATTATTATTATTATTCTTATGATTATTAACATACCGTGATCGTTTGGAGAAAGGCATCGATAATGATTGTAAGGAGTGCTGAGGTCATCTTCATCAATGACACCAACTCTTCGATGTCTTCTGTAAGTTGTTCCTGGAACTGAGGCCAAAGAAGTCGTGGAAGCTCCTAGAAGAGCAGCAGCAACTTCTGCAGCGGAAACTGGAGTTGCCAAGTTCGTCTGATTGTCACCAGAAGTACTTTTAGTAATAGTAGCACTACTGTAGTCTGGAGTCTTTACAATGTCCTTGGACGTATCAGGGACGTCGCTTGATTTCAAAGAATAGCTGTACGTCAGAGTTCTTTCATTATGGACGGAAACCGCTACCTTTTTAGTATCCACTTTTTCAGCACTGGCGCATTCACTCACAGATATTTTTGCCGGCGACGAGGAATCTTGATCAGTTGTTAAATTTTCCGAAAAATTTTTTTCTTCAAAGCTAACATCTTCCGCTATTGGAGATGGATGCTGTGGACTTCCAGAAATCGTATCCTGATTCACCAAACTTCCCAAAATCAGAGTTTCCTCAAGTCTGCAACATTTTTTCTCGGAATATAATATACACGTAAATATTATTATTGATAGATTGAATACAAACGTCAAAAACGATTAATTAATCTAAATATGAATTAATTTCAGTTTTATTAAGTTCTAGTAATTTATTAAGTTTACCTTTACTTGGTGTAAACTAAACTGCTGTATTAATTAATTAAACTAATTTAACATATACTCAAGTAAATGTAGACATCATCCCTTTGTCTGACTAAACAGATACAACTACTACTGAAACCGTGGAGCAGCTTTAATTTTTAATTAGTATAAATCTAAATAAACGTTATATTCATAGAATTGTAATTCGGTTTAATTTACCGAAACAGTGAATGTGGATTTTAAACATCTCTGCGTCTGACTAAACACATGCCACTATTACTGAAAGTGGTTTAATTTTTCAGAAAAAGTTACACAAAACGGACTCACCTGTGATCCTCTCTGATTTAGCGGCAATGTAACAAATTAAACAAGTTAATAATCTGAAAATAAATATTAAAAGATTGTTGATATTCTGAAAAGAGAAATTTTCATTTTTATCCTAATGGGCATACTTCAAACCACTTTAAATATTAGGTATATCGATCATGAAAATATATACCTTCATCAAATTTTCGCATTTATTTTGCCCGTGCTTTATTGCTCGAATCAAATAAACCTCTTTCTCTCAAAGTAAATATAACAAATTTCGTGCTTAATACAAGTGTATGAAAAAAATTTGAAAAAGAGAGATACATTTTTAGTTAAAACAATATTCAAAAAAGGTTCACGAAATATTTTACAAATGCAGATAAAATTTGGAATTAAACAGAACTCAGGCAATTTGTCAATAATAAGTCTCCCAGAAACTCATACATTTTGATGAATTCTCGAAAAGCTTT
Organism: Ganaspis brasiliensis; assembly: GCA_037103525.1. Classification (NCBI taxonomy): domain Eukaryota; kingdom Metazoa; phylum Arthropoda; class Insecta; order Hymenoptera; family Figitidae; genus Ganaspis; species Ganaspis brasiliensis. Next base: position 2,779,694 of record JAZKLR010000535.1, on the reverse strand, counting down.
AAGGGGTTTTTCAAAATCATACTTTTTGCAAAATAAAAAGCGTAATATCTGTAGAATATTCATAAAGTTGCAAAAGTGTTGTAAAATGGATGAAAAGGAATAGAATAAATACATGAAGTTAAAAACAAATAACAAATAAAGTGAATAAAAAAATATGTATATATATTTATAAAAGAAAATAGAAAACGAAATAAATGAAATAAAATAAATAAAGTCATATAGAATAAATACGAAAAATGTATAAAAGATAATTCGCAAATATTAAGTTATTAAAAATATATTTTTTAAACCTACCACTAAATAATTTTTTTCTAGTGAGTCTAAATAAAATGTTAATCAAAATTTCAATAATTCTAAATGTTTTTGTGGATTTTAAATCTATATTTTTTCAACCTTAGGTATTTTAAAATAGAAAAGAAAAAATTGAGTTATTTTCTTTGTTGTAAAAAAAATTGAAGTTTGATTTCCAATCTGCTTACAAAATTATCAAGAGTTTTGGAAATTATTCGAATTATTCGAAAAATCTTTTATGTGCATTGAGTCAGTAAAATATTTTTCACATATCTAGAGCAATGTGGTTATGTAATTTTCAAAAATATCTTTGCAATTTATTGTCCTTCACGAATAGTTAGAAAAAATATATTTTAATATTTATTTGGATTTTTATGTAAAAAAAAACTAAATCTGCAAGAGATCCTTCAATTTTAATTCTATCTAGCAAAATTATATTTTAATATTGGAAGTAATTTGACTTCAAAGAATTTTTCAAAATACAAAATATTAAAAATTATGAGAGTTATAGCAGTTTTAAATTTGATGTTACTTATTTATCGAAAACTTGACGATGCTAATCAATCCAAAGCGAATTTTTAGGGAATATTGTATATTTTTTGTTAATTGTAGAAAGGAAAATAATTTATTAATTTGGACCAAAAAAAAGTGAAAGAAAAATTTCGGCGTATCTATTATTTATATTTTTAAATTAAATGACAAATGATTTAAAAATAAAATCATCTTTAAATACATATATAATAAAGAAAACGAACAAGTAGTTCTTTATTATAAACTGAGAAACAATTAACAATTTCCCGCACATTTTAAAATTTGTTTTGCTTCTTTTTTAACTAATTTTCTTAAAAATTTTAAATGATTACTTTTTTTTGTTCCTCGGCATATTTTCTGTTTTTATTTTTTAATTTTTCTCTGTTTAGTTTTTATATACAAAACTATAATTCTTAATAAAAAACTACGACTTTTTAATTTATAACTTTTTAACCTAATATTTGTATACTATGACATTTTAAGCAAAATAGTTGTTGTCCATAAGTAGATAACTAACTTCACATAAAAAAAAAGAATTTTATATTTTTTAATAACGACATAAAATTATATAATTTTGAACATATCTTGCCAATGAAGAATTTTTTCTCGGAGCACATCAACAAAAAAACGAATAATCACCTGTTATACATCATTCAGACTCTCTAAATCTGAATTAGTGATTTTCTACTAATGAATTAGCGAGAAATCGGTTACTATTAAATAGTGAAAAATTTTCCTATTTTTTAGTAGATAGCTACTAATTTAGATTTAGAGAGGAAGGTTTGAAATAATTTTAATTTAGTTTGGCCGATTTACCGAATTATGACGTTTTTTATTTTTGTTACAAAGTATTTTCAGTTCTTAAAATTGAAATTACTTGAAGGTGATATAAGGCATACTTATTTATAATATAGAGTTCATAATTTCTAAGATAATGAACATTTTCTATTTTCTTTCGTGTACAATTAATCCTTATTTCATTAACTTTAAGTTTAGTTAATCTATCGCAGAGTCATTGATTCTTATTCTTTTTTATTTTTCATCACTTAAGGCATTCAAAACTAGGGTTAGAGACAAGTGGACTCCCAAAAGTAAAGTCGAACATTTAAAGATTAATAGGCGCTTATTTAAGTAACAAAATGTAACTTTAATTGAGAAAGATAGGTCATATTGTAATTGAAAATTGAAAAAAAAACAAGTAAAAATAAATCAGAATCGTATAGATATATGTTCAAAAAATATAAAAGTTAGAAGTTTCTAAGATAGGCCCATTTGCATTTTTCATCAGTTTCGTCCTTCTTTACTTTATTTTTTTAACACAATATCATTCCTTATTAATTAGAAAAAAATACCAATCATTTTTCTAATTATTCCTTATTCTTTTATCTTTAGCTTAAGGTATTTCTCCGATGGGCAGTCTCTGTCAAAAGTTAGTATTTCAGTTAATAGAGTTTATTAATTAATATAATTTATTTCTTAACTTATTATTGACTTTGAATAGTTGATCAGATATCGGCCAATAGTTTTTTAATAAGAAGGTTTCAAAAATTCACAAAAGTTGCTAAATTTTCAACGTTTTTTAAAGATACCTTTTTCACAAGTCTATATCTTTTCTTACTATTTTTTAAAAAATGATACAATTTAGGTAAATAATAGCTTATTTTCTTTAAAAAACAAACTTTACAACTTCACCTTGTCAGATTTTTGAGAAAGTGGATAATTCTTTAAATACAGCTGTTTGTTTATAAATATATTTCTAAAATTTTCTAAATATTTATAAACAAATTGCTTTATTTAAAAAATGATCCTCTTTTTCAAAAATCTGACGAGGTGAAGTTGTAGAGTTTGTTTTTCTCAAGAAAAACGTATTATTATTTACGTAAATTGTATAATTTTTTAAAAAATGGTAAGTAAAGATATACACGGAAAAAAATTAATATCCAAATTTGATATTTAATATGAGATTCAAGCATAAATTATCTCTAAAAACAAAAGTAAGATGTAATAAAATCTTTAAAATTAAAATATGGATTTATATCAGATTAAAATATTACTATTGTAAAGAATACATATTCTTATGCCTAAAAACAATATTAGAAAACTCTAATTCTGTGATATATGGAAAATACACAATAAAAAAGGCAAATGACTGATCCAGCCAATGCATCGCAGCAACATTCACAATTATTATGTTTTTTATCAATTTTTTCAATTCTTTGGTAAAAAATTATAATATTATTATTAGAATAAGAAATAAAGTAATTTAATGTTACACATTGTATAATTCCTCATTTTATGCATAGCCCATTACGAATAGAATTTAAGTTATTATTGAAATTTAGAGCAAACGGATTACTTAGAATGTATGTGTTTAAAAATTTAAAAGAAATAGTAAAACGTTTTGTTTAAAAGTATTCGACAAAAATAATTATTTTTTAGAGCAAATTTGTTAATAAAAAAGTCGATCTAAATTCAGTCAAATCTTCATTATATCCCAAAAACTAAACATTTTTAAACTTTTTCGAATAATAAAATATGTTTTAGCATAACCTTTTTTTATATATTTCTAGGTTGATAAATGAACATATCTCTAAATTAGAGATTTCATAAAATGTTATTTTCTGATATAAAGTTTTGCAAAATAAAGCATAACTTATTATAAAAAGTTTGATTATAATGCTTAATTTAGATACATTTTTAATTCTCTGCAATTAAGAATTCAACTCATTTCAAATTTTGTGATTAATTTTTTTCCGTGTAGACTTGTGAAAAAGGTATCTTTAAAAAACGTTGAAAATTTAGCAACTTTTGTTAATTATTGAAACCTTCTTAATAGAAAACTATTGGCCGATATCTGATCAATTATTCATAGTCAATGATAAGTTAAGAAATAAATTATATTAATTAATAATCGCTATTAACTGAAATATTAACTTTTTTCAGGGACTGCCCATCGAAGAAATACCTTAAACAAAAAAAAAACATCTACGAGACCTAACTAGATCCTGAGATATCGACATTTTTAGAAGATCGAACTTCTCTGATGGAGAAACAGTGTTCAAGCTATTTATGGTTAAAGTAAGAAAATCCTATTTTTTCAAAAAACCCTTTGTCAATTTTATTCTTTTCTATTTTAAAAGAAAGCTAAAAAGAATATAGATTCAAAATCTGGTAAAACAGTTAGTTATTGGGATTTTGACAAAAATTTAATTAACGCTCATCAGCATGATGAAAGAATGTAAAGAAATAAGGTCAAAGTAAGAGAAGAATTATGATTTGGTTGACTAAATTTGAAAAAAGTGAAAATTGTCCGGTCTTTTAGAGCATGTTTAAGCGGATACATCTTTTCGAGGATATTAATCGGTGCAGTAGAGAAATTGCTGAGAAGTTTATTGAAGCGTGTAGTAAAATGACAACTTACCCAAGAGGCGGTGGTGTCGGAAGCTCTTTGTCGAAGCCTTGCTTCCCTAAAAGCCAGTAGGTAGGCATCTTCCCTTTTCCCTTCACGTCTGTTCTTCCCCGATACTCAATGTAGTATCCGCCAACTTGCGTTAATCGATCTCTCGTTGCTTGACTCATATGAATTCGCCAGGGTGCTCCAGTAGACTCCATCCTCGAGGCTGTGTTTACCGTATCACCAAAAAGGCAATATCTCGGCATTGTTAGACCAACGACCCCGGCACAGCTGGGACCTTAGATAAAACACCAAACTCAATTTATCGATTAATCTTCCTTTAGTACTTGATTAAAACAAAACAGATTTACCTAATTATTGTTATAGGTAAATTAGAATCTATTTTTATATACCTTAAGGAGGAATCGGACAAACATTAAAAAATGTCAGAAATTTTTGAAATTTTGAGAAGTGTTATTATTTGGTATAACAAAGAAGTATGCAAAGTTTGAGAATTTTTTGCTAAATAATTTAGAATTTATATATATTTATATAATTATATTATATTATATATTTATATAATTTATTTCTCTTATGGAGAAACGGTTACCAAGGTGATTTGAAAGTAAATATCTAATAATAGATATATCTGTCAGATCTGCTTTGAACAATTATATTTCAAAGACAAATGTTTAAAGTTTAATAAATTACAAAATTATTATTTATTCATAAATATTTAAATATTATTCCACCTAATATAAATGACTACGCATTTTGTTCAACTTTCATATCAAATTCATAGTAATTTACCGTAATGGTCGAGTCCATACCAAGTGATCACACCAATTTCAGTCATATTGAGTAATATTTACGAAATTGATATTTTGGGTTCCTTTAGGAGTAAAAAAAATAAATTTTAATTATTTTTAAAAAATTCAAAATATTTTCGAAAATATTCAAATTCGAAATTTTATGTACTATTTTTTTTGTGTTATCATAACTTCTGTAATTTTGAAGCAATTGAGATCATTTTTTTTTAAATTACTCGTATTTAAATATTCTTTCAAGAAAAATTATAATAACTAAGAAATTGTTTATAATTAAATTTTTATTAAAAAAATTAAATTATTTATTTAAACAAAATCTAAAGTATATCATCGTTCTTTAACCGAAATGTATGTATATTTTTACATAATGTAAATATAGTTAGTGTATTATATTTAAATTATAAGCTTTAGAAAGTAACACTGATCTTTTCATAGTACATGGACATCAAACTTTAGAATTAAAAAAATCGGAGAAAATAATTAAAGTAAAAAAAAGTAATTAAAAAATTGGTAATTTATAGAAAAATAATAAAAATAACTAAAAATTGGGAAAATTATTAAAATTTAAGAATAATAATTGAAAATTTGTTAAATCAATTGAAAAATAATTAATATAATTAAAAACTGGTAAAAATAAGTGAAAATAAGTGAATAATTAAAATAATTTAAAACTGAAGAAAGAAAAATAATGGACTGGTAAAATTATCAAAATTCGCGATGTTCAGGGGTTTTAATTTTTTTTCTTATGCAATTTTAGACCTAAAATTATGGGGTAATGTCAAAAATAGAGAAACAAATAATTTGCGGAGTTTGAGAAATTTATTCTAAGAAAAACTTAAATTTTAAAAATTAAACCTCTTTCACAATTTTCATTTTTTCCATCGACAATTTTTTTGTGGGATTTTTAAATGATTTTCTACAATCCATCGTATGGATTTTGAAAAATAAAATTTCGAAAATGACCAAAAAAATATTGTTTTTTAATTTTTATGTAATACCATAATTCTACATCTTAATTGATGTAAGAAAAAAAATGACACCTCTGAGCATCAAAAATTTTGTTGAGTTAAAATTTCACCTATCTCTCCCCTTAAAGAATGATAAAAATAGTTTGAAAATAGTTGAAAGAAATGAAAACTATAATAAATTTAAAAGATGACAAAATTTTATAAGGAGAAAAATGATTAAAAATTTGAAACATAAAGTATGAAACATAAAATTTGTCAGTACTGCGAAGTACTGACAAACTTCGCAGGTGTTGACAGATTGAATTAATGAATGAAATTTGAAGATTATTATAAATAACTATTTTTAATCAATGTTTGTAAAAAAAAATTTCAAATCAATCTTATAAGTTCACATAATAGAAAAAATTATATGAATTTGTGTTGATATCTATAATTAAATTCAATATTTAATATTTTAAAGATTTCGAATTTGCCGCTAACATTTGTAGTTCTTAACTTGCCGCTAGGTGCGTGTATTTCTCGAAAGAGAGATCGTTGAGTATTTTCTATATAAGCAAGCAAGCTTTAATTAAAAATTCACTTATATACAGGTTTGTATCCTTTGATTTTTTATCGTTTTGCGTTTGTAGTTGAAGTGATTGAATTTGGGTCATTATTAGTACTAGTCTCACTTTTTTCTAATTTTTTGACCATTAAAGGTACACAAAAATTTCATTTCTTCGTACCCCTTGAGAATAAAATTGAAACAAAAATTTTTTCAAATTCTGTGCACAGCACAATTTGTAAAATAAAAAAATAAACATGACGATTAACTGTATTTATATTATGTAATAATATACATACATTTCGGTTACTACGGAACTACGCGTTGAGTAGCGGTGACACCGGTCTGCGCCGCGCTAGCATAACTTAATAATTTTTTTCTCAAAAACTATAATACATACCATCTTTTTCTTTGACTTAAATTTTTAAGCACATTATAGGCTATGTTTATGAATTTTTTGAAAAAGATCGATGATATACTTTAGATTTTGTTTAAATAAATAATTTAATTTTTTTAATAAAAATTTAATTATAAACAATTTCTTAATTATTATAATTTTTCTTGAAAGAGTATTTAAATACGAGTAATTTAAAAAAAATGATCTCAATTGCTTCAAAATTACAGAAGTTATGATAAAACAAAAAAAATAGTACTCAAAATTTTGAATTTGAATATTTTCGAAAATATTTTGAATTTTTTAAAAATAATTAAAATTTATTTTTTTTACTCCTAAAGGAACCCAAAATATCAATTTCGTAAATATTACTCAATTATGACTGAAATTTGTGTGATCACTTGGTATGGACTCGACCAATTACATAGTCAAAAGTCAAACAACAACTTTCCGATACTCAAACACTGCTACCAGCCTTTGAAAAATAAAACTTAGATATATGCCATGTTGTTACGATTTTTAGATTACTTTGAAATTTAAAAAAACACTTATATTACACTAAAAGAAATCTGATTATTGCATATTATGATACATTTTAGATTATTAGATATTAAAAAACGCTATTTACCATAAAATTCAAAATATGTGATGCTCCGCGAGAGAAGGGACCTATCACTGAGAAAGCAAACTTTAAAGGATGGACGGGCAGAGACGAGGAAGAAAAATTGAGACGCTTAATGATAGAACGTCCAAGGCTACGTACTGCCGGTAGGACGCGCTTTCACACAGTAAATGTCCTTCCGGAAGGACAATTCATTTTTGTGAAAAAATATTTTAATTTCATATAATCATTATCATCATCATCATTATCATCATCATCATCATCATCATCATCATCATTATCATCATAATTTATCATCTTCATCATCAAAGGAATTGAGTTTATTATTACTTTTGTAAATATTGTTATAACTAACGTAATGGCGGCCGGTGGTAAATGGCTCAGGCGCGTGTCCCTCGTAAATCGCTCTATAAAATCAATATGGAAGCAGATAAGTATAAAAATGAATATATGGTTTTTTAGGTAATAAAACAAGCTGTCAGATGACGTAAATATCGATTTTTTAAATTTATATAAAAGGGCTAGGCAGTCTTTTTAAAAAAACGAAAACGTCCTGCCGGCAGTACCGCGCGACGTCTTTTTGTGATTAAAAATTATGTGAATTTTTGGAAAATTTAACTTCTTTTAGCTACCAAGCTTCAGGGTTTGAATTTACAAGTTCCATGTTTACATGCGCTGAAAGCTTGATTCTTTACCTTTCCAACGATATATACTACTTTTTGTTTATCTGAATCCATGTTAATTTTATAACGCGATTTCGTACGTACTCGCGGAAGGCTTTTTTGTCCTGCCGGAAGGACGTTGGACGTTCTATCATTAACGTGCTCATGTTTAAAGCTTCATAACAAGAAAACTAATTGCAGGAATCAAATTTTGATTTTTGGAACTCAAAAAGCAACTCAAAAACTATCAATTACCATAAAAAAATCAAAAAAATTAATTGTTAATTTCACGGGACGGTCGTTCAAAGAAAAACAAAAAAGGCGATACACTTTGTACTCCTAGGTTTGAAGCATTATAACCAAAAGTGTAATTTAAACAAAATTTTTTTGAAACATGAAAATGAAAGAACAACTTAAAAACTACACTGAGAGAAAAAAAAGGTTACTACAACGGAGGACACAAGTAGGAATTGCCTGAGTGACTCCGGTAGTAGAACTCGAGTTAACGCAACTTGGGACTCCGGTAAATACTGCTTGGGTCTCCAATTACGTCGACTTGAGACCCAAGCAGTATTTACCGGAGTCCCAAGTTGCGTTAACTTGAGTTCTACTACCCGAGTCACTCAGGCAATTCCTACTTGTGTCCTCCGTTGTAGTAACCTTTTTTTTCTCTCAGTGTATCTTTTAGTATAAAAAAATAAAAACTGATTTTTTCCGCGATAGATCCCTTCTCTCGCGGAGCGTCACATTTATATATATATATATAGAAATGAATTTACCCAAATTTCGTTTTCTTAGGTTTCCGAATCGTACAGTTACTGGCAAAAGTTTTGTTCTTTTCTGACAAATAATTCTGACAAGTAATAATAAGTTAATAGTTATATTGATTTGTACAAAAAACTTATGCTAAACTATTTATTTATGCAAATATAGGTTTTCTTGAAATGTCACTAACTTTTGTCGATATTCTTTGTCCGATTTATCCTTAATAAGAGTAAGAAACTATTTTTATTTCCATAAATTACGTCACACATTAAAGGGGGGGGGGGGGGGGGCGGTTGAAGTGTGACATCATACTATTTTTTTTTATAAATGTTTACATATAAACATTTAGTGCTTTTTCATTTTTATAATTGAAGAAATATTACTAAAAAAGTTAAAAAAAATTGATGTTTTACACGTAGATTTTCAATATTATTTTATAATACTGCTCAAATGCCTTTTTTAAACTAAAAAAATCTTCATTATATATTTTATTTTAAATTAAAAGCTATTTTACTGAATAAAACCCGAAATATTAAACAAAATGCTTAAAAAAACAATATACATATGTGGATTCTAGATTCATTTGAAATAACTGGGTCTATTAGGCGATTATTTTTAGAATGGTCCCAAAACTAATTTCAAATTGTAGAAAGTAATTGAAAAATGATAAAAATAATTAACATTTCATAGAATTAATGAAAAAATAATTAAAACAATTAAAATTTGGGGATAATAATTGAAAAATGATTAAAATAATGGAAAAAATTTAAAAAATAAATTGAAAAACGATAAAAATAATTCAGAATTGATGAAATTAATAAAAAAAATATTAACAAAATTAAAAATGAAGGCAAATAATTGAAAAATTATATTAGAATATGAAAATTAAAGAAACTAATTGAAGTTCGAAGTAAATTATTCGAAGTATATGATATTATTTGAAAAATAATAAAAATAGATAATATGAAATTGAAGGAGAAATTGATTTAAAAATGATAAAAACAATTGAAAATTGAAAAAAATAATTTAGAAATTTAAAAATGGGGCAATTAATTGAAAAATGATTAAAATAATTGAAAATTGGAGGAAACAATTGAAAAATGATAAAAATAATTAACAATTCATGAAATTAAAAAAAAAACTTTTAAATAATGAAATTATTAAAAATTGAGACAAATATTTGAAAAATGATAAAAATAATTAACAATCTATGAAATTAATAGAAAGATAATGAAAACCGTAAAAATTGGAGAATTTATTTGAAAAATTATGTTAAAAATTGGAAATTGAAGTAAATAATTGATATTTGACAGAAATAATTGCAAATTTAAGAAATTAATAAAAAAATAATGAAGATAATTTAAAATTGGAGAAGAAACTGAATAATAAAAAAAATAATTACCAATTGATGATTTTAATGAAATACTTATGAATAAAATTAAGAATGAAGGCAAATATATGAAAAATTGTGTTAAAAAATGAAAATTAAAGAAAATAATTGAAATTTGACATAAATAATTGGAAGTTTATGACATTAATAGGAAAATAATGAAAATAATTTGAAATTTGAAAACTTAATTTTAAAATATATCGATTAAAAGTATTTGCGAAATTGGAACAATAATTTACAAATTAAAAAAATAATGAACAATTCATTGAATTATTTTTGAAATAATTTAAAATTAAGGCAAATTAATTGAAAAATGATTGAAAAATCAGGAAATAATTAAAATTTACCAAAAGCAGTTGAAAAATACTATTAATTATTAAGTTTTTATTACGTTCATCCAATGTGAATATAATTGTAATTTAAAGAAATTATTTTTTAATTTATGAAAATAATTGATAAATGAAAAAAATAAACAAGAATAATTTTAATAAATAAAATAAGGATTCCAATTCATTATTGAGGAATGTAATGTAATAGTAAAAAAAATAATTTAAGAAGAATATAATTACAATTTATGGAAAGTGAGTTTTAATTTTGGGGATAAATTGAAAAATAATGAAAATAATTATTAAAAATTAAGAAACTAATTTAAAAATATTTTAAAAAGTTTAAAATTGTTGTAAAAAATTGAAATTACAATATAAAATAATTGAAATTTCAAAAAGATTATTGATTTAATAAATTTTACTCTAGCTTTAAAGATTCTTAATCTTTTCAATTTTGTAATATATTAAAAAATGTAGACCTTATTTCACAGTTGTTTTCATGTTTTTTGAAAAAGGAGTCATTTTTAAAAGTTCAAAATACAAAAATTTCAATACTTTTAAGTGTAGAATAAAAAAATTTCAATAATTATTTTTCAACACGATTTTTAATAGGGGGGAGGGGGGTCAAGAAAATGTGACGTAATTTTACAGGAGGGTTGACAATTATGTGACAAGTTTTAACAAGGGGAGGGAGGGGGTCGAAAAAATGAAAAAAAAGATGTGACGTAATTTATGAACGGCCCTCTTGTTGTATTTAAAAGTTATCTTGTAAGACTTTGAGAGTTACAACTTTTTTATGTTTAAGAAACAGTTTTCTTGTAAACTTTGGAATTTTATTAATTATTATATATTTAGAAAACTTTTTTCTTTTGGATAACAAAAATTAGAATAAGAAAAAATTATTTTCTCAAATAAATAATTTTAGGAAGAAATAAAGAAAAAGATAGTAAGTTTTATGGGATTTAATTTATTTTAAAGGTTATTTAGGGATGGTACTAATTCAAGATTTGTATGCAAACAACTGAATAATTTACTTGTCAGATTAGTACTAACCAGTGTGAAGGCCAATTCTGAGACGCAGCTGAGTTTTCGGCAGATGCTTTAGTTTGAATTTTCCACTTTGATGAAGAAGATCCAAAGCCATTGTAGCAACTTGAGAAGCATGATCGGGTATCCTCACAGGACAACCTCCAACAACCATGTAAGCATCTCCTATTGTTTCCACCTGTAAAATGATCATTTTCCGCATATCATTCGTTTCTATCTGTAATTGTGGAAACAAGTTCTTAACGAACCTTAAACTAGTCTAAAGATAGACAAACATATAAATTTAAAATGTTCCGTATAATCCGTATAGAGGTATCCACATTGGGAAGTATTTAAAATCTGATGCATCCTTTGGAATTGTTCTAAATTTAAACGCATTCAACTTTAAAAGCATTCAAATTTAGACACAGCCACGTTCGAAATCATCCAAGTTTGAACGCATCCAAATTTGGAGTTGGTGCAAAGTTAGAAGCATTCATATTTGAAAAATATTCAAATATGAAGGATATTTGTAGGAATTGATATTCACAGTTGAGTGTATTCAAGTTTGGAATTTTTAAAAATTTAAACGTATCCAAAGATAGATGCATTCAAACCTAAAAACATCTAAATTTTAGTTTTAACTTTGGAATTGCTCGAAATTTAAATACATCCTTTAGAAGTATTATAACTGAGAAACAAACAAATTTTGAAGCTTCAAACTTAAAAACATCCAAATTTGGAATCACTCAATGATAAACTCATTCTTGTTTTTAACTGTTCATAATTTAAATTTCAGAATTTGAACGCATTCAAATTTAAAATCATTCAAACTTAGAAACATCTAAATTTCGATTTTAAATTTCGGATTTTTTGAAATTTAAACGCATCCAAATAGGAAATCATTCAAAATTTTACGCATCAATTTTTGCAGTTGTTAAAAATTTAAACGCATCTAAATTTAAAAACATTTATAGTTAAACGCATCGAAATTTAGAAGCATTGAATCTTAGAAAAATCCGTAAGTTTAAAAGCATTCAAAATTAAACTCATCAAAAAAAAAAAAAAAAAATTCAAACGCATCCAAATTTAAAAGGATTCAAAGTTAAACACAAAAAATTCGAAATAATTTAAGTTCAACGCATACAAATTGTGAAGTGTTCAAATTTAGAAGCAACCAAAATTAAAATCATTCAAAGATCAACACATCCAAGTTTTGAAATGTTCAAAATTTGAACGTAACTTAATTAAGAACATCCAAGTTTAGAAGCATTCGAACCTGGGAACATTTAAAACTGAATTCCAAATTTGGAATTTATTGAAATTTAAACGCATCCAAATTGGAAATCATTCAAAGTTCAACGCATCAATGTTTGCAATTGTTAAAAATTTAAACGCATCTAAATTTAAAAGCATTTATAGTTAATTGCATCCAAAATTGGAATTTTTAGAAATTCAAACGCATTCAAATTTAAAAGCATTTAAAGTTAAACACAACAAAATTCGTAAAAATGTAAGTTTGGACACATCCAAAATCGGAAGTGTTTAAATTTAAAAATATCAAAATTTGGAATCATTTAAAGATCAATTCATTCTAGTTTTGAACTGTTCAAAAATTAAACGTTTTTAAATTATAATTTTTTTAGATATTTAAACGCATCCAAATTTAAAAGCATTCAAACTTAGAAACATCCAAATATAGATTCCAAATTTAGAATTATTAATTAGAAACGCATCCAAATTTGAAATTATTCAAAGTTCAACGCATCTAAATTTTGAAGTGTTCAAATTTAAAAACATGAAAATTGGAGTCTCTCAGAGATCAACGCATTCTAGTTTTGAACTGTTCAAAAATTGAACGTTTTTAAATTATAATTTTTTTAGATATTTAAACGCTTCCAAATTTAAAATCATTCAAACTTAGAAACATCCAAATATGGATTCCAAATTTAGAATTATTAATTATAAACGCATCCAAAAATGAAATTATTCAAAGTTCAACGCATCCAAATTTTGGAATGTTTAAATTTAAAAACATGAAAAATTGGAATCTCTCAGAGATCAACGCATTCTAATTTTGAATTGTTCCAAAATTGAACGTATTTAAATTTAGAATTTTTCAGAAATTTGAACGCATTCATTTAAAAGCATTCAAATTTAGAAACATCCAATTTTGGATTTCAATTTCGGAATTTTTTGAAATCTTAACTCATTCAAATTGAAAATTATTCAAAATTCAATCCATCAAAGTTTGCAATTGTTAAAAATTTAAGTGTATCTAAATTTGAAAATCTTTATAGTTAAATGCATGCGAGTTTGGAATTGTTCGAAACTTAAACGTATGAAAATTTAGCAGCATTGAAACTTAGGAAAATCCATAAGTTTGGAAGTATTCAAAGTTATTCCCATTAAAATGTGGAAGTTTTCAAAATTTAAGAGCATCTAATTTTAAAAGCATTTAAAGTTAATCACAACCATATTCGAAATAATTTAAGTTGGAACGCTTTCAAATTTTAAAGTGTTCAAATTTAAAAACTTTTCAAAATTTAAACTCATCCAAATCTGAAAGGATTAAAATTTGAAAGTGTTCAAAGCTAGACATATCCAAAGAAGAAATTCAGAATTAAACACGTTTGAGTTGGAATTATTAAAAATTTAAACGCACTAACTTTGAGTGTGGTTAAATTTTAAACAATTTCAAAATTGAACGTTCTTAAGGACGCTTATACCCTCAAGCGGTTCTCATTCTATCGGACCATGATAGTCAATATTTTTTTAATTTTATTTCGTTTTATAATTTGGTTTCTAAATAGTATTTTGTAGTTAAAATCATTACACAAACAAATTTTATTAAAAAAAAATTTTTCTGTTGAAAATTCCAACTTATTAAAATTTTTTCTTCCTAATTATTTCAAAAAAGTATAGGATTACTACCCTTAAATAACATTTTCTTAACAACGGAACGGTAAATTAATTAAATATTACTGTAAAAGTTGTATTCTATTACAGTTTAAAATATATTAGTTTTTTAAAAAAATTTGTAGAACCGTGTTTTTTTAATTAATTAAAATATAGTCATTTTGCGCGTTTTGTTACTGTTTCCATGTAAAAGTCCCAACTTTATAAATTTATATCTTAAAAACAGAACGGTAAAATTCAATAAAATTATAACAGTACATGTAAAGTAATGTATTAATTATGTTATTAAAATTTTATAAGAATCTGTAGAAATTGGTTTTTTGGATAAACCTTCTTAACCAAATTTGGTATGATTTAAAGTTAAATGCATTCAAATTTAGTTGCATTCAAAGTTAAACACATCCAAGTTTCGAATTGTTCAAAATTTAAACAAATACAAATTTAGAAACATTTTAAGTTGAAAACAACCAAGTTCGAAATCGTTAAATTCTAAAATATAATTTTTCTAAACTTTTTATTAAACACTTTAGACAATTTTACAATTAAAATTATATATTCAATAATCAATATAATTATTTTAAAAATAACATTCTAATGACATTATTCGTCTTTTGTAAAAACGCTACGATTATGAATTTCATTTTTAATTTCTCAATCTACAGTTTCTTTTAGAAGCCAATTTGCTCTCGCATTATGCATTTAACCGTTGCATATAAACCTTATTATATCGTTGATGGTGTATAAAAAAGGAATTTCCCAGCAAGCTGCTTTTAGTAGTCGTATATTTCCAAAACATTTTAGCTTGAAAATTCAATGAACAGTTTTGTATTTTGTAAAATTGAGACCTGTAATTTTAAAACTGTGTATTTTAGTGTTGGTAAAATCACCTTGTAAACTGTGTAGGCGTTTATCGTCGCATCAAAACAGGTGTACAAGTCATTCAGAAGATCAACAACTTGGAAAGGCGTCGAATAAGCGGATATCGTCGTAAAACCCACGATGTCAGAAAAATAAATAGTAACCTCTCGAAATTCTTCAGGATCCACTGGCATTCCCAGTTTTAACTTTTCTGCCACCGAACTGTTGACACAAAATTTTTATTAAACCAGTCAAACCTGAATTTGTCGAAAATTCAATTCTCAAGTTCAGCCTATCAAAATTTGCATAATTCAGATTTGGCCATCAAAATTGTATTAAGTAACATTTTATATTATATTATAATATACGATTAAATATAATTTTTCTATATACCGATTTCTCTAATTAATTTTTCCAGTATACTATACTTTTTTATGATGATCGATAAAAATTGTTATCGGAAGATACTTAATCTCTTCTCCGGTGGAAGTTGGTAAATGGAATTGGCTTATCATTTTCTTTTTGTGCTAAAGATTACGTCTTTATGATAACACGTGCGCGATATAGTGAAATAGGTGAACTTTTATATGAAATGCTTTTCATTTTTATGCGAGAAAAAAGAATCTTTTTCAACTTTCCGCTTGTGTTGCATCGTTATAAAGAATATTAATTTAAAAGGATATATTATGCAATTTTACTTGCCTAGGTAGCATACGGTTCAGCAACTGTTCAGTCTTCTTTTTTTCCATGTCTAGCTGCTCGGTTCTTTCGCGAATTAGTTCCTCGAGATTGTTCGAGTACTTTTCCAACATTTCAAACATCGTGTCCACAAAGTTTACTTTCCTAGGAATATTTTAGGAACTCTGTCAATTAAGTTAAGATAAAAGTTTGCCTACTTCTTTTAACCTTAGTTCTTCATTAAATATTTTCTTTACGAAAAGAGTCTTTTCCTTTTAACTTGAAAAATAAGATTTAGCAATCAACTTTAATGTAATGATAAAAGAATAATGAAGAATTTTACAGCGCTAAGGATATAAAATATTTTGTTATTTTGGATTATTTAAAAATAATTGAACATTCTGGTTTTATTACATAATCTCTTTATGTCTGCCTTCTGTATGAGTTTTCTTGGAGTCTTGTAAAAATAATAATAATATATATTTAGGCAATAAATATGTATTCCTAGTTTTAAGAAAATTTAGACAGTTAACACAGTTTTAACAAGTTTTAAAAAGTTTTAAATAGTTCCATAAAGTTTTAAAAAATTCTAAAGAGTTTAAAAAAGTTCTAAAGACTTTTTAATTGTTTGAAACAATTGTAAAAAATGTAAAACATGTTTTAAGCAGTTCTAAATAAAAATATGTATAATTTTTATTATTTTTGAACAAATTTTAAATGGTTTTAAACCAGTTCTTAATGGTGTTGAACTAGTTTCAAATATTTATGAATATTCAACATTTTTAAACAAGTTCTTAACAGTTTTAATTAAAGAAAGAATTTTAACGGTTTAGAAACTGTTCTAAATTGTTTAATACATATTTTACTTTTTTAAACTATTACGAAAAGTTTGATACAATTTTAAATTTGAAACAAGTTCTCAACAGTTTTAAATAGGTTCTAAATAGTTTCAAATGGGTCTGAACAATATTGAATCAGTTTTAAATATTTTTAACCTTCGCGCTAAATTGAAGATTTTTGTATAAACGGTAACACAAAAGTTTTTTATTTGTATATTATAAAAAAGACATAAATTTCTAAAGGTTTTTTTCAATACAACAGTTTTTTATCAATAAATACGTATTTTACTAATGTCATGATGAATTTTTCATCATTATTTTGTTTATATAATTCATTGTTGTAAAATTATGATATTTCCAAACTCTCTAAATCTGAATTAGTTAAAAATAACTAATTTGAAAGCAAAAACTCAGTCACTAATTCAAATAGTTATATTTGTACTAATCATTTAATAAAAAATAACTAATATTTTAATAAAATTCAGTTCTTTAATTCAATTAATCAAATTTTAACTATTTCTTAATTATTTTTTTCTAATAATTAGGCATTTTTCATTAAGTTCTGTAACAAATACTCAGCCACTATTTTACTAATAAATAGTTGTTTTTAACTAATTCAGATTTAAAGAAAATGAACAAAAAAAAGAGTTACAGAATTGTAAAAAATTGTTAGATTTTTTAATTTTTCTTAGTACTAAATAATTAAATTAAATAAGATATTCCGTAAAATTATTAATAACAATTATTAAAATATTATTTAAGCAAATAAATGTTCTCTCTAAATCTGAATTAGTAGTTTTCTACTATGAATTAGTCAAATTCATGGGTCATTTTTATCTAATTCATATAGTAGAAAATTACTAATTTTTAGTAGAAAGCTACTAATTCTTAGTAGAAAACTACTAGTTCTTAGTAGAAAACTTAGTAGAAATAGTGAAACTTTACTTTTAAAAAAAGTAGATTTTTTTACTAACTTAATTAGTAGTTTTCTGCTACAAAATTAGTAGTTTTCTACTATAAGAATTAATAAAATTCTTACTATTTTAATAGTAGCTCACTTTTCGCTAATTCATTAGTAGAAAATCTCTAATTCAGATTTAGAAAGTTATTTATCAATTTCAGTGTTTTTATAATTTTGCAATTATAAATCTTTGTATACTCTCTAAATTTGAAATAGTAAAAAACTACTATTTAGGAGTTAAAATCGTAAACGAGTTTTCTCTTTTTCAATTAGTAAAAAAAACGAATTATTAGTAAAAAATAACTAATTATTAGTAGAAAACTACTAATTTAGTAGTTAAATTTAACTAATTAAACAGTAAAAAATAACGAATGTAATAAGTAAATGGAAATCTACTAAATCTTGTAGTAATTAAACATAACCTAAAAATTGCTTTGACTAATTAAAGAAGTTGGTATTTTTTACTAAATTATTAGTAAAAAGTTACTATTTGACATGGTAAGTTTTCACCCTTAAAATAGTAGTTTTTAACTAATTCACATTTAGAGAGTAATTCCGGATAAATAATTCAAATGAAGTTATTATTTAAACAATTTTTGAGCAAATTATTATTGAAAACAACTACCAACTTTGTTTAAACTAAATTTACAAAGATGCTGTTTTTTTTTATTTTGCTATTATTCGACCTTTAAATAACTCCAGATAAAGAATAAAAATTAGATTATTATTTATCTATTTTTTTCACATTAAACATAAAAAGATTAAGTTTTTTTTCATGATTTTGCAATTAACCAATATTTGTATGTTTCCGAATAAAGAATACAAATTAAATTATTTTTTAAACATTTTTTAAACAAATTATTATTGTGATTAAATTGTTTAAATAATTATTTAATTTTTATTCCTTATCCGTAATCACACAAAGATCGGCTTATTGCAAAATTAGGAAAAAACCGCATATTTGTAGGTGCTTTGCGAAAAAAGTTGGTAGTTAAAAAAAAATTTGTTTAAAAAATATTTTAATAATTATTTAATTTGTAATCTTTATCTGAAATTATATAAAGGGCGATTAATTGCAATATTAGGAGAAAACTGAATGTTTATAAGTTCGACATGAATAAAGTTAGTAGTTAAGAAAAATAATAATTTGTTTAAAAAGTGTTTAATTAATAATTTAATTTGCATTCTTTATTCGGAATTACTCAAATATGGGTTAATTGCAAAATAAGGAAAAAAACTGCACATTTGTAGGTGCTTCGTGTAAAAAGTTGTTAAATAATATTTTTTTCTTTAAACAATGTTTTAATGACTGTTATTAGTAGTTTTACGGAATATCCGATTTAAATTTTAATTTAGTAATATGAAAAGTTAAAAAACTTTGAAATTTTTTACAATTTGCTTACAATTTTCTACTCTTTTTGTACATTTGGAAATGTTTTAATTTTGCAACAAAAATTGTTTAAACAAATGAAAAATTCATCATCACCTGCAAAATATATTATTTATTGATAAACACCAATTATAGTAAAAACCTTTAGGAATTTAAGTCTTTTTTACAATATATACACAATTAAAAACTTTTCAATCATCCAGGGTAAATTATGGTACTCCGCGTATATAAAATGGCAAATGTTATAAATAAATAAGATAAATTTAGAAAGAAAAAAATGTTCTTAATTTTTTAAATAAACATGCCCTAAACAGTTTTGCACTAGTTTTAAATAGTTTTAAACTAAATAGTTTGAAATAATAAAAGTCCTAAACATTTTTTGATTATATATTTCTTAACATTAAACTGATTTTGAAACACTCTCTAAATCTGAATTAGTTAAAAATAACTAATAATTATTCAAATCGTGGCTGAGTTTTTATTTCATCAATTAGTTAAAATAACTTATTATTAGTAAAAAAATGACTAATTGTTAGTAAAAACATAACTAAAAAAAAATTAAAATTTGACTAATTGAATTAGGAAACAGAATTTTACTAAAATATTAGTTATTTTGACATAACCTAAAAATAAATTTGACTAATAATTAGTTATCTTTTACTAAATGATTAGTAGAAATATAAATATTTAAATTAGTGATTGAGTTTTTGCTTTCAAATTAGTTATTTTAAACTAATTCAGAATTAGAGGGCCCGTATCATTTTTACACAAATGTTTTAGTGCAACTTGTTATATTGTACTCCAAAGGATGAATGTTATATTTTACTCCGACCTTCAATCGAGAATGTTATATTGTTCTCCCTCACAATTTTCGCATGAATTTGTTATATTTTACTCCCAAATATTTCAACGCAAAATGTTATATTGTACTCCCAAATTTTTTAGGCTGGGTAATGGAAAAAAAAGATTTTCAAGTTAAGTTAGGAACCAGAAAAATATATGGTATCCCCTTAAGCAAATGATTTAGTTTTCAAAGGGGGGGTCTAATCCTTTATGTCACGTTATTTTCAGGAAGATATTATTTTTTAAAACATGTGTTACATAATACAGTTTTTTGGAGTACCTGAGTCAATCTGTGTAAGATGAAAAAAAATTCAAAATGGCGGATCTAATATGGCGGACGCAAAATCAAAATCCTACCAGATTATCTTGAAACTTGTTACTCAGGGGTTTTGAAGGTCGCTGAATACGAATTTGATGACACTTTTATGAAATTCAAAATGGCGGATCCAAAATGGCGGACGTAAAATCAAAATCCAACAGCATTGTCTTGAAACTTGTTACTCGGAGGTCTTCAAGGGTCGCTGATAACGAATTTGATGACACTTTTTTGAATCGAAAATGGCGGATCAAATATCCGGACGTATGTGTGTGTGTACTTTTTTGTGAACACGTTAACTCTGGAACGCTTTAACGGATCTAAGTACAATATGTTTTGGTTACTTTTTTACTAAAATTTGAAACCAGATACAAGGGTTTTCTAAAATAACTATTTAAAAAATGTTTGTTAATTTTTTTTTTTTTTTTGAAAAATATTTTGTTTAGAAACAAGTATTTTTAAACTACACAAAAAAAATAGTACATTAGACTACTTTATCACTAAACGGAGTAATTTAATAGGTCCTCAAACTTCTTGAAAAAGTTATACTCACTTTGAAAAATTAGTTAAAATGACTACAAAAGTAGTTGTTACTACACTGAAAAAATTAAAGGACAGTTGCTGCACCGTAGACAATATTTAATAAATCAACTAACTTCACAATTATTATTTTGCATGTGATTTTCTTGGTGTGAAGTTAACTTTTTTTAAAAGGTTCAACAACTGCCCTTCAAAAGTGCAGCAACTGTCTTTTAATTTTTTCAGTGTACTTAGAAAATAGTTGGTCTTTGAAATTTAACTACACTGAAAAAAAATATAAAGTAACTTCTACTATATAAAAGTAAACCCTAAACTGACCGGAATTCTGCGCATATCTGGCAATTTTTACAATTTTCGGAGTAAGTTTTAATTATTTTACTAAAATTTACTTCAGAAATAGTAAAGTTTACTCGGGAAATAGTAAAAATTGCCAAATAGATGCAGAAATTCCAATCAGTTCAGGTTTTACTTATAAGTAGTTAAAGTTATATTTTTTTCCGTGTACTTAAAGTACTGGAAATCAAGTAAAATTGTCATCTTTTGCGATAAAATAATTACTCTAATTCAGAAACTCTTAACTTTATTTTTGTTATATTTCTCTCCCCCCGGTTAACATAAAGTGTGCAGATGGCAAAAATTTATTAGTCGCCAACCCTGTTTAATACACTTTAATGCAAAAATATAAATAAATAATCAATATTTCGAGATTTTAATAAATTTTATAAAGTACAACATTAATAAAAATGAACATGAAATTAAATTGAGAAAAGTGAGTATGTTTTTCAACATTTTTTAAGGCTTTTAAATGCAATTTGTTCCTATTTTTAATGATTTGCTTTTTATTATAATTGAAAACTTTCTTTCACTGTTTCACTGTCTCAAATTGCTTATTTTTTAATTTTTATTCCGTGATTAAATTATTAAACTTATTAAAGTTATTCTAACTATTTGTAGGTTTAAAAGTAGGATAAATTTTAATTTTAATTAGCTCAATTAAATTGCAAAAATTAAGATTGAATGAAATATAGTTTTCACTATATTACAGATTTTCCAAGCTCGTCAGGGTCAGGCTAGAAATTAATTAAAATGAAGGATCCTAAAATTTTCAAAAGAATACAATGATCACAAAAATTACTTACATAAACTACATAAAATATTCCAAATTTGTTTATTTACTTAATATTTATTTACTTGTTTTTAATAAAAAATTTTGAAATTTAGAAAAGAATAACAATAAAACATTAAACTTTGTTTTAGGCTCTGGTTGCCGACCGTCGGCTAAAAAGGTTGGCCCAATTCTGGGTTCCAAAGTTGGCCAACTTTGACAGCCAGAGTTGGGCCAACCTTCTAGCTCAAGTGCAACCTCACGGTTGGCCCAAGGTTGGGCCAACTGGAGACTACTCTCTTAATATGAAAAAGCGATAAGTATACCACTGATTCCAATAAGCGTATATACGCTGCTGAATCAGTGAAATTTCACTGATTACCCAGTGATTTTTCACTATTTCTACACCGTATATACGCTTATTGGAATCAGTGGTATACTTATAGCTTTGAAACAGTGAAATTTCGCTTTTTCATATTTAGAGAGTACTTGTACCAAATTATTCTATTAATGAAGAGACATATAATTACACAATTCACATCTTATAAATTTAGTTACACAAATATAATCAGATGGGAATGTAGAAATTTAATATTAATGAAAACCTAAAACAGAAAAAGTTCATTAGGCATGAAGGGCATGAAGATTCGAACTCGGGTTTTCCAGTTGCCAGTCCAGTCGGCTAACCATTTCTGGTCGGGCCAAGTCTGGTATTTCCGGTCGGGCTAACCTTGGGTGCCGACACTCTGGCAGCCAGAGTTGGTGTTGGAGTTTGAATCACTATAGGATTTTTATGAAATAAATTCAAGTATTAATTGATTAAAATTGAAAATAAATTAAAATCTGAATCGATTTGAAATTTCCAAATTACTACCTATAAATTAAAAATATTAGTTTTCCAAATTTTAATTGATTTTAAGTTCCATTAATTCCAATTTTTATTGAACAAATTTTAGTCAAAATTTTAATATTCGAAATTTTAATCATAAAATTTGGATTGATTGAAGTTTTGGTACAATGAAAAATTTTTATAATTTGGAGTTTTTATATATTTATTGGGTGAAGTTTGAAATATACCTAATATAAGTATTGTTAAAATTTTAAAATATTTAAAGTTTCTAATAATTTAAACATGAATTGATTAAAATTTGAACCATTAAAAGTTTTAATTAATAATTAAAGTTTGTTATTATTAAAATTTGAATAATATAGTTAATGCTAATTAAAGTTTGGAAGAATTTAAATTCATATTAATAAAATCATTTTAATATTGGTAAATATAAAAGTTTGAAATAATTTTTTATCCCACCATTAGGAATTAAAATAAACATTAGTTATAAATCTTAAAACTTTGGGTTATATTCAATTTTGATTAATTTAAATTTAAATCGATAGAAGTTGGAAATTTTTTAATTTAGAAAAATTATAAAATTTATATTGATCAAAATTTTGGAGAATTGTTTGTTATTAATTTAACTTCGTATTGTTTGAAGAAATTTTGAGAATAATGAAATCATATTAATAGAAGTTTGAAATAAGAAGTGTAATTGGTAGAGAAGTTTACACATATTTTGTTTAAAAAAGTATTTTAAAAAATATCCTTACTTTTTGTAACGTACCATAAAAATTTGTATTTTTAACTCAGGAAGAAAATCTGATTTATTCTCTAAAATTTCTTTGTATTTATAAATTTTTTAACAAATTTCAATAAATAAAAATCAATTCAATCAATTTTTGTTAATATGGTGAGAAAAAAGAAGAAATGTCGATTGTTGGATTATTTAAAATTATTTATTTCTTTATTTAATAAAAAATTAATAAATAAATTCTATCTATTTCAATTATTCCAAAATAACTAGAGTCAGAATAAAAAAGGAAAAAAAAAGTAAAAGATTGAAGAATCGAACCCAGGCTCCCGAGCATAGAAATCCTTTGCCTTGGACGCTCGACCATAAGTGCTAGATAAAAGTAATTCGGCAGAGCTGGTAGACTATACGCGCGCGAGAATTTCAAAATTCGATTTCTTATAATTGTTAGACTTGCGCGATACTACTTTCTGTATCAACTATTATTATAATGATCTATACTTATGTAAATTTTAATCAAAATAGGTGAGGGAAATTGTCAGACTTATATTGACATAACAATTTTTTTGTTTTGGACGAATACGAATACAAGTTAAAATTCTTAAGTGTCTAAAAAAGCTGCGAAAAACATTTAAAGAATAAGGCTGAATAGTTTATAACAAATTTTTAGTTTAATGTTTTTATACATTAAAACCGTGGATTATAATTATTTGGGAATTAGGTATAAAGTTTGAAATCAATCACTGTGTGTCACGTGACAATATATTCGTAGATAAGGTAATATTACTAAAATTCATATAACATAAAAAAGCAAACTAGTTTGGTATCATGTCAACCATGTATTATGTGTTATATTTGTAACTTCAATATTTACATTGTATACAGGACAAACATTCAAAATTCAGTTGGGGACTACTTTCTTTAAGCGTAGCGTACTTGACGTAGTACGCAAGCCTACGCGCCGGGGTAACCGTCAGCGAAACACATGGCTTTTCGCATGGCAACGAAAAACAGTCGCGTCTGATAGCAAATAGTAATTTTCGAGACTTTTGTTCCGTTTTAAACTTATAGAAATTAAAGACGCGAAAAGTGGTAAAACATAAAATAAGGTGCAAGTTGAGTGAAAAGTGTTAAAAGTGTTAAAAGTGCAAACATTTGGAATATAAAGAAAAAAAAGGAGGAACCAAGTTTTCATCGTTTTTCAACGTTTCTTCGTTCGTTTTTCCCGAGCTTCAGATGAAGGATACGAAAGGTATGTAAATATGTTTAAAAACTGCCAGCAAACTGTTGCCACGTGTTCGAGAAGTCAGGGAAATGTTAGGAAATTTAATAAAAAGTGTTGAAAATGTTAACTAGGTGCAAAGGTTAAATAATAGGCTTCACTGGCGTCTTCCAATTCCCCCAAAAGCCTGGTATTTTGCGATTGATACCTAAAAGTCCTCTGTTTAGAGAATTTCCCACTCATATCCCCTATTTTTCGCAAAAATCTATTTAATTCAAAGAATTGCTGTCAATTTAGTACATCAAGATAAAAACTGGGACTTTATGAAAAGAGTAGAAATTTTAAAAAGTAATCCTCTGAAATTTTTAAACGATTCCAGGAATTCGTAGATAAATATGTAGAAACATTTAATTGGCATCTTATATTTTTCAGTCACATAAAAAATTGAATTAAGAAAAAAAATTACACAATTGAAAAAAATTAATTAAACAATAAATATTAAATTCAAAGAAAATAATTTAAAAATTAAGAAAATTAAAAAAATTATAGGAATAACTTTTGGAAAAAATTTTAAATTTAAGCCTGGATTGAAAATCAAAAAAGATAATTGAAAATTTAAGAAGATAATGAAAAATTTAAGAGCAATTAAAAATTGAAGAAAGAAATTAAAATTTAAAGAATATAATAAAAAATTGAAAAAAGTAACTAAAAAAAGGCAAAAATTATTGATAGTTGAAAAAAAAATTGCAAAACCTTTAAGAATAATCGACAAGAGAGAAAAATAACAAAAAAATTAAAGAATAATTCTTAAACTTTAAGATAATAAATGAAAATTGAAAAAATTGTAGGAAATAATTAAAAGAAGTAATTGCAAAATAAAGAGAACAATTGCAAAATCTAAGAAAATATCTTAAAATTACGAAAATAATTGACAATTCTAAACAAAATTTAAAAAATGGCTAGAATAATAAACAATTTAAAAAAACAATTTTAAAAATTAGGAAAATTATAGGAATAATTGTAAATTGAACAACTGAATTGAAAAAGAAAAAAAATTGAAATTGATGAAAATAATTGATAACTGAAGAATGTAATAAAAATTTAAAAAATATAATAAAAAAGTTTAAAAAGTAATTTAAAAATGCACATAATTATTAAATACAGAAGAAAATGATTGAAAACTGAAGAATTGAATTGAAAAAGAACAAAATAATTAAGAATTTAAAAAATAGTTATAGAATTGAACAATTGAATTGATTTCAAAAACTTTTTATGATTCGTAAAAAACTTTTTAAAATCAGATAATTAATTAATATTGAAGAATTAATTAAAAATTTATCAATAATTGAAAATTAAAGAAAGTATTTTCAATTTGAAGAATGGAATTAAAATTTGTAGTATATAATTGAACAACTGTATATAAGATTAACGAAAATTATTAATATTGATGTAGAGAAAAATTATTGATATAAGTCGAGATTTTTTTACTAGAGAATAATTAAAAAATTATAATGAAATTGAAATTTGAAGAAAATAGTTGTGGAATTGAACAACTGATTTGAAATTTTAAAACTATTTTTATGAGTGAAAGAACTAATTGAAAACATCCGAGAATTCTTAAATATTGTGGAATTAGTTGATAATCGATTAAAATAATTGAAAAAAAGGAAATAATTAAAATAAATCTAAATATGATGGAAAATAATTGTTAGTTGTTAAAAAATTTAATAAAAGTCGAGATTAATGGGCATTAGAAAGAAATAATTTTTAAAATTAAAAAATAACTATAAAATTCAGGGATAATAAGAAATTATCAATTGAAAACTGTTGATAATTAAAGAAAAAAATTATAGGAAAGAAATTAAAATTGTAGAAATCAACTGGACATTTTAGAATGATGTATTGAAATTTCAAAAAATGGCTACATTAATACAAAACCGAGCAAATTAATTTAAAAAATTAAATAATAGTAAAAAAAATTAAGATAATTGAAAATTGTGAAAAATAATAAATAATTGAAGAAAATAGTTAAACATTTACTAGAATAAAAGGCAATTAAAAAAAGAATTAGAATAACTAAACAAGAAATACTAAATTTAAAGAAAATAATTGCAAATTGAAAATTTAAGAAAATTATCTGAATAATCACATTTATCAACTTGATT
The DNA here is from genome assembly GCA_037103525.1 of Ganaspis brasiliensis. Taxonomy (NCBI): domain Eukaryota; kingdom Metazoa; phylum Arthropoda; class Insecta; order Hymenoptera; family Figitidae; genus Ganaspis; species Ganaspis brasiliensis. The sequence goes on along the minus strand of JAZKLR010000535.1, from coordinate 2,752,532 downwards.
CACAATCGAAAAAAATAATGAAAATAGTAAAAATTAATGAAAAATAAAAAAAACAATTAAAAATTGAAGAATGGAATTGAAATTTAAAGAATGTATTGAAAAAATTGAAAAAATGTAATTGATAAAAACTGAGAATTAATTAATATAGAAAAAGGGGTTTTAAAAATATTAAAAATTGTTTAAAAAATTAAATGAAAATCTCTATTCATTTTTTCAATTCAGAAGTTAAAACTCAATTTTTTTAAAGTTTAACTTCTTAATTTTAATTATTTCTGCCATAAAGATTCGTTAAGTCATGATTTTGTTTAGAATAATTTTTCCATTCTTTGCAAGGACCTTAGAGATTATTTAAAATTAATATTTAGTTTTTTCTTAAAAAAAAGACCCATCTGTGCCATTTTATTATTTTTAATTCAACGATATTTTCTAATTTTTCTTGTATTTTTAAAAGCAGACTGTCAAAAAATGTTGATAAAATTTGATAAACGTGATTATTCTTATAATTTTCTTAATTTTTCAATTTGCAATTATTTTCTTTAAATTTAGTACTTCTTGTTTAGTTTTTTAAAATTCCCTATTATTCTAGTGAATGTTTAACTATTTTCTTCAATTATTTGTTATTTTCCGCAATTTTCTATTATTCTCTTAAAATTGTGTAATTATTACTTGATTTTTTAAATTAATTTGTTCCGTTTTATATTAATGTAACCATTTTTTTAATTTTGTTTTCAATTGTAAATTATGTTCGTAATTTTGTAATTTTTTTTTTCAATTGTTAGTTATTTTTTCAAATTTTAATTTAATTCTTAAATTTTCAATTTATTTCCTCAAATTTTTTTTATTTTCTGCAATTTTAATTATTTTTTTCGATTTTCAATACAGTTTTTCATTTTGCAATTATTTCAAACAGTTATTCCTGCAATTTTTCAACTATTTTGTTTAAATTTAATATTTACTGTTTAATTTTCTTTACTTGTTTAATTAAGTAGCCATTCTTTTAATTTTGTTTTCTATTTTCGTCATTTTTCAGATATATTCTTCAATTTCGTCATTTTCATTATTTGAATTTGTAAAAATTTATAGTTTTAAATGACCAACAACAATGCAAAGTTTGTTTTGCAAGTAATAATTAAATTGTGTTTCCCTAGGAGGCAACTTTTTTTGACAGATCAGTCTTTAATCTACATAATGTTTAAATTATCTTGTTTAAAAAGATATACATTTTCATAATGTAAATTTTATAGAAAATGTACATACGAATAAATTAACGAATGTAATATTCAAAGTAGTTTATTAGATTTTTCAAAAATTCCTACTTATTTAGTAAATTATTATCGTGATACATTTTTGTTTTTGTTAAACTCTGGTTATACTTCAGAAATGGAGGTTATGTGCCTGGATTTTTTGTGAAATGTTATAATATTCAGTGTATGCAAGTCTTGAATCAAATATTTAGTAATCCTTTTTTCTTTAACGGGCGAAATAATTCATGTCTCTTATTTTGCCCGTTTTCCCCCTCTCTATAAATCTCTATCGAGCGAACTAATTCATCGCTCTTATTTATCGTTGTATCATCGTTGTATTCATCGTTGTATTTATTAACTAAGTATCACATTCTTTATTTTATTAATAATGTAAAACTTCTGCTAAAATAAGGATTATCGGATAATGAAAATTGAGGTTATGTATGTTTAATTAATATTCAAAAAATCAGACAGGCTTAATAATTTCTAATTATTTAAATAATAATAAATAAAAACGTATAATTAACCTGTTTCTCTCTCTCTCTCTGTATTCTCTATAACTAGCCAAATAAGACGAGTACCTTATTTAGCCAGGAAACTGGTCCAATAGACACTCCGTATTTAATATTATTTTGCACAATTTTCTTTTTTTATTATAACATTAACTAAACTTTTTATTTCGTTGATTTTCATAAATATATCCATATTGTTAAAAATAATTACACTCATTTTTTGTAAATTTATTCAATTTGCTTTTAAATCTTGTCTATTTCTTGCCAGATTTTTTGAAAACTTATTCTTTCATAAAATTTTTTTTATTTTTCTAAATTTATTGTTGGACTATTATGGTACAAAAACCGCATTTTTTGTATTCTATGCTTTACTAAAAATCAGAATTTTATACAAAAATTTCTTTAACTAATTAGCTACGTTGTTTACATCCTTCTGAAAGTTTACTGTAAGCTTTACCATAAAAAAGCATTTTTTCTTCGCTTTATAAGAACTCAAAGTTTGTATTACAATAATTTCGCAGTCTGGGCTATTATATGGTACAAAATTTATTTTCGTTTATAAAATAAAGAAAACATTTTATTTTTTGCATTAAAGTATGTAAGAACCTTTTAATAGATATCCCAAAGAAAATTTTTTAAACATCGCCAAATAGTAATTATTATTATAGGAATTATTTATGAAAATAAAAAGTGAAATATATATGAAAATTTTTAAAATTTGTATTTTATTTTATTTTAATAATTAAACGACTTAATATGGTCCATAATAACGTTATGAGCTATTTTATATCAAGCAATATTGAAATTAGCTTGAAATCCTTGTAAATAATATGATATTAATATAAGTGGATTTTGAGGTTATGATGCACCGTTTGTAAAGTTTGACAAATTTGACTTATTTCCAATTTTCTGACAAAAAATAAAACATTTATGTAACAAAAACAATTAAACCAAAGCACAGAAACCTTTCTTATTGTTTTAATAAAACGAATTTTCATAAAATAATTAAAATAGTTTTGTACCAGAATAGCCCCGCTATGAGCTGAACTTTCAGTTTAACCATTTTTTTCTTAAATTCTTAATAAAAAGTTAGCCTATCAAGTTAATATAGTCCCAACTAAATTCTCAACACGTACCTTAAATATCTTTTACATTGAATTTATCAATATTAAGATATCGTAGCAGATTTTTAGAGAACTTCAAATTTTTTAATGAAATTTGTATGTATAAAATACATACAATTCTTGACAAAGAATTTAGTAGAAAGAATATTGTTATTTTGTTTGTAAAATATCACACTATATTTACAAATAAAATCCATATTTATAAAATTCAAAATAAATATTCTAGAAATAAAAAACCAGCTTGCACCACAATAGTCTCCGGTGTACCAGAATAGCCCCGTTCGACATTTTTTACGTTATTTTTATTAATTCTAATTTTTTAGTAGATTCTAACCAAATTTTATTACTTTTTGTGCCTTTTACATTTTTTTTACAGTTTGTTAGATTAAGAAAAAAAAAATTTCTTCATTTTCTTCCTATTTATGAGAATAAATAGGATTTCTATTACTGAGAAACTTTTGATTAAAGAATTGCAAGAATTATAAAACGTGCGTTAGAAACATGGGGTGCGCGCGCAGCAAAACGAAAGATGGCAGTATTTGTTTGACAGGTCAGAGATACAGATGCAAGTTCGTTTTTGATATATGTATAATTGTATATAGATACAAGTATTTTCTATCTCTAGAATGGCATTTGACGAAATCCATAAATCATGTTGTTTGAGAAGTGATTTTTTTACTAAATTGAAGTAAAAATAATAATAATAATTAACGTCTGCGTTCAGTATTCCGGATTATATAACATTTTATTGGGAATCGATTTTTTTAAAACATATTTTTAAATAAGTATTGTGAAGTGTTACACTGAGAAAATAAGCCTCTAGCCAAGCTGCTTTATTTCTAGGTTAGGGTTCCTCGGGACAAAACAAACAAAACACCGGCGATGACCCAAGTGCGAAAAATAACATTGCCAAGTAATGACCCAGTATTGGCAAAATAGTTGCCGAAGTTCGGCCACCAGTACTGGCGCAGTATCGTTTTGTTAACCACGGGCTTCACTCGGCAGCTTAAATTTTGCCAAGACTTGGCAGCCAATATTGGCCCTGACTTGGCCCAAACTTGTCTTTCAAGTGTAAAATTACTGTTCAGTTCGAATATTCAGACCTAATTAAAAAGCTTTTTTAAATAAAAAAAAAATAATGAATCTTTTAACTATGCGAAAAAAATTATTGTACGTATTAAATTATTTTTAAATTTGTTTAAATCCTTTTTTCTTCATTTATGATTATCATTATTATGACTATTATTATTATTAATTCTTATTATTTATTTGTGTAAATAAAAAAATGTTTAGTTTTTAAATTTAATTATTTCAACATGTTTTTATTGGTAGAATGCAACTTTGTTTTTCAATTTTATTTTTACATTATTTATTGGTTAACTACATCCGACTATTTATAACATTTTAATTGTTTTTTATACACAGACTTAATTATATTCGCATAACATTTGTGAGACCTAAACAATTACAACTACCTAAAGAATTAAAAATCGCACGGACGTAGGGATCGAACCCGGGATGCTTGGGGTATAAGTCGAACGCTCTATCGCCGCGTACGCGATGGACTTGGTATGGAAGTTGCAAACTCTAGTACATGAATATCAGTCCTTCAGGGGCGGACCAATTATCTAATTTTAAAAGTTTCTTTTCAACCATTTTAAAACTGATGTAAAAAGAGTAATAAAAAAACCTTCTTATATATTATTTATAAAAATTAAACATTAAATTAAAATAGAATAGAAAAATAAATTAAATAGAAATTTGTAATATTAATGTCAATGTTAAGAATAATAACGAAGAATTAAAAATTATTAAAAATATTATTCAAGGAGATAATTTTTTTTATTGCATAAGAATTTGGTTTTTTTTCTTATGATCAGTTATGTATTAAGATCTTAGAAATCAATTTTAAAAAAAACGAAAATAACAAAAAATTGGAAAAAAGAATTGAAGGAAGCTAAAAATAATTTAAATTTATGATAATGAATAAAAAATTTTGGAAATTATAAAAACAAATGAAAATAATTAAAAATTGAAGAAAATAATTGAACTTTTAGAAAAATATTTAATAATTTTAGAAATGATAATAATAATTAATATTCAAGGAAAATAATTGAAAAAAAGTAAGAGTAACTTTTATAATTAAAGAAAATAATTGAAATGTGATAAAAACCTTTGATAAGTTAAAAAAAATGAATTTTGAAATAAATAAATGAGAAGTTGCAGAATTTTTTTTAAATTAAAAGAAGAATTGAAATTTGAGAAAATTACTTGAAAATCTAAGAAATTAATTGAAAAAAAACGAAAAAAATTAAAAATTGGGGAAACTAATTAAAAAATGATTTTAAAATTTGAAACTTGAAGAAAATAATTGAAATATGATAAAAACAATGATAAATTATAACAATTAAAATAAAAATAAATCATTAAAAAGGTGCAGAATTTATTTTAAGCAACGAAAATAATATAATAATTAAAATTTGTGGAAAATACTTGACAATCTCAGAAATTAATCGATAAAAAGAGAGTAACTAAAAATTGAAGAATATAAATGAAGATAAAAGTTAAAAATAATTAAAATTTAAGATGATTAATAAAAGGTTTTGAAAATTATAAAACAAATGAAAGTAACTAAAAATTGAAGAAAATAATTGAAAAATGATAAAAGTAATTTAAAGTTGAAAAAATAATTGAATTATAATGAAAATAATTACAAATTTAAAAAAAAAATAATTAAAATAAATGAAAGGAATTAAAATTTCAGATAATTAATTGAAATTTTTGAAAAACTATGCCAATATAATGAAAATAATTATAAATTGAAGAAAATAATGGAAAAATTAAAAACTTTAGTTTTAAGCAAACGAAAATAATTGAAAAATCGTTTAAAACATGAAAAATCGATGACAATAATTTAAATTTGAGATAATAACTAAAAATTTAGAAAATTAAATGAAAAATAATAAGAAATATTAAAAAATGGAGAAAATAATTGCAAAATAATAAATAGAGATTAAAATTTAACAAAATAATTGAAAATTGAAATATATATTGAAAGTTCAGGAAATTAATTCAGAAATTATGAAAATGATTAAAAATTGAAAATAATAATTGCAAAACGACAAAAATAATGGTAAACTGAAAGAAGTTATTTAAATTTGCGATAAATAATATACAATTTTGGCATGAATAAATTTATGAATTTAATGTCAAGGGTAAAATAATTAAAACTTAAGAAATGATTGAAAAAACTATACAAAATAAATTAAATTTGAAGAAGATAAATTTAAAATTTAGGAAAGCAATTTAAAAATAATTAAAAATTGCAGAAAGAAATTGAAAAAAGATAAAAATAGTACAAAATTGTAGTTTAAGTAATTGAAATCATAATAGAAAAGAATTATTAAAAATTAAAAAAAAATTTAAATTACTTCAAATTTAATATATTTGAAACGTGGATTAATTAAACTTTTAATCAATGCCAGTTCACATTAACTAATATACATATGAAGAAAATAAAATCAATATAAATTAAAAATTTTTAAACATTTTAAAAAGGTGAAATATGATCAAATGATAATTAATATTATCATTTAACATAATCTGAAATATTATTGCTTATAATATATAGTAGCTGTCTTGCTACGTATAATCGTAGTTTTTGTAGTTGTCAAAGTGTTATATAAATTATTTGTAAAAAAATTAATTATGGTTAAAAAGAATGTAGATAGTTATTTTTTGAATTTAAGATTTTCTATTACAAAACTGAAGTTTGGGCCAAGAAGGTGCCGTCATTGGCCCGAGATTCGATTATTGCTTGTCAGAAAAAATTCTCCAATATAGAATCGATGTTGGCTAATTTAATGGGCCATCACTAGCCCGAGATTCGGCCGAAGGTTGGTAAATTTAAATAATCAAGACTGGCAGTCAATATTGGCGCAGTCAAGGGCCGTCAAGAATGCCAATCTTGTCCCAGTATAATTTGCCGAATTTCGGCTATCATTACTGGGCCAAGATTGGCCCTTGTTATTAGTTCTGGCATTTCGCACTTGGGGACAATCAAACTTCTAGGATACCGGAGCATATGCTCTGCTAAAATCAATCAAGTGCTTTGCAGGTGCTATATCAACAATCTCTCTCTGCTAAGTTTAATCAAAAATTGGTTGTATTTAGTCAACTTATTTTCTCAGTGTAAGGCTAATGAGTCATATATCATATGGGTACTCGACAAACTGTCACAGAAAAAGTCTAATAAAGTTTCAAGTATGCCATAATTAATAATATAAAATGTGTTAAAAATGAATATCGTTTTTTCACATTTACGCTTTTCTAACCTCAAATAATACTAATTCTAAATATATCGGCGATTCCATGTCAAATTTACAGTCCAGATTTTAAAATCGATTAAAACTATTTTTTATTTGTTCCTTATAAAAAAATATTAGATATGTGTTTTTTTATTTTTTTATAAGAGGCCAAATTTTCGAGTTATAAATTTTCAAAATTCTAGATTTTTAAAAATAGACCTTTTTTTAATCACATATAACTCTGAACCTATTGACTTTAGAAAATTTTTGCCAATACAAAAAAAGTTAAGTTTTTCTTCAACTTTTAAATAGTGTTTTCAAAAAAAAGAAAATATATATATTTTTAAAAAAAACACCATTTTTTAGAAACAAATCAATTTTTTTTAAATTCGGACCCGAATAACAAATTATTATTATTCATTTATACATACCTCGAAATGTCAAGAACATTTTACAAAAAGATTCCCGTCGGCTAGAAGAGTATTATTAGTTTAAATTAATTTTCAAACTCTAGCTGTTATATCTAAGTGCTATTCTGTAACTGTTTTGGTTATATGAATTTGATTTGACATTTTAAAAAAAGAAGATATGCAGCTAAATTCAAGTTAAAACAATTTTTTCAATTTAAATAGGCACAGAATAGCACTTAGATATAACAGCTAGAATTTGAAAATTAATTTAAACTAATAATACTCTTCTAGCCGACGGGAATCTTTTTGTAAAATGTTCTTGACATTTCGAGGTATGTATAAATGAATAATAATAATTTGTTATTCGGGTCCGAATTTAAAAAAAATTGATTTGTTTCTAAAAAATGGTGTTTTTTTTTAAAAATATATATATTTTCTTTTTTTTGGAAACACTATTTAAAAGTTGAAGAAAAACTTAACTTTTTTTGTATTGGCAAAAATTTTCTAAAGTCAATAGGTTCAGAGTTATATGTGATTAAAAAAAGGTATATTTTTAAAAATCTAGAATTTTGAAAATTTATAACTCGAAAATTTGGCCTCTTATAAAAAAATAAAAAAATACGTATCTAATATTTTTTTATAAGGAACAAATAAAAAATAGTTTTAATCGATTTTAAAATGTGGACTGTAAATTTGACATGGAATTGCCCATATGTATTAATTTTTTTGTCTCACGAAATTACAATAATAGAAAGCAAGATAGCACCATCTCTTTTCTTTTTAAGAACTATTATTATGATCGTACCTCGATAATCCTTAAGTTTTTACGTTTTATTACAAATATAGAAATTAAAAAAAGCAAAAACTGTAATTGGGTCAGGCTTTTCCAAGCGGATCGGCTAAAATTGATTATAAAAATTCTGTTTCTAATGAGACATAATTTTTGTTATCCTTAAATGTAAATTAGGCTCCAAAATTATTAGAACAAAAAATTTTTTTTTTCGAAGTTATTAGTGATTAAAGTTTTTTATAGTGCAAAATGAAAACATATTTTTCACGAGATCTTCTTAACCGATTTTAAAAGTTAAAACAGCATTTTAATTGTCTTGAAATGTAGTTTTTAAAAATATTTTTTGTTCTCTAGAATTTTTTATTTTTATCGTTTTTTAAATTATTTATTTAATAAATGTTAATAAAAAACATCTTTCTGCGTGCATTACGTATAATTTTAAAATACTGTTGTATTTTTTACACTTTTTTGATAATAAAACCGTTAAGAAAAAAAATGGCCCGCTATTAGAGACAAATATATTAAACTTTTTTTTCGGCGTGCAAAATAGTATATTAAGCAACAAGGGGTTAAAGGCAGCCATTTGTTTACGCTGATGTTTGTGTACGAGTGACGGTCGAGGGCGAAGCCCGAGACAACACTCGTACACAAACATCATTGTAAACAAATTGGACTGACTTTAAACCCGTGTTACTTACGATACTTTTTATTCCAAAGGCACAAACTTGGTGCTTTTAAATGTTTGTAGGTTAGGGTCTAAATGCATTTACTTGTTTGACCGTATAAAAATGGCGGCTATTTTTGCGCTGTGGTGGAAAAAATGCATGGATCAGCTGTTCATTTTTTCCCTACGGAAAAAATGGAAGCCATTTTTACCCGGTCGAACAAATGAATGCGTTTAGACCCTGCCTACAGGCATCTAAAATCGCCATGTTTGTGCCTGTGGGATAAAAAACATTTTAAACTTGATTACATAAACCCGTTGACAATAAAAACCGTTGAAAACAAAAGAAAACTTAAACATACATAATTTTTAAACTTTCATTCACTACCTAAGCAAAAAAATTTTGAACGCCGAAAAAAAAATTTAATATCTTTGTTCCTAATCGCGGGCCATTTTTTTTCTTAACGATTTTATTTTCAAAACAGTGTCAAGAATACAACAGTATTTTAAAATTTCACGTAATGGACGCAGAAAGAATAGTTATGCATATATTATGCATCAAGGGAGGGAAGTCCGTGTTTTTTGTCAAGCACAAATGTTCGAAGAACGAATGTAACACGAGCGTAGCGAGTGCGAAACGAGTTCGGAGAACATTGTGCGAGAAAAAAAATCGGCCTCCCGAGGTGCATATGCTATTTTCTATCACAGATTTACGAAAATTTCGTGTTTCGTACGCGTTAGCGGGTCAGCACTCGCAGTTTTCAGGTTAGTGACGTTAGAGATAAAAAAACTGTGAGTTCTGGCCCGCTTAAGGCGAACGAAAACACGAGGTTTTCGTGCATGTGTGGTAGAAAATATTTTTAAAAACTACGTTTCAAGACAATTAAAATGCTTTTTTAACTTTTAAAATCGGTTAAGAAGATCTCGAGAAAAATATGTTTCCATTTTGCACTATTAAAAATTTCAATCACTAATAACTTCGAAAAAAAAAATTTTTTTGTTCTCATAATTTTAGAGCTTAATTTACATAGTTTAAGGATAACAAAAATGATGTCTTATTAGAAATAGAATTTTTACAATTTTAGCCGATCCGCTTGGCGAAACCTGACCCAATTACAAGTTTCTCAGTGTCGAGCTCATTGTATATAAAATAAATTCTGATAAAGCGTCAGAAATTTTTGTCACAATTAATCTCGCGTATGCATAGAATCAATAAAATAAAAGTTTTAATTCATTATTAACTGATTGTCTCTATTTTTCAGATTTCTGGTGTACGTCTTCTCAAAGATTCCAATAAACTTAAGTGATATGGTTATGTTGAGTTCGAAGACAGGCAGAAGTTGATCAATGCTATGAGTTTGACAGACGGGGTTAGTTTTCAATAATTTTAATTTATACAAAGCATGTTTCATTCCTTTATGAGTTTATAATCAGGCTTTCTAAATAAAGCATCGTTTTTTTTTATTAAACAATTTATTTTTCTTGTTATTTAGAATTTGCAGAACAGGCGTATAAGAGTTGAAATTTCCAACTGCAGCAATAATGAACTTCTAGGTGGACGAATGGGAGGAATGGAGGCCCAAGAGATGAAGTCCCTTCAGACGGCGACCGGTATAGAGGAAGAGAAGGTTTTGAAAACAAAGATCGTAATCGAAGAGATGTTCGTTAAGGCAAGTCGACTCTTATCATTGTTTTATTTTTCAACAGGGTTGCCTCAGGCCAGGGAAATCAGGGAAACTAAAATAGGTCAGAGAAGAGTCAGGGATTTTCATCGAAAGTGCTGGAAAATGCAAAGAATTTCTAAAATTGATTAAAAATTATATTTTTCAAAAATTTACGTAGTATACTAATTTACTAAATAAATTTTTAGAAGTAATGTTTTAAAAATTTCCTAAAATAATTAATGATTGCAATTTAAAAAATATTTATCTTCACAATTTTATAGTAAATATGCGAAAAATTAGTTTAAATAACTTAAAACAGGTCAGGAAAAAAGAAAAAATATTGTCTGGAAATCAGGGGAAATTGTAATAAAATATTATCAGGGAAGACGGGAATGTCAGGGAATATAATAACAAGTGCTGGAAAAAATGTAAACTTTAGTGCAAAGCTTAAATAATAGGCTTGACAGGCGTCTCCTATTTCCCCCCAAAATCCCCTATTTTGCGATTGATCCCTAAAAGTTCTCTATTGGGAAAAATTCCCACTAATATCCCCTGTTTTTCACAACAAATCTAATTTAAAATTTATCTATTTAAAGTTAGATTATCTAGAAATTCAAGAAATTGTTGTCAATTTAGCACATCAATACAAAAACTGGGAATATATAAAAAATTTAAAAAAATTTTTAAGTGATCCAGAAATTTGTAAGAAATTCCAGGAATTTGTAGATAAATTCACAGAAAAATTTAATTTTAATCTTGTGTTCCTCAGTAACTTGAAAAATTGTATTGTAAATGGTTCAGAGTACGATCTAAAAATTTTGGGTAAAAAAAAAGTATAAAATATTAGATTTTAACAGGCATCACAGAGAGTCACCTTTTACTTTTTTTCAATTTTGGCACGTTTTTCACTTTTTTTTTTTTTTTTTTTTTGGGGTCAAAAATATATAATTTTTTGTAAATATTTCGAAATATGTTCGTAAAATATAGATTCAATGTTTGAATTCAGTTTTATTGACGTTGTGCTAGATTTGTGCTCTTTTGTGCCGCAAATTTTTTTTTCAGAAAAATCAAAATTTGACTCAAAAAATTAAAACAACATTTTTTTTACTTAGAAACGCCATTTTATTACAACCACAAAATGAAATATGTGCTAAGTCCTTCAAACCCTAAAAAAAATTAAATTTCAAAGAAAAAAAAATATTGTTACAACTTGTGTTGGAAACATACAAAATTGTGCTGTAAAACCTTTTTTTAAAAACCGCTGTCAAATTGTACCTCAAGTATTTATTTGGTGTGAGTGATTTGTGGTATTCATTTTTGCAAAACTTTGTCTTTATAAACAGGTCAAAAAAATTTTCACAATGCAAATAACTTAAGATTAAACTGCACTAGAGGATTCGCTAATAGCTCAATCTGTGCGTTTTCAAAAAATAAAACGAATAAAATACTTACATTTTAACCTTTTTTTTTTAAAAAAAATATATAATTTAAAAAAAAAACTATTTTTTCAAAAATTTTAAATGCGAAAAAATACTTAGAATTGATCAATCTAGTTCAAACGTATATCATAATTTGTCTCCCTGAGGGTCTTATAATTTCGTAAAAAATAACAGTTCTGAGGATTATAGTTTTCGAGATATTGGGCCAAACGTAATGTGGACATACACACAAACACACACACGGACGCGAACATTTTTTAATAACTTTATTTTCGACATCCTGAAGTCGAAATATGTCGAGATATTTTGTTTTTTGTTTAAAAATGTCATTTCTAGTTTTTTTTTAAAAAAGTGAATTTTGAAAAAAATTTTGAATATTTTTAAATTTGTTTTGCGGCAAATTTTTGTTAAAGGTTTGAAGTCCCCAGCAGAGATTTCATTTTACTATTTTAACAAAATGACTTTTCTAGATAAAACATTTTTTTCTAATTTTTTGGGTCAATTTTTGTTTTTTTAAAAAAAAATTTAGTGGCACAATAGAACATAAATATAGAACAATTTGGCACAAGTGTTGTTTTTTTGAAAAAACAAAATGGCGTTTTCAACATCTTAGACATGATTGATACAAAAAAACAAATATGATTTACTAATAAAAAAACTATACAAAAAGAATAGAGTCGAATCAACAGTTCTCTAATCTTTTCTGTTTCTGCTATTTATGTGATCTAAGGATGTTCTATTGTAAATAGAATTAACATTGTCGTGTTAATGGAATTTGGTTCACTGGTAGATAATTGTTTTAAAATGATGAAGTTAAATTTTTGATATCTCAAGGTACTTGTGAAAAAAGGTCTAAGCCTTTTTGTTTTTTAACATTTTACATTGAGTCTTATGGAATATTTAAATATTCCATAAGTTCCAATATAATATATATATTTTACAGAAGTATCTTGAGGGCTCAAAAACTTAACTGCATCATTATAAAACCATTATTATCTACCAGTGGACCAAATTTAATTAAAATGGTACCTAATGTTAATTCAATTTACGATATAGGTTAAATCCATTTCAAATCATGCAGGCTGACTAACTTCAAGCTGTAGATTTAATTTCAGCTAAAATATGTTATTCTATATGAAAAATAAAAAAACACCTATTTTTTTATTTCCCAAAAAAGTAATTTTTTGCTTGTAATAGTTTTCCTAATATATTACTAATATATTACTAGTATATTACTCCATAATTATATTGTTATTATATTGTTATTATTGTCCTTACTGATAAATGAAAATAAGTCCATGTGGATCAATAATAATTAATATCTAGTTTATATATTTAATTCAAATTAATTTAATTGTATAAAAATATTATTTATTTCTATTATGAGATAAAAAAAAGGTTAGTCCAACTGCATGTTTTTATATATTTAAATAATAAAAATACAAATTAATCTGTAGATGTACCTTTGTATAAATGTAAACAATTAAATCATATTGTGTAATAAAGTAATTATAATATAATTTTAACAGTTTGATATATTAAAACTATCATTTGAATAAAAATTACAATTTTCAGTTCCTAGGGAATTACATTTATAATTTTAAGCAAATTTGAGGTTTTTCTGTTCAAATGATTTCACATAAACAAAAAATTGTACTTTTTATTTAAATAGAACTTTCAGTTGATCAAAATATTAAGCTTTAATTGTTTGCTATCCTTTACCAAAATATGGATAAAGTTGAAATTACTTTAATATTTAAACATATAAAATTATTGAGTTATACAGACATTTTTCCGGTTGTTTGGAAACTCCTTTTTTAATTGTATAATTAAAGAATGTTAGTGAATAATTATTCATAACTTTTTTCAATAACATCAATAAATCAATACGAAATATGGATTGCAGGACCTTTTCAAAGCAAGAATGGAAGTACTGTCGTGGACAAAAATTCATCTGAGGACCTGAGCTGTTGACAACTTCTTCCCAATCCTAGGTTCACCTCTGATGAAAATTAGAACAATAAAATGTAATTTTATAAATGTAAATTAATAAACGTTTTGCGGTTGGATCTCACTGAAATGAGCAGTGGTTGGAGCTTGCTGAAGTGAGTCGTGGATCCAGCTCACTCATATGGGGTCATTCGCATATTACAGTTCTAGAGTAGGAAGGGAGGTAAAGGAAGTACTAATGTATAAGGGTGTAAATTTCATTCCAAATCACAATGTGGAATGAGAATGACCTTTGCAACCGTTGCATAAGACATTTTTAAAATTAGAATGCAATAATTGTCGGACAGAATTTTCAATACACTCAAAGTCCCATCGGTGGAATTACGATCGGTAGAAGATTGTTTATTAAGTTCGCCGAAGTTTGTTGATAAAGTGAGATAGAGGGCAAAGCGGAGACTCTCAAGCCACTAATCTAATACTTCAACATATCATACGCTCCGTAGGGTTCCATGACTGATCAACCCCACCAATGGGGCTTCATGTGCAATTTCTCCGCAAAAAAGTTCCCAGTGTTTGTTAAAAAGCTTCCTAATTTTAACCTCCAAGTATAAAACAAGCCGAGGTGAATATGGCGTTTTAATAATTACCCGCGCAATCATTAGACATGTTTATCGTTATTGATAAAAAATTATCTTATACAGAAGTCGAAACAATACCTCTTCTCTTCGTGAGATGTTTATTTTATTCTTTTTATGTTATTTGAAAGCCTGTCTTGTTTCCAACTTCTTAGCAGTTGGAAATAAAGAATATGTATCAATCGAACTACTGTAAAGATTATTTTGTTATCTGTAAGAGAGACTTTCTCAAAACAAGCCGAGGGGAATATGGCGTTTAAAGAATTACCTCCGCACTCATTAGACATGTTTATCTTTATTGATAAAAAATTATCTTATACAGAAGTCGAAACAAAACCTCTTCTCTTCGTGAGATGTTTATTTTATTCTTTTTATGTTATTTGAAAGCCTTTCTTGTTTCCAACTTCTTAGCATTTGGAAATAAAGAATATGTATCAATCGAACTACTGTAATGATTATTTTGTTATCTGTAAGAGAGACTTTCGTAAAACAAGCCGAGAGGAATACGGCTTTTTAAGAATTACCTGCCCATTCATTAGTCATGTTTATCGTTATTGATAAAAAATTATCTTATACAGAAGTCGAAACAAAACCTCTTCTCTTCGTGAGATGTTTATTTTATTCTTTTTATGTTATTTGAAAGCCTTTCTTGTTTCCAACTTCTTAGCATTTGGAAATAAAGAATATGTATCAATCGAACTACTGTAATGATTATTTTGTTATCTGTAAGAGAGACTTTCTTAAAACAAGCCGAGAGGAATACGGCTTTTTAAGAATTACCTGCCCATTCATTAGTCATGTTTATCGTTATTGATAAAAAATTATCTTATACAGAAGTCGAAACAAAACCTCTTCTCTTCGTGAGATGTTTATTTTATTCTTTTTATGTTATTTGAAAGCCTTTCTTGTTTCCAACTTCTTAGCATTTGGAAATAAAGAATATGTATCAATCGAACTACTGTAATGATTATTTTGTTATCAACAAGAGAGACTTTCTCAAAACAAGCCGAGGGGAATATGGCGTTTAAAAAATTACCTGCGCACTCATTAGACATGTTAGTCTTTATTGATAAAAAATTATCTTATACAGAAGTCGAAACAATACCTCTTCTCTTCGTGAGATGTTTATTTTATTCTTTTTATGTTATTTGAAAGCCTTTCTTGTTTCCAACTTCTTAGCAGTTGGAAATAAAGAATATGTATCAATCGAACTACTGTAAAGATTATTTTGTTATCTGTAAGAGAGACTTTCTCAAAACAAGCCGAGGGGAATATGGCTTTTAAAGAATTACCTGCGCACTCATTAGACATGTTTATCTTTATTGATAAAAAATTATCTTATACAGAAGTCGAAACCATACCTCTTCTCCTCGTGAGATGTTTATTTTATTTTTTTTATGTTATTTGAAAGCCTTTCTTGTTTCCAACTTCTTAGCAGTTGGAAATAAAGAATATGTATCAATCGAACTACTGTAAAGATTATTTTGTTATCTGTAAGAGAGACTTTCTCAAAACAAGCCGAGGGGAATATGGCTTTTAAAGAATTACCTGCGCACTCATTAGACATGTTTATCTTTATTGATAAAAAATTATCTTATACAGAAGTCGAAACCATACCTCTTCTCCTCGTGAGATGTTTATTTTATTTTTTTTATGTTATTTGAAAGCCTTTCTTGTTTCCAACTTCTTAGCAGTTGGAAATAAAGAATATGTATCAATCGAACTACTGTAAAGATTATTTTGTTATCTGTAAGAGAGACTTTCTCAAAACAAGCCGAGGGGAATATGGCTTTTAAAGAATTACCTGCGCACTCATTAGACATGTTTATCTTTATTGATAAAAAATTATCTTATACAGAAGTCGAAACCATACCTCTTCTCCTCGTGAGATGTTTATTTTATTTTTTTTATGTTATTTGAAAGCCTTTCTTGTTTCCAACTTCTTAGCAGTTGGAAATAAAGAATATGTATCAATCGAACTACTGTAAAGATTATTTTGTTATCTGTAAGAGAGACTTTCTCAAAACAAGCCGAGGGGAATATGGCTTTTAAAGAATTACCAGCGCACTCATTAAACATGTTTATCTTTATTGATAAAAAATTATCTTATACGGAAGTCGAAACAATACCTCTTCTCCTCGTGAGATGTTTATTTTATTCTTTTTATGTTATTTGAAAGCCTTTCTTGTTTCCAACTTCTTAGCATTTGGAAATAAAGAATATGTATCAATCGAACTACTGTAATGATGATTTTGTTATCTGTAAGAGAGACTTTTTAAAAACATAAATCTACATAAACAATAATCGGTGTTATGATATTATGCGAAATGTTACCGAAAGCTTCTGGCATTTTAAGCTTACAAGCATTTACGTATAGGACTAAAGCCGTACGTTAAACGGTTGTAAAATTTTCGGGTTTTCAGGTTTATTTGCATCTACATACAGAGAAATCGGTTTTTAGTTTTTATGCGAAAAGATACCAAAGCCGTACGTACAACGGTTCTATATTTTTTTCGGTTTTTTCAGGATGAGAAGCAACTACGTAAACATAAATCGGTTTTAAGTTTTTATGCGAAATGTTATCGAAAGCTTCCGGCACTATGAGCTTACAATTATTTACATTTACAACCAAAGCCGTACGTGAAACAGTTGTAAATTTTTCGGGTTTTCAGGATGACGTGCATCTACATGAACAGAAATCGGTGTTATGTTTTTATGTGAAACGTTATCGAAAGCTTCCGAGACTATGAGCTTACAATTATGTGTGTTTACGACCAAAACCTCACGTGAAACGGTTGTAAAATTTTTGGGTTTCCAGGTTGATTTGCATCTACATACAGAGAAATCGGTTTTTAGTTTTTATGCGAAATGATACCAAAGCCGTACGTACAACGGTTCTATATTTTTCGGGTTATCAGGATGAGAAGCAACTAGATAAACATAAATCGGTTTTAAGTTTTTATGCGAAATGTTATCGAAAGCTTCCGGCACTATGAGCTTACAATTATTTACGTTTACAACCAAAGCCGTACGTGAAACGGTTGTAAATTTTTCGGGTTTTCAGGATGAGGTGCATCAACATAAACAGAAATTAGTGTTATGTTTTTATGCGAAATGTTACTGAAAGCTTCTGGCATTTTGAGATTACAAGCATTTACGTACAGGACTAAAGCCGTACGTTAAACGGTTGTAAAATTTTCAGGTTTTCAGGTTGATTTGCATCTACATATACAGAAATCGGTTTTCAGTTTTTATGCGAAATGACACCAAAGCCGTACGTACAACGGTTCTACATTTATCGGGTTTTCAGGATGAGGTGCATCTACATGAACAGAAATCGGTGTTATGCTTTTATGCGAAATGTTACCGAAAGCTTCTGGCACTTTGAGCGTTCAATTATTTACACTTACGAACAAAGCCGTACGTGAAACGGTTGTAAATTTTTCGGGTTTTCAGGATTAGGTGCATCAACATAAACAGAAATCGGTGTTATGTTTTTGTGCGAAATGTTACCGAAAGCTTCTGGCATTTTGAGCTTTTAAATATTTACGTTTACAAACAAAGCCGTACGTGAAACGGTTGTAAAATTTTTGGGTTTTCAGGTTTATTTGCATCTACATACAGCGAAATCGGTTTTTAGTTTTTATGCGTAATGATACCAAAGCCGTACGTACAACGGTTCTATATTTTTTTCGGTTTTTTCAGGATGAGAAGCAACTACATAAACATAAATCGGTTTTAAGTTTTAATGCGAAATGTTATCGAAAGCTTCCGCCACTATGAGCTGACAATTATTTACATTTAGAATCAAAGCTGTACGTAAAACGGTGGTAAATTTTTCGGGATTTCAGGATTAGGTGCATCAACATAAACAGAAATCGGTCTTTTGTATAAAGAATTACCTGCGCACTCATTAGACATGTTTATCTTTATTGATAAAAAAGTATCTTATACAGAAGTCGAAACAATACCTCTTCTCCTCGTGAGATGTTTATTTTATTCTTTTTATGTTATTTGAAAGCCTTTCTTGTTTCCAACTTCTTAGCATTTGGAAATAAAAATATGTATCAATCGAACTACTGTAATGATGATTTTGTTATCTGTAAGAGAGACCTTTTAAAAACATAAATCTACATAAACAGAAATCGGTGTTATGTTATTATGCGAAATGTTACCGAAAGCTTCTGGCATTTTGAGCTTACAAGCATTTACGTATAGGACTAAAGCCGTACGTTAAACGGTTGTAAAATTTTCGGGTTTTCAGGTTGATTTGCATCTACATACACAGAAATCGGTTTTCAGTTTTTATGCGAAATGATACCAAAGCCGTACGTACAACGGTTCTACATTTATCGGGTTTTCAGGATGAGGTGGATCTACATAAACAGAAATCGGTGTTATGTTTTTGTGCGAAATGTTACCGAAAGCTTCTGGCATTTTGAGCGTTCAAATATTTACGTTTACGAACAAAGCCGTACGTGAAACGGTTGTAAAATTTTTGGGTTTTCAGGTTTATTTGCATCTACATACACAGAAATCGGTTTTCAGTTTTTATGCGAAATGATACCAAAGCCGTACGTACAACGGTTCTACATTTATCGGGTTTTTAGGATGAGGTGGATCTACATAAACAGAAATCGGTGTTATGTTTTTGTGCGAAATGTTACCGAAAGCTTCTGGCATTTTAAGCTTACAAGCATTTACGTATAGGACTAAAGCCGTACGTTAAACGGTTGTAAAATTTTCGGGTTTTCAGGTTTATTTGCATCTACATACAGAGAAATCGGTTTTTAGTTTTTATGCGAAAAGATACCAAAGCCGTACGTACAACGGTTCTATATTTTTTTCGGTTTTTTCAGGATGAGAAGCAACTACGTAAACATAAATCGGTTTTAAGTTTTTATGCGAAATGTTATCGAAAGCTTCCGGCACTATGAGCTTACAATTATTTACATTTACAACCAAAGCCGTACGTGAAACAGTTGTAAATTTTTCGGGTTTTCAGGATGACGTGCATCTACATGAACAGAAATCGGTGTTATGTTTTTATGTGAAACGTTATCGAAAGCTTCCGAGACTATGAGCTTACAATTATGTGTGTTTACGACCAAAACCTCACGTGAAACGGTTGTAAAATTTTTGGGTTTCCAGGTTGATTTGCATCTACATACAGAGAAATCGGTTTTTAGTTTTTATGCGAAATGATACCAAAGCCGTACGTACAACGGTTCTATATTTTTCGGGTTATCAGGATGAGAAGCAACTAGATAAACATAAATCGGTTTTAAGTTTTTATGCGAAATGTTATCGAAAGCTTCCGGCACTATGAGCTTACAATTATTTACGTTTACAACCAAAGCCGTACGTGAAACGGTTGTAAATTTTTCGGGTTTTCAGGATGAGGTGCATCAACATAAACAGAAATTGGTGTTATGTTTTTATGCGAAATGTTACCGAAAGCTGCTGGCATTTTGAGCTTACAAGCATTTACGTTTAGGACTAAAGCCGTACGTTAAACGGTTGTAAAATTTTCGGGTTTTCAGTTTGATTTGCATCTACATACACAGAAATCGGTTTTCAGTTTTTATGCGAAATGATACCAAAGCCGTACGTGAAACGGTTGTAAATTTTTCGGGTTTTCAGGATGAGGTGCCTCAACATAAACAGAAATCGGTGTTATGTTTTTATGCAAAATGTTACTGACAGCTTCTGGCACTTTGAGCGTTCAATTATTTATGCTTACGAACAAAGTCGTACGTGAAACGGTTGTATCATTTTATTAATGATAAAGCTTTTTTCTTTGTCTTGTTGTTAAAAGTAACTTACTATTTTATTTTTAATTTTTTATGGGGGTGAGGGTAAAAACAATTACTTCTTGCAATTGTGGTAACCCAGAGTTGATTATAGCGCAATATATAGCTTCTAATCAACTAAGACCGTAGTGATTCCTACAAGAGGTACCCCTGTTTATACAAAAAACTACGGATCTAGAGAAGTACATCTCGAAAAAATCGTTAAATTAATTATAATATTTCATTGAATTTTTGGTTTTACTGAATTCAAATAATTTTAATTTCCTTGATAATACGTCCTATGCGTAACCTAGCCATGGTCATCAGTTTAAAGCAGCAATAAATCCTATCATTCTGTTGACAGAATGAGTATACCGTTTATATTTGAACTAAGATATAATTTTTTTTAATTTTTTATCATAGGATTATAATATTTTTCGTCTCCTCTGAATTGCATTCTTCCTTGTGTATGTGTCTTATTATTATAGATGAGTTTCAATAAAAATATTTCCATTTCGCTATTACACATTTCTTTAATAGGTGTTATTTATATATGTCTTTATAGGTTTGTAGTTGAAACATTGTGTATCACAAGTAATAAATATTGTGTTTCGATTTATGTATAATTCTATATATCAAATATGTTGTATTGAGGCTGTATTTCACTTTATTTAAACAGAATGTAAATAATAATAAAGGTTTTATTTTCTTTTGTAATAAGATGCTGTATCATTTAATTGAAAATTGTTTTTAAAAATGATTAAAATTATGTTTGTATACTGAGAAATTTGTAAATAAAAACATTCACAAATTTAATAACTTTTTAAATGATGATGAATATTTTTGGTTCTAGTTCACACCATAGAGAGACATTTGAAGAGTAAAATTAAGGCCCGGCGAATAAGGTGGGTACGGTGGTACCCGGAAAGTTCCGGGTGGGTAAACTACCCACCTGGAATCAGACATCACTTTTTATTAACATAGCCTGTTTTCTATATCCCTAAAATTTCTTTACTCATATAAACTTTTTCAAATCCCCCCTTTCCCTCCTCCAAGTCAACTACCCACCCGGAGTGAATATGATTCGCCGGGCCTGAGTAAAATGTTGTTTGCTTCATGTTGATAAGTGCAATAGTTTCTAAATAAGAGTGACACCCAGTTCAAAAAACGTGGTCTCGAGAAAAAAGCGATTAAAGTTTTTGTTCGTGAAAAATCGTAAAAAAAGTGGATTTTACACATATATCCAATCCGGCTGCGTACACAACTTCTTCCGGGTCGTCATAGGTGTCATTTTCAAGAATTTTTGCATTTCTTGTTGCAGTCCTGTAATCTTTAGACGCTTCTGTGGTCGCTCGAGCGGCCTGATTTACTGCTTGGCGCGTACCGCTCTCCCCTCTTTTATACCTACTTCAAGGTCGGACCTTAGAGACTAATTCTATATTATTTGTAAGAAATTTTTCTAGCAATTTACGGGAGAAAAAAATTTTAGATTTTTTGAAAATTGTTTGAAGGAACCTGGCCTTAAGGTAGTTCTCTCGAAAACAATTTTTCTTTAAATGTTTTTCTAATTAAAATATCATATAATATAACATTCAACGAATACAATGATATGTTTTTAAAAGTAGTAAGCGGTGCTACTTTTTAAGATATTTGAGAATGAAGTTGAACTTTTTACCTGGAAGAAATTAGAAGCCATGGTTAAAAAATACAATTTTGCTAACCACGCTATGAATTTTCTTTAGATTTAAAAATAAAAACTACTAAATTATGTTTTAAATTACAAGGAATAAGATCCCGTTTTAAAAAATGTGGCTTGCGGTACTAAATTTCGAAAAATAGTATTTTGAGTTTTGACGTTTTATTTATTTTTTTTTAATAAATACAAAAGAGAGAGACTCTACACCTTGAAGTTAACGCTATTAATTAAACATCACAAAATAAGTAAAATATGAAAAATTTTGAGTTGAGAACCACTGAACCAAGAGTACTACCTTAACAGGGACTTTTATATAATCGGTATTTTGGAAATAAATTTTAAATTTGTTTTTTAAAAATGTTAATTTAAATATATACCAACATTTGTTAGTACCTTAAATTAAAGTTATAAAAATTTTTAATTAAAAAACTTTAAATTTACTCCTCAGAATAGATGTAAACGTAAGAAGGGACCTAACGCGGAGAAAAATAATTTTCATTTTTTGTGCTGAATGGTAATGTTTGGGTTTTCAATTGCCATGTTTTAAATAAAATTTTTTTATCACACTTTTTGTTATAATGCTTTAAACCTACACGTGCTAAGTATATCGAATTCTGTGGATTTTCTTGAACGACCGTCCTGTGACAATGGTTTTTATTGGTTTCGTTTTTTTAAGGCAATTGATAGTTTTTGAGTTGCTTTTTGAGTTCTAAAAATCAAAATTTTTTTCTTGCAATCAGTTTTCTTGTTATGAAGCTTCAAACATGTGCATGTTAAGCATCTCGATTTTTCTCCCTCCTTTTTTAGCGTCCGTCCTTTAAAGTTTGTTTTTCCGCATTAGGTCCCTTCTCTCGAGGAGCGTCACATATGAACATCTATAATATAATACACTAGAATCTCTCCATAACGACCTTCTGTATGGGTCTACGTACGTTCTCTTTAACGAGCACTGATTCTCTTCACAGTACGAGAAATGTTATCTCTTCTGCATCCCCACTCGTTACAACACAGACGCGCAGACTAACATGCGCACTATCGATAGACATAGAAGATCGTATAGACCCTCTTGCTAGGCGGGGCATCGTAATAGAGGAATTCTAAACTCCCGAGCTTTTCGTTATGAAGAGATTTGAGTGTAGTGTGTCTCACTAATCATGAAAATGACAATTTATTTATTAACACCATTGAAATTCATAAATTATAATTAGACCATAAAAATAGTAAACTTAACTAAATTCATTGTTAATATAACCTAAAAAAAGAGGTAATGCGTTTAACCAACAATTTACGGGGCTCATGTAACGCCTAATGTAATGTAAAATCGGCTATTTTGACGCCTGGTGAGGACTAAAGGAAACTTGTTGTAAACAAAGATGTAAAGTTACGCGTAACTTCGAGTTTTTTACGTAAATTACATGGGTTTTTTACATTTGAAAACTACGTAACTTACCCCCCACTCCGAAAAAAAACATTGTTTGAAGAAATCGGGACGTAAATTGCGTACGTAATTTACATGTAAAAAGCAATGTAATTTACGTTAGGTAAATTACCTTTACATCCCTGGTGGTAAAGCGCGAGAATGTGGAAAAGTTAGACTAGAAAGAAGGTTAAATTACCTATAGTTTTTAAAATGTAAACCCTTAAAAATTTGCACAGAATATAAATTTTATATAGGGTGATCGATTCGTTTGAAACAGGAAACACGATTTTATTATATACTAAGTGGCATTTATAGTTTAAAAATATTTGTTTCAGAAAAACAAAATTAAAAAAAAAAATTAAATACATTTTTTTTAATGATTATATTTAAGAACCCTTGGGTCTGATTTAAGATATCGGTAGTAAAAATAACTAGACTTAATTTTTAATTTAAGCCTTTAAGCATTCTACTGTTAACGTGTTAATAAAAAAAGTACTCACACACACACACACATATATATATATATATATATATATATATATATCAGGACATTTAATCAGGAATTTATATAATACATTACAAAAATTTGTTTCAAAAAATTTTAATTTGACCGAATACAAAGGTTCCTCCATGTTTAAGCAAAAATAAATAAAAAGCACTGCAAGTAAATAGGCTTAAAAGAAAAAATAAGAGAGGAAGAAAGAGAGAAAGAGATTTACGTTACATACGTATTCGACGATACAGAGAAAAGCCCGAGTAATTTTGAATTTCAAAAAAGTGTCATCAAATTCGTTATCAGCAACCTTGAAAACCTCCGAGTAACATTCAAGACAATTCTGTCGGATTTTGATTTTACGTCCGCCATTTTGGATCCGCCATTTTGAATTTCATAAAAGTGTCATCAAATTCGTATTCAGCGACCTTCAAAACCCCCGAGTAACAAGTTTCAAGATAATCTGGTATGATTTTGATTTTGCGTCCGCCATATTAGATCCGCCATTTTGAATTTCAAAAAAGTGTCATCAAATTCGTTACCAGCGACCTTGAAAACCCCAAGTAATAAGTTTCAAATTAATCCGATCGATTTTTGATTTTGCGTCCGCCATATTGGATCCGCCATTATGAATTTTTTTTTCATCTTGCACAGATTGTACTCAGGTACTCCAAAAAACTGTATTATGTAACACATGTTTTAAAAAATAATATCTTCCTGAAAATAACGTGACATAAAGGATTAGACCCCCCCTTTGAAAACTAAATCATTTGCTTAAGGGGATACCATATATTTTTCTGGTTCCTAACTTAACTTGAAAATCTTTTTTTTCCATTACCCAGCCTAAAAAATTTGGGAGTACAATATAACATTTTGCGTTGAAATATTTGGGAGTAAAATATAACAAATTCATGCGAAAATTGTGAGGGAGAACAATATAACATTCTCGATTGAAGGTCGGAGTAAAATATAACATTCATCCTTTGGAGTACAATATAACAAGTTGCACTAAAACATTTGTGTAAAAATGATACGGGCCCGAATTAGAGAGCAGAAAAAGATAAAAAATAAGTTAATAGTAAAATATGAAGAAAGCAATACACTTTTATTTAAAGCCTTACAATAATAGATTACTTTTCTTTGTGTATTATAAGAAAAATGTTACCTTCCATGGTTTAATTTTTTAAAAAGGTCATAAACAGCATTAAAGTCTGGACGCATATCTGCTGCCTCTGCCCAACACTGACGCATGATGTTGATAGCTTCCGGTGGAGCTGCGCCTTTACTGACCGAGGGCCTGATTAATGGAGGAGGTTTTTTGACCTTTTCAATTATATCTGAGGAAAACATGCGAACGAGAAAAAAAACCACTTTAGAAAAATTAGGTTTCACAAGGAATTCTTTCTTGTAAACAATTTATTTTTACTTCTAGTCCGTTGATAAATAATCTGTTTGTCTACTTTTCTTTTATGTTCAACATAAATATTTGTCTTCCTTTTTATATATATTTACCATAAAACATTTGTCTGTCTTTTTAAACAATATTATCATCTCTAACTTGATATATAGAGTTTAAAAAAAAAACGATAATAATTTTGCCAGAAGCAAGAGTACCAACAACGGGGAAAAAATCAGAATCTTGAAAAAAAAATTAAAATAAATATAGTAGTGTCAATTTCAGTTGTTTCGGTAAAACAAATGAAATGTTTGAAACTGTTTTGAAAGCTTGTGGTGAAAGTTCACTAATAGAGACGGTAACTCAATTCCCCTTGTTTTTTGAATTGTCTCAATTCCAATGAAAGCGAGAATGTCATTGTCAGCTAAAATTCATTTGGAAACTTGGCATTAGACGCGGCTTAAAGTTGCAGGGTGATAATTTTATATGCCACCGCAACACATGAAGCTCATTACCAAGCTTATAATGCAGCTTGTCATTAATTAAGTCTCAAGAACAGAGTTACTGATGATAATGGAATTTGACTTCCGTCTTTATCATAAACGTGCACTTTTTAAATGCACAAAACAAGCATTTCTCAGATAATTAAAGCAGTGCTGTATTTCAAACAATAAATTTTCATGTCTTTTCAAAGAATACATTTTCAAGTCATGAATTTTCATAGGATAAAGTTTCAAGGATTAAACTGTTAAATAATTTATTTAAAGAGTAAAGTATACTTTTCTAAAAAATGATTTGTT
Organism: Ganaspis brasiliensis; assembly: GCA_037103525.1. Classification (NCBI taxonomy): domain Eukaryota; kingdom Metazoa; phylum Arthropoda; class Insecta; order Hymenoptera; family Figitidae; genus Ganaspis; species Ganaspis brasiliensis. Next base: position 2,726,196 of record JAZKLR010000535.1, on the reverse strand, counting down.
AAATATATGTGTACGTCCGCATGAAAAGGGCTTACTTTGGCATTATTAAACCTATATCTATATAATCATATTCTTCATTAAAATTTAAACATTTTGAGAGGTCTTGAACCCTTTTAGATGAAAATTCACAAAGTTATAAGCATTGAAAGTAAAAAGTGTGAAAATTCTAATTTTAAGAAAAACAAGTTTGAGGTTAAAGATTACCATTAGCGCACAAGCATTTTAAAAATTAATAATAAGATTCTTTTGTGTTTTTAATTACGATAAAGTTGTTATTAATGCATGATTCGAGGAGAGACATTACGCAGTTTGTTTTAGAGCAAGAAAAAACAAAATCGAAAATCTGAACCTCCTTTAGAAAAATGCGAATATCTCGGAAAATAAAATCGATAAAGTGGGCCCTTTTTATGCGGATCTAGAGTTGCAAAAAAGTAATATTACCTGGAGAACGATAATAAGAACGAGAATATAACCGGGAATATAACCGACCAAAATTCTAATCGAGAATTTATGAGAATTTAGGTTTTTTTTAGTTTATTTATCAAATTAAGTCCAATTTTCTCAATCAATGTAAGAAAATAGAATCTCTAGTGTCATTTCTTTAAATTTCTGTAAATTTAAATTTGCATTGATTAAAAGTTCAATTAATCCACGGTTCACATACAATAAATTTGAAGTGATTAGGAAATTTCCGAAATTTTTAATAATTCTTTTCTCTTATGATTTAAATTACTTAAACTACATTTATCAACTGTTTTTATCATTGTCCAATTACTTTCTGCAATTTTTCATTATTTTCATTGTTTTATATCTTTTTTCCTAAATCTTAAATCTACCTTCTGCAAAGTTTCAATTATTTTTTAAAATTTTTCCAATCACTTTTTTAATTTTGATTATTTTTTCTTCGACAATAAAACAATTTCATTGTTTATTGCAAAATTTCATATCATTTATCGCAGAATGAAATTAATTTTTTCAATTCACCATTATTGTCTTCAATTTTCATATTTTTTTAATGATTTTTCAATTATTTTCTTTTCCTTAAAAATAAATTCTGTAATTTTTCTATTATTTTCTCCAATTACTAATTAGGTATTTTCATTCCTTTTGCATATTTTTCAACAATTTCAATTATTTATCTAAAATTTTAATTATTATCATCATATTTCAATAATTATATTAAAATTAAATTTTTTTTCATCATATTTCAATTATTTTTTAAAAATTTAAATTATTTTCATGATTATTTAATTATTTTTTTCAATTTTAAATTATTTTTATCATTGTTTAGATTATTTCCCTAAATTCTTAATTATTTTTCTTATTTTGTAAAATTATTTTTCAAGATTTTTAAGTATTTTTCTCAAATTTCAATTATTTTCTTCAATTTTTAATTATTTTCATTTGTTTTCATAATTTACGAAATTGTTTAATAATTATCTTGAGTTTCAATTATTTTTAGTCTTTAACTTTTTTCTTTAATTTTTAATTATTCTCATTTCTTTAAATTAATTTCTCAGATTTTCAAGCATTTTTCTCAAGTTTCAATTTTTTTCTATTTAAATTATTTATTTTTATTTATTTCATAACATTTTATTAATTAGGTTACTTGCATCATAAAATTGAGCATTAATACTGATAAACAGATGTTTTAAAAAATTTCAAAAAATTCTGCAATTTTGTCAATTATTTATTTCAAATTTCATTAACTTTTGTCAATTAATCATTGTTTTCATTATATTTCAATTAATTTCTTCAAATTTCAAAATTTAAAATCATTTTTTGATTATTTCCACCAATTTTTAATTATTCTTATTTTTAAAAAATATTTTCTAAGATTTTTAAGTATTTTTCTCGAATTTTCATTATTTTCTTCCATTTTTAATCATTTTCAATTCCTATCATAATTTCCAAATTTTAAACTATTTATCTGATATTTTCATTATTTTCTTCCATTTTTAATCATTTTTAATTCCTATCATGATTTCCAAATTTTAAACTATTTATCTGATATTTTCATTATTTTTTTCCATTTTTAATCATTTTCAATTCCTATGAATAATTTCCAAATTTTAAACTACCTATTTATCTGATATATCAATTATTTAATCCAATTGTCAATTACTTACGTTCTTTTTCATAATTACCAAAATTTTTTAATTAATTATCTAAAATTTTCATTTTTCTATTCAATTTACAATTATGCCTATACACGATTTTTTTGTATTTTATGTACCTATATTCTATATTTTTTGCAATTATTTCTATTAAATTTCAAATTGTTCTTTTCAATTTTAAATTATGTTTATCTTTTTTCATTTATTTTCTCTAAATTTTAATTATTATTTTTTTTTTGCAATGAGCTTCTAAAAGTTTCAAGTATTTTTCTGAAATTTTCTTTAATTTTCCATTATTTAAAATATATTATGTAATTTCTTCAATAGACCTTTTCATTTAAGTTTTCTATCTTCTTCTAATGCCATTTCATGAGCTGGAAAAAGATTTTAATTTTAATTATTTTCTTAAATTTTTAATTATTTCCATAATTTCTGAATTAACTGTCTAAATTTTTAATTATTTATCTCAATTTCAAGCATGTTTTTCAATTTTCAATTATTTTCGCCAAGTTTTCATTATTCTAATTTTTTTCAATTATTTCTAAGATTTTGAAGTATTTTTCCCAAATTTAAATTATTTTCTTTAATTTTAAAACATTTCTATCATTTATCAAATTACTTTCGACAATTTTAATTGCTTTCATTATTTTTTTCAATTAATTTGCGAAACAAATTGGAATTTTTATAATTTTTACACTTCAAAATAGTGGAGCTCATTCAAACATTGAAAATTCTCATAAATTCTCAGGAAGGAGAATATTCTCGGTTATATTCTCGAGAATGTAACTATATTTTAAAAATTACCGAGAATTTTGCAACTCTATGCGTATCTACACTAATTCTTTCACAAAGTTTATATGTAACTACGTTTTTAAAATTGTATGAAAATTTAAAAACTTAATTTGAAATTGAATCAGCTATAGGAAAACGTTTCGTTTTATATGTATTTTGAGTGAAAACTAATGTAGAATGTAAAGGAAGAGAAACTGTTTTCGCAAGAGACCTTAACTTGACGTTTATGAGGTTTGCGAAAGCTTTTACGCTTTTAGTTTATTTGGTTCTATTTTGAGTTTGGAAAGTGTATACTCAACTTACCTTCCGGTGACAGAGCTAACATGCAAAAAGGTTCTCCTCGGACTACGACTTCTTGCATGATAATACCGAAACTGTACACATCCCCTGTTTGAGTTCCTCTCTTTCTAAGGCCCGCGTGTCTCAGCAATTCTGGAGCTGTCCACAGTAAGTCTAAAAAATAGTTTAACTCTCATCTTAAAATTCATCCCTTCACTTATATTCCATAAATTTCCAAAAAGTCGTAAAGACAAACTCTTGAGGGATTTTATGTCAATTGACTCTTGCATTAAAGAAAAACAACTACGCTGTTAAATTAAGAATATTTTCTTAGATAAGGAATATTTTCTATTTTTTTGTTATTGAATAGGCGCCAAAAATAATTCTTAAAAAAAGAATACAGTTTTCTCAGTGGCAGCACTACTGTCATTTAAGCAACGAATGATGAAAATATAAAATTAATGATTATATATAATAATTTACTAGTTTTATTCATTCATTCATTCTGTCAACATCTGAATTTTGTCCCTAGGTATTTTTTTTGTTTTAAATTAAATAAGATATATAATAATTTACATGTTCCATTCATTCATTCATTCACCCGTTCATTCATGAAGTTAACATTAAAGTTTTTCTTTAAAATTTTATATAATCTTTCACCTTTTTAAAATTGGATCAATTTTTAAATTTGTAGAAATTTTAATTCCTTTAAATTTTCATTTATTTGAAGTTGCATTGGTTAAAAGTTCAATCAATTCTACACTTCAAAAATACGTAATTTGAAATAATTTTAAAATTTCTTACATTTCTAATCATTCTTTTCTATTATGATTTCAACTACAATTTTCAACAATTTTCATTATTTTTCAATTATTTTCGTCAATTTTCAATTATTTTTACTATTTCTTAATTTCATCGTTACGTTTTAAATTTACTATCCGCAAATTTCAATTTTTTTTTAATTTCCCTCTAATTTCCAATTATTCTAATCTTACTTCAATTATTGTTCCAAATTAATTATTTTAATTTTTTCAATTAATTTCTAAAATTTTCAATTATTTCCTTCCATTTTTAATTATTCTCATTGTTTCAAATAATTTATAATATTTTCAAGTATGTTTCTTAACTTTCAATTAATTCCTTCAATTTAAAAATATTTCTGTGAGTTATAAATTACTCTCCTTAATTTTTACATGTTTTCATTATTTTTCAATTAATTTGCAAAACTTGCAATTATTTTCCTTAAATTTCAATTATATTTTCTTCAAATTGTTTTTAATCCTAAATTTTATATATTTTTTCTATGTAAATAAAACTTGTTTTACTCATATTAAAATATTATATTAAAAATATTTGTAATATTTCAATTTACGAATTAAATAAAAAACCTTTAATTTTTAATTAATTACCTTAGTTTTAACAAAAAAGAACTTTTTTAATTTGCAATTCCTATAACTCAGTTCTCTCTCTAAATCTGAATTAGTTAAAAACAACTAATTATAAATAAAATACAACACTTATTATTTTTGCTCCATTAATTGGTAAAAAAAAACTAATTATATTAGTGAAAAATGATAAGTTCTTTGTAAAAAAACAACTGAGTAAAAAGAAGTTAAAATTTGTTTAATGTTTAGCTTCTACAAATTTAAATTTAGAGAGTACAGCAAAGTGTGATTTACATTATTTTGCATAAATTACAATCAACAGGGAAAAATAGTTTTAATTCTCAATGTTTCGAAAAAAAGCTTTGCCGACGTTTGAAAATTAATATTTCATTTAAAAATAAAACAATTCATGTCAATTCGTTTGAACTTAGAAAACTAAATTTCTGTAAATAAAAATATTTTGAAAATTAGCTCTAACTAAAGTATGAATAAGTGAAATCTTCCAAAATTGAATTTCGATCGATTAGGAATTGGATACATTCATGTTTTGAACAAATGAATATTTGGGATTGATTATGAGCAAAGTAACTGCTTTATTTAATAATGCTTTTAAAAAGCTAATAAATGATTAAACAAAAAATGTAAATTTGAATAATTAAAAATTGGATAAATTTATATAAGTTTGGAAAGATTAAATTTGAGATTGGTTAAAATTACAATAATCGGAAAAAGTTTTTATTTAGACAAATAAAAAATTACAACTGATTAAAATTTATCGTATAAAAAATTAAGATGAATGAATTTAGATAGACTCATACTTCCGATGATTAAATTTAAGATTGGTTAAAATTAGAATAAGAATTTTTTATTATTTAAAATTTAGATAAATTAAATGTAGAAACTATAAAAAATTCGAGTAATTGAAATTTAGATCAACTAAACTTGAGATTGTTTAAAAAGGTAAAAAATTGAAATCTAGAATATTTAAAACCAGGGAAAATTAAATTAAAACCTTTTAAATTTAGAAAAATTAACTTTAAAATGATTTAACATTTTACTAAATGCTTTAGGTAATTATTTTAAATTAATATTTGGTTAAAATTGAAATTCGTTTTATTTAAATTTGGAGTTAATTCAACAAATTAAGATGAACTGATGTTTGATTGATTTTAAAGTTTCACATGAATTTAACGCAAAATGTGTAAAAGTTTGGAAAAATTGAGTTCAACAAAAATTTAAGGGTTGATTAAATATGAAATGAATGAAGATTTAAATATTTCGAAATGTGGATGAATTTAATTTATCCCTAGTTTCTATTACAATTAGTATTGAAAATTTAATAAACAGAGTGGTATACAAATACAAAATCAAAAAAATGGTGATAGGGATTTAAATATTAAACTTAAAATAAGTTTCAATGTTTAAGAAAAGAGGTAAAAACCATAACCGCTCATTTTTATCTCGTCTAAAATAAAATTTAAAAAAAAGTACATTGCACACTATATTCTTGAAAAATGTTTTATTTTCAGAGATTCTTCATATTTGAAATAGTCGATTTAAGCTAATTTTAATTTCTGCCGAATAAACAATAAGCGAGATGGTAAATTAAATATTGAAAATTAATTTTAAACGGTAATAAAGAGCTTTTGCCGGATCATAAATTTTCTCTGCTGTTGTCATGATATTTTATGCGTTCGCTTTATTGATACATCGGTGCACATTGAAAAAAGTGGTAACGAATTTTAGCAAAATATTTGCAGTTTTAAATCTTTTGTACACTCAATCCAGTAGATTAAATCAACATGAAATGTATGATTTTCACTTTACAATAACTGAATTCACACAATGGAGTTTTTTAAAAATATATATATATACAAACGCTTTAGGTACTTTCAGCAGCTTTTGAAACGGGAAAAAGGTTAATACATATCCAATTATTAAAAGTTTTAATCTTTTAATTGGATCACTCTGTTTGGAATGAACTTTTTGATATTATTTTTCTGTTATATTGAATAAAATTAAAAATTCCCATTGTTATGATATTGTGAGAAGAATTAAGACCTTTCTTTTTTGTTGTCAGATATCTTTCTAATGTTTGAAATAGATAAGATAAACTTACCCCGAGCTGTTTTTGTCGGTGGAGCAATATTCTGGGTCTCATAAAAGGCCGGAAGTCCATAATCCGTGACCTTGAGAACCCAGCGAGCATCGATGACACAATTTCTTGAAGTGAGGTTCCCGTGAACTCGTATAGGAGTACTGTGAAGATACTTCATTCCCTTAAAAAGCCAAAATCTTTATGCTCTCAACTTGTTTCCATTTGAGGAAACATAGTTATTTTACGATATGTAAAGTAGCTCCACTATCGAGTTCATATTCTGGATACTAAAATCTCAAGATATTGAAATTCGAAATAACGATCGCATAAAGAATGCATGCACCTATTTTAACGTCACTTTAGATTTATATTTAAATGTCTGCAATATGTTGAATTAAACTTCCTTCTTCAATAATTTACGGCAACATTGAAGAAAAAGCAGATACAGAAGAAATTGAAATAATAATTAAAAATGAAAATTTTGTTTGTTTCATAAGTAGTAACGTTGTTAATTTTGTTTGTGCTTGGACCTTCAAAATGGAATAAAACCATGTTTAAAAAAACTAATTAATAATAATAACTGCATACTTATTCGTTTATTTATTCATACATTAATTTTTTCATTCTGTCCACATGCACCTGAATTTTGTCACTATTATGTTTTTTTGTTTTAAATGAGTTACTTTTGGAAAATGTATTTTTAAACAATCAAAAAAACTTAGTTCTAAATTTTATTAAAATGCTTTATATAATTTAGGGAAAATGTGCCTGAAAGCGAAATTTTCCTACAAAAGGAATTTTTAGCTTTAGAAAAATCATTCGAATCATTGCTAAGTAATTTTAAACTTTAATATACATACACAGTTAAAAATTTTGTGTTAAATTTAACATAAATCACATGTTCCAAACGGTCCACTTGAAATTTGTGTTAATTTTTAACACAGGGATTTGTGTTGTTTTCTTTATAGTCTGCTTAACAGAAGTAAAATATAATCGCGTCGAGTTATGGAGTCAATATTATTCAATTAGTATTGAACTTTACCTTTTGATTATTATTAAAAAAAAAACTGAGGTTATGTTCAAGAATCTAATGACAGTTATTAAATCAACACACGAAAAATGTTAAATTTTAACACAAAAAATTTTTTAAGAAGGACCAATTGTTACACAAATACACAAAATTTTCAACTGTGTAGTTTGTAGCAAATTGAATATAAACTTTTTAAAATTTGACACATTATTTTATTTATTTAATTATTCATTCTTCATAGATTTTAAATTAATTGACAAATTTATATTTTATTTTTTATAATAATGTACTAAAATATAAACGTCTATTATTTAAATCTACTTTACCGATTTTAATAAAGATTTAAAACACTTTTAACATAATATGAAAATTATAAATTAATTAATATTTTATGTTATAATTTATGTAAATATTTATAGACTAATATTTCGAGCTTTTAATTACTTTTAAAAAATACAATTTCAATAAAATTTTCAATTTCTAAATACCTTTTTTATCATTTATTCATCTTTCAATAATTTTCTTTTCTATTTTTTTTTATTTAAAACTTTCTTGCACTATTTTCAATAAAAATACGTACGAAAAAAATTCTCAAAATAAATTTTGTAGTTTTTATTTCAAAATGCTTATTTTTTATCTCGTGAATAAATTATTTAACATTAAATTTATTTATTTTAAATGAATTTATTACTCGGTGAAGTTATTAATTCTTAGGAATTAATAACTTCAATAATTTGAATCAATTGTCTGCATTTGATCGAGTCAATAATTTTTTAATTATATTGTAGGTTTGAAATTAGGAATAATTCTAATTTTAATCAGTTCAATTGGATTAACATAAAATAAATAAATCAGCAAAAATCAGATACTTAAAACAACTACATAATATTAAAAAGGAATAAATATATAAAATAATAATAATAACAAAAGAATTAACTTTTTTTCTTTTTAATACACTAAAATTTTGATAGATTAAAATTAATGAATTCGATTGATTTAAAAAATCCTTAAAAGTTTATGCGCAGAATTTTAAATTAATTGATATTTAGATTTTTAGAAATTAAGTTTCTAAAATGTTCCTAATAATTCTTTATCAATAGAAGTTTGCATTAATTGATTGAAGTTTGAATTAAATTTAAATTTGAATTGATTTGATATTTCCAAATTTTTATAAATTTTGATGGTTGAAGTTTGAAATACCTAATATTCTTAGAATTTGAAAATATTCAAAGTTTATAATAATTTAAACAAAGATTGATTAAATTTTGAAGCATTAAAAGTCTTAAATAATTGAAGTTTATTAAAATTTGAATAATTCACAGTTAATACTAATTAATGTTTTAAGCAAATTAAATTCGTATTAATAAAATCAAGTTTAAAATTTTGAATTTAATTTTTAAATGTGAAAGATTGAAATAATTTTTGTTCCCACCATTAGGAATTACAATAAAAATGAGTTATAAATTTTAAAACTTTGGTTATATTGCAACTTTAATTATTTGAAGTTTAAAATAATTTAAGGGGACGCCTAAGTCACCTTAAAACAATGCAAAAAGAGTCAACTTTCGGTACACTTTTCTCAAAAACTATTACTCCAATTGCGTTCTTCCTTGTTTTATTCGATTACAAATATAATCAATTGTATGAATAAGAAGTAATAAGACTTTATCTTAAATAGATACTTTTTTCTAATCATTTATACCAAAATGTAAATAGCATTCCCAATTTCTCTGATTAAATGACTCACATCTCCGTTTATATAACTCAAAATGATGTCAAACTTCTTATTCGTAATCTTGAAACCTCACTGAACAAATTAAAAAAAAAAACTTGTAAATCGGTTTAGTAGTTCAAGAGAAAAGTGTACCGAAAAATAAAAAAAGATTAAAAAATCAAATTTTACAGGAGAGACGAATAACTAAAAAGAAAAAAAATCACATGAATTTCTGAATCAAATAATCCAAATTTTATAAAACTTGGTATATTGGGGTTTTTGGGGTCGCTGATTTCAATTTCGAAGTCAGATTATCAAAATTCAAAATGGCGGATCCAATATGGCGGTCGAATTTTTAAAAATTAAACGAATTTGTATGAATCTTAGTATATTGGGGTTTTTGGGGTCGCTGATTTCAATTTCGAAGTCAGATTTTCATAATTTAAAATGGCGGATCCAATATGGCGGTCGAATTTTTAAAAATTGACTGAATTTGCATTAATCCTTGTATACTGGGGTTTTTGGAGTCGCTGATTTCAAATTTGAAATCAGATTTGAAAAATTCAAAATGGCGGATCAAATATGGCAGACAAATTTTGTAAAAATTATCAGAATTCGCATAAATCTTGGAGATTTTGGGGTCGCTGATTTCAAATTTGAAGTCAGATTTGAAAAATGCAAAATGGCGGATTCAATATGGTGAACAAATTTCAAAAAAATTATTAAATGTGCATGAAACTTTTTACTTTGGCGTTTTTGGGTCGCTGATTACAAATTTGTTATTTATATTTCAAATTTAATAATTTCGAATGTAATGTGAGGGATGCATTTTCAAATATTGTTGGATTTTACCTGTATCTTGTTACTCGGAGATTTTCGGGTTTACTGATTTGAAATCTTAAATCGACCGTCATATTGTACTCTCCAGTTTGAATTTCCCAAATCTGACTTGAAATTTGAAATCAGCGATCCCGAAAACACCAATATACCAAGATTCATGCAAATTCAGTCAATTTTTAAAAATTCGACCGCCATATTGTATGCGTTATTTTAAATTTTTCAAATCTGACTTAAAATTTGAAATCAGTGACACCAAAAACACCAATATACCAAGATTCATGCAAATTCAATTCATTTTTAAAAAATTCATCCGCCATATTGAATCTACAATTTTGAATTTTTCAAATCTGACTTCAAATTTGAAGTCAGCGACCCTGAAAACCCCAATAAACCAAGCTTCATGCAAATTCAGTCAATTTTAAAAAATTCGTCCACCATATTGGATCCGCCATTTTGAATTTGCGAATCATTTCGAGAAATATATATGGAGTTTTAATTTATTCATTTTTAGTAAAAAAAAATACGAAATTTTAATACAATTGCAGCTTTCGTACATAATTTATTGATGAACTTAAGGATTTATTATTCTCGAGAAAAAGTATCCAACTTTACAAATTTATTTAGGCTACTTCTACTCATCAGAAAAGGTTTTAAATAGTCTTCTTTTATTCCTAAATAAGTCTAGTTTTGGATAATCAAATAAAAAGAAAATCGTTTTTTTTGTCATTGTTCCACTTAGGCGTCCCCTTAAATTTGAATTGGTAGAAGTTAAGAATTTTTTAATTTGGAAAAATTGAAATTTATATTTGATAGAAATTTTGAATAATGGTTTATTATTTATTGACTTTCGTATTGTTTGAAGAAATTTTAAGAATAAGCAATTCTTATCAACAGAAGTTCGGAATAAATTAAATTTGTATAGAAGTTTAAATTATATTTTGATCAAAAAACTATTAAAAAATATTCTAACTTTGAGCCAGTATCATTTTGACACAAAACTTATTTTAAGATTGTTATATTGTTCAGAATGAAAATGTTTTTTTTTACAACTACTAAATGATATTTGGTACAATTTTAAAAAATACATTTGTTATTTTGTACAATTATTAAAAAATGGATTTATTGTACTCCCAAATTGTTTTTAGCTTTTTTAAACAATTGTACAAAATATCAAATTAATTTTCTAAAATTGTACCACATATCATTTAGCAGTTGTACAAAATAACATTTTCATTCTGAACAATATAACAATCTTAAAATAAGTTTTGTGTCAAAATGATACTGGCTCCTAACTTTTTGTAACATACCTACTATAAAAATTTTTATTTTCATCTCGGAAAGAAAATCTGATTTATTTTTTAAAATTTCTTTCTATTTATAATTTTTACAAATTTTAATAAATAAATATATTCATAAAATTTAATCTGATAATTTATAATTGATTTAATCGAAAGAAGGTTATAATTTATTTTTTTGTATTATTTAAATTGTACTATTTAATCCGAAAAGTAATTCTTGTATTTTGTGCAAGTGATAATAAGATTTACAAAATATGTGATAATAAAAAATAAAAATATGAAAATAAATGAAGAGAATTTTTTCAAAAGTTGATAAATCCGCATTTTGTTATTTCGAGAAAATTAAACAAATACAGTTAACCTAACCTACCAGAGTTAATATAATTATAAAGCAGAAAAACTATACGAAATTATTGATATAAGAATGGTTGTTGGACTTAAAGCGATTTATTTTTAATAGTTTATTAAAATTAAGAAATTTAAAGTATTCTGTACTTTTTACTAGGAAAAAAAATTAAAATTTTAAATCACCTTGGTTAAGTCCAGATTTTTTAAAATTAAAAATTCTTTGTTCATTAATTTGTTTCCTCAATTTAACAGTGACAGATCGATTTGTAAGTGCTCCTCAAATGTGATGTGAAATATAACAGATAATATAAAATTGCTCTATTCTATACTATACAAATCTACATTGAGTAAGCATCATTTTGACACAAAACTTGCTTTTAAAACTGTTATTTTGTACAAACGTATAGGTAAATGGTATTTTGTACAACTGTAATTAAAGGTTTTAACATTATTCAATTGAATAAATAAATTAAACAAATAATAAACACTTCAATTAAGTAATAAAAATCAAATATTTAATAATTAGAAACTAAAAATCTTTTACTTTTAACAGTTGTATAAAATAACATTTACCTACGTTTGTACAATATAACAATCTTCAAAATAAGTTCTGAGTCAAAATAATGCCTACTCATCTATATTGAGTTTGTTTACACTGTCGGTTTAAAAAGAATTTTGTCTTCAAACCTGCTCTTAAGTCGTCGGTCTAAATAGACTCGATTTTTTAAAACTAAAGTTAATTTTTTTTTGCACTTACTCGAACGAGATCTGTGAGGAGAGATAATCTAAAGGACCAGTCGAGCTTGATTTCATCCTGGACGAGGACATCTTCCAGTGAGCCTCTGGAGCAAAATTCGGACACCAGACAGGGTCTCGTTGGTTCATTCAGGCATCCAATCAGAGGATTCAGGTTCTCATGACGAAGGCCGTGGATCTAATGACAATGAGAGTCACTCTCGACGACGTCGAAGGATTAAAGGGTCTAAAATCATCAGGAAAAACGAGCAGGAAGATATCCTTACCGTGACCAGCACATCAATGCCTTTGCTCTTCAACTCGAAAGTCCCCTGGAATTGCAGTTCCTTCAGCTGCACCAAATCTCCCTTCAAGCAAAAAGAAAAATATTTTATTTAGTATATAAATGTAAGATTAATAAAATTTTTATCTCTAAAGAATAATATTAAAAATAATTTGTATAGTTGTATTGACCTATTGGCCACAAAAAATGCTTAATTTATTATTATTCCTGAATAATAATTAACAGAGCTGAAGGAAGTAATTTTTTTATATGAATACGTCCGTATGAAAAGGACATACTTTGTCAATTTTATTTTCCGAGATATTCGCATTTTTCTAAAGAAGGTTTAGATTTTAGATTTTTTTTATTGCAGAAAAACAAATTAGGTAATATTCCACATCGAATTATGCTTTTATCATAACTTTGAGGTAATTAAAAGCATGAAATAACCTTATTTTTAATTTTTAAAATGCATGAGCGCTAGTGTAATCTTTAACTTTAAACTCGTTTTTCTCCAAAGTCGCAGGTTTTGACACTTCTAACTTCGAATCACTAATTGTTCGTAAGATCGAGGACGTGTTTTCTCTATTCTAATTAGTAAAAAAAAAACTAGGTGAGAATTATGTCCATTTCATGGACATTTAGCTTCCAAGTAAGCAAAATAATTTGCTTCCTCATAGAGGAAGCAAGAAATTAATAATATATAAGTTAATTGGGAAAGTTGTTAAAAAAAAACTTTTTAATGCAAAAATACTTATGTAAAAATATGAATTATTTTACGAATTCTTAATCAATTATAAAAGTAATATAGGTCAGTCGATTCGTTTTGAGATGAGGAACATGATTTTTGTATTCTTTAAGTTGTATTTTCAGCATGAAAAAATTTTTTGTCAAAAAACGATTTTTTTCGATGAAAAAAGGTGCCCAAAAAAATTTGGTTGGGTATTTTCAAAAATCCCTGTGTCCAAATTTAGACATTCATGAGCTTAATATGGCATCCAAATTTTATTGGAATCCATTAAAGCGTTCTCGAGATATCTTGTACACAAAAAACGCTATACACACACATACATCTGGACATTTGCTTAGGAATGAAAATTTACGCTTTTTAGATGAAAATAAGTCGATTTAGACTATTTTTGGAAAATCGAAAATCTTAACGATCACAAAGCTTCCTCTATGAGGAAGCAAAAATCAATTATTAGTAAGAAAAACTACTAATTCAATAATCAAATTTGACTAACCATTAGAGTTATATACTAAGTGAAAATTATTTTCATTACATGAACATTTTGCTTTCATGTAAATGTTTCTAAAAAAAAAAAGTAGCTATTATTTCTGTCAATTTTCAGGGAAATATATACCTTATGTCGATCAGTTAGATCGTTTTATAATCTAGAATATTTTTTCTAAAGGTACTGTGGTTAAAAAATAGAAACTACTCTCTAAATCTGAATTAGTTAAAAACTACTATTTGATAAGGGTGAAAACTCGTTTACCATGTCAAATAACAATTTTTACTTATAATTTAGTAAAAAACTACTAATTTAATTAGTCAAAGTAATTTTTAGGTTATGTTAAACTACTAAAAGAATTAGTAGATTTCTATTTACTAATTACATTAATTACTTTTTACTATTTAATTAGTTAAATTTAACTACTGAATTAGTAGTTTTCTACTTATAATTAGTTATTATTGAAATTGAAAAAGAGAAAACTCAATCACGATTTTAACTCCGAAGTAGTATTTAATAAGTATTAATTTTAGCATGGAAAAAAATTTTAGCAAAAAAACGACTGTTTTTGATGAAAAAAATACTCAAACAAATTTGAATCGGTATTTTAAAAAATCCCTGGGTCCAAATTTAGGAATTTACGAGCCTAATTCGGCATCCAAATTTTATTAAAATCCGTTAAAGCGGTCTCGAGATATTCGAATGACAAAACGAATTACCACATACATACATACACACACACACATACATCTGGACATTTGTGTAAAAATAAAAATTTCCTCTATGAGGAGGCAAAATTATTTTAACTAATGAATAAGTTATTTTTTATTAAACTAGCGGTAGGTAATTTTTTTTTATTCTGAAAAAATTAAGCTTTCATTTCCAATATTCTTTTAAACTGTATTAATCAGAAGTTCTACGATTTTGACTTAAAAATTAACAGTATTCATAGTTATACCGAGGGAGGAACACTGGAAAAAAAACAATTTATAATTTAGATGAGAGAGATGTATATCCTTCCATTTTGTTTAAGTAGAACCAGAAAATATATATGATCCAGTAAGGTATAGAAATAACACAATTTTATATTATGTCAAAAGCGACGTTTCGCCAACAAGGGTTCGTTGGCCTCATCAAGCTGTTTTTATTATAAAAAATATACAAAAATTAATAATCAACTTCAGATTTTTTTTTTTTTTTTTTTGATATAATAAGTTAACACATAACACATAAACTATTTGAAAAGCGTATAAAAAACCAACAAAATTACCTATATTCGTTAAAGCTTTAAACGTTCTTTAACTCGTCAACAAAATTAAAATAAATTAGTATAAAATTGTGTTTAGCGTAAATTAAACACATTTCTCACAACAGACAGACAGCACGACGTAATTCAGACTGACTACTTGTTCAAAAATATTAAATTTTATAAATGCCAAGAAGCTATTGAACTTGGTGAGAGAGATATTATAAATGTAAACACGCTGTATACAAACAAGAAACGTACAGTAAATAACGAGAAGAACTTAATCATGAATTTATTCTGTTGATTAAAGAGAAAAAATTGTTGTTTAAAAATAGGATGTCTTCTTTTTTATTTAAAGTAATGTTATTTGATTTAATGTGTAACATCTCAGAAAAATTGCGTTTAAAAAAATGTGATTCTTGGTCCAAAATTTGGGCCATGAACTAAAAAAGTGTATTATAATTCCCGAATCACATATCAATAACAGTTTTGAATTAAAAGAAAAATTAAAGAATTTTATTATTGAGGATGATCATATTTTCCTTTCCTTAGATGTCAGTTCTTTGTTTACCAATGTATCTTACGACCTGGTTAGACAAAGCTTAGATCGCCGTTATTCACAAATCAACAACAAATGTAAAATTCCTTTTAATGATATTATTAACTGCTCAAAATTTTTGTATGATAATACCTTTTTTGTTTTTAATGGAAAGTTTTATCAACAAATTAGAGGAACTCCGATGGGTTCACCAATCTCACCACTGTTCACAGATATTGTAATGGAGGATTTGGAAAAAGATTGCTTAAAAATATTAAAGGATAAATACAATTATATTCCACTATTTTATTTTAGATATGTTGATGATACAATTTTTTGTATAAAAAAAGTCATGATAAACATCATTATTGACATTTTTAATTCTTATGACGAAAATTTAAATTTTACTTTTGAATTGGAAAATAATAACCGGATTAATTTTTTTGATTTAACTTTAATTAAAAAAGATACTTGTATCATTACTGATTGGTACCAAAAACCATCTTCTTCCGGTAGACTTATCAATTTTTTCTCAAATCATCCAATCCAACAGAAGAAAAATATTGTTGACAATCTAGTGGACAGATCCATTTCTCTTTCTGACAAATCTTTCCATTTTGACAATTTGAAAACAATAAAGAAGATGCTTATAAACAATTATTACCCATTGGATTTTATTGAGAGACATATTAAAAAACGTCTCCAAAAAATTAAATATTTAAAAACAAACAAAGAATTAAATAACGCTCAAGCAAATATTTATAGACAAATTCCTAAAATTTGTATTTCATTTAATTCTTTATATTTTTTTAACTTGTCAAAAATTCTTAAAACATTTAACATTTCTACCATCCCAATTGTTAATAAGTCGTTAAATTCTATTATAAAATTAGGGAAAGATCAGACTCAGAAATGTGACCGTACAAATGTGGTGTACAAAATTGACTGTCTTGAATGTCCAGCAACATATGTTGGCCAAACTAAACGTACTTTAAAAAAAAACGAGGTGAACACCAAACTCATTGTATAAAAAATCCTGAATCAGTTTTCTATCAACACCGAGAGGAATTTAATCATGAATTTGATTGGGTAAATGCCAAAATTTTGGACCAAGAATCACATTTTTTCAAACGCAATTTTTCTGAGATGTTACACATTAAATCAAATAACATTACTTTAAATAAAAAAGAAGACATCCTATTTTTAAACAAAAATTTTTTCTCTTTAATCAACAGAATAAATTCATGATTAAGTTCTTCTCGTTATTTACTGTACGTTTCTTGTTTGTATACAGCGTGTTTACATTTATAATATCTCTCTCACCAAGTTCAATAGCTTCTTGGCAAAATTTAATATTTTTGAATAAGTAGTCAGTCTGAATTACGTCGTGCTGTCTGTCTGTTGTGAGAAATGTGTTTAATTTACGCTAAACACAATTTTATACTAATTTATTTTAATTTTGTTGACGAGTTAATGAACGTTTAAAGCTTTAACGAATATAGGTAATTTTGTTGGTTTTTTATACGCTTTTCAAATAGTTTATGTGTTATGTGTTAACTTATTATATTAAAAAAAAAAAAATCTGAAGTTGATTATTAATTTTTGTATATTTTTTATAATAAAAACAGCCTGATGAGGCCAACGAACCCTTGTTGGCGAAACGTCGCTTTTGACATAATATAAAATTGTGTTATTTCTATACCTTACTGGATCATATAAATTTTCTGGTTCTAATTTATAATTTACTTGAGTATTATGTAATATTTACTTTTTTCACTTAAGCAATGCAAATAAATTAAAAATTGCTGTAAATCCAGGTAATTTTTACATTGTTTTCTAAAATGAAAAAAACAAATGACACTTTTGAAGCAAATTTGACGTTTTGTGTCAAACTCTTTGAAGTTTAATTTTAATTATATTCCGGAAGATTTAGTAATGGAAGTATAAATAAAAGTAAGTAGAAAATTAATTTATGTATTAATTTATTATTTATTTTTCTTTAATTGCTCCAAATATTCCATTCAAATACAAAACGTCAAATTTGATTCGAAAAGTGACATTTTTTTATCCTTAGAAAACAAAGTAAAAATTACCTGGTTTCACAGCAATTTTTAGTTTGTTTCCATTGCTTGAGTAAAAAAGTAAATAATGCTTAAAACTCAAGTAAATTTTAAATTGTTTTTCTTTCAGTGAAATTCTGAAACAATTTAATGGAAATAAAAAATTTTATAAATAAGATTTTTAGTTTCTATTTTTTACTTTCTAGTCATTTTTCTTTATTTTATAATTTTTTCCATCAATTTCTAATTTTACTGCACTTTTTAAAAAAAAATTGTCTTCATTTTTTTAATTTCTAGTTATTCATTCATTTTTCATATTTTTTCTTTTCGAAGTAATTTATTTCAAATATCAAGTTATATTTAATAAATTTCTATTTATTTTCTTTACTATTACATATTTATTAAACCACTTTAAAGTAACTTTTCCTTTATTTTAGTTTTATCTTTTATTTTCTTCATGTTTTTAAAAATATACTCATTTTTTTATTGTCTATTAGTTTTTTCTTTGATTTTTTCTCCATTCTTTTTTTACTTTATTTTTTCACTTTTTAGATGGTTGTTGAATGTTTAGTATTTCATGTCTCTTTCTGGTTATTTGTCTTACATTTTAAAATATTTGTTTATACTGTTCAGTAATATTTTTCGTTCCATTAGGTAGTTATTTTCCTTACTTTTAAGTTCTTTTTTTATCGGTGTTTTTTAAGATCTTGAAGTTATTAATTCTAAAACATAATTATTTTTTCACACTTTAAGCATGTTTCACAATTTCTAATTATTATTATCCATTTTTAAGTATCCAGATATATTCATCTACAATAAAATTTTTTAAATTTTGTTTTCGTTAATGTGTAAATATTGTTTCCTTTTAGTACATTTTTGAATTTTTTTTTTTCTTTAATCTCTAGTTATTCATTTACTTTTCAGATTTTTTTATTTCAAGTTATTTTTCATAAATTGCTGTTTAATTTCTTCACATAATTGTGATGTAATTTTTTTGTAATTTTTCTGTTATTTTCAGTTCCTTCTTTTATTTCCTTTGTTTGTTTTCTTATTTTTTCAGTTACTTCTTAAATTAAACTTAATAGTCATATTTTTCAATTTTTAAATGTTTTTTTGTAAAGGTTTAAAGTAACCTTTTTAGATTTCTATTTGTTTCTCTTAAATTACAAAATATTTTTTACTTTCTAGTAATTTTTCCTTATTTTTTAGACGTTTTTAGAGAAATTTTTAACATTTTGTTTTTGATATTGAACTTTTTTTTTCACATTCAAGTGATACTTTTTACTTACTAGTTATCATTTCCTAATATCAGATATTTTATTCTACAGTATATTGAGTTTTTCTCTCATTTTTTTACAAGTTTCTCTATTATTTCTATTAATTTATTTCTTATCTACATTTCTAGTAATTTATTTATTTCCAAATGATATTTCTTTATGTTTTAGTTATTTCTTTAAAATTCTAGTTTCCTTTGATCAATTTATAGTTATCGCGTAATTTTCCAGTAATTTTTACATTTTCTAATATGTTTTTAATTTCAAGTGTCCCTCTTTTAGTATCAGAATGATTTTTTATAGTCATTGTTTCAAATTTTCCACTTTTTTACATCAACTTTCAGTTATTTTCATAAGTTTCTAGTTTCTTCTCTCATTTCATAGTTATTTTTACTTAATTTTAAATATATGTATATTCTGTTTCTAGAGTTTTTCATTTTCAAATTATTTTTTAAAATTTCTATTTTTTCCACAAACCTTGATTTATTTTATCTGTAATAATTATTTTGCAAATTATGAATAATTTGTTCTTTTTTTTATTTTTTTATCTTTCATTTGCTTGACAAGTTTTATTAACTTTCCAGTGATTTTTTCAATATCTTTAGATGTTGTTATTGAGCTTCTATTAATTTGTTTCCCTCACTATAGGAAGTTTCCTTTATATTCTTGTTATTTTTCCTTATTTCTGATAATTCCTTTCTTATCCTGCTAACTTATTATCGACTTTTTAATTAAAAAATTAATTATTGCCTTTTTAATTTAATAATTTAGAAATGACCTAAAATAAATGTTTTTTAATACCTATTTGCTGGCTAAAAAGGATAAAAATCATGTTTTACGAATCTAAACAATTTTATTTCTCGAAACATTAATTTAAAAAATGTATTCCCGCAGAGTAATTACTTACAAACTGAAAAAATTAATTAAATTGTGTCAATAAGAATTAAATATTAATTATTTACCACAGCCGGAAGTGCTTGATGAAAAATCCAGAAGCGTTTAATTAAACACTTAAATTTTTAAACAGCACTTTTGATTATGCGAAAAAGTTTGTAATCGCCCAGGCGAAAGGGCATTTAAAATTGATCTTTGAAATTTTAAAACAGTCAATTATGATTAAAGTACCAGAAAGTGTTTAATTACATGCTTTCGAAAGTTGTTGCTTGTTAAAGCTTTTATAATTTAACAGTATTTCAAAGCTTCGAGTTTGAATGAAACTTAATTTCAATTTAATTTTAAAACTCCCAAGGATAAATCTCTTAATAATGAACGCAATAAAGCGCAAAAATGTTGCACTTTGACATTTACAAATTAAATACAAACTTTTTTCTTCGTGGAAAACGATTCTAATTATTTCAATAGACAATTTAACTTTACTTTGATGAACAATTTCACACCAAAAGAAATTGAATAATTTAAATTCTCAAATGTCGAAAAACAACATTACAAAAGTTTTAGTTAATTAATTTAAATTTAAAAGTTGTAAATTTAAACAAACGATACCAATCACTATTTAAAAGATTTCGAAATTAATTATTTCTTTGATCTGATGATTTTTCAAGGATTATTTTTCTTAATACAAGTTTTAAAATGAAATCGAAAATGTTCAGTATATTTGAGATAAAGATCAGAAAATCATAGTAGGAATAAGATTGAATTCGGTAATTTTGTGTAGAACCTATTAGCCTCTGTAATTTAATGGATTTTATCTAATTTAATCTCTGAGTTAAGTAAAAGGGGGAAACATGGAGAAACATTAGCTTCATAGTGTCTCTCTTTCAACTATTTGACTCCAAGATTTTCAATCGAGATTATAAGGATAATTGACCAGACTCAAGCTAGAAATCTTATTGTCTTCTTTTCCACACTACAATGTCCCGTAACTGGGTCATCCACTTGTATACAAGTTTTTGTTTTATAGCTTTTCTATTGTCAGATTCCAGTAACTTTTATAAATCTAATTATCCATGAAAAGTCATAATTCTTATTAATAGAATAGTCTAGAATAAAAATTCAGATATGATTTCAAATTCATATCCAACATATAAGATATTAAAAGATAAGAAATAAACCTCTAATTAAATTTCCTCCAGTCATTTAAAACAGTAAACAAAAAAGCTATTTCCTCTGAAATTCTAATTTCCGTCGTTAGCAACTCAGTTTATTTCAAGAGAAGGAAACCATTTTGCTAAGCAGATTCTTTATATCAGAAAAATACGCATTCAGAAGATCAGATTTTCCCGAGTTTACACGTCAGCGTTTTCCGAAATTAAAATACCCAGGAAAAATCACAGTTCTTGTATTTTCTTCTCTTTTAAAGCTTTAACAAGAAGAAAAAGAAATGTATATATAGACAGTGAAGTTCTTTGAGGAAGACGTTTCCGTAACGTAATTATGCGACCTCGACTATTTTTTTTCTAGTTCACACACTCTTGAGTTTCTTTCTTTTTTTTTCATCAAATGTCCTTAAGGTCGACAAAAGCTTTTACACGAAATTAGTTTCATAAACATTTGCAACCTACTCTATGAGAACTATTTTTTCAAGTGAAATCGCTCAACTTTTATCAGTTTTATTCACTTCAAAGACCTTGAGCACAAATTTTCAAGAATGACATTAAAACTTTTGTTTCACACGAATCTACAAATCTCATCAAATTAGTTCCTCACACTTTGCAAGTCGTGAGAATTTTAGGCGAAATCAAGAAAATTAACAAGGATTTGACAAGATAATTCTATTTTCTAGGGTTAATTACTAACTCTCTTAGATAATGGGTAAAAAAACAAAATTTTAGGAAAAAACAATTAATGATATGTTTTTTAATAATTTAGGTAAGAGGTTAATATTTATATAAATTTATTTCTACTGCGTGTATTTTGAATTATTTCTAGAATCAAAATGACAGAAAATCTTATGAAACAAAAAGCAATTTATGTGCGCTAGAATAAATTTGTAACATTTATATAAAGGTTTTGCATACTAATATTTCTGGTCAACATAGTAACACGAATGTAATTTTGCGGTTCTTTGGAAAAGGCTTTTTGAAGTCCACTGGCAGACTGAACAAAACTGACAATTTCAATGTGAATAAAATCACACGAACAAAGGGGTGACGAAAGAGGGCGAGATAAATAAAGGAAATTTCTCATCCGTGTCTTTAATCCAAATTTATATCTGTCTTTCAAACAAAATTAATTGATTAAAACAATCACAATTTTTCGGAAGATTTCTCTAGACTTTCATTATTATTATTTTTTTTTTAACTTCTAAATCTGCACGGAAATTGAGATAAAATTTGTTTGAAAAAGAAAAGAATAAGATAAAAGCGCCAATTTAAACTATCTGTAGTTTTTTAAAAGATTTAAAAATAATTTCAACAAAATAATTCTAATTTAAACAATCATATTTTTAGTAATATTTATACAGTAAAACCTACATATATCGGATTTAAAGGGAACAACTGGATTAAAAATCGAAGAAATTAAAGAAGATAATAACAAATTGAGGAAATAAATTGAAAATTAAAGAATTAAATTAAAATTTGAAAAAATAATTGTTTATTGAAAGAAAAATTACAAACACTGCAAAAACTGCTGTCTTCTAGATGTCTTATTTTAAGACATTTTGGTCTTTTTTGTATCTAAGACGCCATTAGAGTCTTAAAATGAGACATTTTATGCCTCTTAGACACCAAAATGTCTTAAAATAAGTTTTTTGAAGACATCAGTTTTTGCAGTGAAATAATGAGCATAATTGACAACTGAAAACAAAATTTAAAAAATGTCTAGATTAATACACAACAGAACAAAATAATTTAAAAAATCAAAGAATAATTATAAAATTTTCAAATAATAATTGAAAATTAAAAAAATTGTAGGAAATGATTGAGAAATTGCGGAAAATAATTAATAATTGAAGGAAATAGTTGGAAACTGACAAGAATAATTAAAAAATTAAATAAAATATGTAAAAAATAACAAAAATAATTGACAGTTGAAAACAAAATTCGAAAAGTGGCTACATAATTATACAATGGAAAACAATAGTTTAAAAAATTAAAAAATATATATTAAATTTAAACAAAGTAGTTAAAAAATTATAGGAATAATTGTTGAAAATAATTGCAAATTGAACAACTGGATTGAAAATCAAAAAAAAAATTGAAATTGAAAAAAATAATAAAAAGTTGAGGATATAAATTAAAAATTTAAGAATTGAATTAAAATTTGAAAGGATAATTGATAATTGGAAAAAAAATTACAAAACGACAAAAATAATTGCCAATTGAAAAAAAATTCTAAAAATGGCTAGATTAATACACAAACAAACAAAATAATTCAAAGAATCAAAGAATAATTATAAAACTTTATAAAATAAGAATTAAAAATTGAAAAAATTGTAGGAAATAATTGAAAATTGCGGAAAATAATTAATAACTAAAGGAAATAGTTTAAAAATGATGAGAATAATTGTGAAATTGAAGAAAAGTATGTGAAAAATGACAAACAAAATTCGAAATTGACTAGATTAATAGACAACTGAAAAAAATAATTGAAAAAATTAAACAAGAAATATTAAATTTCAAGAAAATAATTGCAAATTGAATAAATCAGAAAATTATCCGAATAATTGTTAAAAATAATTGCACACTTAACAACTGGTTTGAAAAACGAAAAAAAAATAATTCTAATTGAAAAAAATGATTGATTGAAGAAAGTAATTAAAATTTGAAGAATTGGATTGCAATTTAAAGAATATACATAAAAATTGAAAACAAGTAATTGAAAAAAGCCGAGAATTTATGAATATAAAAGAAAACAATTAAAATAACTGAAGAATGGAAATCAAAATTGAAGAATAGAATTGAAAATTAAAGAAAATAATTGAATTGGAATAAGAAAATTATCAGAATAATTGTTGGGAACAATTGCACACTTGACAACTGGATTTAAAATCGAAATGAATAATTGAAAATTGAAGAATGGAATTGAAGTATAAAGAATATACTTTAAAATTGAAAAAAAGTAATTGAAAATAGCTGACAATTAATGAATATAGAAAAAAACAATTAAAAACTAAAGAATGGAAATCAAAATTGAAGAAAAATAATTGAAAATTGAAAAGTGGAATATAAATATGAAGAAAATAACTGAGAATTGAAGAGAGAAGTTCTAGAAATAAATAATTGAATTGAAATTTTAAAACAATTTTTATGAGTGAAAGAAATAATTGTAAAAATCCAAAAATTATTGAATATTGAGGAATTAATTAAAAATCGATCAAAATAATTAAAAATTAAAGAGAATATTTGAGAATTAAAGAATATAATTAAAAATTGAAGAAATAAATTAGAAATTAAATAATTAAATGGAAATTTCAAGAAAATAATTTATAATTAAAAGGGAAATTACAATATGACGAAAATAATTAAATATTGTTATATGAATAATTAACTAAAAAAAAAATAATTAACAATTGAAAAAAATTTTAAAAATAGCGAGAGTAATAATCGGCATTCGAACAAAAAAGTTTTTAAATTATTGAATAATAATAAAATTGAAAGAGAATAGTAAATTGTCAATTAAAGATTAAGGAATTAAATTGAAATTTTAAGAAAATAATTGATAATTGAATAAAAACT
Organism: Ganaspis brasiliensis; assembly: GCA_037103525.1. Classification (NCBI taxonomy): domain Eukaryota; kingdom Metazoa; phylum Arthropoda; class Insecta; order Hymenoptera; family Figitidae; genus Ganaspis; species Ganaspis brasiliensis. The sequence continues at coordinate 2,701,285 of JAZKLR010000535.1, read as the reverse complement.
TACAAAATGACTAAAATAATTAAAAACATTTAAAGAATAATTATGAAATTTAAAGAGAATAATTGTATATTGAAAACTGTGGAACATTATAGAAAAAAGTATAGATTTATTTATTTTTTAATGAAATTAAAACTATTTAAACTGATATTTATCAATTTAAATTTTAATCAATTGAAATACATTTTTTAACATATATCTGATTTAAAACAAAAAATATCTGTGTCAAACTTTGGGTGTTAAAAGACAAAAAATTAATGAGAGAATGAAAGAACTTGCTGAATACTTTTATTATTATTATTATAGATTTGTGATATATGGGAAAAAATTGATTGTCGATAAAAATTTTCCGGTTTTTCAAGCATTTTAATGTTTGTTTTTTATAAAGTTATTTGATATTTATTCTCAAAATTTATTTTAATTAATAAATGATATTTTATTTATATAAAAAGTTACTTATAAATTATAAAATTCTAATCTAGTGTTAAAATCTTATCAATAAACTCAATGATATACATACTTGCACTTTCTTATTTATTTTTTACTTGTTTAAACAATTTATTTATATTTATTGAATGTATTGTCAAAAATTGATTCTAAATTTTATCTGAATTTTATACAAAAGTTTCAAGATTCGATATATATGGGAATAATTTAGCTTAATGAACTTCAAAACTCATCCGATGTGAGCGAGTTTCTAATATAACAGGGTCCGATTAAAGCGGGTATTTTAACTTAGAAAACATCGAAAAATCCAAGGGACTAGAAATTTTTTTCGATGTAAGCGGGAATCCGATAAATGCTGGTCCGATATATGTGACTTGGACAGTGAAAAGGGGGCTTACGTGTCAAAAAATCGTTTTTCATTTTTTTGCAGATTCTGATAGAATTTTTGACGCTCTTTCACGTGGTGTAAACCAAAAAAAAATTTTTTTTTGACACGTAAGCCCCCTTTTCACTGTCCAGGTCACATATGTTGGTTTCACTGTATTTCTTAAAGCAAAATTTATAATTGACTAAATTTATTAAACGTTAAAATTAAACGTCTATGACAATGACGAAAGTTTTCGTCTCATTTGTTTTTTTTTTCTATTTAAAAGTAAATATATTTTCTTTACTTTCAAAAAATAAACTATTTTACAATAATAAAAAAACTGAAACAAAAGTATACTTTTCTATTGAAAGAAAAGAATAGAAATAAGAAAAAGATGAAATGCGAACGTGAATATTCGTTCTTTTCGTACGTAAGTAAATTTCATCTTTTAAAAATGTTTTTTTTTCTTGAAAATGCTTTTCTTAAAGAGAAAAATTTAGCAACAGAAAACCATAAGAGTGCATAAGTGGAATTAGCAATCGTGAGAAAAACATGTTTTTGTTTCCGGTCTGATAGAATTTCTCAACATATACATATACAGTTAATTCGGATTGAAAAAGAAATCGAATATTTATTTTTAGCAAGGGGAATGTCTCAGAAACATAAATAATATAATTAGTCGTTTCTTATATTCACAGAAAGGAAGAATCTTATTTTCCTAAGTGGTTTAGCCCATTTTACGTCAGACAAGAGGTTGAATTTGTTACTAATGTCACGTTTCTTAAATTCAATTATTTATTAACAATATTTAAGGAAAATTTTTTTATCCTTACGTAAAATTATGTTATTTATAAAATATAGAATTGAATTGTACTTATTTCTTAAAACATTTTCAACTCATTATTGTTTATTGCTTTTAAAAAAGTATAAAAGTACAAAGTAGACTTTTAAATAGAAAGTAAATAAAAAGTGTTTATTTTTTAAAAAAGGTATAAATTGAAAACATTTAAAATTTAATCTTCTGAGGAAAATGTTCGGATAAGTAATGAATCTGATAAATACAATTATTTTTAAGAAATATATATTCGAGAATTTAAACATTTTGACAAATAAAAATGCGAGAGTTTAAATATTCTGAGAAATGGTGTTTTGAGAGGCTCAATATTTAGATAAAAAGAATTAAAATTTTAAAAATATATTTAAATTAAGGATGTTCAACCCATTGACATAACCTTAAACTAAAAAATGATTTTTTCCATAAGATACAAATATTTTTTATATCGGTTTCATCCAATTTTGAAAGACCCAGTTGTACATTTTTAAAAAAAAATTAGGTTGAGACAAAATTTTTTATCAAATAATAATTATTTAACATTTTGTGTTTTTTCTTTAAAGTTTGTAAACATTTGCATTTTTTATTCAATTTCGACAACAATAGCTTATTTTAATCTTTAAAACATTCTCTATAAATCTGTTCCTTGAATTTTGTATATAATATTTTGTTAAAAAAGTATTAAACAAATAAAATTTTTCTATTTTATATTTTTTAAACAAAACATATTTTAACAAAATTCAACGAACAGACTTGTAGAGATTGTTTCAAAAATTAAAATAACCTATTATTTGTCAAAATAGGATAAAAATAACAATTGTTCATTGACTTTGAAGAAAAAACACAAAATGTTAAATAATTATTATTTGATAATAAATTTTGTCTGAACCTTACATTTTTTGAAAAATGTACAACTGGGACTTTTATAATTGGAAGAAATCAATTTTAATAATGTTTTTTTATGTGCAAAACCATTTTTTAGTTTGAGGTTATGTTAATGGGTTGAACATCCTTAAGCATTATAAATTATAAAATTATAATCAAACTTTTTATAATAAGTTATGCTTTATTTTGCAAAACTTTATATCGACGGGTATTACTCCTGATTTTTTAATCCTAAAAACAAATTTTTGGGTCAAAAAACACATTTGTTATATTTATTTTCGAAATAAATGTTATAATACAAATAAAAAATATCAACAAAACTAATTTCTTTCTATAGAAAAACATCAAATGAAAACTGTGTTTTTGGTTGGAATTTCAACGAAAGTGTTTTTTTTTTCGTGCCGAGTTTCAACTGTGTTTTTTTTCGTACCACCCGTCGATATGTGAAAATGTCATTTTTACGAAATCTTTAATTTTTACAAGCTATAAACCTACAAAAAAATTTTGTTGAAACATATTTCATTTTTCAGAAATATAATGTTTGTAAATATTCATTTTGTGGAATATGAAGAAAATTTGATTAAATTTAAATCGATTTTATTTAAATTGAGCTATTGTAAGAATGACGAACTATACAATGTATAACATTACAATTGATTTATTTATCAATTACTTTATTTTTTATTTTATTTTATTTATCACATATAAATTCAACGAATTGAAAAACTGTTTTAAATTTTCGCCACGATTCTGAATTTTGAAAAAATTTGATGACTTTATATATTCCAAGGCAACAAAAATACCCTTGTTCCAAGTTTCATAAAAATTGTTTTTTAACCTAATAAAAATGAATAAAAATTGTATATTTTCCCCGTTTTTTTTAAATTTTGTAAAAATGACTTCAAATTCATTTTTTAAGTACAATCTATTACTGATAAACTTGAGCGAACAAATTCGTTTGTATCATTCCTAAAATGAACAGACTCTGTGTAATATCTCGGAAAATTAAAGTATATTGAAGATTTTTCAGATGGCTGCTTTATAAGAAAATTGACCGAAGACTTTGAATAAAATGAATGGATTGAATCATTGGAGTAAACGCTAGATTGCAATGAGAATAAGGTGAAATCGAAAAGGCAATGTACCTCATTCTAGTCACTTACAACAATACCACTTCCATACTCTCTCATTCTCTTTATATCCTTTCTTTCGTTGGATTCAATTTCTCGCTTGGAAACGTTCAAACTGAAATTCTGTAGTGGGGTGTGCCAAAAATTGAGGAGTTTTTGTCTAATGGCACTATACATCCTCAACTTTACGATTTTTAAAAATAAATCCCCAACTTTAACAATTGATCGATTGTATTTTCTATCTATATTTTATTTTTCATCATTATTCTCTTTTTCCCATATTACTTTAATATTTCATCATTATTTTATTCTTTCATTATTATTCTTTATCCCCTATTATTTATTGTGAAACATTTAGAAAATATTATATAGGTAATATCTAAAAGTCTCCGGATTATCAGTCTGAAAACAAGGAAAAATACTAAGCTTCTTATTTCATAATTAATCATTGATTTATTTTCTTTTTTTCCGTAAATTTCCACTTGATAAAAGAAACGAGTAGAGTTCTCATGATGCAGTAATAATTTAATAAAGACTTGAGATTTAAATCTTAAAGAAGTTGTCATTCACTTTAAAAGCGATTTTTTCCCTTTCAACATTCATTTAAATAGCGCAGCTGATTAAGCCAAGTGGAAACAAACGAGCAGCAATAATTACCAGTTCTTTGCTTGATTCGAGTTGGAATTATTATCAATCGACCGCCCATAAAAAGAATCAACTTCTTTAGTGGAAGAAAATTTAATACACATTTTCTATTCAGTTTCTTAGGTTTGAGCTCAATTGCCCTTTAAAACACATTTATAAGTTTCTACCTATAGGAGTCCTTTCATGATTGATAAAGTAGATACAATAGAGGACTTATTATTACTGAATAAAAATTTCTATACATTTCGCGTTTGTAATATTTTTTTAAGGAGATTTTGTTTTTTTTTTTAAAGAAATTTCTTTTTAGAAACGTCTTTTTAAAGATAGAGATTTCCTTTTATAATTGGCAATTTTGAATTTGGTGGATTATAATCATAAAAGTTTGTGGTAAAATTGTTGAAAGCACTTACATTATACCTAACCCGAGGGTCGTTGAGGATTGCATGCCTGGCAAGACTTCCGTTACTAGCTTGTAGATGTGGTCTCAACGAGCCAACGCTTCCTTGCAGAAGATCTGGTTTTTCCACCTCTGGTCCTCCAAATTCTTGCAGCTGTTGCAACCAACAACACAACATTGCTTCTATTCCCTCATCAACCTTAAAAGTTATTTCGAAACAAATTTTTCAAAATTATATTATTATCCCTCGTATATTTAAAATAAGATTATGTAAAAAGCGGAGACGCTTGATAATTCCCTAATAGTATATTTCGTAACATGCGTGACAAGCAGTCGTTTCTGAAACGAGAGCAATGTTTTTGCAACGAGTGAAACGAGTTGCAAAAATTGTACTTAATTCTACTACTTTTTACAATTGTTTTAATGATATTTGTACCAGTGGCGTATCTGGGAGGGCAAGGGCCCTGGGTCAAAATGGAAAATGGGGCCCTAATTATATATAATAATTTACAAATTTAATTCATTCATTTATTCTGTCCACACCTGACATTTTTAACTAGATGTTTTTTTCTTATAAGATTTTAAATCATACCGTAAAACAGGCTAACTTCGCTCATGTAGTGTAACTTCGCTCAGTGGAAACTTTTTTTTTCAAAAATTATTTATTGTTATTTCTAGGAAGAAATATATAAAATTTGCAATTGCTAATGTTAAGAAAAGTATCAAACTGTGTCTCAAGGGTATTTTAAAGTAGAATTATAGTCAAGTTTTAATAAAAATAATATTTATTTAAAGATGTCTATTTTGCTCATTGAACAAGTAGTGTGTAAAAGTCGCTTGTGAAACCTATATTTAAAATATTTTATGTTAAAATCATCTAATAATCTTATTTCCTATATCCCTGACATGACTTAGAAAAAATAAAATTACTGAAAAGTTAAATAGATTTTGAAAAAAGTCAATTTAAAAAAAATATTTCATATTTGTTGGGTAATTTCGTTCATGAATACAATGTATCATTCAATTGTTTATCAAGTATCTAAGGTTATTTCTCATGACAAAATTCAAAAATTTTACGAAATTATAAAACACAAAACGTGGTTAAATATTTATTCTGATGACTGTAAATATTAATTAAATAACATTATTTTATTTATAATGATTTTATAAAGTGATTATAGCTTGTAAACTAACATATTTTCGTTCTTAAAAATTAAAGTCATTAAAGTTGAGCGAAATTACCCCACATTGAGGTGTAATTTCGCTCACAGTAAAAAGATATTAAATAGGTTTACGCAATAAATAGTAATTTTTTTATTTTGTGAAATTAAAGAGGAAGAGTCAGAGATTATATATTTTCAGTACCAAAATTTATTATTAACTTTTTCGTATACTTTTTTAAAAAAAACATGAAAATTTGAGCGAAATTACCCTGTTTTACGGTATTTCATCTTTTTCAAATTTTCTCAAATTTTAAATTTAGGTATAGCAATTTTAACTATACTAAATTTGAAGTAATTTAAAAATTTCTTCAATTTTTAATAATTCTTTTCTATTATGATTTTGATTACTTAAACTACAAATTCGTACTACTTTTATCATTTTTCAATTATTTACTGCGATTTTAAATTATTTTTAAATTGTTTCCCTAAATCTTAAATTTATATTCTTCAAATTTCAATTATTTTGTGTAGTTTTTTCAACCACTTTTTCAATTTTAATTATTTTCCCTTGACATTATATCAATTTAATTATTTATTAAATAATAAACTTTTTATTATTTATCGCAAATGTAAATAAATTTGTCTAATTTACGATTAATTTTGTCATTTTGTCATTTTTAGTTTCAATTTTTTAACATTTTCATAATTTCTGAATTAATTTCCTGAACTTTTAAATATATGTCTCAATTTTCAATTATTTTGTTTAATTTTCATTTCTTTTTATTATTTTGCAACAGGGCTGTTATTGTTTAAATCGTGCTTTAAATTATGATTTAAATCATTGGAAAATTTGCATTACAATCATGATTTAAATAAAAAAAACTGTACAATTCTCCGGATGTCTAATACTACATGTAAACAATGGCAAACATTAAAGAAACCCCCACGAATTTGTGGATAAATCTTAAAAAATCTAATTTTAATATTTGAATCTTTATAAAATTAAAAAAATTGTGGTAATACAGATGATCAAAATATGTACATACGATTTACAAATTTTTTGTACAAAGATAGCAAAAAATATTATTACATTTTTATATCTTTAAGTCATTATAATTACATACATTCCAAACGTGAATTAACTCATTTTCCAATCTGTTCCAACTTTTAAATTTTAATTAATTCAAATTTAAATGCATAATTATTAATTATTTTCCATGTTCACAATAATCCTTTTTTTAATATTCTTACAAGATTTCTAAGATATTTCAATTTTTCGAAACTGTTTAATTTTTATCTTATAATTTCTTATTTTTAAAAATTTTTAATCTTTTACTACTTTCACTTTTGATCTTTTTTCTCTTTTTTTTTATGTATCTTTTTATTTTAGTATTTTCTTTAATTTTCCTCTTTTCATGCAAATTATTTAATATTGTTTCACACAATTTTGTTATTGTAACATTCACTTAACTTTTTATTTGGTTGATTTTCATAATTAATTTTGCAAACTTACTTATTCTCCCATAAAGTTTTTAGATGTTCTTTATTTTTGAAAATTTATTGTTGGACTTATTTTAAGTGTACACCCAGAGCAGTGATATATTAAGGGGCGTAGCCAGGGGGGGTTTTGGGGGGTTTAAACTCCCCCTTCCCAATTTTTCTGGCTACACCCCTGGTTATATTTGACAAAATGAAAAGTTATTTGTGCCAAATATAAAGATCTTTGTTTCACAGCCAACTAACTTTTTATTTGAATCAAATAAACTTTTATTTGACATAAATAAAAATGTATTTGATTCAAATAAACATGTTTTTGTTTAAAAAAAAAGTTAGATGGCTGTGAGTTATTATATTTCTTCTCTGAGTGTAATATTATAAAAATATGTTTGGGTTAATTTGCTCAAACATTTTTATTTCTAAAGGATTTTTAAGTTTTTTATGTGGACTTTTTATTTTTGGTTCTTTTTACATTTTTTTAGTTTGTTAAATTAAGGAAAAAACATTTCTTTATTTTCTTCTTATTTATATAATTTTCTTGATGTTTCACTATTTGTTTAGTTCTTCCTTGCGTTTTAATTAATTCTTAAATTTTTGTCTTCATTTTTCTAATTCTAAGAAGCATTTTTCCTTCTTTTCAATTTTTTAGTTTTTATCTTATAATTACGAATTTTTGAAAACATTTTTCTGGAGCTTTTATCTAAAATTTTAAGATTTTCCATTTTTCTACTTTGTTTGAAAGCTTTTATTCTTTTATTTTATATTATAGGAATTTAATTTTGTACTAAATACTCTCATTTAAACACCATTTTTGTACTTAATAGAATTACTTTTCTTCTAAATTTTATTAAAAATTTTGCAAAATTTTATTGATTATTTATTTTTATTCAATTTTGTAAAATAGTTCTCTAATTTTTTTAATTTAAAAATTTTGTTGTCTTTATTAATATATTTAAGCTTTTTTTATTTATCTTCTACTTATTATTTTAATTTTAAAAATGTTCGTAAAGAGTTTAATTGTTTGAAAAAAGTTTCTACTTTTTTATATATAATTATGTCACTGTTTCATTCTTGTGTTGTTTTCTCAATCTTTTAATATTTTCTTCATTTTTCAATTATTTTCCAAATTTTTAGTTACATATTATCTCAAATTTACATTATTGTCATCAATTTTCCATGTTTTAAACGACTTTCAATTATTTTCTTTTGCTTAAAAATAAATGCTGCAATTTTTCTATTATTTTCTTTCATTTTCTAATTATTTTCATTATTTTTAATTTTAAAAAATTTCAATTACTCATCTGAAATTTCAATTATTTTCATCAATTTTCGAATATTTCAGCTAGTTTTTAATTATTCCCTTTAATTTAAATTTTTCAAGTAATTTTATTATTATTATTTTCTTTTTTTAAACATATAATTCTATGATTTTTTTAATTATTTCTCTCAAATGTTATTGACTGTTTTCAAGTTTTCATATTCAAACTATTTTGATCATATTTAAGTTTTTTTCCTAAATCTTAAATTATTTTCTGCTGAATTTTTTCTCAATTTTGAATTAATTTTATTATTTTTCAATTATTTCCATAGATTGTTAATTAATTATTCTCATTTTCTAAAATTATTTTCTTAGATTTTTAAGTTTCCAAAATTACAAAAATTTTTTATTAATTATATTGCAAATTTCAATTATTTTTAGCTTTCTTTAATTATTTTCTCCAATTTTTAGTTAATCTCGTTTTTTCAATTGATTTCTAAGATCTTCAAGTCTTGATTCAAATTTTAATTATTTTTTTATTTAGAAAAAATTCTGTAATTTTTTTAATTATTTCACTTAAATGTCATTTATTTTTTACAACTTATCATTTTTTGCACCATAATTCAATTAGTTTCTTTAAGTTTTAAATTTTAAAATCGTTTTTCAATTATTTTCTAAAATATATTCCTTTCAATTTTTAATTTTTTCTTCAATTTTCAATTATTTTCTTTAATTTTTCTTTACTCAATTTTTTTAAAATTTATTTTTAAGATTTTCAAGTATTTTTCTCAAATTTAAATTATTTTCTTTATTTTTAAAACATTTCTATGATTTTTTAAATTACTTTCCCCAATTTTTAATTGATTTCATTAGTTTTGTTCCATTAATTGGGGCACCTTGCCCCTTAGCAGTTACGCCACTGATTTGTAGAACTAAGAAAATGTAGTTCATTTTAGTAAGTTAAAAGTCTGACTTTATTACAAAAATAGTTTAATCAATATTAATTCTCAATCTACTAAAGAAAAGTAGGTAGTTGGATATTTCATAAAAAAAATGTTCAGTGCAGAATCTCTAAAAAATCGAAATCAATAAGATAGAATTACATTTGACCCAAATTTTCGTTTTCTCAAATTAATATTTAGCAGAATAAATACATAATGAAATTACCTTTTCACAGAATTATTAATTATGAAAATTATGCAAAAGAATAATTCTTAATTACTGAAATTATAGGGAAATTAATTGTTAAAAGTACAAATTTTAATTTAATAGACATTTTTACAAACCGAAATTTAACTTGCTCTAATTTCTGTTGAATAAACATCATCACATAGATATTTCAGATTAAATATTTCTGTTAAATAAAAATTCTACTAAATATAGATTCTCTTAAATAAAATTTCGATTAAATAAACATTTTGTTAAATGGATATTGTGCTAAATACATAAATACAAATTATAACAATTGGTGTTTCTGTTAACGATGTTCTCTCTATTGACATAACCTCTAACTAAAAAATGACTGTTCGTTTCAAATAAAACTATTATTAAAATTAATTTCACAAATTTTGAAATATCCAGCTGTACATTTTTAGAAAAAATTAGGTTTAGCTAAAATTTGTTGTCAAATAATAATTATTTAACATTTTATGTTTTTTCTTTAAACTTAATGAACAACTGCAATTTTCATTTAATTCTGACAAATTTTTCTTTCTCATTTTCCTGGTTAAAAATTATAATTTTGTTTGTTGTGTATTGTTAAGTAATGTTTTCTTTAAAAGTTATTAAACAAATAAAACTTGTTTTTTACGTATTTTTTATACGGAATTTTATTTAACAAAATCTAACAAAAGAAATTGTCATTTTTAACGAGAGAAATAAGCTATTCTTTGTCTGAAAAATGTTAATTCGAGAAAATGAAAATTCGGGTCAAATGTAATTGTATTTTATTTATTTCGATCTTTTGGAGATTCTGTCTAATAAATTTTAGGGAATCATCATATATGTCTTAAAAAGCGCCTTAAATATAAATATAATATATACAAAAAGCATCAGAAAATTTAATTTTACTCTATTACTAAATTTATTTTGTATTTATAACTTGCAAATTACAAAACTTTTAATATGGCTGTAAAATCGATACTTGTATTATCTTGTCAAAAATATATGCTTGAATAAAAAAATGTTAAGATATAATTATATTACCCTTCTGGGATCAGGTACTTGCGGGAAAACAAAGTCCGAAGCTGTTAAGATTATCTTGTATGGACCCTTGGACATTCTTTTCTTTACTAAATGTCTCCTAAAATTTTATAAATATAGGTAATAAAAAAGAAATGATGACTAACAGAATCCGAGTTTTGAAATTACAAAATTGATTATTTAATCGATTAAACGACTTTCTTTACTTCAATCCGTAAAAATTGGATTGGAAAACCAGTAAACGATTTATTTCCATCAATGCAAACTCGATTGAGAACCAGTTATAAGGGAAATATTTTACTTCAGTGAAAAAATTTTTTATGTTAACAATTTCTGTTTGTTAACTAAGCTTTTTACTTTCTTAGTTTTTTAAACGTCTTTTTATTTAAAAATTTCCATTCAAATCCAATTTATTCAAAGGTTTGTTTTTCAAATTAAACAGCAATTTGTGTTTTGAAAAATGGTCTGTTTTAAATAAAAATGTCACCTATTATTTTGAAAATTGATTTTTGCCGTTCCTTGATTAGAATCAGTTTAGTCAATTATACAAATAATCACTGTTTAATAAGTAAATATTATTTTGAACAGTTTCGGTTAGCTTAATTGAATTAATTACATTCCACTGATTCCAAACGAAATTCCACTAATTTTCGGACAAATGTTCTCTAATGAAATAAAGAAACTCGTTCAGTGAGAAACAATCAATTTCGGTTTATTGATCCACAATAATTATCAACATTGTTGATTTCCACTTAATCAAAGTAAGCCTCTTTTAAATCAAGAAATTGAGATGAAATTCAAATAAAACCGTAGTAGAGATTTCCACTTAAACTAATTCTATACATTATTGTGTTCTTGATGCAAAATTGTTTATGAAACAATTTTTATTGATCAACATTGGAATTGACAAAATTATTATAAATAAAAATCGTTAAAAAAAATTGCTATCATACTGATAAATAAAAAACTATCACACAGTAGAGCAAAATGGAGTTTTTATTCAAATTACTCTACAGGTCTCAATTTTAGCGCAAATTAAAGAAATTTTTTTAAATCTTTCCAATTAAATTCCCTGTCGATTCCTCGAGGCGAATTTTTTATTTTTCATTTATTTATATTAATTTTTTTATAACAAATCTGGTAAAATCGGAATTTTGCAGAAATTCTATTTTCTGCGCTTTAAAATGTCAAAGATTGAATCGGAAATTATATTAAAAATATTTTGGAGTATTTCTAATATATAAAAATATGTTTAATAACAGTTTTGTCCATTACATAATAATTTGATTACATTAATTATGAAAAAGCAAAATAAGCTGTAAAATTCGAATTTATTCCATATGCTTTAAAGATTATTACCAAATTTTTAATAAATACTTAAAATTTGTATTCTTTTACATAATCTTAAGCATTTAAAAATTGTTTAAACTATCTCTTATTGTTAATTTTAAATATTCTTAAAAATAATCATACAGAATTTAAGTTTTTTCTAAATTTCTATCTAAATCTAAATTCGTAGTTTTGTACTAATGAATTAGCGAAAAGTAAGCTACTATTAAATAGTAAGAATTTTACTAATTTTGTAGTAGAAAACTACTAATTTAAATAGTGAAACTTTAATATTTCAATTAGTAGTTTTCTACTGTTTCAATTAGTAATATTCTACTAAAAAAGTAATTTTCTACTATAATAAATTAGTAAAATTCTCACTAGTTAATAGTAGCTCAGTTTTAACTAATTCATGAGTAGAAAATCACAAATTCAGATTTAGAGAGTTTGCAAAATTTTGTGTCTACAATAACTAGAAGTAATAAGTATGAAGATAAAAAAAGGTTAAAAGTTTAAGAATTGTTTAAACAATCTATTTTCTTAAAAATAATCAAACTAAGTTCTAGTTTTTTTTTTCAAATTGTGCAATATTTTGTGTCTATAATAACTAAGTATAAAGATGAAAGATAACCTTAAATATTTAACAATTGTTTAAACAATTTATTATGGTAAATTTTAAATTTTCGTAAAGATAATCATACAGAATTCTAGTTTTTTCTAAATTTGTGAAATTTGTGTAAACATTTTGTGACAATTGTTAAAAATTTAAGATTATCCTTTATCTTCATACTTTTTACTTCTATAGTAATTATTGTAAGTATAAAATTTTGCACAATTTAGAAAAAACTATAGAACTCTGGCTGTATGATTATTTTCAAGGAAATTTTAAAGTAACAATAAGAAATTGTTTAAACAATCTTGAAATATCTAAAACCATGTAAAAGAATACAAATTTTAAATATTTATTAAAATTTTAAGAAATCTTTTAATCTTTAATTTATATAGAGTGAATTATATTTTTACTGTTTAGGTTTTTTTCTATAATTGAGTTAATTTAATTATTATTTAATTAAGAAAACTGTTATGATAGAATTTTTTTATATTAGAAATACTCCAAAATATTTTTGATATTATTTCCGATACAATTTTTGACTTCTTAAAGGGTAGAAAATAGATTTTCTGCAAAATTGTGATTTTTACATTATTTTTTATGAAAAAATTAATATAAATCAGAAACCTTTAGGAAAATAATTTGGTTTTTGGTGTCTTTTTAAAATATCTCGTAAAAGTCAATAAATTTTACTTAAAGATTGAAATCAATTCATATAATAATAATTGAAAAGATATTATCGATTTCACTGAGTCAAATAAAACGAAAAAAATCTTCCCTTTTTTAACGCTTCAACAGCTATGCTGCCCGCATCAGAAACTAAAAATTTATTAATAACAAGTTTAACAAAAAATTAATTTACAAATTCATAATATTATGTAAATAAAATTCATAATATTACAATAATCATATAATAATAGTTGTATGGTATTTAAATTTCAAAATTTATTTTCAATTTTTTGTTATTTCGCGTGACCCGTAATTTGAACCAAAAGAAAATAATTACGTTTATAATTACAGGTCAAGCGAAATAACAGAAAATTGAAAATCAATTTTGAAATTTTAACACCGTTTCTCTACCTTACATTTAATGAATTGATTTTAATCTTTAAGTAAAATCTATTGACTTTTACGAGATATTTTGAAGAAACTCCAAAAACCCAATTACTTTCGTGACGGTCCCTGATGTAAATACCTAAATAAAAATTTAAAAATTCGGTTGGAGGAAACGACAGGGAATTTAATTATGAAGATTTTTAAAAAAATGTTGTTTACTTTGCGCTAAAATTTAGATCTGTAGGGTGATTTGGATTAAAAAACTAATGACAGTTAAAAAATTACTGAAAAGTATATATTTCAGAATGAAAAATATTGAAAGTAAAGCTATGATAAAAATAAAATAAAAAATCATGTTGGAGGACATGCAGATTATTATCCAACACAAAACACTTTAATTTTCATGGGAAATAATAAATGTTATGCAATTAAAAATCAATATATTTTGAGGACAGTATAGTCCATTTGGCAAGGTTGAAGTGGGTTTCCAATATTCCATAAATCAGAATGTAAACCAAAATTTGCATTGCAAAACAAAGATTATATACAGAGAGCAGGAATCAAGCCTCTGTTTTCTCAAATGTAAATGATTGACTAGGAAATAATTTAACGTTAGTTACATTACCGTATCAATGCCGCGGTAACAATAGCGATGAGGCCAAATAGAAGAGAACTCATTATGATAGCTACGATATGTGCAGTTCGTAAGGGAATACCTGGTAGGTCGCCATCTAAATTACACAAAATTACAATTAAACTCACTATTAAAAGCCGCACGAAAAGTTACGATATTCCATAAATTTTAATATTATTTTATTACTCACGATAAACCGGAAAATTTGAATTTTCGAATCAAAATTTAATAATCATTTAGCTCCGAGAATTGATTTCTCATTCCATTGAAAACATAATTTTAAAAATAATTTTCAATTAAATATAATTAAAAAATAATAAAAATAAAACGGAAAATGTTTTCGGATGATTTCAAGTTTGAACGAAAAGTGTAAATTTTTAATCTGATGCAGTTTATCTTTGTAAACAAGTTGAAATTGAATGGATTAATTGTTGAGAGGATTTAAAGAAGCGTTCGCAAGTATTAGGCTTAGTGGAGCAAAGCTTCTTATAGATAATATCAATTTATCGATTACTCACAAGAGCATTCGCCTTCATTTTCACAAAGTACAATGATCTCATCGTCGGTGAATGTGTTTTGAACTATTTCCTTGATTTCGAGTTTCTCCTTTTGTTCAAAGACAATTAACATTGGTTCCCAATTATCTCTGTTAAGGGCCAGCAATGCATAAGTAAACATTTTATTGTTCCAGTGATTTAAACTCTTGTTCTCTCGAACTAAAATACTCAACGATTCCTCCAAATGTCGAAACGTGTTTGGCACTACATAATTTGACCTACCACTAAATATACTTTGCACGTCGTATCTGCAATTAAAAAAAATTGTCGAGTCATGATCATTATTATTTATCGCAAAAATAACATGCAAATTAAATTTTTCTATGGAAAATCTCCGAAAAACTCATATAAATTAAATTTTATATTGTTTTATTTGTATTTCCGAGATTTTTTGTTAAAACCACTTAATAAGTTTATCTACTGAAAAAATGTTTAATTAAATGAAGATTTTTCGACATAACACAAACAAAATGAAATCTAAAAGCTTTTTAAAACATTCGTATTTTTGTAACTTCAATACAGTAGTTTTAAAATTTGGAAATGGTCCAGTTTTAAGTCCGTGATAAATAAAGCGATTTGTGCCAAACTCTACTGCTTGGTAAAGTGAAAACTTTTCTATTTGGATGTTTTGAGAGGTAGAATAGAAGCAAAATTGTTAGAATTTAAAGTATTGTAAGTGAAATATATTGGAACGAAATTTGTAATTTATCATTGAATTAAAACTGATAAATTTTTATGGTAAATATTTATAATAGTTGAAGGTGATAAAAATGGTAATTTTGCTGCAAATCTGCCTTCTTCAACTTCCTGATCGAGAATTTTTTTTTCTATTTTCAAATATATTTTGTCCAATATTCAAAACCTTTATTTCATACTATTTCCATGTTGTGAAAAATATTAGGGACCAAATTATGGAACTTCGATCTAGAGTTTTCCACTATCTGACATCCTTTTTCTAAAAAAATTTTAAAACGTTTTTCCATTCAGGTTGATACAACTAATCAGGGTTAAATAAAAGAACGTCGAAGAACACTTTAATGTTCCCGATCTTTAGTTTTTCTCTACTTAAAACATTCTTTTTTTAAAAATATATAAGTAGAATAGGATGGTCCAAAAAAATGTTTTGGTTTTTTATGCTCCCCTCTAGGATTATTCTTTATCGAACAAATAACCCTATTTCTTTTAAATAAATTAACATTTAGAGATAGCTCAAAGCCGATGAAGTTTCTCATGTATTTTGCATAAAAAAAGCGCTTTCGGAGATTTGGTATAGAATACACGAAAATCAATATTTTTTAATCGGATCACGCTGTTTTTCTTTACAAAAGTTCAAAGAATAACATCCAATAATTTGTGAACGTTAGCATGAAAAGAGCCCATTTGGCACTATTATACTTATATCTATATGACCATATTCTTTATTAAATTTTGAACATTTTGAGAGGTCTTGAACCCTTTTAAATGAAAAATTCACAAAACTGTAAGAATTCAAAAATGTCAGAACTCTATAGTTTTGAGAAATTGAATTCCATTTAATTCCATTCCACATTTAATTACAAATTTTTTGTTATTAACTATTTTTTACGGAACCGTGAAAAATCCCCATAAATCTACATACTGAGAAAAAAGTTTGTTTTATTTAAACATAAATATGTTTCATATACAGTCAATTAGAAAATATGTTTGATTCAATAATATGAGGCTTTTAACTACATAATATATTTAATTTAAAATGTATTTGTTTAAACAAATTATTGTTGTTATTTCCATAACTCAACTTTTCATAAAACAAAGCTAAAGACATGCAAGTTTCTGTGCTTTAAATAAACATTAACTTTAAAATTGGTTTTTAACAATTGTTTAAACAAAGAATTTTTGTTATTTATCAACTTTTGAAAAATAAAGCTGATGGAGATTCGCTTTTTTTCCAATTGTGCAACTTTTTATTTTTGAAACTGTTTGGTCGCTGTTATAGATGAAATAATTTATTACGAATATGAAAGGTAAAGTTTTAATACTATCCGCTTTGTTTAATAAACATAATAGTAAACTCTTTGTTTTTCAGCAATAACAGATACAGACACCATATAGCCAATTAAATAATCCTATTGTTTCGATAACATTAAATAATTTTTCTGTAGGTCAATATAACAAACCCAACATATTACGATATGTCATCAATTAATAAATTATTTTATATTCAACGCAGTTGTCAAATAGTTCCAAACATAAAAAATTGCACAATTGAGAAAAACATTCTAAATTTCTACTCTCTAAACCTGAAATGGTTAAAAACTACCATTTTAACAGTGAAAACTCGTTTAGTACCATTTTAAATAGTAAATTGTTACTAAAACTTTAGTGAAAAAACTACTAATTTAATTACTCAAAGTAATTTTAGGTTATGTTAAACCGCTGAAAAATTAGTGGATTTCAAGAGAAAACTCGTTCACGATTTTAACCCCTAAATGGTAGTTTTTAACTACTTCAGATTTAGAGTATATAGCTTCATTTTCTTAAAAGTTGATAATAACAGTAATTTGATTAAACAATTGTTAAAAACCAATTTTAAAGTTATTCGGATATTTCCAACATAAAAAGTTGCACAATTAAACAAAATTGCAAATCTCCAGCTTTATTTTTTTAAAAGTTAATAAATAACATCAATAATTTGTTTAACCAATTTTTTCAAAAAAATTTGAAATTATACTGTTAATTTTTGGTTACTTCAAAAATAAAAAGTTGAAAAATTTAGACAAAATTGATACTCCATTTTCTGAAAAGTTGATAAATAACAACAATAATTTTTTATTTAAACAAATTAACAATGGCGTGGATTAATTGGTCAATGTTCATAATTAGGTTCTTTTTGCAAAATATTGCAATGTTTTAAAAATAAAAAAAAACTTTCTAACAATTTTTTTATACTCTTTAAATCTGGATTAGTGATTTTCTACTAATGAATTAGGGAAAAATCGGTTACTATTAAATAGTAAAAACTTTTACGAATTTTTAGTAAAAAAGTACTGATTAAATATTTACTAATTGAAATAGAGAAAGTTTACTTTTTTAAATAGTAGATATTTCACTTTTAAATTAGTAATTTTCCACTCATAATTTAATACTTTTCTACTAAAAATTAGTGAAAGTTTTTACTATTCAATAGAGATAACAGATTTTTCTCTAATTCAATAGTAGAAAATCACTAGTTCAGATTTAGAGACTATACAAAATCTGCGAAAACGCATTTTTTCCCATGCTAAATACATGAGAAACTTTATCGGCTTTGAGCTATCTCTAAATGTTAATTCATTTTAAAAAAAATAGTGGTATTTTTCGATAAAGAACAATCCTAGAGGAGTGAGGGCATAAAAATCGAAAAATCTTTTCACAATACATTTTTGGACCACTCTCACTGAAAAAACGGTATTCTGTATTTGAGAATTATTTTTGGCGCCTACACTGAGAAAAAATTTTCGTAAAAATTCCTGTGCTGTTCACTATAAAAGAGTCGTAATTGACAGTCTCCGAAATTTTACCGTGCTGTCTTACAATTTTTACCGGATTTCCCACAATTTTTACTAGAAAATCTGGTAAAAATTATAAGACAGCACGGTAAAATTTTGGAGACTGTCAATTATGACTCTTTTATAGTGAAGAGCAAAGGAATTTTTTCGAAATTTTTTTCTCAGTGTATTTAAGAATAAAATGTTTTTCTATTAAAGTTATAATTTTCTTAAAATAAGAAGTGTATTTTTAAGCAATAAGAAAATATTTTTAATTTTAAAATATGTGACGCTCCACGAGAGAAGGGACCTAACCCGGAAAAAATCAATTTTCATTTTTGTATGCTAAAAGATAATTTTTGAGTTGTTCTTTCATTTCCATGTTTAAAATTTTTTTTAATTAATTACATTGGTTATAATGCTTCAAACCTAGGTGTGCTAAATGTATCGTATTTTTTGGATTTTCTTCGAATCGTCTCGTGAAATTGGCTTCTATTAATTTAATTTCTTTATCGTAATTGATAGCTTCTTAGTTACTCTTTATGTTACTCTTTCCTGCAATTAGTTTTTTTTTTGTTATGAAGCTTCGAACTTAGTCAGTATCATTTTGACACAAAACTTGTTTTGAAGATTGTTATATTGTACAAACATAGATAAATTTTATTTTGTACAACTGCTAAAATTAAAGGTTTTAACATTAATCAATAAAATTAATAAATTGAATAAATAATAAATAATGTTAAGCGTCTTTATTTTTTTTCCCCTCCTCTTTGAACGTCCGTCCTTTAAAGTTTGCTTTTCCCTTCTTTCGTGAAGCGTCACATATGCTTCTTATTTTAAGAATAATATTATATCCTTAAATAGGCGCCAAGAATAATTCTCAACACTGTAAAAAGAAATTATTTTTTCAAAGAAGAAAAGCTGTCTAATTTTAAGACTCAACATTTTTAAGACACGTCTTAAATTAAGATTCTCTTTTTAAAGTGAAAAAAAGAATACTGTTTTTTCACTACTAATGTGTAGAATCATGATTTTAGTTGCTAGGAGAATTATATTTGAAAATAAAGAAATTTCTACATATCAGGAAATTGTCGCTGATTTGAAGCACAATTAGCGAAAAATTTCAATTGCTCTATATTTGATAGAAAAACAAATAAATTTTCTCTAATTTTTTACAATTGAACTTAAGTGCTGGAAAATTTGTTTGTCCTTTGGTGAAAAGAATATAGAAATACTACAAAAGAAGATGATAAAAGATAAAAATATGATGGAATATACGTTTGGTCAAAGGGTACGACGGCCAGTAGATTTGTCAGCATAGCTTTGCTCAGATTTGTTGGCGGTTTAAATCGGCTTGACGATTCTCTTCCCTTCGGTCCTTGTGGTGCGTTCGAGCGAGCATTGGATACGTTCGGGGTAGAAAAATTGGAAGACTGAGTGCTCGTGAACGGTACCAGGGTTGGAAGGTTGGAGGTTACTATCGAAATATTTTGAGGGATAAAGAACTCCGAATTTACGGGTTGGATTATCAGGATTACGGGATGTGATACGTGGGTCTCCTGAAGAGCTGTGTCCATCTCGACTAGAATGCGGCTCGTGTAGTTGTCCGCCAGGGGCAAACAAACAACTATTGCTAAAACAAAACACTCTCGTTAACGCTGCAAATTTACACTAGTTATGTTTATATCTTTTTTTAATTTGTATAGTAAGGTGATTCTCCAAAAAGTGCTAACTTTTAACAACTTTAAAACTTTAAGTCAAAAATATTTGTTCTTGAATATTTCTTATGTACAATTTATGAACAATGATTAAAAAAAATAATTTTATTGGGAATTTGAGTTTTAATTAACGCCTTTAGTTTTATGTCAAAATTTTACAGTTTGGAATTTTAAAGGTTAAAAAAATGTATTTAAAATGTTTAATTGTTTACCATAAACGAACATTCTAAGGATGTTCATAGGGGATATCCACGGATATTTTTGGGATATTTAATTATGAATTGAAATAAATATATTAAAATAAATAAATATTTTGATTATAAGTCCAGGTCAATGACATTTTTTATAAAAAACAAAATACTGTCCTCATGAACTTTGAATTTATGAACCGGAGTTTACAGAAACCAGAGTTTACAAGTCAAAGAAAATATATTATTAAAGCCGTAAAACTTAATAAAAATAAAAAGTCTTTTTCTGAATACTGCAAAGATTTGCCTACTTTATATCACTATTATTTGTATTTTATTTTAAATATAAACAATTCAATCACTTTTGGTGAACCGGAGTTTATATGTCATTAAATACGCAGTAAATCTATAATAATTTCATAAGAATTAATTTAACTGCATTAACAGAAAATAAATTAATTAAAATATAGTTTACCCTAAAATCTTGAACTGAAATTTCCATACACTAAAATATTTAGTAAATTAAATTTAAATTCTATTATTATAAATTAACTTGAAATGTTCTTGTGAATTAACTAATTGATATTTAGATCATTGGTAATTGAGATTATTAAAACTTTGAAATAATTATTTTTAATGAAAATCTAAATTAGTAATTAAGAATCAATATATATTTAAGATTTAATTTATTGAAGTTTGAATTCCTCTAAATTTTTATTGGTTATTAGGTTTTAAATTATCTAAATTTTAATCAATCCTTGAGTTTTTAATATTCTGATTGTTAATAACTAAACATTTAAACTTTTCAAAATTTTACTTTTTTTTTTAATATTTAATTTCAAATTCTATTAGGCCCAATTTTTATTGATTCAAACTATATAGTCTAAATTAATAATTCATACACTAATTAAAAATTAAATCAATTTTAAATCGTATAAATAAAATTAAGTTTATATAGGGGAGACCGAGGAGGAAAGTAACAGAGGTGGAAAGTAACAACGCTTATAACTTCTAAACCAATGAGCGAACAGACATAGTCCTAAAATAATTTTTAGTCAGTTTTGACCCCTCTACCTCCCCCAAATTATGTTAGGGGTCTACCATAAGTTATATATCTGATACTGACCTTTTGTGCAAAAATTACGTCAAAAGTAAGTTTTTGTCTAAATTTTCAAAATGTCATATTTTTTTGATTTTATAGATATTTTAAATATACTTTTCGTTTTTTTGAAGCTTTTTTATTTATCTTTAAGTCGTGCTAGTACATAATTAAAAAATGCGAAATACTTTTGTGTAATTTAAACTTGTTTTTTGAAATCCAAGGAAAAGAGGGATGAGGTGGAAAGTAACACGTTGTTACTTTCCTCCTCATCTAATGCTTTATTTTTATAAACCTCCTCCTTTTTTATAACTATGTGATTTTATATGTTTATTTTATATTTTAAAGATTAAATACTTGACTTTTGATTTGAATTTTTAAGAAACGATGCTTTTTTAATGTCATTGCTATTCAACGAATACTAAATAGATAAAAAAAACTTAATTTCAAAAAATTGCAAAAATATCTGCCAATTATGTACAAAATGTAGTTAATAGCACTTTGTCTTTTTATATGTTCATAATAAAAATAATTTAAATTAATAGCAGTTTTATATTTGAAATGATAGCCTTAATTTCAAAAGTGTTACTTTCCTCCTTTGTGCTGTTACTTTCCACCTCAGGGGTGAGGAGGAAAGTAACAAATAAAGAGCTGATGAAAAAGTCCTGCAGTGAACTATCAAATTATTATTAATGTTTAATTCCAATTTTATTCAATAGGTGAAAATCCAAGCTTTCGATTAATATGTTTACAGAACTTATCCGACAAATAGTTTTAATGCTAGCATCAAAAAACTGATTTTTGTTACTTTCCTCCTCGGTCTCCCCTACGTTAGTTTGTGTAAATGTAGAAGATTAAAAATATTAGGTATATTTAAAAAAAATTAAATATAAATCTTAAGACTTTAATAAATAAAAATTTGAATTAATCGAAGTTAAAATAAAGAAAATTAAAACTTAAGTTTTTAGAACGTTTAAAGAATAGAAATAATCCTTAATAGAAGTTTGGAACCATTGAAGTTCATATAAATTATAGAAGTTTGAATACATTTTGTTAAAGAACTATTCTTTCAACAAAAATATTTCAACTTTTTGTAATGTCTCTACCCACGCACATTATTTATTTTTTTATTATTTTTTCATTTTTAAATATAAAATTGAAAAAATTCGTGCTGGTTTGAAAAAATTTTTATTTGCCTTTACTTATTTGTCTATTTCTTAAAGTCGAAAGCGATTTTAATTTGCATAGAATGAAAGTTATATTCATCTAAAATATTAAGTTTATTTGAATAACAAATTTCATTTAATTATTAATCTTATTTGTACTTGCAAAAATTTATAGTTTCAAATGACCAGAAACAATCCAATGTTTTACATGGATTAGGTTGCTATAATTTTCAACAGTTTTCAATATACAATTATTCTTTTTAAATTTTATAATTATTCTTTAATTTTTTTAGATATTTTTTTCTATTGTCTATTATTCTCAACAGATTTTGAATTTTTCTTTCGATTGGGAATTATTTTCCTCATTTCTGAATTATTTTCTTTAATATTTAATTTTGTTAGTCATTTTGTAAATTTACTTTCAATTATCCATTATTTTATTGAAATTTCAATACAATTCTTCAATTTTCATTTATTTTCTTTTAATTTTATCCATAATTTTCATCAGTTTTTAATTGACAATTTATTATTCTCCTTCAATTTTATAATTATTTATTAATTAAAAAAAAAATTCTAATATCGATTATTCTCACTATTCTTTTACTTTTTTCAATTGTTAATTATTTTTTTAATAATTAATTATTTTCGTCATATTGTAATTTTATTTTTTAATTGTCAAGTATTTTCTTAATATTTTCATTTAATTCTTTAATTTTCACTTTATTTATTCAATTTTTAATCATTTTCTTGAATTCTCAAATATTTTCATTAATTTTGAACTATTTTTATCGATTTTCCACTAATTCCTCAATATTCAGTAATTTTCGGATTTTTTCAATTACTTTTTTCACTCATCAAAAATGTTTTAAAATTTCAATTCAATTATTATTATTATTATCGCTTCTTTTCTATTATTATTTCGATTATCATTAAGTTTCTTTCATTTTAAATTTAATTGTTCAATTATTTTCTTTAATTTTTAATTCCATTCTTCAATTTTTATTTTCATTCTTCAATTTTTAAGTATATTCCACAAATTTAAATTCAATTCTTTAATTTTAAATTACTTTCTTTAATTTTGAATTATTTTTTTTAGTTTTAACAAGTTTTTTCGATTTTTAATCCAGTTGTTAAATGTGCAATTATTTCCAATAATTATTCCTTCAATTTTCTTAATTTTTCAATTTGCAATTATTTCTTTAAATTTAATATTTCCTGTTTAAATTTTTCAATTTTTTTTTATCAGTTATTAATCTAGACATTTTTTATTTTGTTTTCAATTGTCGAATATTTTCGTCATTTTGTAATTTTTGTTCCAGTTATCAATTATTTTTTCCAATTTTAATTTAATTCTTCAATTTTCAATTTATTTCCTCAACTTTTTATTATTTTGTTCAATTTCAATTATTTTCTTCGATTTCCAATCCAGTTGTTCAATTTGCAATTATTTTGAACAGTTATTCATATAATATTTCATCTATTTTGTTTAAATTTAATATATTCATTGTTTAATTTTTTAAACTATTCCTTTCAATTGCGCAACTATGTAGTCATTTTTTGAATTTTCTTTCATTTGTCAATTATTTTCGTGATTTTTCAGGTATATTCTTCAATTTCGTAATTTCCATTATTTGAATTTGCAAAAATTTATAGTTTTAAATGACCAACAACAATGGAAAGTTTGTCGCGCGCTTGGGCGTATGTTGCTAGTTAATAATAATTTTGATATAATTTTGAAAGTAAATATCTTACTTCTTAATGTAAATTGCACATAATTTAAATTTTTTACCTTTCTAATATAAATAGTTAGTGAAAATCCACTATAAAAATGATTAAAATTACTGAAAAACAATGAGCATGTAAAATCCTGTTCTAAATAACGAAAAAATGGGGAAAGTATTTAGAAACGATTTTTGCAAAAGTTATTAATAAAAACTGATAGAGAACAATACAACAAAAACGAAATTTTTGAGATAAAATAGAGAATAGATGAAAACATTTTGAAAATTTGTTTTATCTGAAGTCCTATGTGAAGAAGATAAAAAAGTGCAGCTTGAGTCATTTTGTACCATTTCATAACTTTTGATATTTAAAAGAAATGAATGGTGAATTTTGAAAAGGGCTAAAGTCGGATTTTTTTCAAATTTTACTCTTGCATTTTTTGCATTATTACATATTCATTAACGTTTTCTTAAAAGGAAAACTTGATCCGAGGTACTTTTAGCGAAAAAGAAAAGATTTGTAATGACAAATATGTTGTTTAAAAAAGTTTTTTTTTTAAATGTTGAATTATTTTTAAGTTAAAAAGAAATTTGTTACATTTTAAAATTAAATAAATAAACAAATAATCACTGTCATTAAGGACAACTACTATTTTATCATTTTCTCATAAAACATAGCACCTAGTTACTAAGAAAAAAAGCTGCAATCTTTTAATTAAAGCTGTTTAAAATAATCAGTTTTTTGTGTCTCCTGTAAAATTTCAAGAAGCCTAGTTAAGTCCTTTTCGAAATTCAACATTTAAATATATTCTTCAGCCTTGTTAATAATAAAAATGATAACAAAGAATAAATGTACAAAGTACTAAATATATTTTTAAATAATTTTTAAAGTTATTAAGTGGAGAAGTAAAAAATAACCACTCAGTAAAGAATCACCCATTTCTATTCCTCTCTTTAAGTTGTAATATTTGTTATTTAATAATGTTGAATTAATGTGAATTATAAATTGTATTAAAACCAATTAAGACGCACTTCAGTAATTAAACTACGTTTACAATCTTTCATTAAAGAAATTTGATAGCTTTTCTAGAAGATTTATTTGCCTCTCCCAAGGTAAATGTTGCATAAATTTTGAATTTTTTTTAAAACGGGAAATTTTAGAGAAATGGGTTTTTAAAATTGTAATTTGCACATTCGAGGCTACATATGACGTAAGGATGTAGTTATATGTAAATGAAATATCTGGATACTTTTCGTATTCATGACCATTCTAAAAATGGATTAATAGAGTATTTTAAAAAATTTTAAATTCATCAAATTAGACTTTTATGAATCTAATTATATGTAAAATGAGACTGGGGTTTAAAAATTTTTTATTTCGTGTGACGTAATGTGTTCATGATTCCAAATGAAAGTTGTTTAAAAGGAGTTAATAAAAGCTGTATTAAAAAAAGGTGTTAGAAAAGGTGTAAAAAAAAGTAGTAAAAAACGAATAAAGAAATAAGAATAAGAAGAAGAAGAAGAAGAAGAAGAAAAAGAGAAAAATCGAAATATCGAAAAAAAAGTTATAATTAAGAAAATATATTCAAAAAGCTAAAATAAAAAGAATGTCATAAAAGTTAAGAAATAAAATGCTAAAAAGAAGTTGAAGAATAAGTTAAAGAAGTTAATAAACAGAAGTAAGTAAGAAAAATTTATTAAAAAATAAGTGGACAAATGTAAAAGAAGTTATTTATTCACGTGTATGTCGATTTCAAGTTTTAAAGTTTACCACTTGAATCCAAAACGTTATAAATCACTTTGTTTTCGTTCAACGAATGGTAATATTGATCACAACTATAGTATTTTTAGATCGTAAATTCTCAGCTTTATAAGTGTAAAATCACAAATTGACATAAACGTCATTTTATCAAAAGTGCGATTTTCTTGATAAAACCCTTCATTTTTCGAAAGTACACTGCAAAAACAAATGTCAACAAATGTCTCAAATATGGGGACACAAGACACATATTGTGTCTCACTCTGAGACATATGGGTCTGAAAGTGTCTCATTTTGAGACATATTGTCCCAGCAATTTTTACAGTGTACGAATACATTGATCAGAATGAATACTTCCATTTCATACTTCCATTTCATACTTCCTTTTTCATAAATAAAACTTCATTGATAAACAAAATATCGATGATAGAGAAAATAATCGTCTGTCATAATCATCATTTATAAAAAAATATTATTAAATAAACACTCTTTTACGATTTGATTCCATTTTATACATTTATTAAAAATTCATTTCAATAATCGTATATTCCTAAATTGACTACCTATTACTATATATATATATATATATATATATTACAAAATTGTCCATTATAGTATTCGTATTATTACAACCAAATTGACAATTCTGTTAATAAATTGTTATGAGCACTTTGATACTAATACGAATATGAAGCTGTATTACATGATCCTTTGTTAAATTAAATCGAAATGGCCATTTGTGAAATGGTCTTTGTCCACTGATAACTTACTTAGATGATAATAAAGCTATTTACTGCTAATAGTATTGTGCAGTGGCCTAGGTTTCCTTTGACCTGACTAATTAAATGGCAAATGCTTACCTCTAGATGGAATAGTGATCAAAGGTTTTAAGGAATCTTGAATTTGCTTGGGACTATCGGTATATTGTAGAACAATACGATGTCTAGGCACGATACCAATAGTTCCTAAAGCCCTGACCACAGCTCTCTCCAAACTTGACCATACAGCGTGATCTGAAAATATAACTTCATTGTTCATCGAAACTTGTCAATCTCATCGATTAGCTTTATTTTTTTATATTCAACTTCTTGTTCATTTTATTTAAGTTTGTTTTTCTCAATTAAGAGTCAAATTTAAAGTCTACTATTTCCCTTTACAGAATGTTGATCTTAACGGGCGTACAAAGTCGTTTAATACATTAAAGAAGTTTGAAGCTTTCGAGAAAGCAATCGTTAAAAGTTTCCAACTTTTAAAACATCACTGAAAAAAATTTTTGTTAATTTAACATATGATTTGGGTGAAAATTTCATTGCAGCAGAAAGTCAACCATATGTGTAAATTTAACATCAAAATAAAGAGACATTTAACAATGATCACCTAAAAATCACATGCAGCAAAAATCGCAGATAGTTTTTTCTGTGATAGGTTTTTGTTGTAATTTGTTGAGAAAAGTTTAAGAATGATAAAAATTTGAGAAGGGTAAGAATGTAAGAAGGATTAAAAATATAATGATAATGAAAATAATGAAGGGTGTAATTGTGAAAATAGACATCACTTACAACCCCTGTGCAAGGAGATGCAGCACGTGGTTGGCTTGAAGGGTATAATAAGGGGAGTGGTAAGTCTTTAGATAAATGAGCTCTTCTAGCCTGCAGCCCTTACTCTCGGCAATTAAGAAGTGATACATCTTCTTACGAGTACCTGCTAGAAGACATCCTAGCCTTCAACTAATTTGCCTCCAAGACTAACCTTCTTTACTAACTATTAGTGACTATAAAATCTTTTTTTACCTCCTTATCATTTACTAGCTTAAGTAATCATATTATAATGAACCATCATATTTAGGTGAATTTTTTCTATAAATTTGAATTAGTGAGAATTTAGCCACTGATTTTTACTACAATGAACCAGTGAAATTCAATAAATTATCAGTGCAATTCACGGACTGAAACAGTAAAATTTCACTGATTCTCAATAAAAATCTCACTGATTCAAATTTAGAAATTAATTAATTAATTAATGTAAACACCGAAAAAATGATTTTCTAATTCTTATAAGATGACATATTCTTATACAAAGTTTCCTAATAATTTTCTTAATAGTATTCTTATACTAAGACTGAAAAAGTTTCTTAAACTAAGAAATAAAATTCTAACTCTAAGAAGATATTCTTAGCGCTTATTTTCTCTAGTCACTTTATTTATCATACAGACCAAATGAATTTGTGAAACTTTACAAAAATCGTTATTAGTAACCTTCTGAGGTCGCTACATTAAAATATGAATGAAACTTTAACTTTCCAAATAGCGAATCCAATATGGCGGACTTAAATCTAAAAAAATAATCGATTTTTCGAAACTTGGTTTTTAGATGTTTTTTGGGTCGTAGAATGTAAATATAATATTCAAATTGAGAAATTCAATATGGCGGACTTAATTCCCAAAAAACAATCGATTTTTACGGAACTTGGTTTTTAGATGTTTTTTGGGTCGCAGAATGTAAATATAATATTCAAATTTAGAAATTCAGTATGACGGCTTCAATATTGTGGACTTAAATCTCAAAAAATAATCGACTTTTATGAAACTTGTTTTTCAGATGCCTTTCGGGTCGTAGCATGTAAATATAATATTCAAATTGAGAAATTCAATATGGCGAATCCAATATGGCGGACTAAATTCCCCAAAAACACTCGATTTTTGCCAAACTTGGTTTTTATATGTTTTTTGGGTCATAGAATGTAAATATAATATTCAAATAGTGGAATTGAATATTGTGGACTTAATATTATGGAATAAGCATTTAAAAACTATTTGGATTTTCACAGAACCTGGTATTTTACTGCTTTAGAGATAGATGAAATCTCTCTATCAGCTTCTTACTATTATTACAGAAACAGCACCAAATATATTCATTTCCTTAAAATTTGTTATTGACATTATTCTTAAAAAAACATTTTTTAGCTTACACGGAAAAAAATTTAACGTGGCGAACCACCGAATTTGGAAATAGAGCTATAATAAGAAAATGTACTGTTAATTTGTATAAATGTTTCTGGTATTTTCAGTAAGCTGTTTTAATAAATTGGTATTTCTTTTGTTATTGCTGAAATTCGGAATTTCGTATTTTAGTAAATTATGTATTTTTCTTAAATAACCAAAATAGAAAAACTTTTAAAATGTAACAGCGAAACGCACCTTTAGGTCAGCTATAGGTATAGTCAATTTCTTGATACGAACTTTAGTGATTTAGCGATAGTGAAAATCTCCGAAACAAATAAACAGTCGAAAACTGACAGTTTCAGTCCGAAACATTCACGTGGTTATATTTATTTAACCTGCTAATAATAAACATTTTAATATTTATTTTACAATTAGTTAAAGACAAATATTAATAATGATTATCTTGAGCCAAATTATAGTATTAAGGTGAAAAGAAGAAAGAAGAAGAAATATAAACATGAATAAATAAGTTCAGAAAATTGTAATTACCTATGTATTAATATTAATATTTTTAAAACAATAAATAAATTTAAATATAAATTTAGTTTTATCAATTACTATTAATTATTAATTAAAATTTCAATTATTAATATATAATTTTGCATAATGTAATAATAAATAGATTTTCTTATTTTAAAGTTTATTAAAATAACCTTTAATTTTTGTTTACAAATATCAAAGTGTTTTTAATTCTGTAAACAACGAGTCATATGATTTAATTTTAAAAAATAACATTTATAATAAAATATTTAAAGCTAATATGTTGTTATATTTAAATTAATTAATAAATTTAATGTAGGTTTAAGTACATATGTTACTTTTTGTATATAATAAGTACCTATTAAATACCTAAAGAAAAAAAACGTAAAATGAAAATTTAAAATCCAATTTATAAACATTAAAAAAACCTTTATTAAATAATATATTTAGTGGTTTGAAAACTTTTTAAGTTTATTTAGAATTTTAATAACCCTACTTTTCAATAATAATTAATTTAAGTGAAACAAAGAATAACAAAAACGACTTATCAAAATACCAGAAAATCATTTCAATTTAAACTTAAATTACATATTAATGACGAAACTAAATACATATTTAAATTTATTTATTGTTTTAGAAATAAAAATACAAATACAAAATTATAATTTTATCAACTTATTTTGTCTTAATCACAGTCCTTCTTGATTCCTTTTTTAATTGTCACTACATTTCACAGCATTTCACTCAAAATAATTAATAATGTTTTCATTATTTATTTAATGTTTTAATGAAAATTGCAATATTTATTATCTGATAAAATAAAAATAAACAACACCTAACCACGAGAATGTTTCAAGTTGAAATTGTCAAAATAATTAAAATTTTGAAAGGTAGTGAGATGAGATATGACATGAGATTAGAATTACGCAATCGAGCGTCTTGGCCGATGATTTTTCATATACACAATTTTAAATAACCTTTTTTTAAAATTAAGTCTAATTGCAAAATCATATTCATATGCTTTTTTTTAACTATTTATTAAAATCAAGTTTCTAGCTATACATTTTAAATATTTCCATCACAGAATTTCAATATCTTTCTTTTAAACTGACAAATATATAAATTAGTAATACACTTTCTCTAATTTGGAAAAATTGTGCGACGATTTTCAATTTCGCCAAAACAGTGATATTGGCAATATCGCTCGTTCATTTTTGGCTAAATGTTTAGCCATTATGGAAAAAAGTTTCATTGATGCAGTTGTATTTTTTTTCCGTGTAGAATTAATATTAATTGTAAAGTGTGAAAGTAAGTATTAACTAATTGAAGTAAACAAAACTTCCAAAGTGTCTTAAAAACCACTTTTCTGCTGTTTTTAATAAAACAAATCTGTTAACCTTTAAACATAAAAATATCTTTTACTTATAAACAGTTTTTGAAGTTCTAGAAATTTCTATGCAATTTTGACATATTAGATCCGCTATATTGAATTTCTCAATTTAAATATTATATTTACATTCTACGACCCAAAAAGCATCTGAAAACCAAGTTTCGTAAAAATCGATTATTTTTTTTAGATTTAAGTCCGCCATATTGGATTTGCCATTTTGAAAGTTAAAGTTTCATTTTATTTTAATGTAGCGACCTCATAAGGTTACGAATAACGAGTTTTGTAAAGTTCCACAAATTTTTTTGTTCTGTATACTTTAATTTGTCGTTTTTTTTTTAAATATTGCTATAACTTCTCGATTATTTCCTGGACCAGAAAAATTAGAAAAAAGCTTCTGTATAATTTTTTATTATTCTGTATTTATTAGCTTTATTTTGATCCAAGGACATTTTTGTCTATTCTATCGAGAGATATTAGATTTTGACAAAAAAAAAAAAGAAAATGCTAAAAGTCCCACTGTGCGCCTTCGGACACTAAAAGTAGTGTTTGCCTGGGTACTATTTACAAAAATCTTAAACCGATTGACTATTTTACGTAAAAAATCAATTAAAATAAAGTACGAAAATTGTTTTGTCCGATTTTTAATTGTTTGCAAAAAAAGTGAAGTTATATAAACACAAGTGATTGTTTTAATTTGTTAATCAATATGGATTTTATGGACATTTTAAAATACAAAAGGTAAATAGAATCAACATAATTTTTTGTTTTCGCATCATTATAAAACATTACACGGAAAAAATTTTCTGTGTAATTCACAGAAACTTTTGTGCCATCTACAAATGGAGATTA
This sequence comes from Ganaspis brasiliensis, assembly GCA_037103525.1. Lineage (NCBI taxonomy): Eukaryota > Metazoa > Arthropoda > Insecta > Hymenoptera > Figitidae > Ganaspis > Ganaspis brasiliensis. Next base: position 2,669,401 of record JAZKLR010000535.1, on the reverse strand, counting down.
TAGTTTCCACAAGTAACTCAGTTTGTAGAGTAGACAAATAAATTTGTGTAATTTCCAAATAAGTTTGTAGAATGTACAAATCAGTTTGTGACTAGCACGATTGTACGTATTTGTATTATCCACAAATTGGATTTGTGGACTCTACAGAATTATTTTTCCGTGTAGAATTGTAGAACTGCACTAAAATTATCATTAAATTTAACTAATAATATATTGTCCACGAATATTTTTTTATTGTAGAATATAAAGAACTATATTGTTTTTATTAAATTTAATTAAACTTTGACTGAAGGGTAGAAAAATTAAGAATGCTTTTTAATTTTAAACTAAGTATTTATGAATCTCAATTTATTTATTTTATACTATTAAAGTGTCTGAAAATATAATTTTTAATAGGAGAAGAAATTCCTCTTATTTAATGATTTTATTAGTATAAGAAATTTTTCTTAAAAATAGATAACGTTATACTTTATCTAAGAAAATGATATTGGCGCGTATTTAAGTTTCGAATATTTTTAAAATTAGTTAAATAATCTTAATATAAGAAAATCGTTTTTTCGGTGAGTACTAAAATTATTTCATCTCTGCTGCCGTATCTTGAATTTGGGAATTTTTCTGAGTATTTTACAAAAAATCAAAAATCTTTCATTGAGTCTTTTTTAAAAAAATCGGTTATTTATGTTAACAAAAAATTGATATAACTGAAAAAAATTACATAAAACCTGTATATTTCTAAAGAGAAAATATTATTAAAACTGACTTGAATTTTTTACATGGAAAAGAAGTAGAATCTAATTAAGAATATGCTTCTTGTTTTAAGAAAAATGCTTCTTGTTTCAAGAATAACCTTATTTTTCTAAGAATATTATATCCTTAATAAAAGATTATATTCTTAAATAGTCGCCAAGAGTAATTTTCAAATAATTAAATCTATTTTAGGTACATCGTGATAAATTAATGTAAATTTTTACAGTAATATTAGGATGTTACGAAATGTATCTCATGAGGGACATTTTTTTTTTTTTAATTTTTGGATTAAATTAATCTGCAACCTTCTTTTTTTATACCAAATTGAATTTCAATAATCTAAAATTGGTTTAAAACAATCGAGCTGCAGATTATTTTAATACTTAAAAGTTTTCAGTGTTTAATTAAAAAATTTGTGCACTAAAAATTTTTTTGAATCTGAAAACTAAAATCCAGCACTTTTTTGACATGTAAAAAATATTAAAATAGTTTTAATAGGTAATACTTATTCTTTATAAAGATGGGTTTTATGTAACTTTTTACAGCGATACGCACAATATTTTTCATAAAAGACGAAAAATTCAATGTTTTTACCTAAAGAATGGTTTTTTTAAAAACAGCTCGATGAATGATTTTGTATTTTTTTGTAAAATGCTCAGAAAAATGTTTAAATTCAAGATATGGAAAAAATTTTACAGTGACAGTACCTTTGGGGATGTTAAGGACCACCGTGATTTTTATAAAGAACTGGAAACAATAATCTTAGCCTTTTTCTTGAAAACACTGAGATTTCCTTTGTTTTTAATGTTTATTTTCAATGTTTTAAACAATTTAACCTTTTATGCAAGATTTAGAATAAAGTGAAAATGTTGGTATATGTATTTAAAATATTGATAATTTTTCGATATTAAAAATTAAAATTTAATAAATATCTCGAAATATATAATTTGAGTTTTTAAGAACTAAAAATTCAATATTTGAAGAAATATTATTTTTTGTTTACCTTTTTTAATAGTATAAGTAATAATTAAGCTCTAGATTCTTAGAAATAAATTTTGAGAACCAGTAAAATAATTTTTCAAATGATATTTTAAGTAATTGTACAAAAGGAAATTTGAAAAATCGACGAAAAAATTTGTTTTTAAAATGTAGATATAAAAGTGACACTTTTAGAATTTTTACAATTAATTCAACGAAAAATAAATTGTTTTAAAAGTCAAGAATCACCGAAAAAAATGTATTATTTAAATATTTCTTTAATTTTCGAGCCTCTTTTAGACTTTTTCATTTTTTTATCTTATTTCCACTTTTTTACATTTACTGCATTTTTCACTTTGTTTACTCTTTCATAAAATGTTTAGTCCTATTTTAAAAAAATGCAAATTTGTAGTCATTTAAAAGAAAACTAATTATTTTTACATTTTTTAAAAAGATTTTTCTAGATTCTTATACACTTTTGACATTTATGGGCTCATTTTTTTAAAAAACTACTCTCTAAATCTGAATTAATGAAAAATCGGCTCAGAATTCAAATTAGTAGAAAATCTCACTAATTCTGTTTAGTCAAATTTCACTATTTGATTAGTAGATTTAAAATTTTTACTATTACTTAAGTGAAAACTGACTAAAAATTAATAAAGATTTTCACTAATTTGAATTAGTGACCGGTTTTTTACTAATTCAGATTAAGAGAGTAAATTGTGGATGGAAATTAAAATAAAAAATTTTTATAAAATAGAAAATTTTCGTTAATTTTGAAAAAAAAACCCAAACTTAAAAGTAACTACTAATATTCAATAATTAATTAAAGTAAAACATTTGTAGGATTTGCTGAAAGATATAAAGTTGCTTTCAATTCTGTACAAAAGCATTTGTAAAGATTCAAAAGCTTCAGAAGGATTTAAATTGAATCCAGACAATTTTCAGGGACTTTAAAAGAATGCCAGGAATTTCCGGAAAGCTGAATAAATTTGTGGTTACTTCAATTTTTATATAAACTAAAGATTCATGATACTTAAGGGCATGTGATGGATTATGACGTCACTGGTATAGGCAAAATTTGTCCATAACTTTTCTCTTAAATTATTGAATATTTTTTCATGAAACTTGGTAGAATTACTTAAAATGTCATTATGAAGGTCTCTCAGACCCGAATTTGTTTAAATTTTTGGCCCAATCTTAATTGTTGGAAATTTTCGAAAAATTGCAAACTTTTTTAAAAATTAATTTTGAGACAAAATTCAAACAAACTCGGGTCTGAGAGAGCTTCCTAATGACATTTTAAGTAATTCTACCAAGTTTCATAAAAAAATATTCAATATTTTAAGAGAAAAGTTGCGGACAAATTTTGCCTATACCATTGACGTCATAATCCATCACATGCCCTTAAATATTAGAAATCAGTAAACTCAAAAATTTTTTCTGTTATTTATTTATTTTATTTAAAGAAACATTTCTTGGTAAAAAATAAGATTTCCCCTGAATTAAGAAACTAGTTTATTCAAATTAAATAAAAAAAAAAACGCAAAGACACCAGTGTTTAGATTTAAAGATGTATACCTTTTCTCAACAAAATACTTCTAAATAAATATGTAATCAATATCAAACTGAATATATACCTTTTTTATCACACTTACATCAAAAGTTAGATTTTACGGCTTGTTTGGAAACCTATAAGAGCTCATTTCACGGCCTAGGCCGTAAAGTAAATGAACTCGCAATCTGATTGGCTGATGCTGGTCAGCTGACCTTTACTTTATGGTACAGCTGCCCAAACTGGCCCAAACGTCACGGCTGTTCATGGGTTTCGCCGCCCTCCGGGGGCATTTCTAAGTCTGTCGACCTACTCCCACCTAGAAATGCCCCCTGAGGCCGTTTTTTACGATAATCACCTCTCCCTAGGTTCGAATTCTCAGTTTTTTGTGTGATAAAAAATGTTATATGACACTTGGACCCTTTCGGCACTTAAGTTCTCGTGTATCGTACAACTCGCCACAGCCACATCAGAGCCTCGGCTACTTTTCGGTGGAGCCTCGGCTTCATATCTTCACTTCACCTCGGCTTCGCCTCGGCTACGTTCAATGAAGCCTCGTCACCACCTCTACTTCGCCTCGGCTGCGATTGGACTTAGGCTCGTATTACGATACTTACTCGTACTATAAAGTGCCATTTCAGGTCCTTGTGTCATAAATAACTATTAATGAACAATTGTATTTACCTCAAATTTAACTCGTTTTGATGAAAATGATTTGATGACAATAACAGTTACTGAAAGGATATTATGTGTTTGGTTTTCGAGATTAGACTAACATTTCATAGTTTACTTGAATATCGATTAAATTTGGTAAAGTGGAGTTGATCCATATCCAATATAGAGACAAACTAGTCTTTCACGCTTGTGTACACTTATGTGCAAACAGAATATATGTGAGAGCTACTGTAGGGTAAATTCTACACAAACTCGATTAAATGACTAAGGAATTTATGTATAGATTAATATCTAAATATATATTCCATACTTTACTAATTATTATAATTAATAATATTAAATTATTAAATCACTTTTCTATCATTATGCCAATTCCAATTTGTCAATTGATTCAAATCATAAATAAAAATCTAGTCAATTTATTAAAATATATTTTTCAACAAACATTTATCAAGTAGGGTACCCTTCTCAATTTAACCCACATCAAAAATGAATCTTCTTGGTTCATTTTCAGATTAAAAATAAAAATAAAATGTTTGCTCCATTTTCTTTTTCACTTACCTAAACTTATAATCGCCACCGATTTCCATCGAAAATGTCGAAAAATTTCGGCTGTTGTGTTTGCCATTGTTAAAAAAGAAGGAGAAAGTCTTATGATTGATGAAAATTCTCCTTCTTCGGGCACTTTCTGCAACAAAGAATTGAATCAACTATTATTTCAAATTCTAAAATGCACTCAGGATTTTAATATTATACATTTTGTTTAATATTTCACTACAAAATGCTATTTCGTATCTCAAAAAAGTTGTAAATCAACTCTAAATGTAGTCCTTAATCATTTTTCAACCTTATTTTATGACAACTTTCACTAGCGTTATTTGATCTTTTTTTTAGTAGATTTATTTATTGACATAGGATTTTCAAATTTTACGTGCTTCGAAAGAAATTTTTCTGGCGTGAAAATAAACAGACTAAAATACGCAAATTCATGAATTATCAACTTTATTGCCCTGAAACTATATTCTGTCAAATAAATCCAATGCAGAAAATTGAAAAACCATCTTAAACTTTAAGGAGGGGTTTAGCATGGATTTGAGGATCAGCTAAAATAGAAAATGCTTACGGCTAAAAAATAATGATCTCCAAACTCGATGTGCGACAAAGTTGAATTTAAGAAAAGATGATGAAAATGTAATAAATTTATAATAACAGTAATAGCAAATTTATTACAAAACTGCCCGAAAAAGTTAAAAAAATTACAGAAAAAATTTAATTAAGAAATCAATTTTTTGCAATTGTCGGAAAATCTGGTTTTTGGAGAGTTAATTTTGTTTATTAAAATATACACAATGCATCGATTATTTAATGTGATATTATATGCATAATATGTGAGTCTCTAATTATATCGCAATGCTCAAAGAAGCGTGTGTTTTCTTGTATAATGTCGCTTTTGAAAAGGAGCGAAGAAAGAATATCCATCAAAGCGTAAATTATTCTGTTACCCTATTGGATAAAAAATAAAATAAATTAAAAAAAGAGAGGTCATTGTCTCGCTTAACGGAGGGTCATTTTACCTGATAGACATAAACTCGATTATATAATTAATGTTTTTAGAATTGCACACAAATGTGGAAATTTTATTAGTATCATTTTTGTTAATTACTGCTTTCATCATTTCACATAAATGTGTGCATTTAATAAAAATATTTTTATGTGTTTATATTATCTATTATATTTAATTAATATCTTAAAATAAATATTTTGTTTTTATTATTATTATAGTTTTTATTCATTATTTATTATTATTAATTTTTTTTATATTATTCTTTCAATTTTCCGAAAATTCGTTAATGCTACAAGATTAATATTTTTCGCTAAATACAATCAAAATTAAAATGCTCCATTAGGGGAGATTTTCCTTTTATTATTGTAAGGGTAAGAACGACACGAAACTGATAGTATTAAAAAGCGTGATTCTTACAGATGAGTTATTTATCTTACTTTCCGTGTGACATTAAGATAAATGTATAGCTGTGGAATGTTATACTATAGATAAGAAGCTAATACTTCAAAAAAGATGCAGAGTTCAACAGAAATTCTGAATTTAAGAGGTTTTCAGGAAAATTTTAAATTCATAACTTATCTCGGGGTCGAATTTATTTCAGAACTTTTTTTTATCGATAGCGTAAAATAGTTTTGAATTTATAAATTTTGAATATTTAAATAAACAGATATGTTTATGTCTTGCATAAACCAAGATACAAAAATTTTAGATAAATGAACGTTTCAATAAATAAATATTTAAATAAATATCTACCATTAAATGTATTAATACAGAAAATACCTTTTTAATTTTTTTCACATTTTATATTTATCCTTTTCCTCCTGAAAATTTGACACTAATTTAAATTAAGACTACATCTGCGCAAGATAATTTGTCAAATTAACTTTTTTTTCATCATACCTTTCCTTCTTAAAGTTTACTTTGTGCAAAAGTTTTGGCGTTATAACATCATGGATGAATGAATATGTTGCCTGGGCGCAGAAAAATCTAGTGAAATCCATTTAAATGGAAATAAAGTATAACGCAGTTGCCGCATACGATATGTTTTCTGTGCAGACCAAGTTCTTTTCGAATTTAAAAAAGAGCACGATATAAATAATAAGGCGTGAGAAAAATCCTACTTTGAAATCCAAATAAAATAATGACATGAAACAAAAAATGAAAATTCATAAAATTCTCAATCCGAACATTATTTTCCAAGCATCAAAGTAAATTTATTATCGTCGACAGACAATTTTCACATTCACATAAAATTATATTTATTTCAGCAAACAGAAATATTTTAATTATAATATAATGCAAACACTCCGATCATTTTATCACATCAAATTTTACTCTTTTTTTAATATACAATAATTTTTTACCTTCTTTCTGTAGAATTAAATTTTTATAGCCTTCCTTACTGGCTTTTTTGGTTCGTTCTTTTGTGTATTTATTAAAATGTTCAAAGGCAAAAGAGTTTAGACTAAAAAAAGAATTTAACAAGAAAAAACTATCGAGCTTGTACACTTTATAATGGCAAAAAATTTCTCCAATATTTAAAGACTTTCCGACAAATATTAAGCTGACAAAGAGATTGAAAAAAAATGTCCACATCAGTCATGTATTTTTAAGCAGCATTATTTTTGTTTGTGTTTTGTTAAAAAAAATTTTTATGTAAGAATAAAAGTAACTTTAATTATAGTAAATGTAACTAAATAATAAAATTTTTTCATATAAAATCAGGGTTATCACCATATTTTTGTTTAAAATTCTCCTGATTTTTCAGAGAATTTCCCTGTACAAAAGATTAAATACAATTATTTTAAAAAATTAAATAAATTGTGAAAAACTAAAAAGAATTTAAGAAAATTTTTAAAATTTATGAATGAATACAAAATTAAGAGAATTCGGTGAAAATCTGTTTAAAAATGAGAAAATAATATTAACAAAGCACCTAAACTATTTAGAGAAATATTTAAAAAAAAAATTTTTTTTTAATGGAAATGCATGAATTAAAGGAAATAAAAACAACTTTTAAAGAAGAAAAAAATGAAGAACTTTTATAAATTTAAAAAGTAATGCATTAAAAAAATCAATAAACTATACGATAGTCTGTGAAAAAATGGTAAAATTGAAATAAACTAATATCAAATCAGGCAAAAAGGCAAAAAAATGACAAAACTAAAAGACTAAAAAAAGGTTCAAATAAAAAATCTTATAAAAGAATTTAACAAAATATGAGAGAATTACAAAAATAAAAAACATATACATCTTTAAAATAAGAGCAGAAATAAGAATCGGGTAAAATCTACCGAAAATTGAGAAAATGTAAAAATAAAATAAGAAAAATGTTAAAAATCAAGTAAACAGTTTACCAAAGAGAAAGAAATTCGTTTTAAAAATCGCGAAGTTGAAAAAAATATGAAATGAGCTTTAAATAAACTAACAGATTTTGAAATATATGTTACAAAATTTAGGAAAAGTTAAAAAAAAACACAAATTTAAAAATATTAAGAAACTGTGCGCTAATTTACGAGAAAAATGGCAAGTTAAAAATAATTACCCAAAAATAAAATGCAAAAAAATGAAAAATATTTTTAAGGACTAAAAAGACGTATCAAAAATTTGAAAAGCTTTAACAACAATTTTATTAATTACGATAAAATGAGAAAATTAGAAGAAATATTTGAAATGTTATGAATAAATACAAAAATATAATATGTGAAATCTACGAGAAACAAGGAAATTGAAAACAATGGATAAAACAATTACAAAAGGAATAATAAAATTCTTTAAAAATAAAAAATATAAGACCATTCATTGCAAAATTTCTAAAATTAAAAATAGATATTTATAGAATTTTCAAAGAATAAATCAGTTTTGGATTATTAAAGATTTTTTTATTGTTTTCTTAGATTTATAATAAAAATTAAAAACTTTGTTTAGTTCAGACTTCAACCACATGTTATTATTAAAAATATTTTTTTCTCGTTTTTGGTCATTTTTGTTTTCTTGAGATCATTTTTGTTTATTATGTTTTTGATGAGTTTATTTTTTTTTAAGTGAAGTAGTGTTTAAGCCAGTTTATTATTATTAATATTATCATATGTGAAACAAAAATTAACTTGTTTCATTATTTTGTAAATTTATTATTGTTACTTTGAAGAATAAATTACGAATTAACATTTAAATTCAAATTATCAAGATAAGTATTTTCACTAATTATTATCGGAACTTTTTTACGAATTCTAGAATCTTTTTGCAATTTTCGGGTTTTTGCATGACGAATAAAGTTTTTTACAAATTATCGAATTTTCCGGATCTCTAGGCGTCTAGGCAGATTATTATTCTTAAATTAAGAATAACTATTCTTCGATAAACGAAAATTATTCTTGATTTTATTGTTTTTTTTTTTTTTAGTTTTTTATAGTTGGACTTAGAATCATTATTCTTGATTCACGGATAATTGAATGGTAAATTTCAAAAAGGGCTCAACTCGGATTTTTATCAAATTTCACTTTTTTGCATTTTTTGCCTTATTACATATTCATTGACGTTTTCTTAAAAGGAAAACTTCATCCTAGGTACTTTTAGCGGAAAAGAAAAAATTTTTAATGAAAAAATATTGTTTAAAAAAGTTTTTTTTTAAAAATGTTGAATTCCTTTTAAATTAAAAAAAATGTATTACATTTTAAAATTAAATAAATAAACAAATAAATTGTTTCTCCATAATAAAACGCTTTATTAATATACCTTTTCGAAATTCACCATTTAATTGCTCTTGATCTAAATATTAATACTATCTTATATTACCAAACATATTTTTATACTTCGTAAAAGAAATCTTTTGCCTCATTGTGAAAGTGAAAAGCATTGCATTTTTGTACATTTTGTAGTGTATAAAAAATTCTTTAACGCTCATAGTGCAACAACTAAATGTTTCTCGTCTTTTTCAAATTCTGTAATTTTCACCTGACTTTCTGAATTTCTTAAAATGCCCTCACTAAGAAAAATTTTTCTTATATGGATGCATTTTTACATTGGATCAAATTATATAATAAATTAGGTATTCTTAAAATCGGACCTAGGATGAAAAATAATTCATTATCGAATTTTGCTTGTCCAAAAATAATTATTCTTCATCCAAGCATATAATCCCAGTATATTTTTATTTTTGTTAAAAAAAAATCTTCTCTCTCAATGCTTATTTTCCCTAAAAATTTAATTTCCTTGAAATTTGAAGCGTAAAAAATTTGAAATCTAAAAAAATGGTTTGAAAAATACATGAAGAAGGTAAAGAGGCAGTTTTGTAAAATGAAACTTTCAGCAATAGTAACAACCTGTATGTGGAAAATTTGCTCTCCTTCCATAAAGAAGCTTCAAGCAAAATACTTGCAAGCAGCGTTGGGCAGGCGGATTAGGGAAGGGTGAAAATGTAAGCTTTTCATCTTTCAGTAATAGTGTTCGTATAGCTTTTCGTATTTTTAAGAGCATATACCTAGGTGTGTAGATGAAAATCTAAACACGATATATATACATATTTCTCTTTCGAGATTAACTTGCCAACTTTTGCCTGACACAAGCAACCGAAACTAGGTCGTATGTAGAGAGGTCTAATCGTCGCTTCTTCTTGTTATAAGAACAAGTGAGATAAACGACCGACCTATAGCTATCTATTCCTCGTCAAATTCTGGCCAAAAAAAAAACCATCCCTTCAACACGTATGTAGATTCTTTTCCCTATTATTTTCCTTCACTGTAATTCATTATCCATGCATAAAACCCATTAAGCGCAACAAAAGAACAATTTTTATTAAAATTACGAGAGGGGAAAGTTTTATGAAAACAATTTTTCTCGAGGAAAACTGCTAAACTCTTGATAAAAGTACGAGAAACTAGAAAAGTTATTTTTAAAACTGAAAATTTGAAATATTTTTGTTTGCAAAGTTTTTTATTTTATGGAGAAAAGTTAGTGATTAATTCGATAAAATTGTTATTTCAGTAAAACCCACATATATCGAACCCACATTTATCGGATTTCCGCTTACAACGAAAAGATTTTTTAGTACCTTTGATTTTTCGATGTTTTCTAAGTTAAAATACCCGCTTATATTAGAAACTCGCTAGCACACCTAAAGTTTGACACATAGATATTTTTTATTTTAAAGCAGATACTTTTTAAAAAATGTATTTAAATTGATTAAATTTTAAATTGATAAATATCAGTTTACATAATTTTAAGTTAATTAATAAATAAATAAATCTATAATTTTTTCTATAATATTCAACAGTCTTCAATATACAATTATTCTCTTTAAATTTTATAATTATTCTTTAAATGTTTTTAATTATTTTGTTCTGTTGTCGATTATTCTTACCAGTTTTCGAATTTTTCTTTCAATTGTCAATTATTTCGCTCATTTCTCAAATATTTTCTTTAATATTTATTTATTTTAGTCATGTTGTAAGTTTTTATTTATAATTTAGTTTTTATTTATTTATTATTATTATTATTATTATTATTTATTTTAATTTAGTTTTTTATTATAATTGCATTCTTCATTTTTGAATTATTTTATTCAATGTTCAATAATTCTAGCATTTTCTCAATTATCAATTATTTTCTTAAAATCCCAATACACTTCTTCAATTTTCATTTACTTCCTACGATTTTTGCATAATTACCATCAATTTTAAACTGACAATTTACTATTCTCTTTCAATTTTCTTATTATTCATTAATTTCGAAATTTTTTTTGTTCGAATGCCGATTATTATTCTCACCCTTTTTAGAATTTTTTTTCAATTGTTAATTATTATTTCTAAAAGTTAATTACCTACAACAATACTTAATTATTTTCGTCATATTGTAATTTTTCTTTTAATTATCAATTATTTCCTTGAAATTTCCATTTAATTCTTTAATTTCTAATATATTTCTTTAATTTTTAATTATTTTCTTCAATTCTCAGATACTCTCTTTAATTTTCAATTATTTTTATCGATTTTCAGTTAATTCCTCAATATTCAATAATTCTCGGATTTTTTCAATTATTTTTTTCACTCATGAAAATTGTTTTAAATTTTTAATTCAATTATTTAATTCTAAAACTATTCTCTTCAATTCTCAGTTATTTTCTTCATATTTAAATTCCACTTTTCAATTTTCAACTATTTTCTTTAACATTAACAAATTATCACCTTTTTTCTATTATTTTTTTCAATTATTATTAAGTTTCTTGAATTTTAAATTATTCTATTATTAAATCGTTCAATTATTTTCTTTAATTTTTAATTCCATTCTTCAATTTTGATTTCCATTCTTTAGTTTTCAATTGTTTTTTTCTATATTTATTAATTGTCGGCTACTTTCAATTACTTTTTTTCAATTTTTAAGTATATTCTTTAAATATCAATTCCATTCTTCAATTTTCAATTATTTATTTCGATCTGAAATCCAGTTGTTATGTGTGCAATTATTTCCAACAATTATTTGGATAAATTTTCTGATTTTTTCAATCTGCATCGATTTTCTTTAATTTTTAATTCCATTCTTCAATTTTTATTTCCATTCTTTAGTTTTTAATTTTTTTTCTAGATTCATTAATTGTCGGCTATTTTCAATTACTTTTTTTAATTTTTAGGTTTATTCTTTAAATTGCAATTTCATTCTTCAATTTTCAATTATTTATTTCGATCTTAAATCCAGTTGTTAAGTGTGCAATTGTTTCCAACAATTATTCTGATAATTTTCTTATTTCAATTCAATTATTTTCTTTAATTTTTAATTCTATTCTTCAATTTTGATTTCCATTCTTCAGTTTTTAATTGTTTTCTTTTATATTCATTAATTCTCGGCTTTTTTCAACTACTTTTTTTCAATTTTTAAATTGCAATCCCATTCTGCAATTTTTAATTGCTTTCTTCAATCAATCATTTTTTTCATTTATAATTTTTTTTTCGTTTTTCAATCCAGTTGTTAAGTGTGCAATTATTTCCAACAATTATTCGGATAATTATCTGATTTTTTCAATTTTCAATTATTTTCTTTAAATTTAATATTTCTTGTTTAATTTTTTCAATTATTTTTTTCAGTTGTCTATTCTGTCCTACAACGGAAAAAGACACGTAAGCCACAAACAGGTCAAACGGAGATATTCAAGGAAAACCATTTGCATCTAGAACTTATGTTTATAGTCACTTTTCAGTAATGAAAGTCAGTCTATATGGATAAATCATATCCGCTCTTTCCAATTTTGCTATTAAAAATTTATTATTTAAACAATCTCTATTAAAAAAAGCACATGCGTAGTTTTTTTAGTTGAAATCCAACGCAAAATCATTTGCGTATTTTTCTGCTGTAAAGTCTTCGAGAGGAACAAAGACAGAAGATGCCGAGCTCGACTCATTTACAACGTAAGAAACCCGCAAAGTTCCTCGCGTGTGTTTTTACTATGTATTTTGTGACGTATTTGATACCTCCTACAGATTTTGGACTCCGCAAAGAACTTCATGTATCTTTTTCCGTTGTAATGTCTCATTTTCCGCAAATTGCAATATATTCAATGTTAATTATTCATTATAAATAATTAATATTTTCAATTTTAATTAGTACAGTTAAATGCAGTTTTCTCTTACGAATCCATTGATACCAAAAACTGATTTTTCACCAAAATGTCACTTACATGTGTTTTTCCGTTGTAGGGCAGTATTAATCTAGTCAATTTCGAATTTTGTTTTTAATTGTCATTTTTCACATATTTTTCTTCAATTTCACAATTATTCTCGTCATTTTTAAACTATTTCCTTCAGTTATTAATTATTTTCCGCAATTTTCAATTATTTCCTACAATTTTTTCAATCCTCAATTATTATATTATAAAGTTTTATACTTATTCTTTGTTTTTTTTAATTATTTTGTTTGTTTGTGTATTAATCTAGCCATTTTTTAAATTTTGTTTTCAGCTGTCAATTATTTTTGTCATTTTGTAATTTTTCTTTCAATAAACAATTATTTTTTCAAATTTTAATTTAATTCTTAAATTTTCAATTTATTTTCTCAATTTATTATCTTCAATTTGTTCGATTTTCAATCCAGTTGTTCAATTTGCAATTACTTCCAACAGTTACTTATTCCTACAATTTTTCAACATTTTATTTAAATTTAATATTTATTGTTTAATTTTTTCAACTATTCTTTTCAATTGTGCAATTATGTAGCCATTTTTCAAATTTTGTTTTAATTTGAATTTGCAAAAATTTTTAGTTTTAAATGACCAACAACAATGAAAAGTTTGTCGCGCGCGTTAATGTTGCTATTGGAATTATAATAATAATACGTAATTCTTTTTAAATTTTGAAAATAAATTATTGTCCAAAGATTTAGATTTGAATATTTCGTGATAATAAAACTTTTTAAACTTTAATTATAATTAATAAGATTATGTAAATTATAAATTTTAAATTTAAGTATAAAGTTATATTTTAAATATAATGTCGAATTTCGGAATTTATTTTTCAAAAGGATACGAACAATTATTTGGCACGAAGAAAAACTGAGAAAGTAGTCAGTTAAAAAGGGAAGTGTACAATGATGAATGAGAATTGCTGAAAGTCATGGCAAAAACACTTCCTCTCTTCGTATTACTGAATATACTCTCGTTTTAGGGAAAAGTCTCGCCTTCACAGTCAGATTTGACTACAACACGTAATAAATCTCAGGATCCGTGTAAATAGGGCGTTATGAAGAGACACGGACTTTCCTACGAAAATTTATTCCTAAGAGAAACTTATTTTCTGCTAGGGTCCAACTTTCTATACAATTTTCTGATTAACTCATTCTCTAAACTTTACATTGTTTTCCCCGGTTTTATTTTCATGCCAGTCATGATAAAATTATTATCTGCCTCGGGCCTCTTTTCTTGATGAAAAAAAAAAGGTAATGCTTTTAGTTTCTTTATTATTCTTATGCTTTTGAAAACATTATTTTTCAAAATTGACTAATGAAAAATTGTTTGTTCTTTTTAACAATACAGAATTGCATAAGAGTAATTAAAAGTTTTTTAATATACCGTTTTTTTAAAAAAAAAAAGAGAAAGAAACTGCTGCTTTCCTTTTAAAATTGGATATCCACATCCTGAGTATTTAATGGTCCATTTCTATTTTATTTAGATTTCAGGTAAAGAGAATATGATATGGTTTCGTGAAGCATGTAATTCAATTGAATTTTCGCCCTATAAAGTTCACATGAATCCACTTTATCGGTTGTTTTGATGTATGTATGTTATAGATTGCACGGAGCATATATAGATGTAACTTGAATTGTCATTTCCATATCCATAGATCTATTGCATTCAAAGGACTTATTTCCCTTTTAAATGAAAATGCATTCTTCGAAATTTTACATTATTGAAAAGAATCCTAACGCCCGCTTAAACGTGTTTCTTCTATTTCGAAGTTACAATTCATTTACAAAATATATTTCATTAATGTAAATAATTTATAAGAAATTAATTAAAAAACTATTTCAATATAAATCAGTGATAATGAAAATTTGATTTTTATTTGTAAAGATTATCATAAATAACCCTTTTCTTTTTTATTCCCTTATTCCAGTTTCAAAATCGTTTTTGTACAACTCTATATATAGATTGTATTACAGCACGCATAAAGGATCAAAAGAATCTCAAAGGACACACTTTTAGTTTTATTTTCCCTTTTCTTTTTTCCATCACTAAAATAGTTTCCCTGTTGAAGGTTTGATATGGCAAATCTCGTTTTATTTAGTGTTATGGGCATATAACGCACTTTTATTACTCAAATCCAGAACACCATTATCGTCTTATCTGATTATCATTTATCACTAACGCAAAGCTGTAAAATATTTAATAAATCTCGGAAAAGAAAGCAGGGAAATTAACAATTAACTATAGAAAGATTCGTTGGAGGATACTAATTCCAATCGATTAAAAATATCTGATTAAATAAATCTGGGTAATTTATCGAAAAATAAGCAAAAAGTCGGTCACTAATTCTAATAATTTTATTTCTACTACTCATTTAATAAAAAATAACTAATTAATAGTCAAATCCATTTTTAAGTTATGTCAAAATAACTAATATTTTACTAAAATCTGTTTACTATTTTTCAATTTGTCAAATTGTACTAATAATTATTTATTTTTCACTAATTGATGAAACAAAAACTTATTAGCCATGATTTCACTAATAATTAGTTATTCGCTTCAGATTTAGAGAGAAGACTGATAATAATATATATATATATATATAATTTTTAAACAAAAAAGCAAAATAAAATAAAAATTCAGATTAATAAGACTGTTTTTCAGTTTATAATTATTTGCTTATTACATATATTGGTAAAAACATCAAATTGACTTGTACATTATTGTTCTGTCTATAAGCATTCGCCAAAAATTTTTCAGATGTTAAAAAAATGTGTAAAATACGCGGAAAATACACATTGATTATAATAAATTAACTAAATTATAATACTAAATTTCTTCAGAAATAACGAAAAAAAATTAATTTTAGTCTGAGATCATTTGTAGGATATAACCAAATGCTATAAAAATCCTTTTTGTCTGCGAGCTGAAAAATCGTCATAAAACTCGTGAAAATAAAAAAAAAATGTTATAATAGTTAGAAAAAGTTCAGGCAAGGTCAAACGGAAATACTCTTGAAATTTGAATCAGTGAAAAATTACTTATGAAATGATAAAAAGTCGTTCACAAAATGAAATATTATAAAAATTTCTACTAAAAATTAGTGAAAAATTACTAATTAATTAATATTACAAAATTACAAATTTACATTAGTAACTTACTAATATTTTTACTAATTATTCCGTTTGTGAACGATCATTTCATTAGTCGTTTTTCACTAATTTAGATTTAAAGAGCAATTTTGATTTTTAGACATTTTCTCTGTATAAACAATTGTTATAAGTTTCTCAGATTTCAGAAATTTGTGCACAGAAAAAATTAACAATATAATCATAAAAAATAGTTTTGTTAAGTAATTAATCTTCAATTTTATTTGAGATTATTAAAGTATTTTGTTGACAGTGAAATTTTAATCAACAGTCACTCGTCTATCGATAATGTCACAAATATGATACGTGTTTTTTTCTGTTTACAAGAAAAGTTTTAAAATAAAATTAATAAAATATGTTAAATAAGAATATTTTAAAACTGTAAAAGCTGAATAATAAATCGTATTCAATAAAAAATTTTGAGCATATGACATATAAAACAGATTCTTATAAAAAGTTAATTTATTCTAATTTAATTAATAGTTTTAGCGTTTACAAACATTTTTTACTTAAAAATGCTTCAGTTTTGTGAGTAAAAGCTATATTTGTAAAACAGTTATTAAACTTATTCTTAAAAAAGCAAAATCAAACAAAAGTCTACCTAACTAACTACCTACTAACTACCTAACTAATCAAACCTAACCTCGAAATCGATGTGTCACTGTTGATTATAAGAAAGAAAAAATTTTCAATTCAAAAATATGTGTAATTAACCAAAACGATTTATAAATTTAATTTTGTTTACTAGATATTCATTATTATTATTATATACTAACAAAATAAAACGCGCGCAAGCGCGCGATTAGTTTTTCATACGTTTCAAAAATTATAAATACAATAATAAATATAAAAAATCGGTAAATACTATTTATCTAATAAGAAGAAATAAATATTTTAAATATAATATTTAAAAATCAATTAATATAAATAAAATAAATATTTATTTAGGACAAAATTTATAATAATTTAGAATTAAAAAGAATTGCAAAAAATAATTGAAATTAAACAAAATAATTGCAAATTTTGCAAATTAATTGGAAAAAACAGAAATCAATTAAGAATTGGGGAAAGTAATTTAAACAATCATAAAAAAGTTTTAAACATAAAGAAAATAATTAAAATTTGAGAAAAATACTTGAGAATCTTAAAAGTAAATTAAAACAAAATTGAATAATGAAAAGTTAGAGAAAATAATTGAAAATTGAAAAAACATGGTTAAAAATTAAGATAAATAAATTAAAATTAAAAAAAAATAATTAAAATTTGAGAAAATAATTAAACAAATTACATAAAATATTTTAAATAAAGGAAAGTTAAACAAAATTTGAGAAAAACACTTAAAACTTTCAGAAGTTAATTGAAATCAAAGCAAATAATTAAAAATTAGAGAAAATAAATGAAAAAAGAGAAAAATAATTTAAAATTGAACAGAACAAGTTTTTAGCAATTATGAAAAAGAATGAGAAAAAGAACGAAAGTAATTGGAAATTGAAGAAAATAATATAAATAATAAAATAATTGAAAAGTCAGATAAATAGTTAACAATTATTGTTGAAATTATGAACCAAATGTAAGGAATTGAAAATTGAAGGAAATAAATTTTGGAAAATAATTGAAAAATGTTTTTAAATTTTAAAACTTTACGAAAATAATTTAAATTTGATACAAACAATGATAAGTTGTAAAAAATAAATTATATTTAAGTGTGATAATTGAAAAAAACTACAGAATTTTTTTTAAATAAAGAAAAAATAATTGAAGAAAACAATTGAAATTTTAGAAAAATTCTTTAAAATCTTAGAAAATAATTTTAGAAAATGGGAATAACTAAAAATTGGAGAAAAGACTGGAAGAATGCTAAAAATAATTGAAATTTACGATAATTAATAAAAAATTTTTGAAATTATGAAAACAAATAAAAATAATTAAAAATTGAAAAAAATAATTGAAATATGCTGAAAATAATTTAAGATTGAGAAAGAAAATTGAATTATTTATTTATTTATTTACATAAACGGGCATTATGTTGAAAATAATTTAAATATGAAAAATTGAAAACATTCAATAAAATTTGAGAGAAATAACTGAAAAAATCAAAGAGTATATGTTTAAAAAAAAAAAAAATTACAAAATTACTTAAAAAATTTTAATTAAAGAGAATAATTAAAAAATTGCAGAAATAACGAAAATTGACGAGAATAATTGCAATATCCAATAAATAATTGATATTTTTAAAAGCAATGACAAAATAATGAATATAATTATAAATTGATGAAAATCAAGAAACATTGCAGAATTTATTTTTAAGCAAAAGAAAATAATTAAAAAATCGTTATATAATGGAAAATTGATGACTATAATCTCAATTTGAGATAATAACTGAAAATTTAGGAAATTAATTGCATTAGCATGTGTCTATATTTTAAACTTCTTCAGAAACCATAATAAATTTTTAAAGCATTTTTCGAATTTTTTTTTTTACACAAATGACAATTAAAAACCAGCACAACAAAATAAAATAACAGGGAAAAACTTCACTTCAGTTTTTAAAATGTGGACAGAAAAAGATGAATAAATATTAATACTAACTAACTTCACTTCAGACTTTAAAACGTGGACAGAAAAAGATGAATAAATATAAATACATACTAACTAACTTCAGGAGTTTACGGAGATTATTATTATTTCATATTTATTATTATTTATTATATTGTCACTTTCACATAAAAAAATATTCTAAATTAATTAAACAATTAAAAAAAAATTATTTATTATTTTTTATATCTATAACCAACAAAACTATGTTGTTGCTCGTATATAAACAAAAAAATTTTGTTGAGCCAACAAAACTTTTGTTTTGCACTCAAAATCTTTTTTTCAGTGTGTTAAAATCTCGGAAAATTAAAAAAAATTCAATGAAAGGAAGGTATTTTGATAGTGTTTAAAAAAACGACAAAGCTAAGAGAAATTCATTTCCAGGTGTTTATTGAATAATATAAATATTTGCTACAGATAACCTTTTTGTCAAAAAAACTAAAAAGTCTCCGAAAAAAGCGTTAAATTTTAAAAAAGTGAAAAAGTTGTTAGAAATAGTTCAAGTGAGGACAAAAAAGTCAATCGAATTTGTGTTTGTTCTCGCCTGAATAATTTCTAAACTACGATTTTCCTTTTTTCAAATTCTCACGAGTTTTACCATTTTTTTTATTATTAATTTTTTTTTTCATTTTTCAAGATTTTCACATATTTTCCCGATATCTGTAATATTTTTAAAAATGATTATAGAAAAGAAAATGTTACCACGTCTTTCCCAATCCCAATAATTTTAAACAATTTTAGTTTATTAAAATTGTTTAAAATCTACTTTTAAATAACCGATTTTAAGTCCTGTAAAAACATTCGTTCAAAGAATGTAGAAGTTAAAACTTGTTTATTTTAAAATTGGAATCAATTTAATTTTCAATCAATCAAAATTCGCATCAATTAAAATTCGAATCAATCAAAATACGAATCACTTAAAATTCAAATCAATTAAAGTTAATGTAGAGTGAAGTCAGAATCAATTATAATTTGAATCAATCGAATTTTGTTTCAATAAGAATGCAAATGAATAATTAAATGTAATTTAATTACGCTAATTTAAATTCAATTCTCCAATTAATTTAGATGGATAAATTTATTTTAATTGAAGTCAGTTTGATCAATTCATGCTATAAAACCGAACTAATGCATCAACGAAACGAGGATAAAACAAAAACGAGAATAAAAAGTGGTCGTTTAACCCCATCGACTATAATATTGTGTGTATATATTTTTCACGTCAATTTAAATATTCGTTTTCAAAAAAATAGTTTCTGATAAAATATATCAAATTTTTAACCATAGAGTGTGTCCTGTATTCGAGTCAAAATCGATAGAACAGCTATTGCTTCACAAATCATCTAATCAAAAGACATTCTCGATATCTCTCTGGATATTTGTATGTTGAACGAAAGCATCAGTAATAGTCGCCAATAAAGGGAATGGACTTTGGTCAAATTTAGTACTTCACTGTGCAATATTGATTTTCTATTCATGAGATTGAAAATATATATTATATTTGTAACTGCACATTCCTTTTTTTTTATCAATACGAAATAGAATGTTCTAGACATCTTTATTACAAATCTCTATTTAAAAGAACACATTCTACAATATACTATAGAAGCAAAGAGTGCTTTTTCCAATATTGTTCACCAAAAATTAATTTTCCTCCTGTTCTTGAAATACACCACTTTCATTTCTTTATGCTTTTCTATTTGATTTTCCATTTTCTGTTTTTCATATTTTCAGGCAAACATTTTTCAAAATTCATGCGATGTATTAAACCTGATAGAATATTTTTTAAAAGCTTCTTTCAAACCTGCACTTCAAGATTTAAACAAATTTAATGATTTTCTTGTAATTTATGTCACTGGAAATAAATTCGTTTGAAATGAATCTGCTTCTTGGAGCTAAATTTAAAAAAATTCCATTTGGCGAAGGGTGAATAAATATTTTTTTAATTAAGCTTTGATGAAAATATTTTTCTGCAGAGGAAGCGAAAAAAGAGCTCCAGTTGGTTAAAATTGGATTTATTTTTATGATTCTTTTTCTTAATAATAGTTTTAAATTACCTGAGGGCAATTCCATGTGAGCAACGGTTTGTTCCAGAGGTGAGCAAGTTTCATAGCGACGTCGCAGGTGTTTGGATTGAGGTCTGCGATCAAAGCTTTTGTCGTATTTTGCTCCAAGGCTTGAACCAATGCACCAAGACCCCAGGAACGTGTTTCGCAGGTTTCTGCAAAAAAAAGAGTCAGAGTTTCTCTAAATTTTTCTTTTCTCGTAATAAATAACGCATTTCTCTATAGAGAAATTGAAGTCAATTTAAAAAGAAATACATAAAAGAAGTGTAATTAAATTTTTAATTAAAATGTGTAATAAAAAATGTATATGTGTAATAAACTTTGCAAAAATACAAATTTTGAATAAGAATGATATGTTTTTAATATTATATGCAGGAGTTATGTTATTCAAAAGGAGAAGCCAAAGCGAGTGCTTCAAGTATCAAATCCTCTCCTTTGGATTCTGTTTTGGAATCAAATTTATAACGTTTGAAATTGGATAGTATGTTTCAGAAGGCTAATTTTCTGTTCCATGGGTTTGAATTCTTGATCTCTTGACATAAACAAGTCAACTTAACTTAATCAGTGCTAATCAGAAGACTAACTTAACTCAATTTTAAGCATATATATAGTTGGAGAATGTAATAAAGAAACTTTAAAAAAAAAAAATTAAATTCGTAGAACAAAAATGTAGGATATAAATAAAAATTGAAAAAAATATTTAATATAAATTTGAAAAAAAATAATTAAACAATAACGCAAATTATTGAAAATTAAGGATATAGTTTGAAATATTGTGCTAAAATAACATTAAAATTTCAAAAAGGTAATAGAAAATTGAAGGAAAAAGTTAAAAATGTTAAAAGCAGCAATGTTATAAAAAGAGAAATACAACAATTGAAGCAGATAAAATTGAAGATTGAAAAAAACAATTGCAAAAATTAAAGAGGGCACTTAAAATACGCAGAAAAGAAATTTAGAAATCGAAGCAAGTAATTTAAAAACTTAATACAATTAAAATTTCTAGAGAGAAATAAAGAATTCAATAAAATAATTAGAACAAAAAGAAACAATTGGAATGTAACTATGTATAATTGAAAGGTAAGAACAATTAAAAATTGAAGAAAGTAATTGAAGAATGAAGAAAATAATTATAACATAATAAAGATAATTAAAAATAAAAATATTAATGTATTGAAAAAGTTTTTAGAAAAACTTAAGAATACAATGTTATTTGAAGAAAATATTTATATTCGAGAAAATAATTAAAAAATTACAAAACGAATTAAAAATGAAAAACGATGATTGATAAATGAACAGATAGATATAATATTAAAGAAAACATTTAAAGAATGGAGATATAATTAAAAACTGAGGAAAAAATTTGAAAATTGAAGAAAATAATTGATATTTGAGAAATCAATTAGAAATTGAAGAATACATTTAGACGTTGATGAAAATGTTTGAAAAATTGAAGAACATAACTTAAAATTGATGAAAATATTTAAAATTTATGGAAAATAGTTAATTAAAAATATTAAAGTGTGTTTATTAAAATAGAATAAAGTAATTGAAAATTGAAGATAATCAATGAGAAATATGAATAAAATAATTAACAAAATGAAGAATAAAATTAACATTTCCAGAAAATATATAAAAATTTTAAAAATATTTGAAAGAAAAAAAAAACTATACAATTTGGAAACTTGAAAGAGAAGAAAAAATTCAAGTTGGAATGCAAGAATAGAAAATATTAAAATTAATAAATGAAAACTGGCATTAATAATCAGAAATTGAAGAAGTTTGTTGAAAGAAGAAGGGAATAATTCAAAATTCAGGAAAATAATTAAAAATATTAAAGAATGGATTTCAATTAAAAGAAAATAATTGAAAATCAAAAAATATCGTTGAAGAAATAGAGAAATACTATTTTAAAATTGGAAAACATCAAAAATGATTATTATAGATGACTATAATGCAGGCTTGGGTCCGTAAATAGTCTACTTCACTATAGAATTTACTTTTATAGTGAATTAGACTATTTACGGACACAAGCCTGCTATAATGAAAAATATTGAAAAATATATTTAAGATTTGCAAAAAATAAATAAAAGTTGGAGAAATTGATTGAAAATAGAAACAAATATCAAAATTGACGGAATTAAATAAAAAATAATAAAACTAATTTATTGAGCATTAAAGAAACTAATTGAAAAATGAAAGAATATAATTCTAATTAGAATAAAATAATGTAAAATCCACGAGAATAATTGATAAATAGATTTATAATATTTAAAAAAGTAAATGAAATTTGAATAAAATGATTAAAACTGAAAAAATTACCGAAAAAAACAAAGAATATAATTAAAATTTGCTGAAAATAATTAAACATTTACGAAATTAATTGACATGGAAATAATTAATAATTAATTTATAACTCATATTAGGATCAAACAATTTTATTTCAACAAAGTGAGGTGGACCAATTTTTAAAAAAATTGATACTTTTGGAAATGATTCGGTTATATTTTTAATTATAAAATTCAAAGAATTATTTAATTATTATTATTATTTTTTTAATTATGAATTTAAATCATAGAAGACATAAAAAACTTTTATTTTTTTAGCTTGTAGAAATTGCAAAAATCCTAGAATTTATTATCCTTAGAAATGTGAAAAGATTTATTTGTATTTGTCTAAAATAACTCAATTAATATTTTCAAACTATTAAAGCACTTAATTGTACACAATAATAAATTAAATATGACTTCAAAGTTTGTTTAAAAAATAACCTAATTTAGCGCATTTCAGAAGTTATTTACAGAAACGTAAACTTATTAAAATAAGTTTTAACTTACTCAATTTGAAGTGATTACGTTGAACTTTCAAATCTTCTTGGCACTTTATAAATTTTCCATTTAAAAATATAAGAATTTTTAAATTCCAAATCAAAAATTACGTCATTTTTGCGAAAGTTGTAACTTAATAATTTTTTGAAAGACGTTACAAAAATACGGTAGGTACTTTCAGAGCATTTAAGTTAAATTAAACATAAATTTACTCGCCTTAAAAGCTTTAATTTGGTTCTGCAGATATTTTTGGAAATAATAAAGTTTAAAAATTGCCTTGCATTTTCGGTTGAAACTATATTCGTTTATACTATGAAGATAGTTTATAACGTTTGACGAATATAGTTTTAACCTGAAAATTCAAGGCAATTTTTAAACTTTATTATTTCCAAAAATATATGCAGGACCAACTCAAAGCTTTTTAGGCGAGTAAATTTATGTTTAAGTTAAATGTTCCGAAAGTGCGTATTTTTGTAACGTCTTCCAACTTAATTAAGTTGCAAAGTTAGAGAAATTGAAGAAATTTTTGTTTTTGAATTTAAAAATTCCTATATTTTTAAATAGAAAACTTTTAAAGTGCCAAGAAAATTTGAAAGCTCAACGTAATTACTTCAAATTAAGTAAGTTAAAACTTATTTTAATAAGTTAATGTTTCTGTAAATAACTTCTAAAATGCGCTAAATTAGGTTATTTTTTCAACGAACTTTGAAGTCATCTTTAGTCACGAAATACAATTAACTGCTTTAATTATTTGAAAATGATGATTGATTTTTTTTAGACAAATACAAAGAAATCTTTTCACATTTCTAAGGATAATAAATTCTAGGGTTTTTCGCAATTTCTACAAGCTGAAAAAATGACAGTTTTCCATAACTCCTATGCTTTAAACTCATAATTTAAAAGAAATAATAATAATAGTTTTCAAATAATTCCTCTAATTATTTAAGGTAATTATTTAAAGATGATTATATTATAGGTGATACTTAAAAAATATCACCGAATCATTTCTGAAAGGATACATTTTTTTAAAAATTGGTCCGCGACCACTTTAGTTAAAAGAAAATGGTTTAACCGAAATAAAAAAAATAAAAAAACCAAACTTGCATCATGTATAAGAAATTTGCTTAAAGGCAACGTGAGAGGAAAGTTTAATAGAAAAGTATGTGTAACTAAACAATTTTATGCACTATATTTTTTTCCCTAAAAAAAAGATATTTCTCCTTTAAAGAATAAAATTTAACATTTTACTCTCCCAAGAGAGAATTTGAAATTCTTTATTAAAGGCAGAGGAGTTTTTGTCCCCGATGACTTATTGTATTTAGCAGAGGTGAGTCATACC
The DNA here is from genome assembly GCA_037103525.1 of Ganaspis brasiliensis. Taxonomy (NCBI): domain Eukaryota; kingdom Metazoa; phylum Arthropoda; class Insecta; order Hymenoptera; family Figitidae; genus Ganaspis; species Ganaspis brasiliensis. The sequence continues at coordinate 2,644,239 of JAZKLR010000535.1, read as the reverse complement.
TTAAATTTAACTAATTGAATTAGTAGTCGACTTTGATAGCTAACTTTTAAAGAATTTCCACTGGTTCATATTTAAAGAGCAATTCAACAAGTTTACAAAGTTTTTAAATAATGCAAAACAGGACATAGTGACATTTTGTGAAAAGAAGGTGCCGGCATGATAAAGTGAAACGATCGATGCAGCCTGAATGGAATGTGCTGCATCCGTTGCGAGTTCACGTTACAGATTCTCGTTATATGTGCGTGGTACACCGTACGCGTTTCAAACTATAAATGACTTATTTATGTATTCATCTCTATGCCACAACCATATTCTGTTAAATCTGTCCCGGGAAATAGAATGGAATAAGTGACACATCACCGATATTAATTATTCCACCATCTGGTTACCACATTTCAGGTTTGAATCTATTATATATCTGCTCAAACATCTCCTTTCGTTTCTTCTGAATTTAGAAAAATTTAATTTAAAATTTCCCTTTTCTCTCTATCAACGGCAAATTAGTATTTTTATTCTCATTTAAGGGCATGCGATGGAGAATGACGTCACTGGTATAGGAAAAAGTTGTCCGTAATCTTTCTTCTAAAATACATAATATTTTGATGGAGTATTTTAATGTGACGTCACAAATCAAGAAGGTTAGGTCATTTTGTCAGGAAGGTTAGGCGCAGACCCAAATTTACATTGAGCTATTATAAAGGGATTTCTAATATAAAAGGTATTTTAGACTAATTTATTTAAAAATTGCATAAATTATTGCTATTAGAAGATAGAATATGTTTTTTTACATATTTATAATGTTTTCATATTCCTTGTCAATTTATTAAATTTGTATTTAGAAGCCAAAAAAAAAAAACAATCACACTGACAGAACTTATTTCTAACCTATTTTAAAATTTCCACTATTTTTTTTGCACTTAAAAATAAAGCAGATAACCGATAAGAAGTATAATTATACTACAAAAACGTAAAAAAATATGTTTTATCTTTTGCCTTTAATAATTTTAAAAGTTTTTTATTGAATTGTCATAAAAATCACTTTTTATTAAAAATCTCATTATAACGTAATGTAAATTTGGGTCCGAGCCTAACTTTCTTGACAAAATGACCTAACCTCCTTGACTAGTGACGTCAGATTAAAATACTCTATACTAAATTTTGTAAAATTACTTACTTGTCTCAAAATTAAATTTTAACAAAGTTCACTGATTTTTTGAAATGTTAAAAAGTTGATTATAAATTAAAATCCGAAGAAACTCGGGTCAGAGAGAGCTTCCTAATGATATACCTATTTAGTAAATCCACAAAGTTTACAGTGGCGTAACTATTTAGGGGCAAAGTGAGGTACTTCACGGGAGCCCTTGAGCTCAGGGGCTCACAGTCAACCCTAATAAACCTTTTTTTTTAGAACAAAATTAAAAAAAATTTAGAATTAAGAAAAATTGAAAAAATTAATTGAAATTAAACAAAATAATTGCGAATTTTTCAAATTAATTAAAGAAAAAAATGAAATCAATTAAAAATTGGGGAAAGTAATTTAAAATAACATAGAAATGTGGTAAAAATAAAGAAAATAATTTAAATTGAGTAAATTATTTCGAAATCTTAAAAATAAAGTGAAAAAAAATGAATAATGAAAAATTAGGGAAAATAATTGAAAATTGAGACAAAAAATATAAAATTGAAAAAAATTATTAAAATTTAAGAGAATAATTGAAAAAACTACATAATATATTTTAAATAAAGAAAAGTTAAAGAAAATTTCTGAAAAATACTTAAAACTTTCAGAAGTTCATTGAAAAAAAAGTAAATAATTGAAAATTAGGGGAAATAGATGAAACAAGATAAATATAATTAAAAATTTACGAGAATAATTTTTAATTAAACAGAAATAATTAAACACTTTTTGTAAATTACGAAAAAAAATAAAAGTAATTGAAAACTAAAGAGAATAATATAAAACATCATATAAATAATTGAAATCTCAGATAAATAGTTTAAAATTTAGAAAATTATAAATGAAAAAAATTGAAAATTGGATATGAATTTTGGAAAATAATTGAAAAATGATTTTACAATTTAAAACTTGAAGAAAATAATTGAAATATGATACAAAGAATGATAGGTAAGTTGTAAAAAATAAACCACATTTGAGTGAAATAATTGAAAAATTTACAGAATTTTTTCTTAAATAAAAAAAAATAATTGAAATTTGAGAAAAATACATGAAGATTTTAAAAATCAATTGAAAAAAAATGAAAATAACTAAAAATTGGAGAAAACAATTGCGAAAAGCTAAAAATAAATGAAATTTACGATAATTAATCAAAATTATTTGGAAATTATGAAAAGAAATAAAAATATTCAAAAGTAGAAGTACCTAAATAGTTTAAATTTAAAAAAAAAACTTCAAGTATTTTTAAGTTAATTTAATTAATTTTAAATTAGATTTTAATTTAATTAGATTTAAGTATCTTTTGTATATTTTGTAGTGCCGCTTAATGGAATTTTTCCTGGGCTTGATGAAAGTGCAAATAAAAAAAATAAATATATAAAAAATCTTAGAAAATGTGAAAAATAATTAACAATCGAGAAAAATTAATGAAAAATGATCAAATTAATTCAAAATTGAAAAAAATAATTGAAATATGCTGAAAATAATTTAAGATTGAGAGAAATAATTGAAAAAATCATAGAACATATGTTTAAAAAAAAAGATAAAATTACTTAAAAATGTTTATTTCAAAGAGAATAATTAAAAAAGCGCAGAAATTATCGAAAATTAATTAAAAGAATTATTGAAATTTCAGATAAATAAGAAGGTTTTGAAAGTTATGCCAAAAGAATTAAAATAATTTAGAAACGGAGAAAATAGTATAAAATTACAGAATTTGATTTTAAGTGAGAAAAAATAATTGAAAAATCGTTTAAAAAATTGAAAATTGAAGACAATAATCTAAAGAGATAATAACTGAAAATTTAGAAAATTAATTGAAAAATAATGGAAATATCAAAAGATTGGAGAAAATAATTGCAAAATAATAAAAAATAAATGAAAATTGAACAAAATAATTGAAAGTTGAGATATAAATATTTAAAAGTTCAGTAAATTAATTCAGAAATTAGACAATGATTAAAAATTGAAAATAATAATTGCAAAATGACAAAAATAATGGTAAATTAAAAAAATTAATTTAAATTTGCTAGGAATAATATAAAATTTAGGAATAAATAATTAAATTGATTTAATGACAAGGCAAAAATAATTAAAATTAAAAAAGTGATTGAGATAACTAAACAAAATATCTGAAATTTGAGGAAGGTAAATTGAAGATTTAAGGAAACAATTTAAAACAATTAAACTAATTAAGAATTGTAAAAAATAGTTGAAAAATGATCAAAATAGTACAAAATTGTATTGTAAATATTTGAAATCATAATAGAAAAGAATTATTAAAAATTGAAGACATTTTTAAATCACATCAAATTTAGTATCTTTGAAACGTGGATTAATTGTACTTTTAATCAATGCAAGTTCACATTAATTGAAATTTGAAGAAATTAAAATTGCTATAAATTTAAAATTTGAGAACATTTTAAAAAGGTGAAATATGATTTAAAATTCTACAAAAAAACATCTAGTGACAAATTTTAGATATGGACAGAATGAATGAATAAATGAATTAAACTTGTAAATTATTATTTATAATTGGGGCCCCATTTTTCTTTCTGCTCCAGTGCTCTTGCTTTCCCAGTTACTTCACTGAAAGTTTAGTGTCAAAATATTTAGTATTTTAGGAAAAAGTTCACCGACAAATTTTGCCTACATGGAAAGAACATTAATTGTAAAAATTTTATTAAAATTTTTTCTAATTTAGGGAAAAAGTGCCAAGAAGCTAAATTTTCATACAAGATAAGGTTTTTTAAGGTTTGAAAAACGTCTTTAAACGTATAAAATATAATTATTAAAATTTTCTGTTTGTATATCTTTAAAGTAGATGAAATTTTGAGAAAAGTAAGACTTAAGTGAAGTGCTTTAGTCAATTTTTCATTGAAATATGTTTAAAAAAGTGGAATTTTTAATGTTTGAGAAAAATTAAAGTGACCTTCGAATTAATGACTGTTTTTTAAGTTTCTAAGCTTGTTTAGAAGAGAATTGTCTGAAAAATAAGACTATTGTATAGAAAGTATTTTTTTTAGAATATGCAAGCAAGGCTAAGATATTGGACCAAAATTGATATAGCAAAATGAATATTCATATCTTGAAATTAAATACAGCTATATAAAATATACTAACGTTGTAATTGTAATTAACTTTCTGAAAAAAAGTACCTAATGTAATATATTCACTGGAATTTTAAAAATTACTTTTGTTTGGCAAAATAATGTCTTCAAAATTTTATAAACATTTTGGTCAAAATTTTGAGCCTTGCATATTCTAATAAGAAAATTGCACTGCAATGTTTATATAATAGTATAATTCTTTAAAAAATTCCTTTTAAGACAATCATAGGAATTTAAATAAACTGTCATTATTTCGAGAGTAATTTGATTTTTTGTGAAACATTAAAAATTACACTTTCTTGAACATATTTCAATGAAAAATTGACTAAATCACTTCACTCAGGTCTTATTTTTCTCCAAATTTTATCTACTTTAAGAAAATAAATAGGGAGAAATTTAAATAATTACTTATTTATTGTACGTTTAAAGACATTTTTCAAACCTTAAAAAATGGATGGACTGACAAATGCCGACTTTCTTGGTTTTTTTAATATTCTTACGAGTTTCAAGTTTCAATATCTACTTAAATTCTTTGCGAACATTGTCGATATTTCGAGAAATATTAACGTTTTATTAACGTTTAAAAATTAAAGCGAACTAAATTTGGTTTTAAAATTTTTAAATTAAATGTTTATAGGTATTTTTAAAAATGTTCCTTCATATTAGATCCGCCATTTAAAATTTTTAAAAACTTACTACATATTCGTAATCAGCAATCTCAAAAACCCTAATGCAATATCAATAATTTTCAATAAGAAATACGTTTCATGACAACTTTTTTTACTTAAGAAACCGCAAAAGTAGAACAATATTTGTTTTCAAATGTAAAAAAATACATACATATATACATTCTTTCCGCTGATTATTATCAGATCAAAATATTCCTATTCTTTTTTCTCCTGAGGGAGTTTTCCGGTTTATTTTATAGTTGACAAGAGATTTTCCGATTAAGAGATAATCCGGATCTTTGTGTACTGTTCAGTGAAAACGGACGAGTATGGTCAGCCAAAAGGGAGTCTTAATAGAGAAATTTCTTATCTACTGAATCATTACTTTATTTGATGTAAAAGCGGATTCAAGTTTATTCATTCGAAATTTCACGATCAGATATCCCAATTTTACAAGACAAAGGGACACCGATAGCGTATCACAATCAGTAAATTTATTATTATTTGATTTTTCAAAAAGCAAAATAACTTTTAAAAACAAATATGGGACACTTTTTTCCACTTCCTTGAAGTAAACGACTCTGGCTGGAAATGTGTGTTTTAAAAATAAGTACTCTAGATAAGATCGTTTTGTGAATATTGCACGAGTTTATGAATATTTTAAACCTCTTTTAGAAATGGTATAAGAAAATTCATATTTGTGAGCATTTCTTTGTTTTAAACTTTTATATTACAAAAATGCCTGTAATGGAAAAATGAAATATTGTTCTTGACATGCATTGCGAGTTTTAACCTAAGAAAACCGAGAAAATTTGATATGGGTAATTTTATATGATCTATTTTACATAAAACAAAAATTCAATTCTACAGTAAAAATAGTGTCTTTTGTTGTAAATTAAAAATATACAATTTTTGAAAATTCAGTTTCAAAATCAAGTATCAAGAATTGACCGAGAATGGCTAATTTTACGTATAAACTGAGAATATGGTGGCATTTATTTGCGATTTTTAAACCAAAGTTTATAAACATCAAAGTTGACGTTATTAGTATCTAAAGCAAACTTTGAAGGGAAATTGTGTCGAGTTTAATTAGACGATCGACAAACTGAATGCCATTCCCAAAGGAGAAAACTTGATTGAGAAATTTCGTAACATTTCTATATTAAACAAACGGGAAAACTCAATTGGCAATTATAAATTTCAAGGGAGCATCAATCTGCATCAAACTACCCAGTTTTTATTTCCAACGAATCAGGAAAAATTCAATAGGATAAACTTATAAGAATGAGAGGATAATTTCATCGTTCCATCAAGCGTAAATTCATTCTTATATTTTTTTTCAAATAAAAAAAAACGTTTTTTCACTCTTTAATTTTTATCAGATTTTTTTTAAAATACTTCCTTTTTTAAAATATATACTCTTTTAAATTTGTAAACTATTTTATTTCTGTTTTTGTGCTGTCATTTTTATATTTTTGTGTTTTTTTCTGTATTTTTGTTTGTCATTTAACTTATGTCCTTTAAAAAGTTGTAAACTTGTTATATTCGTTCACTGTCAAAAAAATGGAAAAAGATTGTCTTTTTTAGAGGTAAAAGTTTTTAAACATTTTATTCTTTTCATATGGTTCGCTACAAAATAATTTTCAAATATGTTAAAAGAAACTGTAGAGCTTGATAAAACAAAGGATGGTGATTAAACTGCACAAAATACTCAAGAGAATAGTTGATGAAATGCGCACATTCAGATAAAATGTACAATTGTATACTATAGTCTGAAATCATGAAATTTGAAGCCTAAGTGTTCTACTATAAATGAGACTTTTTAATATAAAAATGTATTAAAATTATTAAAGTTTGTAATATATTCAATTTAAATATTGAGTTCACTTTTTCTAAATTTATTATTTTTCTACCATCAATGACATTTCTTCGTTGAATCCGAATCCAAAAACAGAATAGCCCAGATTGGCTAAATTTTTTTTAGATAATTTAGCAAAAAATTAAAAACACAAATCAAGACCAAAAAATGTTTTTTACTTTTTTCCGGGACACTACGCTTGTGTATTCCTACGTATTTTTTTTCGATGAATCCAAATTCGATGTCAAAATAACCAAATTGGCTAAAATTTTTTAAACAATCTCAAATAATTGCTCAAAGACCCGAAAAATTGGTTTTTTTAGATTATCTCAAATATTTTAGTTAATCTGATCATTTTGACTTCGGATTCGGATTTAGCGGAGAAAAATGCGTAGGAATACAATAGTGTAGTGTCTCGGACAAATTTTTTTTTTTGAGGCTGTGTTATTAATTAATTCTAATTAAATGGAATTATGTTGTAGCCCTTGGTCATTTCAGAGATTTAATATGTCCGAAATTTAAGTTAATTGTTTATTTATCCTCTAATTAATTAATTACTACTTAATGTATATATCGTCTATAGCACATTAAATAAATAAATAAAAATTTGAAATGAAACTTCAAATAAAAAAAATTAACATTCACATTGCTGAAGGAAATTTAATTTCGTAATTTAAAAAAAGTGGTTTAATTTTATTATAGTTTCAGAATTAGGACAGAAACATAATGGTAAATATATAGATAAATAATAACGATAAATTTTCAGTATCGATTGTTGTCGAGATTATTAAAAATCAAAAACATCTTTTCACGGATTCAATTTCCACGATTTCTATTTTATTGAAACATCGAGGAAAAGGTTCTGATAAGTGAATCAGAAAAATTTAGAAGACCACCCGCGAGCCAGCTGTAAGAAATTACAGTAATAAAAAAAGAATACGGAAAAAGTGGAAATCTAGAATTCGAAAACTGAACGTTTTATCCTGATCCCAGCTATTGGAAAAGTTGTGCAGAATTGCAGGAACTGCTGCTTTTGAAATAACCAGACGAAAGTAAACTCGGAACATGATAAAAATGCGGAAAGGGACTGTCAAAATCGAAAACGATGACAGTTCACACATTGCTTATAAACGACACGGAAAATTTATTATTCCAATTTGCACATTACACTAAAATAATTTATTTTTATTTGTTTAAAGATTTAATAATAATAAACAAATAAATAAAAATAAATGAGATACTTTTAATTTTTAATACTATAAATTAGTCTGAAAATTCCAAGAGTCAGCTTTGAAGTATTTCCACTCGAATTTCACACACCGAGAATTTAAATTATTCTCGTCGAAAGTGTGGATTAAACTTTCAGGAATGAAAATCATGAGTTATCTCTTTACTATTATTTCTTCTACCGTTCATCTGCTTGTAAAATAGCGAGCGGAAACAGTGCGATGCAATTATAAAGTAAAGAATGTGAATAAAATCAGATTATCGTCAAGTTTAAAATAACATAGAAATTATTGCCCTGCAGATGTTAAATTAAATGTTCAGTACGGTAAAATAGTTGCAATAAAAGTCACATTGTCGATGTTTGGATCTATTGAGAATAGATTTGTTGGATCAAATAAATAGATCACTTGAAACAAGTACATTCGAATCGAGCCAATGTTGCCTACTATATGAGGCAAAAAGAATCCAGATTGCCTGCATCAACTCAGATCTTTTTTACATGAATTATTTATCTCCTCTTCTATATTGAATCCAGTTTAAATTCACTTCTGTAGATTCAAAAAAGATGCTCGATTAATAATCTCGATACGTAGATGAAAAAAAAATACTTGGTAATATTTCGATTTCTTTTTACAAACGTATACGATAGTAAAAAAAAAAGAGTTTGTATAATGCCTAAAAGCTCAGGAAAAGCTTAACCTGAATAAATAAAACAAAAACAAATATCTGAATATCACAAAATAGGGTATTAAAACTAGGTCAGTTTTTTTATCAAGATATTTTGTGTCATATACGCGTTTTTTAATATGAATATATTTATATCTCTCTTGAGGATCTGGAAATTAAAAATAATTATAATATACTCTCTAAATCTAAATTAGTTAAGAATATATAACTAGTTTTTGTTTCAGAAATAAGTGAAAAATAATTAATTATAAGTAAAATATGACTAATAATTAGTTATTTTTTACTAAATGATTAGTAGAAATTCAACTATTTGAATTAGAGATTGAGTTTTTGTTTTCAAATTAGTTATTTTTAACTAGTTTAGATTTAGAGAGATAATAAAATTGAGGAATTGTAAAAAAGCAGTTTTACGAAATGGGATTGATAAAACAGGCTTTAGCAAAAGAAGCTTTCAGTGTTTTTATAACAAAACCACTTCACCAATAAAAAGCCGCAAATACGCGATTTCCCTTTTTTACAGCCTTGAGTTCTTTTGTCCATTTTGTGTACTGATTTTGAACTCTGTTTTAAATTCTTTATTTTACGGCTGACACAAGCTACGAGAATTACAGCACATTAAATAAACAAAGCAGAGTCAAATCAAACTTTAGTCTTTTACTCTTTTTAAGTATAAAATAATAATTTTTGTAAATTGCTTTTGCAGGTGTTTATTTAAAATTATAAAACAATAAAATTTCAGTTGGTCGATTTTTCTTTCATATCTGACTTATTTAAACATGATTATTTAAAACAAGAAAAATTATTTCAATTTGGGAAATATCGATACATGTATTAATGTATATATGTATGTATTGTTAATGTGAATTAATTTAACAGAGACATTAGACGCATGAGCACTTTTATACTTGAGTGAATCGTGTTTGAATTTACGAATAGCTCATGCAGAATAGTGATAACGCGGATCATCAAACGAGCTCTTGTCCCAATTAATCAGTTTAATTGGATCAGTTATTTCATATAAAGTAAAACTTCCGTTCCAACTCCACTTTCTGTGTGGAATCCTTCGAATTTCACATTGTAATAAGGACATGAATCTTGAACTGTCGGAAACGGCAAAATGAATACTTTTCAAAAGGATTGAAACGTGATAGCTATATGTGTATGTGCAAACTTCATATACTTCAAGATGATTTAGATTCAAGAGGGTAACATCCAGTTCAAGAAATTGTCAAAAAAAAATGGAAAAAAGATCTGTAAACTGATTTCTATGAAAAAAGAATTGTTTGCACCTTCAAAAGAAAAAATTACTTGATGGAACTCATTTCAAATCAGATAGGCTGACCAACTGCAGATCACAGATTTGATTGTTACTTAAATATACTATTTTTTGAGTAAAATTCGGCAATACGTGTCTTTCTGATTTTCAAAAAAATTATTTACAACAAAGTTATGAATATTTTAACTTTTACTGAAAAAACAAAAAAACATTTTTAAAAATTTATTTTGTGTTGCATTTTTTGTCTAATTAAGATAATCAGTTTTTTTCCTTTTGTAGGAACTACAAAAATTCTTGTAGGTACTTTTATCCGATTTAAAATCCATAAAAACTTTTCTAAAAATCTTAAAAATTAGCAAAATGGCGACTGGTTTTTTAAAAATAAACCAAGTAAATTTTCTCGAAAACACCACATTCAATTTTGATAAAAATTTTACAACAAATTGTTACTAATTAAATAATAATAATCTCCGTAAACTCCTGAAGTTAGTTAGTATTAATATTTATTCATCTTTTCTGTCCACGTTTTAAAAACTGAAGTGAAGTTAGTCCCTGTTATTTTATTTTGTGCTGGTTTTTAATTGTCATTTGAATAAAAAAAAAGTTTCGAGAAATGATTTAAAAATTTATTATGGTTTTTAAAGAAGTTTAAAATATAGACACATGCAATTAATTTCCTAAATTTTCAGTTATTATCTCAAATTGAGATTATAGTCATCAATTTTCCATTATATAACGATTTTTTAATTATTTTCTTTTGCTTAAAAATAAATTCTGCAATGTTTCTTGATTTTCATCAATTTATAATTATATTCATTATTTTGTCATTGCTTTTAAAAATATCAATTATTTATTGGATATTGCAATTATTCTCGTCAATTTTCGTTATTTCTGCAATTTTTTAATTATTCTCTTTAATTACAATTTTTCAAGTAATTTTGTAATTATTATTTTTTTTAAACATATACTCTATGATTTTTTCAGTTATTTCTCTCAACTTTTATTGAATGTCTTCAATTTTTCATATTTAAATTATTTTCATCATAATTTAATTTTCTTTCCCAATCTTAAATTATTTTCAGCATATTTCAATTATTTTTTCCAATTTTGAATTATTCTTCGCTTGTCTTCCTACAATAATTCCACTTGTAGTATCGCATATTTACACCCGACGGTACACGTTTACAGCATTTCAGATAGCCAAATTTTGTAAATCCCCACTCTTCCTCGTCCGGAGCCCTCTGTTCTTACCTCACTTCGTTATTTGTACCCGACGCGAATGGTTCTCTGAAAGTGACACGTGCTTTAAAACAGAGAAATCAAACCTTTTTATTTCGTATATTGTGAAAAATAAATAAATTAAATAAAAGTGAAACAGTGTAAGTGCAAAGTGTAAGTGCAAAGTGTATATGTAAAGTGAAAAGAATAAATCACAAAACATGAGACATGACCTCTTTATAGGTCTGTTATTAGTCTCGACGCCTCACAATAGGCTACAATGAAACATGACCTTGCTACAGGTTTTACTAGTTTCAAAGTCTCAACTTAAAACTTAAATCTATTGCTAAATGCAATAGGTTTTATGAGAAAATAAATAAATAGAATAAAACTAAAAAATATATTAATAACGTGCAAAGTGTAAAGTGTAAGTTTGAAGTGTAAAGTGTAAAGTGAAAAGTGTAATCGTAAAGTATAAAGTGAAAAGTGTAAGTGTAAAGTATAAAGTATGAAGGGAACAAAATTTGATACATGACCTCGCTATAGGTCTGTTATTCGTCTCAACAATTCATCGCAATCTAATATGGGACATGACCTCATGACCTCGCTATAGGTCTGTTACAAGTCTCAAAGCTTCATCGTAAGCTACTTTAAGACATAATCTCGCTGTAGGTTTTAAAATGTTCTGAATGTACAATTCAACTCTAATTAGAGACATGGCCTCGCTATAGGTCTGTAACAAGTCTCATGCTTCATCGTAAGCTAATTTAAGACAAAACCTCGCTATAGGTTTTTTAATGCTCTCAATGTACAATTCAACTCTAATATGAGACATGGCCTCGCTATAGGTCTGTTACAAGACTCAATGCTTCATCGTAAGCTAATTTAAGACAAAACCTCGCTATAGGTTTTTTAATGCTCTCAATGTACAATTCAACTCTAATATGAGACATAGCCTCGCTATAGGTCTATTACAAGTCTCAATGCTTCATCGTCAGCTAATATAAGACATGACCTTGCTATAGGTCGCTCAGTAGTCTTAATGCACAATTCAACTCTAATTAGAGACATTGCCTCTCTACAGGTCTGTTAATAGTCTCAGTGCTTCATCGAAAGCTAATATATGACATGACCTTGCTATAGGTCTTTTAATACTCTCAATGTACAATTCAACCCTAATATCAGACAATTGCCTTGCTGACGGTCTCTTAACAGACTTAAGGAACAATTCAACTCTAACATCAGATGTGGCCTATCTACATGTCTCAACGAATCATTCTAGGTTAAAATGAGACAGGGCCTTCCTATAGGTATCAAATAGTCTTAATACACAATTCAACTCGAATATGAGACAGGGCCTTTTCACAGGTCTATTGTTAGTCTTAACGCCTTATTCTAGTCTAACTGAGACAACTAATTGAACCTCTTAATAGTCTCAACGCTTTATTCTAGGCTAATATAAGAAATTGCCTCTCTATAGGCCTGTTGAGAACGTCACCTAATACAAATTGAGACGTGATCTCTCTGTAGAACTGTTAATAGTCTCAAGACCTCATTCAATATTAATATGAGACATAAACTCTCTACATGTTTCTTGATAGTCTCGACGCCTCATCGTAGGCTAATATAAGACACAGCGGTTCTCTCTGTTAATAACAAAAAAGTGCTTTATCCTAGGCTAATTCAATGGATTATTTGGCTGAGACATCAAACAACATGTAACAAATGGCTTCTGTATATGCCTATTAATAACAAAAATTGCCTCATTGTAATTTTACTCAAGCAATTTTCGCAGAAAAAAAAAAACTTATGTATAAATAATAAGTGCATTATAATATGAGAAAATACTTCTCGATACCTCTAGTAATGGACGCAGAGCATTCGTGTAAAATAATTAGAACGAATTTCGCCGAATAATTAATCAACTCATAAGAAATGGCCTATCTAGAAGCCTCTTAATACACTTAATATCAACGTAAGCAAATAACACTAATTTTTTGCAAAAAAAAAAAAAAAAGGATCACTCGATAAGAAATGACCTCTCTACAGGTCTTTTAATGACAAATAACGTCCTACTTGTAGGTTTACTCATCAATTAACCATAAAAAAAACTGGATACAACATAACCTTACCACAGGTTTATTAATAACAATTATATGTCTCGGGAAGAATACCTCACCAACCTTCGAAAAACCTCAAACAAAATATGAGAAACGATCTCACTATAGACCTCTTAATGCCAACTGTGTGGCTGAAATAACAATAACAACAACAACAACAACAACAAAGGTCCCTTAAGAAAATTTTTCTAAAGAATAGAATAAGATACGTCAATAGCCTTTACATCGACTTTTAAATAGAATTAACATTCTTACTGACAACTAAGCTCCTCATTGTCAAAACAAAAACAAAGAACTCGCTGCATGTCTATTAATGTCAACAGCACATAATAAAATCTGCTTTCTATGACTTTCAAACGATGTTCCTGGTGAAACCAAGGACCTCACTATAGGTCTGTTATCAATATTTTCAGAGTTTCAGTATAAATTTCAAATATTAATAATAATAATAATAATAAATAAAACAAAATACGATCTTATTTAAAGATAAGGGAAAAGAATACTTTGGATTCAATAAGGGAAACTAATTGACCAATTACTCCTTTTTGGTCAAAACCTTATACAATAATAATAATAACAATAAACATCAGTCTCACTAAATAAAGAAATTTATTATACTCTACAAATTAAACTCTGGAATTAAACAATAAATGAACATATGATTCAAAAATAAATCCTACTATAGGAAACATTACCAAAAAGTTTTGTATCTCAAATACTTCTTGCTAAACAAGCAACTCTAAAGATATTCAGTCAGTTCTAACAAGCTGCAATTATAAAATAATATTCATTAACCTATTTTTTCGTAAAGAAAATACAAACTCTAGCTAAACCAAAAATATTATTAAGAATAACTTCTAGATGAACTTAAAATTTAAAAATTAAGAAATGGTCAATGAAGTTAAAAAACACTTAAAGTGTGCCCAATAAAATTACTTAAGAAGACCATCCTTAAAAGTCTAGACTACAAATCAAAGAATAATATATACAGACAATCCGTCTATAAATACGTATATGAAAAAATCTGTATTACAACGTACATTGCTACCAAGTATGATACATTTAAACTGCAAGAAAATAATAAAACAAGACAGTGATATGTTGAAAAATTTAGACGAAAATAGTCCTTTAAGACATGTTTAAAAGAAGTCCTTAAAATCAAATGATAAATTACCCTAAAATTTTACAAGACAGCTTCTGTTTAGCGAATTTAAACCGGTAAATAGTCTACAAACAATACGACTATATATAAAACTGCAAGTCCAAGGTATATAAACTGACATTTAGATGTAAGCTGCCAATTAGGCTGAAAATGTATTACCATGTACGGACTGTTTCTCCACGTTTAAATAAAAAGTGGGTTAAAAATTCACATCTCGTTGCAGTTGGTTTTTACCGAAAAACGCGGATTAATATTCCAAACAAACAAATCAATAGATCTATTGTTACTATATACAAAGTACTTGTTTGAAGTGCGAAACAACAATTAACCAATTTACCAACAAATGAATTCACAATAATTATTTAAGACTAAACATTTTTATGTCACATCAATAACTTAGATTTCCCTGAAAAATCGAAAATTGAATAATCTTTGAAAAATTATATCACACACAAAATTAAATACAAATCGACTCAATATAGTGAACATACTAATTGTTACTAAAATGGTATAAATCACAAAAAACAAAATGAAATAAATTAAATAAGTAAATAAAAATAATGTTTTTACTAAAAATCATCAAAGCAATCGCCTCATCAACACATCTTACAGATGTAACTTTTAGCTGTGACCAAACCATTATATTCTCAAGCATAATTTGGATAGAAGTTAGATTCTAAAATACACTGCATATAATGATGCATGATTCCTAGGCTAAGAAGACATCAGATAATTTTTATGATTTAGTAAATCATTTTTTTTAAATAAGACAAAATTTAAAATTAGCCTTTAAAGGTCCTTTCTACCATATTTTAATATAAAATATAATAAAAGCTTTATCCCTTATCATCATGGGCCATGAAACTTAAACATAATGAAAATATTACAAAACCATATACAAATCAAAGTGAACGACAGTATAGATTAAATATAAACAAATGCTAAACATTTGTCCTGACATTAATATTCAGATCATATTAGGGATCTTCTTTGAACATCTACAAGTGGAATTATTGAAGGAAGACAAGCGAAGAATAATTAAAAGATTGATCGACTTACCTGTAAGGAAGGTCAATCAAAATTATTCGAGCTTGTCTTCCGAAAATAATTACATCCCTCCCACCCAATTTTTCTTGTTTACCCATTAAATATGATCTGAAACGACAAACAACGAAGTGAGGTAAGAACAGAGGGCTCCGGACGAGGAAGAGTGGGGATTTCCAAAATTTGGCTATCTCAAATGCTGTAAACGTGTACCGTCGGGTGTAAATATGCGATACTACAAGTGAAATTATTTTCGGAAGACAAGCTCGAATAATTTTGATTGACCTTCCTTACAGGTAAGTCGATCAATCTTTTAATTAATTTGATCATTTTACAAATATTTTTCTCGATTGTTAATCATTATTCTCATTTTCTAAAATTATTTTCTAAGATTTTTAAGTATTTTTCTGAAAATTCAAATATTTTCTTACATTTTTAATTATTTTTATTTGTTATCAGAATTTCAGATTTTTTTTTTTTTAATTAATTATCGTAAATTTCAATTATTTATAGCTTTCTTCCAGACAATATTTTTAGTCAATATTTTTAGTCAATATTTTTAGTTTTTCTCATATTATAAAATTAATTTCTAAAATTTTTCAAGTAATTTTCTCAAATTTCTATTTTTTTCAATTTTTATTTATTTTTATTTGTTTTCATAATTACCAAAAAATTTTATTAATTATCGTAAATTTCAATTATTTTTAGCATTCTTTCAGTCTTTTCTCTAATTTTTAGTTATTCACATTTTCTAAAATTATTTTCTAAGATTTTTAAGAATTTTTCTAAAATTTCAATTGTTTTCTTCAATTTTTATTTATTTTCTTTTTTTAAATTGATTTCTAAGATCTTCATGTATTTTTTTCAAATTTCAATTATTTTTTCTTTATTTAAAAAAAATTCTGTAGTTTTTTTAATTATCACACTTAATTATCATTTATTTGTTACAACTTATCATTGTTTGTATCATATTTTAATTATTTTCGTCAAGTTTTAAAATTTAAAAACATTTTTCAATTATTTTCCAAAATCTATTTCAATTTTAAATTATTTTTATCTTTTTTCATTTATTTTCTTTAATTTTTAATTATTTTTTATATTTCAATAAACTTCTGAAAGTTTAAGTATTTTAGTCAAATTTTGTTTAACTTTCCTTTATTTAAAATATTTTATGTAATTTGTTTTGTTATTTTCTCAAATTTTAATTATTTTATTATTTTTTTTTAAATTTATTTATCTCAATTTTTAACCATGTTTTTTCAATTTTCAATTATTTTCTCTAATTTTTCATTATTCAATTTCGTTTTAATTTACTTTTAAGATTCTCAAGTATTTTTCTCTTAAATTATTTTTTTTTGTTTAAAACATTTTTATGATTGTTTAAATTACTTTCCCCTATTTTTAATTGTTTTCATTTTTTTTTCAATTAATTTGCAAAATTTTCATTTATTTTGTTTAATTTCAATTATTTTTTGCAATTCTTTTCAATTCTAAAATATTATAAATTTTGTCCTAAATAAATATTTATTTTATTTATATTAACTGATTTTTAAATATTATATTTAAAATATTTATTTTTCTTATTAGATAAATAGTATTTACCGATTTTTTATATTTATTATTGTATTTTATAATTTGAAAATGAAGGAGAAACTATACGCGCGCTTGCGCGCGTTTTATTTTGCTAGTATAAAAAATATTTCTAATATATTTAAGAGCCAATCAAATCTGTGATCTTAAGTTGGTCAGCCTGACTGATTTAAAATGGATTCCATTTATAACATAAATCTGTATCATCTCTAATGTTTAAGCGCATGTGATGGAGAATGACTTCACTGGTATAGGCAAAATTTGTTCGCAAAATATTTGAATACTAAATATTTTCACACTAAA
Organism: Ganaspis brasiliensis; assembly: GCA_037103525.1. Taxonomy (NCBI): domain Eukaryota; kingdom Metazoa; phylum Arthropoda; class Insecta; order Hymenoptera; family Figitidae; genus Ganaspis; species Ganaspis brasiliensis. The sequence goes on along the minus strand of JAZKLR010000535.1, from coordinate 2,626,802 downwards.
CTTTGTGAAATTAACTTCAAATATTATTAGGAACGTCTCTCTGACTCACGTTTGTTTGAAGTTTTCCATAAAATTAATTTTTAAAGAAATTCGTTTATATTTGAAAATTATAAAAAAAAATTAAGTTTAAAGCAAAATTCAAACAAACTTGGGTCGAACAGACCTTTCTAATAATATTTTAGGAAAAGCCACCAAGTTTTGCGAAAAAATATTAAGTATTTCAAGAATAAGTTTACAGACAATTTTCGGTATATAGGTCATAACGAAATTTTGGTGTATACGTCTATCCGTCCGTCTGTCTGTCGATTATAGACTAGACTTGTTTATTTCCAGTTTAAAGCACTTTTAAACTTATTACAATATTTCTAAACACTTTTGAATTAGTTATGAACAGGTTCCAATCAGTTTTTAACAGTTTTGAACAAGTTTTGCAGAATTTTAAGTAGTTTTAAACAGTTTTAAACCAATTCCACAAAGTTTTAAACAATTTCTAAACAGATTTAGGCAAGTTGTAAGTGAAAGAACTTCTAAACTGTTTGAGCTAGTTATGAACACTATTAAATAATTTTTAATAAGTTATAAAAAGTTTTTAGTAGTCATAAACAGTAAAAAAAAGTTTGAAACAAGTCAGAACCGTTTGAAACTAGTTACAAAGAGTATTAATGATAATTAATGAGTTCTCAATAATTCTGATCACTTTTAAGAAAAAAGGTTCTTAACAAAAAGAATTAAATAGTTTAAAAGAGTTTTGAACGAGTTCTGAACAAATATCATGTTTTAAACATTTTGGAAACTTAAAAAATTTCAGATAGTTCAAAATTTGTGAAAATAGTTTTATAAAGTTATAAATAGTTCAATAATATTGATCACTTTTATGTATTTTTGTTTCTCATGAAGGAAGCTTTGTATTGGTTTAAATTTATAAATTTTTTAAAATACTTTAAATTAACTTTCCTCTATCTAGAAATGTGTTATATATGAGTTCTTGATCAAATATCCGGATATATGTGTGTGTGTGTGTGTGTGTGTAAGTGTGTGTGTGTGTATTTGAGTGTGTGTTTTGATGTAATTTTTTGTTAACATGATAACTCGAGAACGCTTTAACGGATTTAAATAAAATTTGATATGGTTTTATTTACTACTAAAATCTGAAATCAAACACAAGGGCTTTTAAAAATAACCATTAAAAATATTTTTATTGAATTATAATTTTTCGAAAATTTATTTTATTATATTTACTAATATTTATTTATTTATTTATTTTATTTTTAAATCATATTCCTTGCTTCAAAACAAATCGATTGACCTAGATGAAGTTTATATTTTGTCTAAACTTTAAAAAACAAATCGCAATTTTTAAATGTTTAAAGAATTAAAATTTCCAATATTGTAAAAATTAAATTATTGCTTCCTTCATAAGGAGGCATAAAAATCTTTTTGCTGACGTAGAAGCAAAATTTTTCTTAAATGAACATAATCCTCAGCTAGCTACACCAATTTTAAACTAATTTTTGAATCTTCTTAAATTTTTAAACTAATTTTAAACATGTTTAACTTGTAAAAATAATTCGGAACTTATCAAAACAATTTGAAACAAGTTTTAATCCATTTTGGCAAGTAATAAACACTTTTAAATGATTTAATCAATTTTACCATTTTAAACAATTTTTAAAAAATTTTACACTATTCTAAAAAATGTTTACACTTTTCTAAGAAATGTTTAATACTACCAGAGAAATGGTATATTTGCTACAAATAAAATTTATTTCTGCCAAGTACCATATCATTGTCTCAGAGTTTACTGAACATTTTATTTGTTTCACACAGAAATTTTTTGAAACAAATGAAAAAATATATTTGACTCAAATAAGTATTTATTTGGCTCTGAGACAAATATATCTTTTCTCTGGGTGTAAAATATTTTCACATCAGTTGTATTAGTTTAAAAAAAAAAATTTAAACGAGTTCTGAGCACTTAAACTAGTTTTAAAGCGTTTTAAACAAGATCTAGACATTTTCTAAGGTTTTAAATATTTTTAACCACTCGTAAAGCATTTAAAACTAGTTTTATAGTAAATTGGACAGTTTTTTGTGGTTATAAACATTTTTAAATAGTTTTTACCAGTTCTGAACAGTTTTAAAGGAGCTATAGATAGTTATAAGTATTTCTAAATAGTTCTTAACAATTTTCAGTGATTTTAAAAAGTTAACCAACTTGAAAAATTTTAAATAATTCTTCTTAATTTCGTACCAGTTCTAAAGATCTTGAATCAAGTTTTGTATATTATTCGGAATAGTTTAAAGAAATTTAAATCAGTTTGAAATACTTTTTAACTGGTTATAGAATTCCTTTTAATTTTTATTAAAACTTACGGTTTCGAAATTTATTCTGCTTTAAAAATAGTTTTAAAGTTCATTTTATAATTTTTTCAGAATCGAATTTTCTTTAAAACAACTTTAAAAACCTAAAGAGTACCCAAATAATACAAAATATGTAGTTTGAGATATTTTTAAAAGATTTGTAAAAAGCCACGTACAAAGTTTTTAAATAAAATGAATTAAAAACGTATGTAAAAAAGTTCGGATCAATTTATAAATAGTTTAACTAGTTCTAAATAGAGTTTAACAGTTTTAAGTAGTTTTAAATACTTCCTAACAATTTTCAGTCGTTATAAACTGTTTTGAACTAACAGTAACATTTTCGAGTAGTTTTAATATATTCTAATTAATTTTAAACCAATTGTCAAATGGGTGTTGAAATCTAAATTGTTCCAAATAATGCTAAATAGTTTTAAACAAAATGTCAATAATTTTAAAGTAGATTCTATTTTCTATAATAAGCCTTCAGGAAAGAAAGCAATTTTAGATATTTTTTTCAATATATTTTACGAGTTAATTAAGTGAGGTAAATATTTGTTGGGAAAGTAGTATTGAGAGAAAACAGCATTAAAGGGATAAAAGCTGGATTTTGAGTTTTAGTAGAAACGGGAAATGCCTTCGTAGTTTATACATATGAATGCATAAATGCAAACGATCGCTGAACCCACCCCATTTAAAGAGCTGTTCAGTGTCCACTACTCTACAAGAGAATGTTTGTGTGTAATTAGGAAACTCATGATGCAAAGTGCTGAAAGGCAAGCCGCAATTTTAGCTCGACTCACAAATCTTGGCTCCAGAATTGTTAAAGTTTCGCCATTATTTTACACATAATTAGATGCATTCTAATTTATACTTTTCTTCTTTATTTTCCCATTGCTAATTTTAATTTCGACTCTCATTTTCATCTCCATTTTGATCGCTTTTCAATGAAAGCTAATTTTTTTTATTCACTGTTTTTGAAATAATTAACTACACTTTTTTCTATTTCTAACTATCCAATTATCCAGAATAATAGCCAGTATATTATTTTATATATAATTATTAATTAAATAATTTCACTTTATCAACATTTCAATTTTATGACAAATATTTTATTAGCATTTTACTGAAAATTTATTTTAAACTTGAAAACTAATTTCGCACTGTCTCATTATCGTTAATGTGATTCGCTCCTGATATCGGAAACAAAATTAAATTGGAATTAATTACAATTATCTGACAAAATATTGAATTCCGTGCTGGATTTCTAGATTATTTGATTCTAGTCTCTCATCACACTCTGGAGATTAATTGACAAAAATCAGCCTATTTAATTTCAAGCACAAAAGAGAAATAAAGTACGTTAATTAAACATTAATAATTGGAAACTTTTTCAATCATTTATAAAAGTCATGTTAGCTTTTTTTCCACAGTAGAAATAATAGACAAAAATTGAATGAATATTTTATGAAATTTGCCTCTATGTTAAAACTGCAGGGTCTTTCAAGAAATCAGTTTTCTTTTCCTTCTTTATTTACATTTTAAGAAGATTAGTTTTTGTAGAGAAGAAATTCAGAAAGGAGAAGAAAAGCTTGTCAGATAAGTAGCAAAGTTTTGTTTGCAAATGCAGAAAAGGTGAAATTTGTTGAACTGCATACAAACTTCATGTTTAGTGACGTCCCTGAATTATAATCACGACCCTTGCTTTTGATTCAGTTCAAAAAATACCTTTTTTACCTTCTGTATATTAAATAGCTTTTAAAATTCTACAATATACACTGAGAATTTATACATAAAATATCTGACATTTTGACCTTATTAAAATGCACTTGAGGGTAAATAAATTAAAACTTGAGAGATTTAATATAAAATGTTGTGTAAGGGTCTGTTTGAAAACTATTTCATAACATTTAGTCCCTGAGCGACGGCATTAAAAAGTTTTCAGCACTCGTGTTGCACATAAACAACATAAAATAGAATGACCAAGAACATTTTGCAAAAGTTTATAATTATAAAAAAAAAAGATAAATAAATATAGATCAAGAAAAATCTATAATTACTTAGGAAACATAGAAACTAACTATGTTTTAAATTGCAGAAATTTTACTTTAAATTTCGTAAAAAAATTCATAATAATAATCATGCAGAGATTCATGAAATGCTACTTACGAGATTTTGAAATCATGGCAATGGAGAAATTTGAACTGCGGACTTTTAGAAAATCTTGTACGACGGATGTATTGAAATCACGATTACAAATTTGTGGAAAGAAGACTAGAACTTCTGCTCCAGTTTCCAAATCCGAGGACGAATTAACGATTGGAAGAAGAAACCATCTGAGAAAGGTAACAAGCAGGAACCACCACCAGCACTGGTGCAACCAGCACCGGGCCATGGGCCCTGATGACCGATTTACTCCAAAAACACGCCCTGAAATAATAAACCAATTATATTTCATTAATCATTCTTAATAATAAATTAATAATCTACTATTTGCAGTGTCTGATAAAAATCATTTTTAATATGAAAAATTTAAGAAAAAGTTCTTTAATAAAAAAATACGTCTAAAATTAAATTTATCCAATTTCCTATTATTTCGATGTAACTTATATGGGTAAATCTCTGGAACCTTTAACTTTTGAATTTAAAAATTTTTTAAATTTTATTTTTAAGTAAACTTTTAAACTTTGAGCTATAGCATCTCATCAAGCATCATAGCATCTCGAACCTAAATATATTTCAATTCTATTACAGTACAGCCTTTTTTGCGCTCTATTCTAAAATATCAATTTTATGAGATACAAAAATATGAGTAAATATAAAATTTTAACTTGCCTGAAACGAAAATGTATTATTTTTTAATAAGATAAAAATAACAAAAAATGATAATAATCATAAAAATTTACTAAAAAATCACTACTAAGGCTATCACTCTGTAAAAAAACTTGAAAAATATTTTGTGTACACTGAAAAAAATGTTTAACTGATCCACCTATAAGTATCGCTGGATTTCGTCTTGCTAAAAAAACCAGGTGTAACACCTAAATATATATAGCTGTCTTTACTAACTGTGTGGCATAGGTAGCCATATTTCTAGCTGTTACACCTAAATTTTTTAGCAATTCGATATCCATCTGAACATTTTTTCAGTGTACAATCATTACAATTAGTAAAATACATGTCTGATATAAAATCCATTGTTTTGAGACAATCTGAGGTTCTAATTATAACCTTAAAAAACTACAACAAATTTTTATGAACATACTTTGTTGAATTAATTAAAAATAATTCAATAAATTTTACTTGAGAGCTTTACGATGATATTCTCTAAACATTCTTCTTTTCATTTCTTTGATTTTTATTTTCTTTTCTCGCGTTTTATTATTTTTTTCTTCCACCTGTCAGAAACTAAATGTAATTTTAAATTTTTAGCCTTTTCGTAATTATCTATATAAAACAAATAAATGCATAAATTTAGATTAATCGCAAAAAAGTGTATTTGACCAAGGGACTATTTGACGAGCGACAATTTGAATAACCAGATTATAACAAATAATTAAAATAAATGGCACTTCATGGGAAAATACATCGAAATTTGAATGTGACACAAATTTGAAACGGATTTGATAAGATGTTTTGTAAAGCTCACTTATTTGACCAGACACATTTTTAATTAGTAGTTGACAACATAAAAATTGTTTTTTCATTTAGAAATAAGAATAAAAAATTAAAATATTTCAAACAAAACAGCGGAAGTGACACATTTAAAAGCAGATGGAATAATGAAATTGATTACAGTAAAATAAATATAAAATAATAATATTAATTCAAAACAATGAATGGACAATGATCTGTATATCTCATTTAAAAATGTAGCAATTTTTGGTTAACTTTAATTGAGATTTAAAGCTTTTTTTAAAGTTAAAAGTATGAAGAACATTAAGGTTAAAAGTTCCAGGGATTTCTCATATCCAAGTTTTAATCGATCAAAGAGAAAATTCCAATTTCAAATTGATCTAAATTTGAACTTATCAGAATTTAAATTTGTCCAGTTTTCAATTCATTTAAATGTAAATTTATCCAACGTCCAATTCATCAAAAAGTAAATTTTTAAAATTTCCAATTGATCTAAATTTAAACTTATGAAAATTGAAAACTTTCCAATTTCCAATTAATAAAAATTTAATTTTATACCTATTCTAATTTAAAATCATAACATTTTCAGTTGAGGAGCACTTTTTCAAAAGTTGATAAATCCACATTTCGTTATTTCGAGAAAATTAAATAAATGCAGTTTTCCACATAACTCCTAGAGTTGATATATAAATTTAAAAAACTATACAAAATTATTGATACGAGAATGTTTTCTGGACTTCAGAAGATTTATTTTTAATTAAAGTTTATCATAATTAGGGAATTTTAATGTTTTTGTAATTTTTATTAGGAAAAAAATTTTAATTTTAAATCGATCAACTTGGTTAAGTCCAGATTTTTTTAAATTGAAGATTTCTTTGTTAATAAAATTCTGCTTCTTCAATTTAACAGCGACAGATCGATTTGTAAGGTTCCTAATATTAAATCTGTGTTTATCTCTACTCTTTTTGAAAATAAATGTATCAACTTTTGAAAAAGTGCTCTTCAGTTATTAAAATTTAAATCCATCTGAGTCTCAATTAATCCGAATACAAATTTACACAACTATCATTTTTATCTAAATATCAATTTTTACCATTTTTAATTTATCTAAATTACTTATCCGAATTTAAATTTATTCAAATTTCAATGTATGAAAATATAAATTTTTTCGATTTCAAAATAAGCCAAGTTTTAAGTTGTATCCAAATTTAAATTTTTTCCAGTTTCAATTGATCGAAATGTATACTCAATTTTTAAATATAATTTCATTTGAGTCTTAATTTATCGAATTGAATATTTATACAACTTTAAATAAACCCAAATGTAAATTTACCAAAAGTCCAATTGATTCAAATCTCAATTTTTCCATTATTAATTGATCTAAACTTTAGCTTACTCAATTTTAATTTCAACTAATTTTCAGTGATTCAAATGTAAATTCGGTCGAGTTTCAATAAGGAATTTATTCAAATTTAAATAGATCCAAATATAAAACCATATCCAAATTACAATTTACATAAATGTAATTTTTACAAATTTTTCATTGATCTATAGAATTTAATTTATCCAATTTTCAATAGATCCTAACGTTCATTTATACATTTTTCAAATGATTCAAGTTTGCAGTTTATCTAGATTTTTAATTTTTCTAATTTTTAATTAGTCCAAACTTAAACCTACTAAATTTAAATTAACCCAATTTTAAGTTATTCAAATAATGTAAATTTATCCAACTTCCAATTGAAGTAGATTCATCCAATATATAAATTAATTTGAATGTACAGAATTCACCAAGTTTATTTCAGTTTCTGTTTCCAAATATCTAATTGTTCAATTTCCAAAAGACTCAAAAGTAAGTTTATGCAAATTTTAAATTTCTAAATATAAATCTGTCCAAATTTATCCAAATTTCAATTTTTCTAATTTTAAGTTATACAAATGTAAATTTATCCAATTCCTAATTGATACAAAAGTAAATTCCTCTAATATCAATTAATCTGAATGTAAATTTACAGAATTCACAAAGTTTACTTTAGTTTGTGTTTCCAATTATGTCCAATTTCCAAAAAACTCAAAAGTAAATTTATCTAATTTTCAATTTCCTATTCTAAATCTAATTTTCAATTGATTCAAATTTAAGTTCACTGAGAAAACGGAATTCTTATATTAAGTAACTTTTACTATTTAAAAGTAAAACCTAAACTGACTGGAATTTCTGCGCAGGTCAGGCAGTTTTTACTATTTCCGGAGTAAATTTTACTATTTCTGAAGTAACTTTTAGTAAAATAATTAAAACTTACTTCGGAAATTGTAAAAATTGCCAGATATGCGCAGAAATTTTGGTCAGTTTAGGTTTTACTTTTAAATAGTAGAAGTTACTTTATCTTTTTTTTCAGTGTTTTATTGAATTTCGAAATGTTCCAAAAGTAAAATCTTATTGCCAATTATTTCAAATAGAAACTTATTGAATTTTTAATCGATCCAAATAAAAATGTTATGTATTTTTCAATTCATCTAAATACAAATTTGTTCAATTTTCATTTTATCCAAATGGACATTTATTGTTTCCTATTGACCTGAATATACAGTTTTTCTAATTTTCAATTAATCTAAATGTAAACTCATCCAAAAAAATTTTATCCAACTTTCAATTAAACTAAAAATGTACTCTCTAAATCTGAATTAGTGGTTTTCTACTAATGAATTAGCGAAAAGTGAGCTACTATTAAAATAGTAAGAATTTTACTAATTTTTAGTAGAAAACTACTAATTAAATTAGTAACAAAATCTACTTTTTTTAAAAGTAAAGTTTCACTATTTCAATTAGTAGTTTTCTACTAAGAATTAGTAGTTTTCTACTATATGAATTAGAGAAAAATGAGCCATGAATTTGACTAATTCATAGTAGAAAACTACTAATTCAGATTTATAGAGTAAATTTATCAATTTCTTACTGGATCTAAATGTTAATATATCTAATTTTCAGTTCCCAAATGATAGAAATATAAACATAATAGGCGTTTTATTAATTTTAATATTAATTTTTCCAATCACCAATTTTAGTCTAAAATGTCAATTATCTAAATATACATTTAATTTTTGGTGCTGAAACTTGGATGCATCAAAATTTAAAAATGTCAAAATTTGAATGCAATGGAAATTTAGAAACATTCAGATTTAAATGCAACGGAAATTTCGAAAACCTTCAAATGTAAATGCAATTGAAATTTTGAAAGCATTCAGATTTGAATTCGACCGAAATTTGGAAACATTCAGATTTAAATGCGATGGAAATTTATTTATTTAATTCTAACATTTGAATTCCTAAGCTTTGAATTTTGAAATCTCGTCCAATATACAAATTATAAAAATTGAAACTTCTAAGTGAAATTTAAACGCCTCCAAATTAACAACGAAAAGCTCTTGAAATTAGAAATTATTAAATTTCAAAAGATATCCATTTCAATCAATAGAAATCCAATCATTATTAAATCAAGGATTCTATTAAACTTGACAATTTTAAAAATGTAAATTTAATTAAACTAATAGAACAAAAATAAGACACATCGTTAAAAATAATTTTCTCCTTCAATATTCATAAAAGTATGATGAAAAGTTAAAATACTGAATCCTGAAGGTTTGATGAGGCAGAAGCATCTTTCAACTTCAGAGAACGTGAGGGCAATAAATATTTACTATACCCCTTTCGAATAATTTATCAAAACACCCCGATTTATAAATAACCTAAATCCAATATTCAAAAAGTGAAGGTTGACTTGAATGTCGCTTTTAATTTACACCCCTGACCAAATTTAAGATTAAAACATAATTTCTGAAATGTTATTTCTAAAAACTAATAGGCAGATAATTTATATTTTTCAAATAAAGAAATTTAGTTTTATAGAAGAATATTAATTTATATTGCTCCGGCGATAATTAAATATTTATTATTAAATCAAATATAATTAAAAAATGTTATTATTTTTAATAACTTACCGTCAACTCGTTGTTCGATATATTCTCCGATGTTTTCAGCTTCACCTGCGAATCCTCATTAGTCTTCTTTTCCTCATGTTGGTGACTTCCGGTCTCTCCAATCCTGTTCTCTCGACCACCATCGAATCCTCGATATTGTCATACGCGCAGCGGTTTTTTAAAAAATCACTATTTATTAAGAATTCCTAAAAAAGCATTTTTTCCATTGGATTTCAAGAGTTGTAGAACTGTTAAGAGTCGTTATTAAACTATTTCGTTTAATAAACATTGACTCGGCAACTTTAGAGCTCTTATGACTTTAAGCTGAACTTTAAAGTAAATTCAACTCGGTATTATCGCAGATTTAGCTTCACTCTAAAGTAAAGCCACTTCTTGAATAAAGAGTCGATGAAAACGTGCACTGTTTACTTCCCTGCAACAATCCAATATAAAACCTTTGTTAGCGCTCCTTTACATAATCAAACTCATTTACAAATATGCATACAATTTAATTAGTTCAGTCACTTAGTCAAAATTTGTACTTATTTCACTAAAAGGAAAAAGAAAGACAGTCGTACATTTCTTTATAATTTTTCATACTTATGTCATAATCACATACTAAACTCATAAATAATCTACAAACAAAAACTCCCTTTCGTACATATCATCTGATATATTTTAGAAAATAATATCATTTTGAGCCACTATTTAACATTGTCAAAATAACAAGACAAATGGAGATCTAAGAAGCGAAACTATAATAAATCAAAAGATTGATCGATTAGCGGATAGTAGTTAAGGGAGTGTCAGAGATAAAGGATAAGTGTTTAGAGTTGAGTAGTTTGTAACATAGAGGTCAATTCCAATTCGGTTCATGGAAACTATCCATTAATTACTATAATTGTCTGCAATAAGTGAGCATCCACTCGTCGAGAATCAAATTATGCTTGTGATGTCAGAATGCACCTCCTACCAGAGAAAATTCCGTTTCCTATGTATATATATACATACGATTCAAAACGAAATTCCACTTCTAACTAGATTTTCTCTACCTTGCAAATAACTTCATAAAACTAATTACAAGTACACTTAAGAAATTGTTCTTCAATCTTTTATCGGAGAATTTTTTATCTTCTGAAACAATGTTCTTTGTGTCCTTTTTACACGAAATTTTTCGTGACAATTTTTATATATTGTTCAACCCGAGAAAATGTTATTTTGTACTCCTACTAAAATTAAAGATTTTGAGCCAGTATCATTTTGACACATGACTTAATTTTAGATTGTTATATTGTACAGAATGGAAATGTTATTTTGTACAACTGCTAAATGTTATTTTGTACAGTTTTGAAAAATGAATTTGTTATTTTGTACAATTTTTTAAAAAAGCAATAAAACATTGGAAGTACAATATTTTAGCTTTTTTAAAGAATTGTACAAAATAACAAATTCATTTTTCAAAATTGTACAAAATATCATTTAGCAGTTGTACAAAATAACATTTCCATTCTGTACAATATAACAATCTAAAATTAAGTCATGTGTCAAAATGATACTGGCTCAAGATTTTGAGTCTTATTAATTAAATAATTGGTTTTAATACATTAAATTAATACACTGTAAAAAGAAAGTCTTATTTTGAGGCGGAAAAGCTGTCTTGTTTTAAGGCGCAACATTTTTAAGTTGCTAACTTAACAGCTAATAAGTGCTGAATTTAAGAAATGTGTTTAAAATCCAGATGGACTAAGATCTTATTTTCACACAAACATCAGTTTAAATTAAAAGGGCATCCTTACTTTCACAGAAGCTAAGTTTAAATTAAGAAGAGCATTATTTTCAAGACTGAGTTAATTTCAGACTTCTCTACACGCAAAGAAAATTAATTATACATTTTATTAATATATTTTATAATTTAGGGAAAAGTGCCAGAAAGCGAAATTTTCATACAAGGAATTTTAAGCTTTAGAAAACCCATTCGAATCATTGCTAAGTTATTTTAAACTTTAATATAGTCTTTAGCTTTAAAATAATTGTCTTAAAGTTTGAAATTCTCAATCTGAAATTTTCGCGTTTTGTTCCTTTTCCCCTAAATTGTAAAATACTTTTATAAAATGTATAATTAATTTTCTTTCCGTGTGAAATTAAGATTTAATTTTTACAGTGATATTGAAAGACTCAATAAATCCAGTAAATTTAATTATTAATATTAGCAAAATATAACGCGCGCAAGCGAGCAATTAGTTTTCCGTACATTTTAAAAATTAAACTATAATAATAAATAAAACAAATCGATGAATAATATTTATCCAATAAGGAAGGCTGCCAGTGAACTTGCAGATTGAAAATAGTGAAACAGACTTTTCAATTAAAAAAAGTGGGTCAATAATAAGTTTTTAAGTGAAAAACGTTATTAAATAGTGAGCTTTTAAATAAAAAACGTGATTAAATAGTAAGGTTTTAAATAAAAAAAGTGAATAAGCAATATAGAGTTTAATATTACTGACATTAAATTGGAAGACGCCAGCAGTAAAAGTCATTCAAACTTGAAAAAAACAATTCGAAAATCGCAAAAATAATTGAAATATGTAGAAAATAATTAAATAATGACAAAAAAAATTCAAATTGAAAAAAAGTTGTAAATGACAAAACTAATTGAAAAATTGATTAAAAATCAAAAAATGATGACAAAAATTGAAACGAAATAATTGGAATTTGAAGTAAATAATTGAAAAGTTTCAAAAATAATTAAAGTTATAAAAAAATAATTAAGAAATGACAAAAATAATTAAAATTTGAAAAAAAAGTTTGAGACTGGTGTAAAAAATTTAATTTTCAGACAATAATTGAGATATTGAAGAAATAAGTCAAATGTAAAGAAACTAATTGAATAATGAAATAAATAATTACAAAAGCTGGTGTAAAAATTACACTTTTTAGACAATAGTTTAAAAATTGAAAAAAATAATAGAATTTTCAAGAAATAATTGAAAAATTAACAATATAATTAAAATGTGAAAAAACTAATTGAATAATAACATAAATAATTGAAAACTGATTTTCAAAAGTTAATAAATTCATGATGATAATAAAAACATTGAAGAAAATGACATTTAAAAAAAATAATTCCAAAATGTCAAAAATATTTGAATATTGACAAAAATAGTTGTAGTTCGAAAAAATAATTGAGAAATGACAAAAATAATTCATAACTTTAAAAAAAATTAAAAATTTGAAGAAAATACTTGAAAACATGACAAAACAATTAAAATATGTAAATAAATAATATAAAACTGTTGTAAAAATTAAAAAAACTATAGACAATAATTGTAAAGTTGAAAAAAATATTATAAGTTTAAGGAAAATAATTGAAAGCTGAAAAAATTAATTGAAATTTGAAGACAATAATTAAAATTTGAAGAGAATAATTCAGAAATGGCAAAAAATTCAAATTTTAAAAAAATAATTAAAAATTGAAGAAAATAATTGAATGAAGTGTAAAAAAAGTTAATAAATTTGTTGCAGTAATAAAAATAATGTTGAAAATAATTGAAAACAGGTGTAAGAAATTTAAAAGTTCATGACAATAAAAAAAATTGAATAAAATAGTTGCAATTTATAAAAAATAATTCTAAAATGGCAAAAATAAAAAAAATATGACAAAAATAATTGGAAAATAACAAAAAATAATTGATAAATGAAAAAAGGAATTGAAATTTAAAGAAAATGATTGAAAAATAACGAAAGTGAATTGAACTTCTGTAGAAAATTTGGATATTCCTGAGAATAATTTGAAGATTAAATAACACAATTGAAATTTAAAAAAAATAAATAAAAAGTTTTAAAAATAATTGAAATTACAAGAAGGCAATTGAGCAATAATTATTAAAGAATTTATTAAAGAATTGTGAAAATGATGCTTTCCAACGATAATTTTTTAAGTTTTAAATTTTAGAAAATATACACTTCTATCTCACAGACGTACATAATTTTTTTTAAAATTAATCCTTAAACATTTAGCTATCTAAACACTTTGATTTAATTTATAAAAATGAGTTCTAAAATAAAAATAATTAGTTTAATTACATCGTGTGTTTTTGGTTAAATTGCCTTGGTTAAATTGCCTATATGCTGTAAAACTTCTAAGCAAGATACATACGATATGGAAAATCTCTCGACTTACGTATATTTTGATGTAGAAACTAAATATCAAGTTGTTACTGCTTCCGTTTAAAAAAATCAGTGTTTAAACATATTAATTATATTAATTATTGCATTTATTTAATAATAATTATAATAATTATGCATTGAATAACCATTTTTAATATATTTTTAAACATTATTTTAAATAAGCGCGGGATGAATCAAAAGAAGTGCGCATGCGTAGAAAAAATACATACGAATGCGAGAGTTACGTATTGTCACGTGACTATAAAGAATCATGGGGGATTAACCTGTCACATTTGGCATTGAATGTCAACATTTTCGTTTTCTTTCTAAAACTCACGTTGTTTTGAAGCAAGCAGGTATTTTTGTAACTTATTACAGTGTTTAATTTACTTTTGTTAGTTATTTTATAATTGTAGAAGCTTTATTTATTTGTTATAGACTTTATTTTCATTTTTTGTCGGACTGCTTTCGATTGAAACTTTAGTTTTATGATAAAAAGATGATATTTTTGTATTCAAAGCTAGTTTTTTTTTAATATTAACAAGATAATTGATTATAGAAAACATATAAAAAATTTTTTTTTACTTTTTTTCATATTTTTACATATTTTTGTGGACAGTCGATTTACCCAGTCGTGAGTCAAAATGGCAAATTTTGACATCAATATTTAAATAATTATTTTTTCTGAAATAAATACTTAAAATTACTACCTTATTATATTCTTAAAGGTTGTTTTCAAATATTTGATGGTTTCTATTTTTAAAAACTATAATTACCTAAATACTTTTTTTTTTGCTCCAAACTTTACTATAGGCATTTTGGCCGACTTTCACCTATATATTTGTTTAATTTACGTAGGGGAGAACCGGACAAAATGTATGTATAAAAGTTTGGTGTAAAAGAAGCTTATTTAATGATATTTTTGATAAATATAAACCATCACACATTAAAATAGAAACCTTGGAGAATTAAATAAGATAATTATTTAATGAATTTATTTATGATAACTCAGAATAAATTATTTTTAAAATATCTTGATTGAGATTCGCCAATTTCGATAAGTTCCGGGTAAATTGACGAGACAAAAATAATGTATAAAAATGCGGATAAAAGTTAAAAAGTTTCATTTATTTGCGTTTTCTAAAATCAAACCTTTTAATACAGGAAATCTAAAATTGTTCTTAAATATCTGAAAATGACATCGAAAAACGGTGCTTTGTAAAGAAAAAGAAAAATACTATAAAAATGATATGAAGGTCCTATGATTGCAATAACTCGTCTTTTTGGGACTTTTTTTCTTTTTCTCGTTTCTTTTAACAATTATACTTTAATTTTTTCTCAAGTTCAATTACATTTCTATAATAATGAGGCTAAATAATGACTTGATTATAGTGGATTGTCTCATCAAGTGCTTGTACAGGGCAAAAGCGTACGACAGAACAATTTGTCGCACAGAAACTTTGTTAAAAGTGACAAGCTCCACAAATAATAATAGAGGGACAAGGAATTTATGTATACATATGAATTTTCGCTCAAATCAAATATAAATATGCGCTTCACGTAGAAAGAAAAATGGAATACACATAGAAATTTCAAACTCTACTTTTCTTTACATTACACGAAGGAAAATGCGGGTATTGAAGGTTAGTATCTAGATATTGACGTTTACTATCCAGATAGTGACCGTTAATATCATGATATTATCCATAAGTATCCATATAGTAACCCTTCAATATCCATTCTTCTCCTCGAATAATTCTTTCTTTGAAGAAAAAGAAGAAGACAGTTTTTGTAGAAGTAGATTATAGTACATAAAGTGTATAATTTAATACATGTACATTTTATAAAAACTATAAAATGTTCCTAACAATGTACACTTATTATTAAAAAATAAAATCCTATATATTACCCTATATTATATTATTTTTTCTAAAAAAAATCAGTTATTGTCAATTGAATATTATTGTTACTTGTTCAGTAAAATTTTCTGAGAAAAAGTCAAGTATTTCAATTGGCTGAAAAAAAACTGAATAGGATGAAAGGTTTGTAAAAATAAAGAAATGAAGGTCGCATTTTAAAAAAAGCTGAAGAAAGTCAAGAGGCAATTACGTGCAGATTTCTTATTGAAATTTTTCTCTGGCTAAACTTATAATTTTTTTTACCCCTTTTTATATTCTTGGAATATTTGCTTTAGTGTATCCTTTTGTTCAATAATGTCGTTTTATTTATTTTTATTTTATCCCCGACTATATTTTTTATTTATTAATTTTATTTCATATATAAACGAGAAAAACCCCTTTATTACATTTGAGAAAGAAAAAAACATAAAAATTACAACAGTCTGATATTATAGTAAATTTCGAAAATTCCAATTTTAACAGTTTCAATGTAGGTTCAAAAATGTAAACTAGAAATAATTATTCAGAAATAATTTATTTTATTTTATCCTCTTTATTTTATTATAATTTAAACATTAAAACCAGAAACAATGTTATAAATGGCCTTTCCTGATTTTTCTCGTTTTTTAAAAATTATTATTTTTTATTAAAATTCATTATTTTAAAAGAGAAATCTAAATCAGTTTAAAATATATAGGAGATGAATATTGATGATGATCTTTATTTATTTTCTTATTTTATTTCATTTAAAAATTTTCTTTTTTCATCTATTATTATAAGTACTATTACCGTATTAATTTCAATAATGTGAAGTACATTAATTTTGCTTTCCCTCTGATTCATAAAACAATTGAAATAAATTAACTTGATCCACATAATTGCTCGAAGCTGATAAATTAAATATTAATTTCCAGCATTTAATATTTCCTCTGGAAAATCAAATCGTATTTACTGAAAAATTTCAAATTTACTTGATTTGAAATATTCTCAATGTTATTATTTGAACAACTGACGTCAAAACCTCCTCCAGTTTTTTTAAATTAATTTTAAAATAAAATTTTTAGTACTTTTACTGAAATATTTATTGATGTACATCAATTCATAACAAAGTTTCAATACCTTTTGTTTTTTTTTGTTTATTTCCTCTTTATTTTTTATCATAATTATTGGTATTTCGTAAATGGAGAAAAAAATTCTTTTGACAAAAAA
Source organism: Ganaspis brasiliensis (assembly GCA_037103525.1). Classification (NCBI taxonomy): domain Eukaryota; kingdom Metazoa; phylum Arthropoda; class Insecta; order Hymenoptera; family Figitidae; genus Ganaspis; species Ganaspis brasiliensis. The sequence goes on along the minus strand of JAZKLR010000535.1, from coordinate 2,609,559 downwards.
TAAGCTCTCTTAATTCTAGTTAGTGAAAAATTGGTCATCAATATTAGTAAAGTTTTCTACTAATTTTTAATTACTTTTCGCTAAAACTTTATTAAAAACAGAAAACCTCTTAATTAAACGAGTGAAAGATAATACTGAAAATTAATATAGGGGAGAGTGGCCATCAATGTACCAGTTTTTTCAATGAACCATTTCAATTTTCTCAGAAACAATTGAATAAAAATTCTCCTAATTTTAAATATAAATGAAGTTTGCGTAAACACACTACGTCCATAAATTTGAGACGTGTGGATTTATTTTTTACACAGAAAACTGGAAAAAACTGTTTTTGATGTACTGAAGAAAAAATTTACCTAAAATACGAACACGTTTTTTAATTGAAATAAGGCCATTTAAAAATAAATGTACTTACGATTTATTTTGTTTTGGGCCTTAACTACAATATTCTAATGAGATAAAGATTTTGAAATATTGGATTAAGTTATAAAAAACCATTTTTGTTGCAAATGTCATGTTGATTCAATGTACCGGGGAACAATGAACCACCTGGAATTTCAGTGTATTTTCGATTTCCAGAGTGGTATGCTTGATTATAAAACTAGGCATGCATACAGCATGTTACAGCGATTGTTATCAGTACTTTTCTCAACATAGCAAAACTAAAATGCCATTTTAGCTAGTTAACTTAAATTTGAGGTATATTTATGTTATACATTATCAATTAAAAAGTGTTAAGTAACAATTTTTCATAGTATTTGATAGAAAACAAGTTTTTTTACAAAGTGAAAATTGCAATATTATTATTGTTGAACATTTTTAGTATTTTTATAGAGGTGGTTCATTGTGTACCCAGTTTGTTGAAAATGAAAATAGCTTGTTACTTTAGAAAAATCCTAAATTTTATTATTTAATCAAAATAAATCGTGTAAAATATGTGTGCATTACCTAGATAAGTGTTGTAGTTTTATATTGATGCAAAGAAGTGCTTGAAATTGGTGAAATTCAATAAGTACTATGACCTTGAAAAAAACCCGGTACATTGATAGCCACTCTCCCCTAAATTTCAACTAAATTTGAATTAGTGACCGATTTTCCACTAAATTCGAATTAAGCGAGAAATGCCAATTTTTTAACAGAATCACAAAAAAATCCGAGAGAGACGAAAACACTTTTCACGGAAAATCAGTATAATCCGAGAAACTCAGAAGAACGGAGAGTTTTTATATTGCACATTATATTTGTATGAACGCACATTTCATACCTCACACATAAAAACTAACAAAACGGTAGCTTGATCAAGTAAAAGAAAGTAAAACAAAAACTTTTCCTTAAAAGATTTTTACGAAAGCAGAAAAGTCGAGAGAAGTTACTCGTCAGCCTAACAGCTTTCTGGGAAATGATTTAATCTACTTATAAGAGAAGAGGGCCGGTAATAGTGAGAAATCACCAGAATGCTATAGGGTACTAGATTAATTTGCACCCCTTCGTTTCCTGCCTTTTTCCTCAAAATGACTTTCGAGATAAAACTGAGTAAAAGAAAAATCGAAAGAGCAAAATTGGCCTTTTATCATTGTTACTTCAGCGTAATTTAGTTTTCCATCATTCAGGTATCAGTATTTGTTGGAACGTATATTCTGCTAGAAAGGATTTACTCGATGATTATAATCGCGGAAAATACAACTAAAATCAGGTTCTCTAAATTAGTGATTAAAAACTGTTTTTGTTTATTTTCTCTGTATAAATTTGAATCTTTGTACTTTAATAATTTTAACAAATATTTACGTCGCTTTTGTAGGGGATATTAATTTTCGATGCCAGCAACATTTTTTACAAAAATATACTCATTTATTTTTTAAATAAAGAATTATTTCAATTTTTATGTGCAAATTATACTTGTTCTTAACCAGACTTCCTGATGCTTTAAATTATAAAATTTTGTATTTAATAAAAATTATTCGTTCTAAGTTGTCCATTTAAAGTTAATAAAATGATGAACAAATTTTTACGAGAAATTTAGTATTCGGTTTATTATACAGTTGAAAACAAAATTCGAAAAATGGCTACATAATTACATAATTAAAAAAAATAGTTTAAAAAATATAATAAATATTAAAAATAAACGAAATAGTTGAAAAATTATAGGAATAACTGTTGCAAATAATTGCAAATTAAACAACTGGATTGAAAATTGAAAAAAATAATTGAAATTGAAGAAAATAATAAAAAATTGAGGACATAAATAAAAATTTGAAAAAATAATAGATAGTGAAAAGATAATAATTGATAATTAAAAAAAAATTACAAAAAGACGAAAATAATTGGCAATTGAAAACCAAATTCAAAAAATGGCTGGATCAATACACAACCGAACAAAATAATTTAAAAAATCAAAGAATAATTATAAAATTTTAAGATGAAAATTAAGAATTGAAAAAATCGTAGTAAATAATTAAAAATTGTAGAAAATAATTAACAATTGAAGGAAATAGTTGAAAAATTAAAAAAAATATGTGAAAAATTACGAAAATTATTGTCAATTGAAAACAAAATTCGAAAAATGACTACATTAATAAACAACTGAAAAAATAAATGTAAAAATTAAACGAGAAATATTAAGTTTAAAGAAATTAGTTGCAAATTTAAAAATTAAGAAAATTATAGGAATTATTGTTGGAAATAATTGCACGTTTAACAACTGGCTTGAAAATCGAAAAAAATTATTAAAATAGAAAAAAATAATTGAAAATTGAAGAAAGCAATAAAAAATTTAAGAATTGAATTAAAATTTGTGAAATATATTTAAAAATTGAAAAAAAGTAATTGAAACAGCCGAGAATTAATGAATATAGAAGAAAACAATTGAAAACTGAAGAATAGAACTAAAAATTGAAAAATAGAATTAAAAATTAAAAAAACTTAATAATAATCGAAAAAAATAATAGAAAAAAAGCGAGAATTATTGAATATTAAGGAAACAATTGAAAATCGATAAAAATAATTGAAAATTGGAAAAAATATTTGAGAATTAAAGAAAGTAATTAAAAATTGAAGAAATAAATTGGAAATTAAAGAATTAAATGGAAATTTCAAGAAAATAATTGATAATCAAAAGAAATTACAATATGACGAAAATAAATCACTATTAAAAAAAATAATTAACAATTGAAATAAATTAAAAAAATGGTGAGAATAATCGGCATTCGTACAAAAAAATTTTTATAACTAATGAATATTCATAAAATTGAAGGAGAAGAATAATTTGCCAAATTGAAAACTAATGAAAATTATGGAAAAAATTGTAAAAAATAAATGAAAATTAAAGAAATCAATTGGAAATTGAAGAATTGTAAATAAAGAAAATAATTGATAATTGAGAAAATGCGAGAATTAATTAATATTAAGGAATTAATTGAAAATAGATAAAAATAATTGAAAATTAAAGAAAAATTTTGAGAATTATAGAAAATAATTAAAAATTGAAAAAATAAATGGGGAACTAAAGAATTGAATGGAAATTTTAAGAAAATAATTGATAATAATTAAAAGAGAAATAACATAATTAAATATTGAGGAAAATAATTAACTGTTACTACAGGAATTAATATTGTATATAGAATACAAAAAATGTTTTACTATAATAATTATTTGTAATGGGCTCTCGCCCGTAAATATGTTCTAAATAATTTTGTTAAATAAATAAATAAATTTGTTAAACAGTTAAAAAAAATAATTAACAATTGAAGAAAAATTGGATAAATGTTGAGAATAATCGGCATTCGAACAAAAAAAAATTTTAAATTGATGAATAATCATAAAATTGAAGGAGAATAATAAATTGTTAATTGAAAACTGATAAAAATAATGTAACAAATTGTAAAAAATAAATGAAAATTAGAAAAATCAATTGGACATTAAAGAATTGTATATTGGAATTTTAAGAAAATATTTGATAATTGAAAAAATGCGAGAATTATTGAATTTGGAATAAAATAAGTGAAAAATGAAGAATGCAATTAAAAATTGAAGAAAATAGTTAAAAATTAAAGAAATAAATTAAAGATTAAAAAATTAAATTGAATATTAAAGATTTAATTAAGTTTATAGCATTTAAAGAGAATAATTTTATTCTGAAAACTGTTGAAAATTATAGAATTTTGTATAAAATAATTGAAAAACGGAGAATGCAATTGAAAATTAAATAAAATAGTTAAAAACTAAAGAAATAAATTAAATATTAAAAAATTAAATTGAAGATTAAAGATTTAATTTAATTTACAGGATTTAAAGAGAATAATTGTATATTAAAAACTGTTGAAAATTATAGAAAAAAGTATAGATTTATTGAATAATGAAATTAAAATTATATGAACTGATATTTATAAATTTAAATTTTAATCAATTTAAATGCATTTTTTAAAAAGTATGTGATTTAAAGCAAAAAATATCTGTGTGGCAATGTGGCAAACTTCAGGTGTAGACGTAATGAAAGAATGAATGAATCTTGCGTATTATTATTATAGAATATAATAATCTTCTAAGATTCATTTTATCCATTTTACACTTCTATTGTTTTTCAATTGTTTTGTGATTAAAAGTAAAAATGTATGCATTTGCAATTTTAATTTTGTTTAAAAATTGGTTTAAAAACGCAATTCAAAGAAAAATCCTTGTTCAAAAACGTATAAATGATTTTTTTTTATTTTTTAATGAAGAAATTTCAAATTCAAAAAATTGCCGTTTGACCCCTTTTGTCATACTGCCTTTCAAACATCAATTTATTGCAAACGTAATCTAAAAAGATTTGTCGGTTTCGGTAGCTCATAGTCGATCGTAATTGATCGTAAATCATAAGAAAGAATTTTTAAGGACATCAAGTTGCAACTTCGTATATAAAATGACACTTTTTAATAGAAACTGTCTTTACAAATACTTTTGTTAAATATAACCTCAGAAAGTTCTTTTCAATCATTTTTAAAACTATCAATCAACCACTTTAATGGTTTGATTTCTTTTGTAAAAAGTTTAAAATCATTTCAATTTTTAATAATTAATAACTTTCTGAAGAAAAACATTTATCTCTACACTTGCAAAATTTAAAAGCTCATTGCTTAAAGTTTATATACGCAAAGTTTCAACACCGTGCTTCAAAAAAAAAATTTTTATTTCTTTTGGGTAAAAAGTTAAGAGTTCTAGGGATATGCCCATAAATATAGCATAATTTTATAAAATATAAACTATAAAAAATTTATATTATTTTATAAAATCCCATCATGTTTAGAAAATAGAAACTACTGAATCGAGAAAAACACGAACTCGAGAAGGTTAAACCAGTTCATGGTGTAAGATGACCTATAGACAGAAATATGAGCTGGGAAACGTGCAAAAACTCTGTAACAATCCAGGAACCCTTTTGTTGAATCTAGTGCACATTTGAAAAGTTGACCGCAAGAACAGTGTCTTCCTCAGTAGGTACTTGAGGAAGTTCTTTTTTTTTCTTTTTTCTTTTTTCTTTCTATTGCGATTCTCAAGAAAGTGAACAGAACTCTTCTTGCTTATAAAATGAACCTTCTTTTATCTTCTTAAATTTCAACAACTAATTTAAAATAAAAAATCTCTATTTTATCAAATCTCATGAAAATAATCACCATAAAATTTTCACAATGTAAATTTATCTTTATTCTCCTTTCTTTATTTTACCAGACAGTATAAAAGTAGTTAAAATTTGAATTTCATGGCTTAATAAACATATCAAAAGTTAAAGTTCATCTTTATTGGATTTTTATTCGTCTTTTTTTTTTATTGCAGAATATATCAAAGTTCCATTTAATTGAAATCGAATCCGATGAGACGAAAATTTAACGATATTAAATAACTTGACTTTCGATAAATTAACGAAAGTCAATTTAATTGTGCTACACGTATATTAAGTTATAATCTTTCCTATTTTGTGTATCGGTATACTTTCGTCAAGAATGATAAATCGACCAAAAACATATATTAAATTTCACTAATTTGAAGTGGTGTATGTATTAGTTTGAAACATCAGAAATTAATCATATGAAAAAGGCAAACAAATGTTTTCCCATATATACCCAACTGAGCTCGATCGATCCGACGACTATATAAAATTTACCACGATTTCAGAAGTGACCTAGTATTATGCTTATGCAAGAAAAGTTTGAGATTCGGAAAAGCAGGCCGATTAGCGAGAATCTTTCTCCTCGAAAAGTTTGAGCTTCCGGTACCCGAGAATTTCAATTAAAGTATATAAACTCCCTTTCGAGAAGATTGGCAGATATTTCTTTATCAACAAAAGTAGATTTCGACACGCTCAAATATGCAAATCTTTTGCATTTGCTGTTAAAAAAAGAAAAGCGAAAGAAAAAAAAGTTCCACTGGGTGCGAAGGTAATAATTAAAACACAAGAGTCACGTTTTTCTATTCCCTGTTATTTTAGTTTCATTGTCACTTTATCCGGATCTTCGTAAACATTGAGAATTTTAAATATCATTAAGATGAAAACTTTCATTACTTTTCTCACTTGTTTTTTATTCTTGCGATAAATTTATTTTGTTTACTTTCTTCATTTTAAAAAAAGAAAACTCTTCTGACATGGGATAATCTACTTTTACAATTATAATTTATTTAGCCTGCCGTGTTTCAAAATAAGAAACTTTTTAAAAAAGATATTTTATTTTATCACCGATTTGCACGATTACAACGATTAAATTCATTTTCTGTACATGTGAGAAGGTACCATTTCAATCCTCGTGAATTGTTAAACTCGTCTGAGCTTCGTGTCGATAGTTTTCTACTTTTAGCAGAAAACAATTCGAAAACACGTCTCAATAAAGTGTTGATTAAATTTTAAATGCTATACTCATTTTCATAACTCACAGAGGAAATTATTTTAAAAATTTCAATAGTTTAATAAAAATATAGTTAAAAATTCTGATAAGAATAATTTTAAGTACTGATAATAGAATGGTTTAAAATCTCGAGATAAAAATTGTTTAAAATCTAGTTAATAATGATTTAGAATATTATCGTAATCCTCTATAATCCAAAAAGTTTTCTCTAGTGGATTATTCAAAACGGAAATCAAGATTTAATTCGTACTTAAAGTCGTTAATTTTTATTCGAACTTTTTGATAAAAATGTCAACTAATCTTTCCTCCATGTTTTCATTTCTTTTTCCATTTCCGTTTTGCTGTATCTGCTAATCGATTTTCTATGTGAACCAGTGTCCTCGCAAATGGGACGTAGAGATTCTTGCAACGTAAACAACGTACAAATTTCCGCCAGACTTTTGAGTGAGAATAAAATACTTTTCAAAACCCAACATCTAAATAGTTTTAAAATAGTTTTTCAGTGAAACAAAGTTTTACTTGTAAACATTTAATCCCGATTGTTGTCCTAATTTAAAAAAAATTGTAGTAAATAAAATATAAGAGTAAATCACGTAAAAATGAAATCTAAGATAAAACAATTTTCAACCTGATTGACATGAAATCGCTCGGCGATTTATGGAGCTTAAGAAAAATCTGGGATTATTTTTTAGGCTTCAATTTGAATGAAGTAATAAAGAGAGAATGTGCGATCATAAATCCTTGCTCGCAGAGAGTACAAAAGCGAATCTCTAGAAATATCCAATTTCGTTTCAAATCCTTCTTAATTTCTAATCCTAACCCTTTTGAGACTGGTCGCATTTATAAAAGCGAAATTCTCAAAAGCAAAAGGACCGGATCTTCTCATCTTTACCGAGAAGTCAATAAAGAACGAATCTATCTTCCTTGACTTTATCAAAAGTCTTTCTAGAGGTTCAATCTCGTGAAAAATAGGTCGATAGTGCAAACATCAAATCTTTGTTTTCACTCTAGCATTTTAAAAACAAGACAATTTCAATCAAAGATTTAGTTTTTGTGATTTTTTCACTCATTTCATTTTCTATTTTTTTGTGAATTTTTCGCTATAAAATTATAGACAAAATTCTGGTTAGTTGTAATTTTCGTTTCAATATCAGATATATTTGTGTTATGTTGTTGTTACCTTTTTGCAAAAAGAGAAAAAAAACCCTTTTATCTCTCTCGGTGAAGGGTTTCAAAAGATTTGCAGATTTCAAAAGAATGCGCGCAGGATTTGAAAAGAGTTGAAAAATTGAAAAGATTCGTAAATTGAGTGACATTTAGTCAAGCTTAATTAAGGTAATTAAATAGCGGAGAGATTTATGATCATGTTTGAAAGTTTCACGAATTGCGGGGAAACCTGACTGGTTGAAAAACATTACAAATTGCTGCCAAGAACTAACAGTTAGCTAAGAAGAAAAACGAATTAAATGCTCGTTTTTATGACTCTACTGCGTCAACGAAGCAATTTTCCCCGTCGTAAATGTATATACGTTCATTCCTCGGAATAAACCGTCATTATTTTTTTTTCCTTGATAAATAGCAGTTATTTAAATTATCCTTTAGCGAACGCAAAAACCAGTATAAAACAGAACTCTGTTGTATTGAAAACAATGTAATTACCTTTAATGATATTATTTCATTTTTGTCATTATGGTTATTATAATATTATAGCAAATGTTGTTTTTACGTAAAATGATGTTATTTTAACATTAGATGAGGTATGTTCTGCCTACACTGAAAACACGGTATTCTTACTTTTAGAATTATTCTTGGCGCGAATTTATAACCCTTTGAAGAACAGCAGGAGATAATAAAGGGGTTTTTGGGGTCGCGGAATTTAAATCTGACCTTAAAATTTTTAAATTTAAAATGGCGGATCCAATATGGCGGACATGAATTTTTAAATTCATAACAATTTTTATTAAACTCGGTGTAAATGTTTTTCTTTTTTTAAGATGATAACAGATTTGTATAATTAAGAAAATTTCAGTAAAATCAGAACTGACATTTAAAATACATAAAATGTAAGTTTTAGATTAGTAATCACAGACTTATAAAATCCTCTGATAGCAAGATTAAAAAAAATTAACCTTATTTCAAAATTCTGTGCCAGCTACATTGAATTCGACATTTTGAATTTTGAATTTTTAATAAATGACCTCGAATTCGCATTCAGCGACCGCAAAAATATCTTTATACCGAGTTTTATAAAAATTGTCATAAATAGAAAAATTCATGTCCGCCATATTCTATCCGACATATTGAATTTTTAAATTTTTAGGTCAGATTTGAATTCCACAACTCCTAAAACCCCTTCATTATCATATGAATTGAAAAATTCAAGTCCGCGATATTGGATCTGCCATATTTTATTTTTAAATTTTGAGGTAGGTTCTGAATTCAGCAACCCCAAAATTTTCTTTATACCAAGTTTTATAAAAATTGTCATAAAAGGAGAAAAATTCATGTCCTCCATGTTGGATCCGCCATATTGAATTTTAAAATTTTTAGAACTGATTTGAATTCCGCGATCCCAAAAACCTCTTATACCGAGTGTCGTAAAAATTGTCAGAAATTTAAAAATCTATGTTTGAAATATTGGATCATCATTTTGAATTTTTATAAAATAACATCGAATTCGTATTCAGCGACTCCAAAAACTATTAGATATGTTGATATTCTTAAAAAAAATTTACAGAAAAAATTCGTACTTGAAAGGGTTAAGAATACAATATTCTTATAATAAGGATGAAATATTCCTAAAATAAAAAGAATATTCTTAAAATAAGTAGCACATTGTTAAATTAAAAATCATAATCTTAAATAAGGAATATTTTCTTATGACCTTAAGGATGTTTATCCAAAAAACCATTTTCTACAGATTCTTAAAAAATTTTAATGACATATTAAATACATTACTTTACATGTACTGTTACAATTTTATTGAATTTTACCGTTCTGTTTTTAAGATATAAATTTATAAAGTTGGGACTTTTACATGGAAAAAGTAACAAAACGCGCAAAATGACTATATTTTAATTAATTAAAAAAACACGGTTCTACAGATTTTTTTAAAAAACTAATATATTTTAAACTGTAATGGAATACAACTTTTACAATAATATTTAATTAATTTACCGTTCCGTTGTTAAGAAAATGTTATTTAAGGATAGTAATCCTTCACTTTTTTGAAATAATCAGAAAGAAAAAATTTTAAAAAGTTGGAATTTTCAACAGCAATTTTTTTTTTTCAATAAAATTTGTTTGTGTAATGATTTTAACTACAAAATACTATTTAGAAACCAAATTATAAGACGAAATGAAATTAAAAAAATATTGACTAACATGGTCCGATAGAATGAGAACCGCTTGAGGGTATAAGCGTCCTTAAGAGAACGCTTCTTAATTTAAAAGTGTACTTCTTATTTAAAGAATAATCTTCTTCTTTTAGAAATATTATATCCTTGATATAAGTGTATTTTATTCTTAAATAAGCACCAAGAATAATTCTTAAAGTAAGTATACCCTTTACTTAGTGTATACTGTAAAACTTTAGAAAATAATTTTTCCTACCCTGATTTTTAATCTGGAATACTCGCGTAAAACGAGAATTTTTTCCATCATAGATAGTAAATTCTCAGAGTATAAAAAAAAACTTTTTTGAAAAAAAGAATAAGCATGCTTTTCCGTTACTTTAAAAAGAGAATTTTAATTTAAGATGTGTCTTATATTCAGTAAGCTCTGCTATATAAATGTTTATGTAAAAAATATTATGTTAATCAAAATGAATTTACAATAATTACAAATTTATCTTTTCAAATTTATTAGTACTTCTCGTTTTTATGCAAATTTGAAGTTTTTTTTTTTTTGGCACAATTTAAGGTAAAAGAAAATTCTGTAAATTCAGCAAAAGCTGTTTAAAAAATGTTGCGTCTTAAAATAGGACAACTTTTCTAACTTAAAATAAGACTTTCTTTTTACAGTATTTTTTCAGTGCACTGAAAAAACGGATTTTATTCTTTAAGAATTATTCTTGACACCTATTTATGACTAAAATATTCTTCTATTAGGAATTAAAGATATAATATTCTTACAATAAGAAGAATATTCTTAACACTGAAAACTTTTATGTATTAAAATAATCTGCAGCTCGATTGTTTTAAGCCAATTTCAGATTATTTAAATTCAATTTTGTATAAAAAAAAAAGAGCGTTGCAGATTAATTTAATCCAAAACCACTTTCTGTGAAAATAAGAACATTGTTAAATAAGGAAGCGTATTCTTAAGAACATAAGAGAATATTTTGATTTCAAGAATAAGTTTCTTAATTTAAGAACACGATTCTTGTTTTAAGAATAGTCTTCTTGTTTTCAGAATGTTCCTTCCTTAATAGAAAATTTTGTATTCTGAATTAGGCGCCAAGAATAATTCTTTCTCTGTGGATTTTTACGTAAAATTTTCAGAAAATGTAAATTCAACGAAAAATCCGTTACACTGAAATAACGGTATTATTTAATTGAAAATTATTCTTGGCGCCTATTTAAGAATAAAATATTCTTCTATATTAAGGATATAATATTCTTAAATAAAATTGGTTATTCTTAAATTAAGAATATTTTCTTATGGCTAAGCTTCTTATTTTAAGAATAATCATCTTATTTTAAGAGTATCATATCCTTAATAGAAGAGGGATTTTAAATAGTCGCCAAGAATAATTCTCAAATAAGAAATAGCGTTTATTCAGTTTAAGTGTATTGAACACTTTCTACAGTATTTTTAGTTTCCCCAAGTTCTGCGTGCTAAAAAATTCAAAACTTTTCTTGCTTTTATTGCGCTTGCAAGTGATAACGATTTAGCAGAGTAAATAACCAATAAGCTCAAAATCGATTTCAGTTTAATCACTTACAATACTTTCACTTCTAATTGTCTGATGCTTACTATAGGAATTCCGTCAATTGAAACTATATTGCTTTACTAATTTCAATCTCATTTGGTCCTTAAAAATATTTATCGATTTTGTAAACAAAAAGAAAAAATTTCTCTATTGTTTTCGAAAACGACACGAAATTGCTTTTCGTGTCTTAGACACCAAAAGTATCTTAATTTAAGACATTTTTGGGCAATTTAAGACACCGTGTTTTTGCAGTGATGAAATTAAAAAAAAGAAGTTTCTAGATTCATTCGAAATATTTAATTTGTTATCTTACAGAAACACATTTTCTTCAATCATTTTCTAATTTCACGATAAAGTAAATTTTTAAAAGTTTCACGCTTGTAAATGTAAACGGAAGCTTAACAAGTATTTCCATGCGAAAGTCTAGGTGAGAATCTGAAAAATAAATTCACCGGTCCTTGATTTTAAAATTCCGGAATCTGCAGATTGAATTTTCCGAGCGCGTGATGATGGAAATTTTTATGTGCTCGCAAAATGTTTCTCATTCATCCTTCCAATTTTGTTATTATTTCTTAAATACACCGCAACATTTTCAATTTTCATTTCTTGTTGTTTATAATTTATTTTTACTTATTATTTCTGTTAAGTTATCATTTCTTCTTATTTATTTAAACATAAAAACCAGTGTTATTCTTAAGACACATTATTTTACTTTTAAATTTAATTAGCTAATTTGTTTTGAATAATTCTCTCCTTCCTGACTGACGTTTACCTAAATATCAGGATTAGCTTCAAATTCCCTCGAGCCTACTTATAGAACATGCTCTCGGAGATCAAGGTTTCACCCTCCATGTTTATAATAGAACCACTAATCAAACCCGATCAATAACACTAAGGAAATATTTATACGGATATTGTTTGAACTAAAGGGACGTGTGTTTCTTAACTGCTTTCTTACGTGTGGTTTGAAAGAATGACAAAGCAGAAAATTGGATAACGAGCAATGTCGACAATATATGTATATTATACGACGACAGAGCATTCCTCAAGTGCAATACACATGATCCTGAATCTACAATCTGCACGTAAATGCCGTTCAAGATACCCTACTTTACCATCGGTAATCTCTCAAAATCCTGCAAAATATACATATACCTATACATATACAGTTTCAATCCCTTCGGTACAATTTATTTGCTCTTGATAAGATTAAACGCGCTCTCATTTAAATGCACTCATTTAAATGACTGCAATTTACTGCACCTTTATTTAAGAAACTAAATTAAAAAACTTAATTCAAAAAATTCAAATCTCGTAGCTCTCTAATTTGGAATTTTAATTTAAAATGGAAGCTTAAATTTTTTGAGTGTCTACTGTAAAAAGAGAATCTTAATTTAAGACGTTTCTTAAATTCAGCAAGCCCTGCTATATAAATGTTTATGTAAAAAATACTATCTTAATCAAGATGAATTTACAAGAATTACAAATTTACCTTTTTAAATTTATTAGCACAATTTAAGGCAAGAGAAAAATTTTTAAATTCAGCAAAAGCTGTCTTAAAAATGTTGCGCCTTAAAATAAGTCTTTCTTCTCACAGTATCCAAATTAAACGCAATTTTTTTTTTTTAAATCAGATTTGAAGATATTTGTTTTTAAATTAATTATAATTGATAAGCTTTTAAATTTTATTTATCTATGATTGCTTTAAATCTAGATTGTAAATTAATTTGAAAATTAAATCGATATATTTTTTTGCTTGCAGCATCTGAAAGCATATGAAAAAATATAAAACTTTATGTGAAACTTGTAACATTTATTACAAGTATAAAAAATTTAATACACGATATTTATGTGAAATAATATTTCATAAAAAAATATTCAAAAGATCGTAAATGTGGTTATTTTGTTCACTGTTATAAAAAAAATTAAAATTCCGGTAAATCTGACATTACTGCGGTATTTTTTATGAAGAATAAAAATTCCAAAGGTTCAAGAAAGATAAAAAAAGGTTTGCGAGTAAAATTGTGAGAGTACAGTGGCCTATCGTAAAATTTCTTATGTTTCCGCAATGATGTTATGATTCCAGCAAATGTAAAAGAATCGATTTTCTCCCCATTAAACTACATTTTCCATTCATGATGCTTCAGGGATACATTTTTTACAATTCTGTAAATTATATACGTACTTCTGCAAATGTGCCTGGATTCGAGAAGAAAACTTGGATGAATAGAAAATTGTGATCTCTCAGGTTTCAAACAAAAACAAAGATAAAACACTATTTAAAAAACATTAAAGATATGAATAAAAATATTTTTGTTAGTGAAAAAATTGTCAAAGAAGCAGTAGAGGAAGTTAAAGAAATAAAAAAATTATAAACGCCTTGAAATTTATTGCTTAATTATATCAATAATTTAAAAATCATTGATTTTTTACACTAAAGAAAGTTCATAAATGTAGGTCAATCGATCATGAAAAAATACATAACCGTTGCTGTTTTAGTTTTTGAGATATTTTCGACACGTCATGTACGTCATTTACGTCTTTCACATCGCTTCTTTACAAATTTTTAAAATTGATGCGATTTTGATTTGTAATAGCTCATTTTCTTCAGAAATAGATAGTCTACAAATTCACGGAAGTGAATTTTTAAAAAACTGTACCGTTTTTCAAATATGATTATTTATTTAACAAACTAAGTCCAATTTTTTTAAATTAAAAATTTACTTTGGTGAATTTGTAGATAATCTATTTTTGAAGAAAATGAGCTATTATAAATTAAAATCGCATGAATTTGTTTATTCTGATTTCGGATTCGGATTCAGCGAAAAAAAAACGTATGAATACACTAGTGTAATGTCTCGGCCAAAATTTTTGTTTTTTTTTTTTGGTCCGTATCATTTTACAAATTTTTAATCTATATTATAAACTTTATACAGGTCAATCGATTTTGAGATAAGGAATATGACTTTTGTATTCATTAAGTTGTATTTTTAACATGGAAAAAGAGTTTGTCAAAAAACGATTTTTTTATGAAAAAAGGTGCTGGTCAAAAAATTTGATTGGGTATTTTCAAAAATCCCTGGGTCAAAAATTAATTAATTATGAGCTTAATAAACACACACATTCAAAAAAAACGATTTTCTAATTCTGAGGATAACATATTCATATACAAATTTTCTTGCTAATTTTCTTAATAATATTCTTATGCAAAAAAAAAACGATTTTCTTCAAGAGATTCTCTTAAAAAGTTTCTTAAACTAAGAAATAAAATTCAAACTCTAAGAAAATTTTCTAAGCGTTTTTTTTCTCTAGTCACTTCGTTTTTCAGACTACGCCATTAGTCGCCAAAAGTTGTGTTTGCCTGGGTACTATTTACAAAAGTCTTAAACCAATTGATAATAATTATACGTAAAAAAAATAGTAAAAATAATTGACAATTGAAGAACATAATTCAAAAATTAAAAAAATAATTTGAAAGAGTGCAGAATATATTTATGAACTAAGAGAAAATCATTGAAAAGAAATAAGACTAATGGTAAATTAAAAAAATAATTGAAAATTTAGAAAAAGTATTTAAAAAATGGATGAACATAATTAAAAAATGAAAAAAACAATTTAAAGATTAAAAAACTAATAAGAATTAAAAGCTAGCATTGCAATTTGAGATAAATAATTTAAGATTTAATAAATCAATTTAAAAATAATTAAAAAATGAAAAATTGTTTTTATTATTTCAAAATTATAGAAACAACTGAAAATTAAAGACAATAAGTAAAAATTGAGAAAATGATTTGGAAATTGAAAAAATTAATTTAAAAAAGATTAGAGTAATTGAAAAAAAATCAAATTTGATGAAAACATTCGAGAATTGAGAAAAGTTATTATAAATTTAGAAGTATAATTAAATAATGATTAAGGTAATTTAGAATCGTAGAAATCAATGAAAAGGTTATAAAACAAAATGAACAGTGAAAAAAACTGAAATTTAAGATTAATAATTAAAAATTACGTAAATAAAATTAAAAATTGGAGAAAAAAAATTGCAAAATTTTAAAAAAAAACTTGAAAATTGAAGACAGTAATTGAAAATTAGAAGAATATTTGAGATTTGAAAAAAACAATCGAGAATTGAGAAGAATAATTGAAAAAAATTACAGAACATATAAAAAATTTAAGGAAATAAGTAAAAAATGTCAAAAATAATAAATTTTTGAAAATAATTGAAATTCGAGATAAATAATTGAAAATACATTAAATTAATCACAAAATATCGAAAGTAATTCTAAATTTGAAAAAAATAATTGAAAAATTCTAAAATTCACTGAAAAAATGTTTAATTAATTAAAATTTGAAATTAATAATTAAAGGTTTAGTAAATAATTTAAAAAACATACATACAATACATACAATATCGCGGTAACATACATAACTCGCGGTAACTTTTACGATAACTTACGTAACTGGCGATAACTTCTACGGTAACTTACGTAACTCACGGTAACTTACGTAACTCACGGTAACCTACGTAACTCTAGGAAACTTACGTAACTCGCGGTAACCTCCGGTAACTTATGTATCTCGCTATAGCCGAACCACGAAACCCTAAAAATCGATTAAAATAAAGTACGAAAATTCTTTTGTACAGTTTTTAATCGTTTTAGAAAAAAGTGAAGTTATAAAAATAAGTGATTGTTACTGATAGTTATTTATAAATGATTGTTTTAATCTTTTCATCAATACGGATTTTACGGATATTTTAAAATACAAAAGGTAAATAGAATCAAAATCATTTTTTTTTGCATCACTACAAAACATTAGAATTGTGAAACTGCACTAAATTTACTAAATTTATAATTAATTTTGACTAATAATATATTGTCCACGAATATTTTTTTATTATAAAATGTAAAGAACATAATAAATAATAAATAAAGGGTGATTCTACGTCAGAAATATCACAATCTGCAAGTGGTTCACAGAATTTAATGAAACTTTGTGAAATTGTAGTATAATATGAGAGAAATTAGTCAGCAAAAGGAATTTTCAAAATATCATAAATTGTAGGAGTTATAATACTCTGAATTTTGGTGCAATATTTTCTTAATTATTTTATATCTCGGTCAATTTTTAACCGATTTTGATGAGTCACCCACTAATTTCTTCATAAAATTGTGTATTATTAGAAAATAATAAAGCAAAAAACAAAATTTATTATTTAGATAGTAAAAAAGTGAAAATAAAACTTTATTTATATTTTTTTTCAATTTAGACCCAATTCTTTAATTTTTTAATTTTTTAATAATATTTCCCTTTATTTCATCTTTATTTTAAAATAATGATCATCCTGGAGACTTCATTAGATCTTGTGATATCGTCCTTTTAGTATCATCATCTCAAAGAAAAATACTACGTGAATTTATGTTTTTACCTTCATTTGTTTTTCGACATTTTTTTTTAAATTAGAAACTATTTACTGTGGAGATTTCTTTTCAATTTATCTATTAAATACGATGAAAATCAAATAAAATTGTTATTCTATTAATAGATTTGGAAATAATGATTAATTTTAATATAATTAAATAAATTAGGTAGTTTTAAATCATTATTTATTTAATAACAATGTAATTATAATATAATATAATAAATATTTATACAATGATTTATTTAGTAAGCAATTTTGCTTAAATAAAAAATTTTAATATTAAAAAATTTGTAACAAAACATGTATAACTGAGTTAATACTATACAAATTCACATAATTGTCCTAAAATCTATCGCTTTCGTTTTTATAATACTTGGACTTAAAATTTGAAGAATTCTTTAGCAGCAAAATATTTTCTGCATTGAATTGTTTAATTTCCATAATTTAATTAACTGTTTTTATTTTTACTTAAAATTAATAATTATTTTTAAATCTCTTAATAGAATAACAATTTTATTGGATTTTCACTTTATTTAATAGAGAAATTGAAAAGAAATCTTCACAGTAAATAGTTTCTAATTTAAAAAAACTATCAAAAAACAAATGAAGGTAAAAACATAAATTTACGTAGTATTTTTCTTTGGGATGATGATACTAAAAGGACGATATCACAAGATCTAATAAAGTCTCCAGGATGATCTTTATTTTAAAATAAAGATGAAATAAAGGGAAATATTATTAAAAAATTAAAAAATTAAAGAATTGGGTCAAAATTGAAAAAAAATATAAATAAAGTTTTACTTTCACTTTTTTATTATCTAAATAATAAATTTTGTTTTTTGCTTTATGATTTTCTAAAAATACACAATTTTATAAAGAAATTGGTGGGTGACTCATCAAAATCGGTTCAAAATTGACCGAGATATAAAATAATTAAGAAAATGTTGCACCAAAATTCAGAGTATTATAACTCCTACAATTTATGATATTTTGAAAATTCCTTTTGATGATTAATTTCTCTTATATTATACTACAATTTCACCAAGTTTCATTAAATTCTGTGAACCACTTGCAGATTGTTATATTTCTGATATAGAATCACCCTAAATGTTTTTATTAAATTTAATTAAACTTTGACGGAAAAAGGTAGCAATATTAAGTATATATGTTTTTATTTCAAACTAAGTATTTATGAATCACAATTTATTTATTTAATATGAAAGTGGCAAGAAATATAATTTTTGTAGGAGAAGAAATTCCTCTTATTCTAAGATTTTATTAGTATAGGAAATTTTTCTTAAAAATAGATAACGTTATACTTTATCTAAGAAAATGATCTTAGCGTGTATTTAAGTTTTAAATATTCTTAAAATTAGTTGAATAATCTTTAATATAAGAAAATCGTTTTTTCGGTGCATACACACATACATACATTTGCTTAAAAATGAAAATTTACGCTTTTTAGAATAAAAAGGGTCGATTTAGACTATTTTTGGAAAATCGAAAATCTTAACAATCACAAATCATTTTCTAGGAGGAAGCAAAATGTGTAAAGAATTCAAAATTGAATTGTATTGTAAGCAAGAAATATAGGATATCCTGTATCAAGAAGACAGCCACAAATTGGATTAATTTAATTGTCAAGTTTTAATCCTGTGCTTATATAAATATCAATTTAAACGTGAAATTTCCTTATTATTCAAAAGCAAACAAGAGGGTGTTAGCTTGTTTGGAGATGCCTCAATCAACATTCAGATTATTACACAAGATAAGCTTTCATAGAGATGTGGTACTGTATACATACATGCAGTACTTGCATCCATAAACTAGGGCTCTGGTCTAAAAGACAATAAATTTACATCCTTGACAGGTGGCGCCACGGCCTCTTGTTAACTCATTCCATTCTATTTCAGAATTTCAAAAAGAACATTTATATCCTATTTTACTGTTCAGCCTTTTTTCCACTGTACGAGTACAATGGTAGCAAAGGTACACAAAACAGCGTACAAAATTTTAGAAAGAACTATAAATATCAAATGAAACCTTTCCTGAAATCTTGTTGCTTTTTTGTCAAAATTATTTAATTAAGAGAGTCTTTAATTAAGAAAGTGTATATAATCTTAATTTCTCTGATTTGAAAAACTTTTCTACTAAGAAGTAAATTTTAAGTGATTAATTTCTTTATATTGTTATCTGGGATAAAAAATTATAAAAAACACTTTTCTTTTAAATTTTATCGTTAAAACTTTTGAAATTAAAAATAACGGAAAACAAAGGTTATATACGAGAAATTAACTCTAAAAACGAGGTCGCAGTTAAACGTTTTCCATTCCAGAGATAGAAAATCCTTTTCTGTCGATAAAGGACGTTATAAGTAGTTTCTCTATGGAAATTGAAACTTTTGTAAATGGTACTAAACTCAATTTAGTCATCATTTTAATTATTGGAATAGATCTTCTCGTCTTTGCATATTTATGAGATCCTTCTGTTCATAATTTATCAATAAATTAATTACTGAACAGAGGTTGGTATATATAAGGGTAAAGGAGAAACTCGAGCAATATTTTATTCCAATTGAAATTGCCAATCAGTAGCTATAAACAAATAAATAAATGTGGGATGTTAACATTTAATCAATTTTGATATTTTCAATGAAATATTTTAACATTTCAATGAATAAACATTTCAACATTTTAACGAATAAATATTTAACTATCAAATACATTTTTACATTTAACATTATAAAGAAACTGTATTAAAATTCATTATTTCACTAAGTAAATAAAAATATTATATTTCAAATTACAATTTTCTGTTCCAATTTTTCATCAATTTAGAAGGCAGCAAATTTCGATGCGTCGTGATTTAAACAAAAATTGCGAGGCTAAATTGCAGTTTATGTAGTAAGTGGTACTAGGATTGAATTAATAATCAATTTTGAAAATTAGGCGTCTGATGCATTTGGTGTGCCTTCTGTTCAATATAATTACTAATAATTTCATTATAAATTTAAATCCTCTCTAAACCAAATTATAGATGCACTGGATTTCTAACAGTAATTCATGGACTTTAGTTATCGATAATTATCAAGATAATGCTTCTAAATTCCGTATTTAATACCACATGGCATTATTATTTTCATATATATTCATTAACGCAACTCTGCAGTTAATTTATTATAGAATACAATTTCCATGAAAGTAACAGCAAATTTTTCTCTAAAAATTTACAGATTTTTCTCTCCAAGTTTTCAGATTTTTCTCTTGAATTTACGCAAGTATAAAATGGGAATTTAGTGACATATTTCAATACCAGAGATTTGAAATGTCAAAAGTTTAAACATTTCGAAGCGTTAAAAATTGGATCGGGGCATTCAAACAACTTTTGCGAAAATCTAGTGATATAAAGTAATTTTAATTGCAACTAAAAATAAAATTAATCAATAAAAAATGGTATTTATTTAAATTTTTATCTATCCAACTAGTTATTGATTTAATTTTATAAATTTCCCGAATTTCTCAGAATTCAATATTCCAAATTTTAATTAATTCAAATTTCAGTTTATGGTAATTTTAATAAAAACCTTGTCCAAATACTTTTTATTCTTCTACTAGCACTTGCAAATTGAAAATAGTGAAAAAAAAAATTTTTAATTTTAAAAAGTGAGTAAATAATGAGTTTGTAAGTGAAAAAAGTGAATAAATTCTGAGCTTTTAAATAAAAAAAAGTGATTAAGTAATAAGTATTTAAATAAAAAAAAGTGTATAAGCAATATAGAGTTTGATATTACTGATATTAAATTGGAAACGCCAGCAGAAAAAGCCATTCAAATTTAAAAAAAACAATTCAAAAATGCCAAAAATAATTGAAATATGTAGAAAATAATTAAATAATGACAAAAATAATTCAATTTGAAAAAAAGTTGTAAATGACAAAACTAATTGATAATTGCTTAAAAATCAAAAAATGATGACAAAAATTGAAACGAAATAATTGCAATTTGAAGTAATTAATTGAAAAGTTTAAAAAATAATTGAAGTTAAAAAAAATAATTAAAGAATGACAAAAATAATTAAAATTTGAAACAAAAGTTAGAGACTGGTGTAAAAAATTTAAATTTTCACACAATAATTGAGATATTGAAGAAATAAGTAAAATGTAAAGAAACTAATTAAATAATGACATAAATAATTATAAAAGCTGGTATAAAAATTACACTTTTTAAACAATAGTTGAAAAATTGAAAAAAATAATAGAATTTTCAAGAAAATAATTGAAATTTGAAAAAAATAATTAAAAAATATCAAAAAATGTCTAGAAAATGATTGAATAATGACAAAAATAACTGAAATTTAGAAAAAAAATTAATGAAAAATGAGAAATATATTCGAAAATGAAGTAAAAAAAAAATTCAATACATTATTTGAAAAACTGTTTAAAATAATTGAAAAATTAACAATATAATTAAAAAGGTGAAAAAAACTAATTGAATAATGACATAAATAATTGAAAACTGATTTTCAAAAGTTAATAAATTCATGACAATAATAAAAAGATTGCAAAAAATGACATTTAATGAAAATAATTCCAAAATGTCTAAAATATTTGAATATTGACAAAAATAGTTGTAACTTGAAAAAATAATTAAGAAATGTCAAAGATAATTGATAAAAAATTAAAAATTTGAAGAAAATACTTAACCTGACAAAACAATTGAAATATTGAAATAAATCATTCAAAACTGGTGTAAAAATTAAAAAAAATATAGACAATAATTGTAAAGTTAAAAAAAAATTATAAGTTTGAGAAAAGTAATTAAAAGTTGAAGAAATTAATTGAAGCTTCAAGACAAAATTGCAATTTGAAGAGAATAATTAAAAAATGGCCAAAAAATTCAAATATGAAAAAAATAATTAAAGTTTGAAGAAAATAATTGAAAGAGGTGTAAAAAAATTAATAAATTCGTAATAATAATAAAAATAATGATGAAAATAATTGAAAACAGGTGTAAGAAATTTAAAAGTTCATGACAATAAAAAAATTTGATATAATAATTGCAATTTGTAAAAAGTAATTCTAAAACGGCAACAATAACAAAAATATGAAAAAAATAATTGGAAAATGACAAAAACAATTGATTAATGACAAAAGTAATTGAAATTTAAAGAAAATAATTGAAAAATAACGAAAGTGAATTGAACTTTTGTAGAAAATTTGGATATTCCTGACAATAATTTGAAGATTGAAGAACACAATAGAAACTTAAAAATAATAATTGAAAAGTTTAAAAAATAATTGAATTCACAAGAAGATAATTAAGCAATAACAAAAATAAATGTAATTTAAAAAAAATAATTGATAACTGGAGCAGAAAATTAAAAATTTAAAGACAATACTTGAAAAATTGACCAAACAATTGAAGTTTTAAGAAACTGATTGAATAATGACACTATTAATTGAAAGCTGGTGTAAAAATAAAAAATGTATAGAGAATAATTTAAGTTTGAAGAAAATAATTGAAATTTGTTGAAATTAATTGAAAAACAATGTAAAAATTTAATAAACTCATGACAATAATAAAAATAATGAAGAAAATGATTCAAATTTGTAGAAAATAATTGAAAACTAATATAATAAATTTAAAAATTTATAGCAATAAAAAACATTGAATTTATTTATTTACGGGCAAAAGCGCATCACAACACTGTAAAAACAGGTGTCTTACAAGTATCTAATTTTAAGACATAAGACGTTTAAAAAGCGTCTTACAGGCATTTTTAAGACACTATCTCAATGGTTTAAAATTAAGACACCTCAAAATGTCTTAAAAGTGAGGACAAAATAAGACACTTGTTTTTAGAGTGAATATAAAATTTTTAATTTTTAATTTTATTTCAAGTAAGAATAAAATAAAAATTTGATATAACAATAATAATTACTATATTAAATATTAAGATGTCGCATTCAATAATTTGAAAAAAATAATAATTGAAATAATTGCAAAAATTGCAAAAATAATAGAAATATGAAGAAAATAATCGTTAAATGACAAAAATACTTGAATTATGACAAAAGTAATTGAAATTTGAAGAAAATTATTTAAAATTAATAAACAAAAGTAGAATAGAAACTGATGTTGAAAATTTAAATATTCCTGGCAATAATTTTAAGATAGAAAAAAAAAATTGAAATGTTGAGAAAATAATTGAAAAATGACAGAAGTAAATGAAAACTTGTGTAAAATTTAAAGATTCATGACAATAATTTAAAGACTGAAGAGAATAACTGATATTTGAAAAAATTAAATTCAGAATCGCAACCTTTCTGGAAGTTTTCAAACCTTGCAACTTGCAACAAACTTGATTTTGGAAAAATCAAAGTTTCGGAACTACAAAAATGGTTAAAAAAGTTACAGAATATCACTGCAAAAACTGCTGTTTTCTAAGTGTCCTATTGTAAGACATTTTGATGTCTTTTTTGTATCTAAGACGCAAAAAGTGTCTCATTTTAAGACATTGATTGCGTCTTAGACACAAAAATGTCTTAAAATAAGACACTTAGAAGAACCTGTATTTAATTTTTTAATTTCAATTTTTTCCAATAAAGTAAAATAACGTCATTTGAATTTTTTATAATTTCGACTATTTGACACTTTAAATTAATCTTAATTATTATTAAAATTCATATAAGTGTGTAATATATAAATTATTGTTAGTCATAATCAATATCTCGTCATTAAGGCTACCTCATCTGCATATTTTGTCTATAAACTAAAACAATTTAAAAATTTTCTGTTAAAGAGAATCAAAATTAATGAAAAAAAGCAGAGGCTAACTTCACTTTGGATTTTAAAACGTGGACAGAAAATGATGAATAAATAAAAATACTAACCAACTTCACTTCAAGTTTTAAAACGTGGACAGAAAAAAAAGAATAAATATAAATAGTAAACTAACTTCAGGAGTTCGCGGAGATTATTATTATTTAATTAATTTTTAATTTATATTTTGAGAATGATTTTGATATTAATATAATAAAATACAAAATTTTAACCAACAATTTTTTAAATTCTTTGTTATTATTAACAAAATAAAAATTATTACTTTTAAAAGAATTAATTAAAATGGAAAATAATATATCAAAATAATTCCTGTACTATTATTTATCGCCCGAATTTTTACTTTTCACTAAAAACATTTACAAGGCA
Organism: Ganaspis brasiliensis; assembly: GCA_037103525.1. Classification (NCBI taxonomy): domain Eukaryota; kingdom Metazoa; phylum Arthropoda; class Insecta; order Hymenoptera; family Figitidae; genus Ganaspis; species Ganaspis brasiliensis. The sequence goes on along the minus strand of JAZKLR010000535.1, from coordinate 2,585,128 downwards.
TCGAAGTTTTTCATGATTGTGGATGAAGCTTGTAAACTATCGACTTATCACTTTGCTCTCCTGCTCTCAAAATTGGATTTTCTCTAAATTATCTGCTGGTAATTTTATTATGTTAATTCCAGGTACTGTCCTTAATTGTCATTTGGAATTGAATTACTGATTAATTGTGTTCTGAGTAGTTATTCCTAATTGCTCCGTAATATATAATAAATCTTATTTTCACAATTTAGTCAAGTTTATCTTTTAATTATAGTTGTAATTTAAACATTTTTAGTATTCAATTACAAGGATTATTTTATTTTTATTCAAGCATCTTTATTGACACAACTTTAAACCGATCTCTAAATTTCCCTGTTTCAAATTTACAGAGTGGTTTTCAACACCCAATAAAACAACAATTAAAATTGATTTAATCACATTTCGAAACTATTTTCAGAATAAATTGTCAAATAAAAATCATGTAAATTTTTACGATACTATTTTTAATTTAATGAACAATTGTAACTGATATCCAATCTATTAAAACAATATAGTTTATTTTACTCTTTAATACATTTCGTTTATTTCTCTCGTTAAAAAAAAGTATTTTTGCCTTGAGCACTTTTTATTCCATATTTTCTACCCTTAAGTACCTTTTAATCGATTCGATACCCAGAAAATTAAGCGAACCACAAAAACGAAGCAACTCGATAACAATCTTGCTCTGTAATGGTCGTAACAGAGCTTGAGTAAAAAGGATTAAATGGAATTTTGTCCGAGATGCTGCGAAATGTATATAGAAGGAAAAAGGTCATTGCACGCGTATCGTGATTACGAGTATATTCACGTTAATATCTAAAAGCAATGACCTACTTATAGTAAAAAAAAGTAACATAATACTTTTAATACTTTGTCTGATTCGTAGTGGAGAATTGTCTGCATAAAATAAATTCTCTCTCTCACTTATACTGCCGAATTTTATCACTTTATAAAATAACTTTTGGCTCGAAGAGCATTACAGCTTTCGACGCAATTAGCTTTTAATCGTCGAGCTAAATCGTAATAAGTAGATATATATAAATGTTTCTAAAAGTGTTTCGAGAAAATTTCGAGGATATTTAAAGTCTGAAATTAAACCTTGGACATTAAACTCAAGTTTTACTATATCGATTTCGCATTTGAGTCCACGGGCAGTTTGGAGTCTTGTAATTCCGGGACGTTATACTGTAAATCTAAGACCACGTGTTCAGCTGGTCTTAAATTTTAGAAGTCGTGAACTAACTTTGATAACAGGGAGGGTGGGATACAATGGCTTAAGTTATTGCAATGGCATGGATGCAGGAATAGAATAAATCATTGACAGAAAAGAAGAGCTGACCAAATATTGAAGGAATTTTATTTTACCAAAAAATAAATGATGAAAATTTAGAACAATTATTCTTCATAAAAGAAGCTGTGTGATTTATAATTCTAGTTTAAAGTAAAGAGAATATTTTTCTTTAAAATTACAAAAATCGTTTCCTGTTGCGGCTTCAAGAACGCAGAATTACTGAACACTGAAAAAAAATTTTGTGAAAAATCCAACTACTTGCCCTTAGTAGAATGAAAACCAATTAATTGAACTACTTTTGTAGTAAAGTGAGACACTTTAACTTACTAAAATGAACTACTTTTTCTTAGTTGTGAAAATATCATTAAAACAATTGTAAAAAGTAGTAGAATTAACTACAATACAACAGTTAATTGGTAAAAGTAGTAAAATCAATAACAAAGAATAGTTCCGTTAAAAGGTATTTTTAGTACACTTAACTAAGATTTCATATTTAACGTAATTACAAAAAAATAATTGGGGACTTATTGAACCAGGAAGGTTGAATAAGTAAGGTTGAAAAGTAGTCAAATCTACTAAGAATTTTTTTCAGTGTAATCAATATAAAATTCGTCGAGAAAAAAAATTTAACCTGATATTGCGATTTTATCCGTGTAACAAAAATTACATTCTTTTACGTTGGTTTCGCTTTACCCTGGAGAGAGTATACATCACTCTCGTCGTTTTTTCCTCAACAACTCTTTTTCTCATTTCCAGCCAAAATTATACTCTGCGTACAATTTTCATTTGAAAAACGGACACTAATTCCAAATTGCAGAACAAGGACATTACTCATTGTAATAGTGAATAGAGAAAGAAAATACATTGTCTACAACCTATATTCCTCTTCGCTAGAGAAAGAAATTGCGTTTTTATAAGTTAATTGCTCAACTTTTAAAGTGCACTTCGTTTTATGTTCTATAAAGCACTTCTACAGTTTCATTTTTTCATTTACATAGTCATATAAAACATTTGACACTGGGTAATTTTGTCAATTTTGTGAAATTGAAAGTAAATAAGTATGTAGGATGTAACATTTTGTAACTATTATAATATACTATATATCTGCTATACATAACTCCCCTCCGCTATTAGAAATTGCATTATTTAATTCACTAAAGTATACGTCAAATATATAATTTTTTGTCCCCCTTTCCGGAAAGAAATTCATTCCTACGCGTCTGGTAATAATAAATAAAAGTTGATTTAAATTAACGACAAAATTAAGACAAAATAATACAAAATATAAGAATGGAAACTTGAAGAGAAAAAACTAGAAAATGAAGATGAGTTACTAAACGGGGAAGCAAATTTGCAAATTAGCATAAAGTTCGAGAATAACTAGAAAGAGACCAAAACATCTATAAATTGCTCTCTAAATCTGAATTAGTTAAAAATCACTAATTTCACAGCAAAAATTCAGCCACTACTTAAAGAAATAGTTATATTTCTACTAACCAATTAGTAGAAAATAACTAATTATTAGTCAAATTCATTTTTAAGTTATGTCAAAAATACTAATATTTTAGTAAAATTCTGGTTACTAATTTAATTTGTCAAATTTTAACTATTTTTTAGTTATACCTATTTTTACTAATGATTAGTTTTTTTTAACTAATTGGAGAAACAAAAACTTAGCGTCGATTTCATTAATAATTTTTTTTTTTTAATTAATTGAAATTTAGAGTGATAAAATTACTTGAATGTATTAAAAAAATAACTAGAAATAGAAACACTAAATAGAAACGAAGAAATATTTAGACAATACAAAGATAACTTAAAAATAAAGGAAAATTACTAAAAATTCAAAAAAGGAAGTAATATAGTTGATTAAAGTTTAACAGAAAAGAAAAAAAAATCCTGATTAAGGCTAAAATTTTCTCTAGGAGGAAGCAAAAATAATGTCCAATTGAAGTAAAATAATTAGAATTAAATTACTAGGGTAAAAGTACCAATTACTGCGACGTGAAATCGAAGTCCGATAAAATATTGGAAAAGAAGATAAATAAAAATGAAATATAAATATTTGACTGATTGTAAAAACACTCTTGTTATCTATTAAAGTAGAAACAACTAATTAAATATTAAAATAAATTATGTATTCTTAAAAATAACAAATTTATAAATAATACTCTGGGCTGGTATTACTACGAGACTGCACCAATTACTGTGTCCCAAATACTGCGACGAAAATAACGTGTATTTGAAGGTTAGGTTGTTCGCAGTAATAGAAACACGTGCATGTTCCAATTACTGCGATAGGTTGTAATTTAAACTTGAATAATTAAATAATTAATGATTTAAATGTACATCTTTATTGGCAATTGTGTTGAGTAAGGTTTTAAATAATTTTTTCAATTAATTTAAATTAATTTTAAACTCTTAAAAAGTGCATAATAACGTTTTAAACAAAAATCGCAGTAATTGATGCATTTACAGTAATAGGTACATCTACCCTAGGGAGAAAAATAGTTTTGAGGAGGTTCTTTGACCAGAAAATTAAAAAAATATTAAAATTATTAAAAATTTATTATTTTTGTTCGTTTTTTAGAAACGTTGCGCACTTCGCTGTCATATAAAGTGAATAAAGATTAATAAATTGAAGAAGACTGTTGAATATTAGCATGACAATTTTTTTTGGCGAAAAACAATATATTTGTAATTAAAAATAGGAACTTAAAAACTGATTCAATATTTTTAAAAATCCATGCGTTTAATTTTAGAATTTATTTAATTTGACCCAGCAGACCTCGAGGAAAAGGGACAAAAGTTATGAGAAACAAATAACATTAAAAGTGTATAAATACAATTAACTTTTACAAATTACAAGCATATTAAAATATCGGAAACAAAATGACGAATAAGCATTATTTAATCAGCCTTCCAAATTTTATTGAATTTTGCAATGTTTAGAGAAGCAAAAATCTGAACGTTTACAAAGCTTGCTCTATGAGTAAAAAGTAGGAAGAGAAAATAAGATATATATATTTATAAAAATTACTAGAATTTATTGAAAGATAACTAGTAAGTGAAGGAAAATTACTAGAAATAAAATAATTACTATAAGTTGATTAAAACAGTCGGAAAAATTCAGCAGAATATTTCTAAAGACTTTCTACAAGAAATTCCTTATTGTTAGTTATTCTGTAGAAATTCTATAGAATCATCCTTGTAAAATTCAATTGAACTTTTCCGACCTGGAAGCTAAGGAGAAAAAAACAGTAATACCATAAAATGAAGAAAGAAATTGAGTGAAAGAAAATTATAAAATTAAGAATGACTAAAAAGTGGAAAATAAATAGAAGTAAAAAAAAATTTGAAAATAAACAATTATCAGAGTTACTAATATTGTTTACAGGTACATACAAATACATTCAATATATATTATATGCACTTTATAGAATATATATGGGTTATTCTACTAAAATTGACACTTTTATATTTACATTTTAAAATAAAATAATTTTGGAATCTTTCAAAAATTCCTCTTGTATAGGATTATTTAAAATAATATTCAAAAACTTAATATACTGGTTCGGAAAATTAATTTCTAAGAATTAAGTGTTTGAATATTATTTTAATTTTAAATAATCCTATACAAGAGGAATTTTTGAAAGATTCAAAAATTATTTTATTTTAAAATGTAAATATAAAAGTGTCAATTTTAGTTTAAATTATATTTACTAAAAAAGGGTCAGTTAACAAAAAAAACAATATTTAAGATAATATTAATTCTTAAAATATTTCAAATTTCAATCTTATTCTTTAAAAACTGAAATACATACATGGAAAGAAAATTAATTATAATTTTTATATACGTGTTTTACAATTTAGGGAAAAAGGAACGAAAAGAAAAAATTTCAGGCAGATAATTTCAAACATTAAAAAACTTATATTAAATTTGCTATAACATAGTAATGATTCAAATGGTATTTCTGAATTTCAAAATTTCATGCATGAAATTTTGGCTTTCTGGACATTTTTTCCTAAATTATAAAACATTTTAATGAAATTTATAATTATTTTTTTTCCGTGCAGGGGAGCCGGCCCCAAGATAGACATAGTTTCGATTTAATGCTCTAGTATCCAAGCCAAATAAAATGTATTAAAATGTTTTATACCGGATGAAAGTACAATATATTAGTGTAACTTATCGCCGTAGGAATTAAATTTTATTTTGAACATAAACATTTTTTAGAACATTTTTTCTAATTGTTAAGATTTTTGAACTAGAAAAATTGTCCCTAACTCTCTAAATTTGAATTAGTTAAAAATAACTAATTATTTGTAAAATCGTGGCTAAGATTTTGTTTCTCCAATTAGTTAAAAAAACTAATTAATAGTAAAATATGACTAATTTTAAGTAAAAATGTAACTAAAAATTAGTTGAAATTTGACTAATTGAATTGGTAAACAGAATTTTACTAAAATATTAGTAATTTTGACATAAACTAAAAATGAATTTGTCTAATAATTAGTTATTTTTTACTATAAATGGTTAGGAGAAATATAACTATTTCAATTAGTGACTGAGTTTTTGCTTTCAAATTAGTTATTTTTAACTAATTTAGATGTAGAGAGAAGATGGACACTGGACACCTTCTTAAAAGTCACTGAAAAGGTGTGATAAATAAAAAATAAACATCATGTAACAAAATGCTTTCACTAATTTTTAATCATTTCATTATATTTATAAAGAAGTAACATTTTTAAAAACTTTAATTTAAAAGCTGAGAGAAAATAAAAAATTTTAATTAGGCGGCTCAAAAAATTATTTAAGAAAGTATGGAATATTATGATAAGATAAATAAATAATATTATAACGTTAAGTTATAACAAATTGGTTTTTTTTCAAAGATAAATCAAAAACTTTGTCTATACAAACAATAAAAATGTCAGAAAGCATAAGGCCCTGTCACCTTGAACAAAAATTTTTTACCAAATGTCTATCTTGGGTCTCTGTTTATCTTGGACTCCTCTCCCCTATTAAATGAATTTTAATTTTTAATACAAAAATAATTATTTCAATATTCCAGGTTTTTATTTTATTCCAAATAATAAAAAAAGGTTAATATCTTCAAAAAATTGAAAATAAACATTGGGAACAAAATAAATCTTAGTAGCTTACAAGAAAAAGGCTCCAGACATGAAATAATTGTAGTGTTTTTATTAATTTATTTTACCTAGTTGCTTAATTTTTTTTATAATACTAAGTAAACGCTAAATTTCAACTATGAATTATTGACAATAATTACTTCTAAATAGTTTCTACGAAATTAATCGGGACATCTAAAAAGTCACTTTCAGTAGAATCACCCATAAATAGCTCCCCCCCCTCTTCAGAAAAAAATTTGTTCCTACACGCCTAACTATATTTTTATTTAAAGTATCGTAATTTAAAGATTAGTTGAGTAATTTGCTTTATGTAATTACTGGTGTATTCTACGATTTAGGCTGATGTTGACGAAAAGCTTTAAACAACACTCTCACGTGCAAAAAGGGATGAAAACTCTCCGTGTCCTTCCAACCCCCTTCTTCAATTCACATTGTTCGTCCAGTCTTATTTATCTTTTTTTGTTCTTTTGTTTACAGAAAAACTGCTACGAGGATCAATGAAAAGTAGACAATAAACTCTGATTCTAAGTAGTTTCAATCGGTAAAGGTCAGACTCAGTAGTAAAGCTTGTTCAGACGGCTTCTTCCACTGAACGATTTTAAATAAACTCCAGACACAACTACGTTTAAATAAACGTTTTTACACCACTTTTAAATTAATTGTAAGAAATAATAATAAGTAAATTACTTAATTACAGAAAATTCTAGACACGAATTCTTATTAAATATGAATAGTTACTAAATATTATTAATAATTGTTACATTATTGTTACACTATTATATAAAAAAATTTTATATATGATTTTCGTTATTTTTTTCCTATCATTTTTTACATCAGTGACATATTATATTTCTAGATTTCCAAATTGCCTGTGCCTTAATAGAAAAACTTTTTTCATTTCGGGGCGAAATTCATAAATTGGAAAATATTCCCTAATAGATTTAACTGACAAGAGAGATACTATGTAATTAAAAATAAAGTCTGTTTTCGAGTTAAAATTTACGATGAAAGAATATAAAGGAGATATTCTGCCTCCTTCATTTGAATTTAATATTTAGTTAAAGCTCTGAATTCTTTTCTGAATCAAGAAGATTTTTTATTATCCGAGATCAAATTCTTGCTAAAAAATTAGGTCAAGAGTCATCAGATGTTTTTTCAACAACTCTGGAACTTTCTGGTTTTATAGTTTTTAAATAAAAAAAATTTCCATTTCATTTCACTGGCAGTGAGTAAAAATTTTATGATAGCTGAGAATAAAATCAAAGTTTTATCTTTTTTTTTTTCTATTATTTTTTTATGTACATTGTGCACAAGTTTTTTGCTCGAAATTTTAGATAGAAATCATTGCAAGAAATTTCAAACTCTCGAAAAAGAAATTAATATTAAATAAGTTAGTAAATTATGAAAGTAAAATAATAGAACTAACTTGGGGACTAATTTAATGATGAAAATACGTTGATACACTGTCATTATCGTTTAATAATATTCAGTACGGAGCAATTAGTTTACTGCGCGGGCTGTTTATGAAGACATAATTACAAGTATGTACATTCTATTATAAGTTCATCAGTTTATGATATACCGTTTAATTTATTATCAGTCATCTCTAGTGACATAATATATCATCTCTGATCCCTGATTTTAAACAGGATTGTGATCGAAAACTAAATTAAATTTACGATAATCGTGGATCTATAATATATCATTTTCAATCCCTGATTTTAAATGACTGATTTTGATGGAATGGATTAAATTTCTCATCATGGATTGATATATGTTTAAGTTTCGTCGTCATTCAGCCAAACAGCATCGTAAACGTCTCGAATATGGTTATTACCCGATGAAAGATATCGTCTGGCTTTTCAAGAAAAGTGCATTTTCATTATTTTGCCATGCTTTTTATCAGACTCTTCACCCTTGGTCGTAACAGAGACTTTTTTTCTTGAGATATTCATTTTATTCGGCCAACAAACTCGTCGAGTATACATATATAACGTGATGAGTGTTGACGGAAACTTTCCAGAAAACGCACTACTTAAGTAAACCTGTTTACCAAAGGGTGGAATGCCAAGCTCAACTTCTTCAACAGTCGTCTATTAAATTATAGAAAAAATAATAAAAAAGAATCGCACAAGAATGAAACATCATAAAGAGAATAAACAGTTTCGTAGAAAAACCGTCTCAAGAGTAAAATCATTTTACTTTTCAGACAACAATGGTATATATTTACTGAAATATATGGAAAACGGATAAAAATTTATTCTTCGACGATACAAAGCTGATACACTATTTTTACTGATATACTTTACTTTAAAACAATGTTCAATTCGTTTAGGGAGAATTGTATTTTAACTTGACAAAATAGTAAACTGAATTTTTACAATCTTATTTTCAACTTCATTAAAAATAATGGATCAAGTGTTTTTAATTTTAGGTGCTGTGTAAGTCTAATATCCTGTAAACACGGGATAATAATATATCCCCTATATATGCCTACTTTAGTGACCCATGAAATCAATTTTTATGCCCTATATGTGATTTAATATGTGACCCAATTACTGTCCATCTTATAACCTCTGAGAGAGAATTTTTAAAAATCTTTTATCCTTCAAAGACAAGCAGAAAAAATGCAGAATTAAAATTACAACAGATTCAAATTTAAATCAAAGTTTTAAAAAATTCAGGTATTTTCAAGGAGGGCTTAATCAATGATTTGATTTAAATCACTTGGAAATTTGCATTAAAATCATGATTTAAATAAAAAAAAACTAAATAATTCTCCGTATGTCTAATACTGCATGTAAAAATTCGCAAACCATAAAAAACCCACAAATTTGTGGATAAATTTTAAAAATTTCAATATTAATATTTTAATTTTTACTCTCTAAATCTGAAATGGTTAAAAACTACAATTTCAACAGTGAAAACTCGTTTACCATTTCAACTAGTTATTTTTTACTAAAACTTTAGTAACAAACTACTAATTTAATTAGTCAAAGTAATTTTAGGTTATGTTAAATTACTAAAAGAGTTCGTAGATTTCTATTTACTAATTACATTAGTTAGTTTTTACTATTTAATTAGTTAAATTTAACTGCTGAATTAGTAGTTTTTTTTACTATTAATTAGTTATTTTTTACTAATTGAAAAAAAACTCGTTCACTATTTTAACCCCTAAATGGTAGTTTTTAACTAATTCAGATTTAGAGAGCATAAAATTTAAAAAATTAGAGTATTGCAGATGATCAAAATATCTACGATTTACAAATTTTTGGTATGAAGATAACAAATTTGGTATTAAATTTTCATATCTTTAAATCATTATCTATAATTTAAATAAATTCGAAACGTCAATTAATTTTTTATTCTAATTTGTTCAAACTTTTAAATTTCAATTAATTCAAATCTTCAAAAAATCCATATTAATTATGTAAAATAATTAAATAATATTAATTATTTGCCCCGTTCACAATAATTCTTTCTTTATTTCTTACAAAATTTCTAAAAAAATTTACTTTTTCAAAACTGTTTAATTTTTATCTTATAAATACTTTTTTTTACAAAATTTCAAGATCTTTCTTCTCTTACTTTTGATATTATTTATTTATTATTTATTTTAGGATTTTCTTTAATTTTGTTCTTTTTCTGCAAATTATTTAATATTATTTTACAAAATTTTGTTATTATAACATTCACTAAAATTTTATTTCGTTGATTTTCATCATTAATTCCATATTTTAAAAAATAAATAAACGCTTATTTCTCTTGTAATTTTATTCAATTTGTTTTCACATCTTCTCTATTTTTTGCAAGATTTTTTGCGTACTTAATTATTCTTCCATAAAATTTTTAGATTTTCTTTATTTTTCTAAATTTATTGTTGGACTTGTTTCAAGTGAAATATTATAAAAATATTTTTTGTTTAATTCACTTAAACTTTTTATTTTTTAAGGTTTTTTAATACTCTTCTGTGGACCTTTTAAATATCTTGATATGTACATCTTTTTATTCTATTTTTATTAATTCTAATTTTTTAATAGATTCTAACGAAATTTTATTATTTTTTGTATACTTTTTACATTTTTTACAGTTTATTATTATATTTATTATTATTTTCTCCATTTTCTTCCTATTTATTTATTTTCCTTAATGTTTCACTATATTTTTTTAGTCAATTGTTTATTTTTTATCTTATAATTACCGTAAAACAGGGTAATTTCGCTCAAATTTTCATGTTTTTTTAAAAAATGTATAGGAAAAAGTTAATAATAAATTTTGGTACTGAAAATATATAATCTCTGACTCTTCCTCTTTAATTTCACAAAATAAAAAAATTACTATTTATTGCGTAAACCTATTTAATATCTTTTTACTGTGAGCGAAATTACACCTCAATGTGGGGTAATTTCGCTCAACTTTAATGACTTTAATTTTTAACAACAAAAATATGTTAGTTTACAAGCTATAATCACTTTATAAAATCATTATAAATAAAATAATGATATTTAATTAATATTTACAGTTATCAGAATAAATATTTAACCACGTTTTGTGTTTTATAATTTCATAAAATTTTTTAATTTTGTCATGAGAAATAACCTTAGATACTTGATAAAAAATTGAATGATACATTGTATTCATGAACGAAATTACCCAACAAATATGAAATATTTTTTTTAAATTGACTTTTTTCAAAATCTATTCAACTTTTCAGTAATTTTATTTTTTCTAAATCATATCAGGGATATAGGAAATAAGATTATTAGATGATTTTAGCATAAAATATTTTAAATATAGGTTTCACAAGCGACTTTTACACACTACTTGTTCAATGAGCAAAATAGACATCTTTAAATAAATATTATTTTTATTAAAACTTGACTATAATTCTACTTTAAAATACCCTTGAGACACAGTTTGATACTTTTCTTAACATTAGCAATTGTAAATTTTATATTTCTCTTCCTAGAAATAACAATAAATAATTTTTGAAAAAAAGTTTCCACTGAGCGAAGTTACACTACATGAGCGAAGTTAGCCTGTTTTACGGTACGAATTTCTTAAAACATTTAGTTGATGATTTTATATTTACCTACATTTTTTAAATTTCTCAATTTTCTCCTTTTTTGAAAGCTTTTATTCTTTTATTTTATATTATGTAAATTTAATCTTATACTAAATATTCTCATTTGATCATCGCTCTTCTATTTCATAGAATTTCTTTTCTTTTAAATTTTTTTTAATTTGACAAAATTTTATTCATTCTTTTCTTACCCAATTTGTTAAATAATTCTCAAATTTTTCTACTTTTAAAATTTTGTTCTCTTTAGTAAAATATTTAAACGTCTTGTTAATTATCATCTTTTTTATTATTTTAATTAAAAAAAAAATGTCCGTAAATAGTTTAATTTTTTGAAAAGAGTTCCTACTTTTTGATATACTATTTTTATGTCACTCTTTCATTCTTGTGTTGTTTTTTTAAATTTTTGCTTTATTTGCACAATATCAAAAATTCACTAAAATATCTAACAATTTACGGAGAAATTATAAATATCTTCAGAATTCAGTAATATTTATTTTAAAAGTTTTCTGCTACATAAAAATTCTTGACATGTCGTTTTGCAATTTTTGTTTACTCCAAATTTTTTGATCAAGAATCTGAAAGTCCAAATTGTAATTTTTACCGAAATTTTTTAATTACAAAAATGAACGTAAAAAATTTCCAAAATCAAATTTTCATTGTGCTTTTTCAACAAAAATAAATCGATTATATTTTAATGACTCAATGCAATTTTCGATAAGTAATAGAATCAATCCAAACTTGTTTAAATCAGTTCCGTCAGCTTAATTGGAACCCATCTTCTATTTCAGAAAATCATTAATACTGAAGTATTCTTCTTTGAACATTGTCTACAATCATTAACAAGATTATTGTCCCAATTAAAAAAAAATTACAAAGGCATAATTTTCCAATAATTCCTTTGTTAAATTCTGAATTATTATCACTGCACTTTGTTATCGAGGAACTAATAACTAAACTTTGCGTTTTCTTTATTTGTAACTCATTAAGCTTCATTTTTTTAAAGAATTAATATTTTTTATAAATTAATATTTTTATAAATTATTTATTAGTCTAGTAAAACAATAGTTTTATATTTTTTAGCTACTATTTTCGCAAATAAATTCCAATTTTCTCCAAATTATATGAAAAATAAAATTGTTGTCAAAAAATTTTAATTACCAAAAATTGAAAGTGTTTAGATGCATAAGGATTTAAAACTATTCAGATTTTAAAACTTTTAAATTTAACTTTAAATTACTTTGCGTTAAGTATGAAAAAATCTTAGGAAAATATATATTCTTTTATAAAATAAATCTTGTATTTTCTAATTTTAAAAGCATGGCATTAATTAATTCGAGTTCCGAAAAGTTGGATCATTTTGAAAAATACTAATCTTTGAAATCAAAAAGTAAAAATGGTTAACTTTTTTTAGCAACTATTCAAATCCGAAAAACATGTTTCTCAAAAATTTAATTTAAGAAACTTTTCAAATTGTGATTCTAATAGAATTTTCGAGAAGAAATTGCAGAAATTCTCTTAAAAATCAAATGTGGAAAACTTTTAAGCACTAAACTTAAGAAACTTTCAACAAAATTTCCGGAAACACTCTATTTTAAATTTTAAAAACGAGATGAAAGGTGTAGTGAGAAAAAGATTTAAATTACGAAATTAAGTTAAAAGATTTAATAAAGAAAATATAAGTGAAGAATAAAATTTAAAAGGTTATTAAAATAATTAAATAGACAAGAAACAAGCAAAAAAAAAATTCGAACAAATGAATTACGAGGATTATTATAAATAGAATATTTTAGAATTTCAATTATTAATTCAAACAATAAACATTAGTTGAAACAAGTGAACTTATGAAAACCACATAAGTTTTAGAGTAAGCCAAATAATTTGAAAAAGTTTTCATCAAGTGAAATAAATTGAAATCGTTACGAATGTTAGACTCTATTATTCAGGTTGCGGAAAATTGTATGCAAGACGTGTAATATGCTCGATTTACGTGTATTGGCTCTTAAAGTGAATCAAGAAAGCAGTGCACTCTCTAAATCTAACTCCATTTAAACTTGACTTCATCTTTTTTGCTTCAATTTAGTACTTTTAATCAAAAAAGTTTCAACTTCTTTCGCAAGTTTATTTCATAGCAAAACTCTTAAAGAATTGCACGCCACTAATTAAAAGTATCAATATGAATTTTATCCACTTTCTTTTATTTTACTTTTTTTAAATTATTTTTATGTTATGAAATTTTATTTCACATTATTGTTATATTATTTATTCTTATTTAATTTATTATAATTGTTCGAGATAAAATTATCTCAATATAATTGTAGCAGAGAAAAATATTTTCTTTATTCAAGAAAATATTTAAAGTTCTTATTTTAAACCGATCATAGATTAATCTTTTTATAAAATGCACGCTTTATAAAGTCAATTTAATCGTGAAGTTCAACAAGTTTATAAATTTTAATATTCTAGATGGAAAAGAATTTTTTTAGAATCTCTACTCTGTCGTCTAGTAGAAAAGGTTAAAATTTTAAATGACACCGTTATCGGTAAAACGTGAACGAACTCTATACGACACTAAAAATCTCAATTTAAATACGCCGTGAACTAAAAGTACTCGCTTTTGACTTTCTCAGATGATTCTGTACCAAGTTTCATGAATATCGTTCGCAAAAGACGGAAACTGCGAATCGTTTCCGACACGACGCAAGACTGTTAAATTTACGATCCTTCATTTTTATCATTATTTGAATTATTTTCTCTTTAAACTGTTACATTATATATAAAAGTATCACAGACAGAAATATTTTTTAAAAGTTTTAACAAAAAATTATTTATCTATACAAAAAAGATAATATCAGTTTAAAACAAAATTTGTTTGTTTAGGAAATAATTAATTATTAAAAGTAATTATGTAAATACTATATCAAGTACATAATATATCAACTGGAAAAATATTTAGTTTGTAAAGTTCATAATGTACTTTTATCTTTACAAAAGGTACTATTAAATTTACTTAAAAGTTTTCCAGATATTTATGCAAATTGATACAAAATGGGAGACTTGATAAAATAATTTTTAAAAAAATTACTACGAATTTACGTTCAAAGTACATTATTAATCAAAACACTTTTCTTGTAATTTATGAAACAACTTTTGACAAAAAGTCAAAAGTTAACGGAAGAGTCAATTAATCATTCAGTTTGTGAATAAAGCATGCAAAGTTGAGTTAATGGAATTAATAAATGAAAATTTGTTCTGACCCTTTTTAGACTTTTATTCACATCCCCCTTTTGAAAGCCGATGATCAATCAGAATCTTCACACTCTCAGAATACCTTGGAACATTCTTTCTTATACCTTCTCTAACATTAATGTTATTATGAGCCAATATTCGAGCGGATAGAAGTTATCTTTGTGTTGTCTGACACATATAATATCATATCAATAGATGACTTAGCGAAAAAAGATATATCTTTTTGATCTTAATGGTTTGACCCATAAAGAAAATTACTCTTATTCAATGCAAATTATAAGCCCAGGAAGCATTTCTCATAAAGTTGAATAAATTTATTAAAAAACTGATAAATGATTGACTTACATGAGAAATTTAATTACGTTAGAAATTGAATTTTCATCCCCCTTTTTGAACAAGATATAGTTAATCAACTATAATTAGATTGTCAAGCACCTTTTAAACAATAATATTTTTTTCTAAAAATAGCCAATTTTAACAGTGGCGTAACTGTAAAGGGGCAAAGTGGGGCAGTGTCCCGGAGCCCTTGGTAATTTATAAAATTTTCAAATTAAAAAAGATTGAAAAAAATAATTGAAATTAAACAAAATAATTGCATATTTTGCAAATTAATTAAAAACAAATGATGAAATCAATTAAAAGTTGGGACAAGTAATTTTAAAAATCATAGAAATGTTTTAACAATAAAGAAAATAATTTAAATTTGAGAAAAGTACTTGAAAATCTTAAAAATAAATTGAAAAAAATGAATAATGAAAAATTAGAAAAAATAATTGAAAATTGAGATAAATAATTTAAAATTGAAAAAAATAATTAAAATATCAGAAAATAATTGAAAAAACTGCATAATATTTTAAATAAAGAAAATTTCAGAAAAGTACCTACTTGAAGCTTTCGGAAGTTCATTGAAAAAAAAAGAAAATAATTAAATATTAGAGAAAATAAATAAAAAAGATAAACAGAATATAAAATTAAAGAGAATAATTTTTAATTAAAGAGAAATAATTAAAAACTATTTGGGAATTTAATAAAATTAATAAGTGAAAAAAAAATTAATAAACAATTACAGAATTGTTTTTAAATAAAAAAAAAAAATTGAAATTTAAGAAAAAAATACATTAAGATCTTAGAAATTAATTTAAAAAAATGAGAATAACTAAAATATTGGAGAAAAGAATTTACTAAAGCTAAACATAATTAAAATTTACGGTAATTAATCAAAAAGTTTGGAAATTATAAAAACCAATGAAAATAATTAAAAATTGAAAAAAAAATAATTGAAATTTTAGAAAAATACTTAAAAATCTTAGAAAATAATTGAAAACTGATTAAATTAATTTAAAATTGAAAAAATAATTGAAATATGCTGAAAATAATTTAAGATTGAAAAAGAAAATTGAGCTATGATAAAAATAATGTAAATATGAAAAATTGAAAACGGTAAATAAAATTTGTGAGAAGTAATTGAAAAAATTATAGAATATGTGTTTAAAAAAAGAAAATAATTGCAAAATTACTTACAAATTTTTAATTAAAGAGAATAATTAAAAAATCACAGAAATAATCGAAAATTGATAAAAATAATTAAAATTTCAGATACCTAAATAATTAAAATTTTTGATAATTATGCCAAAATAATAAAAAAAATTAGACATTGAAGAGAATAATAGAAACATTGCAGAATTTATTTTTAAACAAAAGAAAATAATTGCAAAATCGTTTAAAAAATTGAAAATTGATGACAATAAACTGAATTTGAGATAATAATAGAAAATTTAGGAAATTAATTGAAAAATAATGAAAATATTAAAAGATGGAAAAAATAATTGCAAAATAATAAAAAGAAATGAAAATTGAACAAAATAATTGAAAATTGAGAAATATAATTGAAAGTTTAGGAAAGTAATTTAGAAATTATGAAAATGATTAAAAATTGAAAATAATAATAATTGCAGAATGATAAAAATAATGGTAGGAAAAAATTAATTTAAATTTGCGATGAATATTATAAAATTTAGGAATAAATAATTAAACTGATTTAATGTCAAGAAAAAAATAATTGAAATTGAAAAAATGATTGTAAAAACTAAACAAAATAATTGAAATTTGAAGAAGGTAAATTTAAAATTTATATAGGGAAACAATTTAAAATAATTAAAAATTGCAGAAAATAATTGAAAAATGATAAAAATAGTTCAAAATTGTAGTTTAAATAATTGAAATCGTAATAGAAAAGAATTATTAAAAATTGAAGAAATTTCTAAATAACTTTAAATTTAGTATATTTGAATCGTGGATTAATTGAACTTTTAATCAATGCAAGTTCACATTAAATGAAATTATAAGAAATTAAAATTGCTATAAATTAAAAAATTTAAGAACATTTTAAAAAGGTGAAATATGATTTAAAATTTTTAAAGAAAAAAACATTTAGTGACAAAGGTTAGGTGTGGACGGATAATATAATTGGGGCTCATTTTCTTTTTTGACCCAGGGCCCTTGCCCTTCCAATTACGCCACTGAATTTTACAGTATTTTCTTTTAATTTAATAATGTAATAATTCCGTGACGAGATGTTGGATTAATTTGCAACGTTGATATACTTTTAATCCAAAAAGAATATAAGATATAGTTCAATTAGCCGATTTTATTTATTTTGTTCTTCTATAATTTTTATAAACTGTAAATGAAGTTGGAAAAATTAATTTCTTTTCTTATCTATTAATCAAAGTCCGTCCGAGACCCATAATTTTTATTTTCAATCTCTTTGAAAAGCAGATGTTGTTTATAATTTTGAAAAAATAACACTATCACGTATTAAGGCATTCATTTCTCTCAGGACATAAAAAATGAGATTGGAGAGAAAGAACTTTGTTAGAAACTTTAAGCACTTTTTGAAGAGCTTTCTGTATTTTTCCCCATAAAGTTTCAGTTTGTAACAACTTTTGGTGGAACTCGTAAACACGTAATAAAGTTGGATCAATTTAACGAGAAATATCTACGCTGGCATGTATAGATTTTTATGATTTACTTTTTGATTAAAGAAAAAACTTGGAAGAACATGAAGGTCAATTTTTATCATCTGTGAATAGAAAAGCATTTTTTAAAAATGAAAACAGCTTTTCATTTTCGCAATTTATCACTCGAAAGAGATCAAATTACTTTGATTTCAGACACTTGGAAAAATAATCTATTGTTGTTTTTGCCCTTCCAATATTGTGTATGCCCATTCCAGTCCAGATGGTCTTTTGTCAACTCACAATAGAGAAATTTGGCATTTTTTTTTATCTTGGAGATTTTTATTTTTATTACAGATAAAGAAATGTGTCTGAAATATACACTGATTGCATGAGAAGAAAAATTGTATTTTGATAACATATTTTCCTACTATTTGTATAAAATCTTGTGTTTAAGGGCATGTGATGGATTATGACGTCATTGGTATAACAAAATTTGTCCTTAAACTTTCTCCTAAAATAATAAATATATTCACACCAAACTTTATGGAATTACTTAAAATACCATTAGGAAGGTATCCATGACTCAAGTTTGTTTGATTTTTGACATAAAATAAATTTTCTAAAAAATTCGCTGAAATTTGGAAATACTAAAAAATTAATTTTAAAGTAAAATTCAATCAAACTTGGGTCAAAGTTCTTGGTCAGAGAAACTTGGGTTCTTAATTATATTTTAAGTAATTGTACAAAGTTTAGTGACAAAATATTATTTATTATTTTAAGAGAAAGATTATGAACAATTTTTGTCTTTTTTGACAAATTTTGACGTCCAGTGACGTCATTCTCCATCACATGACCTTAATAAATACCATATGTCCACAAAACAGTCGTTTGAAAAAAGTTTGTTATAAACTACAAGCTTTGTTTGTTTCAACTAAAATTCGATCGAGATGATTTTAATTGAGATCGATCGTAGTATCCTAATAAATATTATTTATAAATTAATTTTACTTTTATAGAAATTTTTTAAAATTAACAAGATTTAAAGAATAAAATGAATTTTGTTAAAGAAAATTTCTTTATTCATGTAGTTTAGAAAAAAAGTTAATTAATATTAAATTTTTACGATAATAAAATATATACAAAAAAAATATCTCAAAGCTAATCTACGGGTTTTATAGAATATTACATTCTTTATTGTTATAAGCTAAGATCGCGGTTATAAAAAGCAAGTTAATTTTTAAATGCGTAATAAATTCTACAGGATTATGGATAAATTAATTACTATAGTGAAACGAAAAAGAAGTTTACGATTTTCCTGAAAGCTCCACTTCTAATCAAATTTTTAATGAATGAAATTTAAAGTGAACACAAATTGCATTCGGATTTTCACGAAATGAATTTCTTTATACATTAATCAACGTGACTTTGTGTTTGAAAATAGGTGTTGATCATTAAACACCTTTAATTATAAAATGGCAAAAAGTGACACAATTCGACAAAATTTATTTTTAAAAAACATTTTTAACATTTAAAGTGAATGAGTTTTATGTTTTTTTTTTTAAATTTAAACATTTAAAGTAAAAATTTTCCATTTTAATTGGTTCGTTAAAATTCTAAACCGTCACCCAGGTTTTAGTAACTTATACTTTTTCCATTCAAAGAAATAACACAATTTTGTGCTCTCTTTCCAAATTGTTCCAAAATATACAACAAAACTATTAACAAGATTTATTTCAATTTTATTAAAATTTTCTTCTGATCAATTTTATTTAAATTGCCAAAAAACATTTTCAACTTATAAAAGAATGATTTATTGCTAATTTCTTTTTAGACGACATTAAAATGATTTTAAGCCAAAAAATAAAATATTTCACCAAGAGCTTCTTTTTAAGATGCAAAATTGAAATTATTTTGCTCGATTTTTAAATTACTTGCGGTAATTATTTTACAACAATACTTTTTTTTGCCTTAAATGTACATTTTAAAACAAAATTAGGATACTATGAATGTTAATAGACATTTTCAAACTAAAATAGCTACCAAATTCGAAAACTTATAAAATTTCGACTTGACTTTGAAGTTCTAAATTTACTTAAAATTATATAACCATAATATCCTAGTTCTAATTCCAAAGAACCTCTAAGTTAGAAAATATATTGTTTTAAAGTAATAATTACCTAGTAATTTTAAAATCGAAGCATAAAAATATCATTTTTGCGACTAAAAGAAAATTTATTTCCAGATTGGAGTTAGCTAAAAATTTTATTCAAACAAATTTTGCTTTTAAATGGTATTAAAATGATTTTAAGTAAAACAAGGCAAAATATTTCACTAAGCGCTTTTTTAAAAATATGTCCTTTTTATTTTCATTTTTCATTTTAAGAAATTTTAAAAACTAAGGCATTTTTAAATGCTTCTGCTGATTTATTGGAAACATCTTAAAAGTGACTACAAATGTATCTTAAATTAAGATGCCTATTTTTTGCAGTATTGACATTTTTAACAGTATGATTTGCGTTGAAGGACGGTGAATTTTGATCTTTTTTAATTTTTTGGATACTTAAATAAAACTGAATAAAATAAAATTTAAATAAATTTTGTTTATAGTTGTGTTATATTTTGGGACAATTTGGAAAGAGAGAAGTTTTTCGAAACTTAAATAAAACTAAATAGAATAAATTTAAATAAATTTTGTTAATAGTTTTGTTATATTTTGGAACAATTTGGAACGAGGGCACAAAATTGAGTTATTTCTTTGAACGGAAAAAGTAAGTATAACTAAAAGCAGTTTTTATAAAAAAATTGAATAACTAAATTTATATTTTTATCGTTGTTTGTAATGTAGATATTTTTTCTTATCTCTTAAATCAACTAGTTCCAAATTATGGGCAACAAATGATACATAAAAATAATAATTGCTATGGTTTGGTAGAAATTCTTTATTAACTGAATGGATTTTACAAAATCCACTTGGCGACTTATTATAAGAGATTTTAATGTAGGTATTTAATAAATATAAAAATAAATAAATAACTCATTCCATATCAAAAATATTGAATAAAATTCGACAAGCCAGAGAAAGGGCGCGAAACTAGAGAACAAAATTTATTTTCCATTTATGGAAAATCTATAAGATCTATTTTATTTATGCTTTATACAAACATTCTACCATCTCTTAGCTTCTAGAAAATATCTATAAAGAATAGTTTTTCAAATATTAAATAGTTGTTTTACGTTATAAAATAATAAAAAATTTACATAGGACAGGTTAAAAAACCAACTTTTAGTAGTTGAAATTACAAAAAAAAGTAGGTACCTTCAATTGATAGGATAAGTAAATTCTTTTGCAGGATTTTTAGAAAAATTGGTAAGCTATTGACGTATAGAGAGGAATTATCATAAATTATTTTAATTACTGAGAAAATCTTCAGAACATACAAAAGTACACTGAAAAAAAAATAAATTGAAATAACGCTTGAGTTTACAGTAATTTTTTTACTTTGTTACCTCGAGTAATGAAATCAAATCAATTATTCCTGTAAATGTAGGTAATTTTTACTTTGGTTTCTAAGGCAATAAACAAACGTAATTTTTAAAAGAGTTTTGTCATTTTGTGTCAAGCGAAGTCCTTGTGTAGTATTTTAAAAGCTAAATTAATAAATTATTTTAATTTTATTAATTAAATATTTTTTATTATTAATTAATATTACCTCTTTCAGTGAGTTTTTTAAATAATAAAAACAGAAAACTTTGTAAAAAAGAAAAAAATTTGCCAAAACTAGGTGCCAGCAAAATGAGAATTGTCAAAATGTATAGGATTTTTGCGAATTTTGATAAAAACTCGATAATTAACGTTAAATTACAAATCTAAATCCTGATTACTTCTTTCGGTGAGTTTTTTTAATAATAGGAACAGAAAACTTTTTAAAAAATTTTTTTTTTTAAAACTAGGTGTCAGGAAAATGAGAATTTGACTGGACACAACATAATCTCGTTCACTGTGAACATGATTCTAATTGACAGAAACTCATATCATGAAAATCGCTAACGTTGCAATATTTATTTTATTTTAATAAATAACTTAACCCAACCCAAATTTCATTTGAGTATTAATTTTGTTAATGTTTGCGTTTTTTTATGTGTCAGTAATCCGATAGCAAAATCAACAGACAAAATTCAAGAGTATATTTTTTAAATAAAAAGTAGATTAATGTTATAGTTATATTTACATGTTATAGTAAAGTGTAACTATCCGAAGTTAGTTTTGCACTATGAATTTTTTTTTTTTTTTAATAATTTAGAAAGAACTTTTCTTCAATCTGTAAACTTTTATTTCCAATGAAGGCCATGTCAGAAAACTGAGAAATTCACTCTTTAATGTGTTTTTCTTTAAGAAATGTAAAAGAGAATTGGCTGTTTTTTATTGACATTGAAGAAACTATTAAAATTCACTTTTCATGAAAAATAAATTAATTTTTTCCAAAATTAATATTTCAAATTAGCTATGACGCTCAAGATTCTCTCATCTGATAGAATTACCCATATTATTTGTGGTAGAATTAAAAACATTTTAAATGTAGTCATATGAAAAAACAGCAAACTATCAGATTCAAAAATCTCTGTTTGAATATAAATAATTTCAAGTTCAAGTTTATCAATCGTTTTTATTTATGTTTTATTAAAGGTTAAGAATATCGTTCCTATACATATTTCTAATGACAATTAAGAGGTCATTTTTATTGTACTGTAATCTATACTAATGAAAAATTTGATAAGTAAAACTGAATAATTCTCTTTATAAAAGACAAACGAATCCTTTTTTCAAAAACAAAGTAAAAGTTACATTAATTCGCATTAAAAACAGATTTGTGTCTTACTTGAAATCAAACGACAAAAATTACCTGAGTCACAAGCAAGTTTTATTATGTTTTCTTTTCAGTGTAATATTTCGGGAGAATCACCCACGACTAGTTTGGCAGTTAAAATATAAATTATTTATCAAACGTTTTTCTTTATATTCACAGAAAATTGTTTAGGATCTGCAACGCTCTTTTTTTTATACCAAATGGAATTTAAATAATCTGAAATTGGCTTAAAACAATCGCTGCAGATTATTTTAATACATAAAAGTTTTCAGTGTTTAATTAAAGGTTAAAAATATCGTCCCTATACGTACACTGAAAGACTTTAGTAAATAATTTTTACTATTAGTTTTGTAATCTGGGATAATCGTGTAAAACAAAAATTTTTCCAAGCGGACATAGTAAATTTTCAATGCATAAAAGGAAAATTTTCTAAAAAAATGCAAATATTTCTCTCCTAGATTTACATTTTTCTAAAAAAAAATGTAAATATTCCTATTTAGATTTGAAACTATCTACGCTGGGAAAAATTTTCTTTTTACATGATTATCCCAGAATAATAGATTTTGATAGTAAAAATTAATGGATAAACTATAATAATTACCGTCCAAAGTCTTTGAGTGTATTTCTAATGACAATCAAGTAGTTATTTTTTCTGTTCTGTAATCAAATGAAAAATTTGATAAGTGAAACTGAATAATTTTCTTTATAAAAGACAAGCGAATCCTCTTTTCAAAAACGAAGTAAAAGTTACATTAATTCACAGTAAAAACTGATTTGTTTGTGAAGTTACACGACAAAAATTACCTGATTAACAATGAATTTTTAAATTCTTTGTTTTTTCAGTGTAATATTTCGGGAAAATCAGCCACAAGTATAGTTTGTCAGTTAATATAAAAATTACAAACCAATTTTTTCCGGTTGAGATGCAGCGTGCTAAGTTTGAAAGTGTCCCTCCTCACGTTGGTAACACACGCGTTGAGAAGCGTTTGGTATCATTCTCGCGCAGGTGTAGCGAAAATTCATATCGTCTCTCTTTCTCTGTCTTTCCCGCGAGACTTAGCGGAAATTCGCGACGTGGGAAGCGCGAGAAAAGCGGCGCCGGAAGTGACGCATCTCCTGGAGCGTCCGGTATCGAACTGAACCCGCAGATTGCGAGAGGAATGCGCAGTGGGTATCCCGGGAGGCGATCCCCACACAACCAACCCCCGACCTCTGCTCCTGTTCTATGCGTACATGCACCCTGTCTTAACCATCCCCCATTCACTCGCAGTCTCTTTTCATTCTTCTTTCTCTTACCAGCCACTATCAGTGCATACACGCAGATATATAGGTAGTCACGTTAATGGCATATTCCGCAAGATTCAACACGCGTTTTAACCAAGCCTTAAGCAAACCTACCTCTCTCTCTCAATTATTTGAATCTTGACTCAATCCTTGCCGGGAACTTTCGAAAATCCAAATATCTTGATAAAGCCAACTAGCACAGACTGCAAATGAAATTTGCATTTACTCAATGAGTGTCTTTCATTTGCAATCGTAATGAAGAGAGGATGTCTTTGAAAATAATTCTCGAAATCGGGTACAATTTGACTGATTTCAGACAGTGTGAGTGAATTCTTGCTCCATTATCTCTCTAAATCTGAATTTGTCAAAAACTACTAAGGGGATATACAGTAACGGCCGCATTTGTCAGTCCACTCACTTTTTTAAAATTCAAAAACTTCTTTAAGCGTACAAAGCATAATTATGGAAATTTTTTTTATTTTTATTTCCTAAAAGTAGATGAAATTGTAAAGAAAATAATACCTGAGTGAAGTGATTTAGTCCATTTTTCATTGAAATATATATTTTAAAAAGTGGGATTTTTACCGATTAACAAAAATTCAAATTTCTGACGAAATAACCATGGTTTTTTTAAATTCCTATGCTTGTTTTCAAGGTGTAATTTTCTAAGGAATTTCCCGGTTTTTTCTCTTGTTAACTTAAAATTTATTTTAAGTATAAATAGACCTACAAATAGCTACAAAAATTGAAGATAACAGTTAATAATTGAAGCAAATAATTGAAGTTCAAAGAAAATAATTGAGAATTGAATAATTAAATATTAAACTTTAAAAAAAATAATAATTAAGAATTAAAAGAAACAATTAATAATTAAAAGAAATAATTGAATAATGACAAAGATATTTGTCAATTTGAAACAGGCTTGGGTCCGTAAATAGTCTACTTCACTATAGAATTTACTTTTATAGTGAATCAGACTATTTACGGACACAAGTTGAAACAAAATTAAAAAAAAGGAAATGGGTGATTCTCCCGAAATATTACTTTTGTATGTCCTTAAGATTTGCTCAATAATAATAATAATTTATGACAATTTCTCTCTATACGTCAAGAGTTTATCACTTTTTCTAAAAAACCTGCAAAAGAATTTATTTATTTTATAACTTTAAAGTACTTTTTTTTGTAATTTTAACTACTAAAAGTGAGCCTTTTAACCTGTCCTATGTCAATTTTTCATTTTTGCAAAACTTAAAACAACTATTATATATTTGAAAAACAATACATTACAGATATTTTCTAGAAACTAAGGGATTGCAGAATATTTGTACAAAGTATAAATAAAATAGATCTTATAGATATTATTATTATATAGATATTATAATTATAAATTATTAAATACATTGACATTTCTAATAATAATTTGTCAAGTGGGTTTTGTAAAAAAATCATTATTTAAAGTTAAAAATATATAAATTGAAGCTTTTACAGCGATTCACAACCTGAAGCGTCATTCCTCTGGCTCAAATTAAAAATTGAATGACAGTAGATAAAATATTTTTGCAATTTTTCTACAATAAAGTTAACTTATACAAACATGCTAAACTATTTTAAGTTTAAGAAAAATTGCTGAATTTTAAATAAAATGTAAAAAATGTTGAAATCATCATTCCTCTGGCTCGTCATTTCTCTGGCTCATATTAAAAATTAATATGAATATCAATTGTTTTTAACTGTCAACAAAAAATAAACCTTCAAATCTTGACAAATAATTATTGGTGGTTAAAAGATTTCATATTTTGGTAAGTGTTTTAAAATCTACAATTTTTTTAAATTATAATTAATAACAAATTAATCATATTAAATAGCTTTCTGACTATAAAAAATATTGTTTAAAATAAATTTAAATGACATGAAGTTGTTGTTTACTTTAAAAAAAACACCTGCTCTACATTTTAACCTTTAGATTTATCTATAAATTTTAATATTAAAAATCATTTTTAAATGCTACAAATTAGCATGATCAAGTTATGAAGGTGTTAAATCTTTAATTGCTTAATATGTTTATAAATTTTAGAGGTCCTAAAATGTATTTAATAAATTTTCATTTCCGATGCACAAAAAGGAATATTTCTGGAGAATCACCCAAATATTAATCGGCAATTGAACAATAATTGAAAAAATTGAAAAATGGTTATTAAATTTAAAGAATATAATTGAAAATTGGTCAACTAGATATCTTAATAAAAAAAATAATTTAAAATTTAAGTTAATAATTCAAAATTGAAGAAATAAATTGAAAATTAAATAATGAAATTGAAATCAGAAAAACACAGAATTATTGAATATTAAAAAAAAAACAATTGAAAATTGAGAAATAAAATTGAAATTCGAATACAATAATTGAGAATTAAAGAAAATTACTGAACAATTGGATTGAAAAAAATAAGAAAATAATTTATAATTAAAAAAAATTGAAAATTCCAGGAATTATTTAATATTGAAGAAAACATTAAAAATTGAAGAATAGAATTGTTATTTAAAGAAATTAATTGAGAATTGAAAAAAATAATTGAACAATTAAATTAAAAATAGAAGAAAAATATTTAACATTGAAGGAGGTTTTAAAACATGAAATAAATAACTGATAATTGAAAAAAATAATTGAAAAAAGTCGAGATTACTGAATATTGAAACAAACAATTGAAAATTGAACAAAATAATTAAAAATTAAAAAAAATAATTGAAAATTGAAGAAAATAATTGAAAATTGAAGAAAGTACTTAAAAATTGAAGATAATATTTAAAGACAGCAGAAAAATTTAGAAATCGATGGAAATAATTGCGAATTGGTGAAAATAATTTAGAAATTATCAATTTACATTAAAATTAAAAGAAAAACATAATTTAAAAAAGCTGAGAATTGTTGAATATTGAAGAAAATTGAGAAAAAATTGAAAGAAATATGTAAGTATAATTGGAAATTGAAGAAAATAATAAGAAATAAAAAAAATCATTGTAAAAATCCTGGAGTAATTGAATATTGAAAAAAACAATTGAAAATTAAAGAATGGAATCGAATGTCAAAAATTATAATTGAGTAAAGAAAATAATTCAAGAATTGAACAATGGGATTGAAAGTAGAAGAAAATAAGTGATAATTGAAGAAAAAAGAAATTGAACAACCCAGGAATTCTAGAATTTGAAGAAAACAACAAAAAATGAAGAATGTAATTTGAAGAAATTAATTAAAAATTGTAGAAAATACTTTGAAATTGAAGAAAATGTGATTTTATGAAAATTGTTGAATAATAATTGATGAATTGAATTGAAGTTTCAAAAACATAATTGATAATTGAAAAAAAATATTGGAAAAAGCAGAGAATTATTGATTATAGAAGAAAATAATTGAAAATGGAAGAAAATAATTGAGAAATGAAGAAATAATTTGAAATTAATGAAAATAATTCAAAATGGAAGAAAATAACTGAGTATTGTAGAAAATAATTGGAAACTGAAGAAAATAATTTGAAATTGAAGAAAATGTGATTTTATGAAAATAGTTGAATAACACCGGCACACAAAAAAAATTAATTTGGAGTGCTAAAGACCAGACTAATTAATTCTTACGTATTTTGGATTGCTGAATCCAAAACCAGGGTCGGTTTTCAAACGTTAGCTCTCATTTGTTTTTTAACCTCAAAAAACAACAAATTTAAGTTTAACCTGTTGTATAGTATGCATAAAAACTGTAGAAAAAATATGAATCTCAAACTACTGTAAACTGTCAAGTATCACCTTTAATTTAAGCCGAGAAAACTTAAAAAATTTTCAGTAGTTCCCGAGATATGATTAAAAACGTGCAAGTATTTTTTCCTTAAAAGTCAAAAAAATTGTGACTTAACCTAAAAATTATGGTTTTTTAGAAAAATATGCTTTAACGTTTTGACTCATATCTCGGGAACTACTGAATATTTTTCAAGTTTTCTGGGCTTAAATTAAAGGTAAAACTTCAAAGTTTACAATAGTTTGAGATTCATATTTCTTCTACAGAAAAGAGGTTTGACGGAAAATTCCCGGTTTTTCCCGGTCAATTTAATTTCCCGGTTTTCCCGGTTAGTAGACACCCTGAACGTAGAATATGCAGGGCTCGGAATTTGGACAAAACAATTTATAAAAATTTGAACACATTATAATGACATAAAAATAATTTTAAAAATGTTAATAAATATATTTTTTTTTTTCGAAAGTTGTTGACAATTATAACTTTGTTATATTTTATACAGCTGTATTTGACATCAAGACGTTAATTATAATTTTCATCTTTTTTAGTCCAAATTTCAAGACCTGCATATTCTAAGATAAAAATTGCACTTTAATGCTTATAAAATAGTTTTATTCCTTAGAAAATTACCTTGAAAACAAGCATACTTAGAAACTTAAAATAAAAACCATGGTTATTTCGTCAGAAATTTGCATTTTTGTAAAACAGTAAAAATTCTACTTTTTTAAATATATTTCAATGAAAAATGGACTAAATCACATCACTCAGGTCTTATTTTCTTCAGAATTTCATCTACTTTTAGGAAATAAAACTAAAAAACTTTTAATAATTATGCTCTGTATACGCTTAAAGAAGTTTTTTAATTCTTACAAAATAGGTGGACTGACAAATTTGGCCGGTACTGTACTTAAATTAGATTTATTTGATTTAAATCAAAAATTGCTTTTTTTTTTAAATACAATCAGTATATAAAACCTCCTAATGTTTATTTGTAAGTAGTTTATTTTTCAAACTGAGAACATTTTATAAGAAATAATGAATAATATAAAACATTTAATCAAAATCAAATAAATTATGTCGAATAAATGAGAAAATTTAAAAAAAAATATCTTCAAATTCATGTCATCGCAAAACTAAGAAAATTAGGTAAAAGCAACGAAAAAATAAATTATAAAAAAAAACAAGAACGTAAAAAGAGAAGAAACCAGTTTATTAAAAAATGAGAAAATTGTTATAAATAAAAAATGTCATGGACATTATTAAAGAAATGAAAAAAAAATTAAAAAACAACACAAGAATGAAACAGTGACATAAAAATATATAAAAAAGTGGAAACTCTTTTCAATAAATTGAACTATTTACGGACATCTTTGTTTAAATTAAAAAAAATAAGTAAGAAGATAATTAAAAAAAACGTAAAAATTTATTACTAAAGAGAATAAAATTTTAAAATTTGGAAAGTTAGAGACTTATTTCACAAATTGAAGAAAAAAAGAATTAATAAAATTGTGGAAAATTTTAAAAGAAAAAAAAATTCAATGAAATAGAAGAACGATGTTAAAATGAGAATATTTAGTTCAAGCTTCGATTTACAAAACATAAAATACAGGAATAAAAGTCTGCAAAACAAGTAGAAAATTAGGAACTTTAAAAAATGATAAAAGCATCGAACAAATATTTTCAAAAATTCGTAATTACAAGATAAAAACTAAAAAAATGTAAATGAAGGAAAAATTTTACTAAGAAATGAAAAAATGATGGCAAAAATTAAAAAAAATAATTAAAACGCAAGAAGGGATTAAAAAAATAGTGAAACATCAAGAAAATTAAATAAGTAGGAAGAAAATGGAGTAATACTATAATGATAGTGATATAATAATGATAAATTCACAAAACCAAATAAAATGGCGTTATGTTTTTTTCCTTAATCTAACAAACTGTAAAAAAAAGTCAAAAGTACAAAAAATAATAAAATTTGGTTAGAAGCTACTAAAAAATTAGAATGAATAAAAATAAAATAAAAGAATGTTGGTATATATAATAATAAATAAAAATGCCACAAAATAAATTAAAAAATCATTTAAGAATAAAAAAGTTTAGGCAAATTAAACCAAAAATATTTTTATAATTTTACACTTAAAACAAGTCCAACAATAAATTTAGAAAAATGAAGAAAATCTGATAATTTTATGAAAGAATAAGTAAGTTTGCGAAAAATCTCGCAAAAAATAGGCAAGATGTGAAAACAAATTAAATGAATTTACAAAAAAATGAGCGTATTTATTTTTAAAATCATGGAAATACATAATTATGAAAGTCAACGAAATAAAAAATTTAGTGAATATTACAATAACAAAATTGTGTAAAAAATAATTTTAATTAATTTGCATAAAAAGCAGTGATGTGTCCGTAAATAGTCTACTTCACTATTTTTATAAAAGAAAATTCTATAGTGAAGTAGACTATTTACGTACCCAGGCCTGATAAAAAGAAGAAAATTCTAGAATAAAAAGACAAATACAAAAAAAATATCAAAAGCAAAAGGAGAAAAGCTTTAAATTTTGTAAAAATAAGAAATTGTAAGATAAAAATTATACAGTTTTGAAAAAATGAAATCTCTTTAAAAAATTGTAAGAATTAAAAAAAGGATTATTGTGAATTTGGAAAATAATTGATATTATTTAGTTATTTTACATTTTATTAATATGCATTTAAATTTGAATTACTTGAAATTTAAAATTTTAAACAAATTGGAATATGAGTTAATTTTGATCATCAGTATTAGCACAATTTTTGAAATTTTATAAGAAATAAAATATTAAAATTGAAATTTTTAAGATTTATCCACAAATTTCTGGGTTTTTTTTTTAATGTTTGCGATTTTTTATAAATGCAGATTAGACGTACGAAGAATTGTAAATTTTTTTTTTATTTAAATCAAAGTGATTTAAATCAATAACAGCCCTTTTGGACATTTTCACGCTATTTAAAAAACACCAAACATTGATTTATTAATCAATTTTTTTAAAATTAATTTCATTATACAAACATCACAGTGCCCTTTATCTTCAAAAAAGGTAAAAAGGTGAATTTTTCCCTGGAAAAGGTAACAAAGAGGTGACAAAAAAAAGAAAAAAAATATTTAAAAAATATAAGAAAATAATTAAAAATTAAAGAAAATAATAAAAAATTGAAGAAAATAATTGAAAAATTGAAAAAATAAATTAAAATTTGAACAAATAATAATAATCAATAATTTAAAAAAAAATTACAAACTGACGAAAATAATTGACAATTGAAAACAAAATTCGGAAAATGGCTAGATTAATACCCAGCCAAACAAAATAATTGAAAAAGATAAATAATAATTGTAAAATTTTAAAAGCAATAAGTTAATTATTTTTAATTTTGCCAAAATATACACTTTATAAAGGTCAATCGATTTGTTTCGAAGCAAAGAATATAATTTTTTATTAAATTAAATTTAAAGGTTAAAAACTTCTTTTTTTTTTTTGAAAAACTAATTTTTCAGAAATCAAAATTTAATAACATTTTTTAATGGTTTTATTCAAAAACCCTTGTGTCTGATTGCAGATTTTGGGAGTAAAAAAAAACTATACCAAATTTTATTTAAATCCGTTAAACCGTTCTCGAGTTATCGTGTTCACAAAAAAGCTACATTCTAACACACACATACACACACATATATCTGGACATTTGATCAAGAACTCGTATAACACATTTCTAGACAGAGGAATGTTCATTTGATGCATTTTAAAAAATTTGTAAAATTGAACGAATACAAAGCTTCATGAGGAAGCAAAACATAAATTTGATTAATTATATCAAAAATTTTTGCCCCATTTTATTAAAATAGAAGAATATTCTAAGAATTATTAATAAAATTTATTATTTACTAAATAAAAAGTTGAAAAAGGGTTCTGGCGGTTACGGAGAAAAGTTTTCGTTCACTTATTGGACAGCTCCAAAATATATTGATTCTAATAGTATAAAAATAAATTTTATAAACTTATTCCGTTGAATTTCTTATACTGACTTTGAACTGAATTTTGACTGAATTCTTTTAACAAAATTTTTAATAAACTCTAACCAAACTTTGAGTAAATATTTAAGAATGTTCAAACCGCTGGCATAACCTCAAACTAGAAAATGGTTTTTACATAAAAAAAAAAAATTATTAAAATTTATTTCACCCAATTTTGTAAGACACAGATGTACATTTTTCAAAAAATACTTATACAAAAATTGTTACCAAATAATAATTACCTACCTATACACAGACACGACAAAAAAAAACAACTTTTTTGTCCAAGATTCTTCGATGGATTTTGTTCAACTATTATTTGTTTAAAAAATATATAATAGAACAATCTCCTTGTTTAATAATTTTTTTACAAAATGTTTTTAACAAAATCTAACCAGCAAATTTGTAATGAATGTTTCAAAGATCAAAATGAACTATTATTTGTTAAAATTGGATGAAAATTACAATTTTTCACAGTTTTTGAAGAAAAAACACAAAATGTTAAATAATAATTATTATTTGATAACAACTTGTGTCTCATTCGAAATTTTTTTTAAATTGGGTGAAATCAATTTTAATAATATTTTTATTTTAAGTGAAAAACCGCCATTTTCTAGTTTGCAATTATGTCAATGAGTTGAACATCGTTAAAAAAATTGTAACTGAATTCTAACAAGATTTTGACTAAATCCCAAAAAATTTCTCACTGCATTTTAAATGGAATTGTGATTGGATTCTACCAAAGTTCTGACTAAATTTTTAACGAGATTCTGATTGATTCTCAAAAACTGAATTCGTTACAAAATTTCAAAAAAATTTTTACTGAAATCCAAGAGAACGATTAACCAATTTTCTAAAGAATTATAAGTAAATTTTTAACTATATTTTATCAAGTTCAGAATAATTCTGACTCAAATTTTTAAAAAATTCTAACTAAATTCCAACATAATTTTTACCGATTCCAAGGAATTCTGCTAATGTGCACTCAGAGAAATTATCTATTTGACACAAAGATAAGTTATTTGTGCCAAATAAAAATATATTTGTCTCACAGACAACTAACTTTTCATGTGTTTCAAATAAAAAAATTTATTTGAATGAAATAAAATTTTATTTGACACAAATAAAAATTTATTTGATTCAAATAAAAAAGTTAGTAGGCTATGATTTAATATATTTTTTAATAAAACCAGTCTTTATACAAATTTCGATAATAATTATCATAGATCCGAGTGGAATTTAATCTAAATTTTTTTGAAATTGTTAATGGATTTTCGTTAATTATTACCATCCGAAAAATATTACTCGCAAATTCTAGTAATTATCGAAGTTACGATGGAAATCCAATGGAATTTGTCTCATTATTGGAATTGTGTTTATAAATTATAACTGAATTTCAGTTGAATTCGTACACAATTTTGACCTTACTCTAACTAATGAATTGTTACATTTTCAAGATTCAAAATGACTATTCCAACATGGTTAAAAGAAAAATCTTTAATTTTATTAAATTCGACTAAATCTTGTTCTTTAGTGAATTTTGAGATAACTAAATTTGAAACTGATGTTCAATGTTCAAGAAAATCGCAAATGAAAGAATTTATTAATATCGTTGAATGCGCCTCAAATTTTTATTAATTACAAATTTTAATAATCCCAATGTAAATAACTAATTAAAATTTTAATTAGGTTCTAATTTTGATCTTTATTAACGTTTCAATTTATCCGAACTAGATATAATTTTATTAAATAAACCAATTTCAAATGACTAAAATGGGATTTAAAAAAAAGAAAATTCATAATTAGTTGACATTGTCTAATTAAAAAATGTATACGGTAGGTTAATTCTAATATATGTATAATTAAAACGTTTATAAAAACTTTTAATTAGGTTTTTGTTCATTATCCTCTTTTTACACTTTTTCCTTTCTTTATATCTGGTAATTATGTCAACGAAAGGTATTTTTAAAATGCAGTTCTACAGTTTCTGTGTAAATCATTAATAAAGCGCGGAATACTCGACTGAATATTTTAATTTTAAAAATGAAATTTTACATAATGTTAGATTAAATTTTAATACATTTTGAATACTATTTTATGTTGTCGATTATAAAGAGATGAATAAAAAAATAGCGTCCTGTAATGCCTCAAATTATATTCTGACTTTAATATCAAAGGATATTTACCATCTGATTCTACAGAATTTTTTATAACATTTAAATTTGTTTGATATTTCGATTTATTTCCTCTGAGAATTTTCTTTTTATTCTTAACAAAAAATGAACGATTTATTTTTGTAAAGCTATTCAGAAATAAATATTTCTTTTAGAAAGACAGCTTAAAAATTGCTTTAGTAGAAATTTTCTTTGTTAAATCAAAGAAAAATATAGAAAATAATCAAAAGAAGTCAAAGAAGTCAAAGAAACATTTTTAATTAGTTTTAGTAAAGAACGATCTCTAACAGGATTTTTTCTGAAATGACGGAAAATCTGAACAATTTGTAACAGTTTCTTAATTATTGGATAATTGTGTTTTACTTGAATTTAAGTCTTAATTATACTAGAAATTCGACTTAATAGGGCACTTTCTTTAATTACTGGGAAAATCTAGAGTTTCTAACTACAGTTTTGTCTTATAAGAAGAGTCCCCTAACGTTATACTTAATTATTTAAGGAACAAATCTGTGCTGTTTAATTAAAAAGATATTTGCATATAATTGGGGTTAACATCATAAATTTGAATTTGAATTTTGAATATAATAATTTTATGTTTAGATATTATAATTAAAATTATATAAATTATATATTAATTACAAAAAATGTTCTTTACTTTTAATTTCTTAACTTTCATTCAACAAAACATAATTTTTCTTCCATGTATATTTGTGAAATCACATATCGAAAAATCTTCAGTTTTGACATGAAATAAAAATCGCAATTTTTTCCTCAGATATTCTCTTTTCCGATAAAAATGTAAATCTAAAACTTTAACGGAGTGTGAACTTTTGTTAAATTCTGCCTCTGAGTTATTTTTCATATAATATTAAAGTGCACAAGAGAACAAGCATTTAAATTATAAGAACTGAAAATAAACTAGATTTAGAACATCATAAAAAAAGGGTGAGAAAGGAACGAATTTATACGATTGAATCTTATTGCTTTCCCCAGAGAACGATCTTGTACGTTGACGTACAATGCGAAATAGGAGAAACTCTGTAACAAAGTTGTAGGATAACTAATGTAACTATAATGTTACTTCATTGCTGCCGGCAAATTACAGATTTATATATGCATGGGCCAAAAGCCAAGAAAATCTTCAGTAAATATTTTCCTTTAATCAACATGACCTCGCTTTCACTTACATAGTAAACGTAAAATTGTTTACATTCATGAAGAGCACACTGTAACATTAAAATAAATTCAAAATTTGATGATTTTGTTTATCAACCCGTTTCAATATTTGATATTAGGTAGTTAGAAACTTGGAGGTAAATTAAAATGTTCAATAAGCAGATTCGAGACGAATGAATATTCCCTAGACAGAAGTTTTAGAACATCAAAACTAAGGAAATAATTACAGTTTACCGGAACTTTAATTTTTCGATCTAATATTTGTCAAA
Source organism: Ganaspis brasiliensis (assembly GCA_037103525.1). NCBI lineage: Eukaryota > Metazoa > Arthropoda > Insecta > Hymenoptera > Figitidae > Ganaspis > Ganaspis brasiliensis. The sequence goes on along the minus strand of JAZKLR010000535.1, from coordinate 2,549,782 downwards.
ATGAATTATTTTTTAGTTCAATTATTATTTGTGGGAATATTACAAAATACTATCTCTTAATTCACCGAAATTGTAAGAAACCGAAATTTAAAGGAGCCAACTTTAATCTAACAGACATTTTTCTCATATGAAATTTTAATTGATCAAATTTCACAGCCCCACAAAAAAAATTTTTTATTTTGTCCAGGACACTACGCTAGTGTAATCCAGCGTATTTTTCTCCGCTGAATTTAAATACAAAGTAAGAGTAACCAGATTACCTATTTAAATTCAATTTGGTATAAAAAAAGAGCGTTGCAGATTAATTTAATCCAAAACCATTTTCTGTACTCCGCACAGTTAAAAAGTTCTCAAATCTACTAAGAATTTTTTTTGAGTGTTACGTATTTTTCGCCACTGAATACGATTCCAAAATCAAAATAACCAGCCGGCTAAATTTTTTTAGATAATCTGAGAAAACTGTTGAAAAACACGAAAATTTTTGTTGTTTTTTTAGTCTTTTTGACCAGTTTTACGAGATTATCTTTAAAAAAAAGACAATCTACAAAATTAGAAATAACCTAGCAATTCTGACTTCGGATTCGGATTCGGCGAATACTTAACGTAAGAATACACTTGTTTAGTGTCTCGCAAAATTTTTTTTCTTTTTTGTGGGGCTGTGTTTTTATAGGGAAGGAGACCTTTACTGTAAAGTGGTATGGGTACATTTATTATTTTTTGTAAATTTTATTTCAATGTTTGTATTTACTTAGTTGAAATGCACTAATAACAACTAAAATGGTAGAAACCTTTACCATTTCGGCATTTCCATGATTAAATTAACATAAAATATAACCAAAATGTAAACTAGGTGAAAATTATATCCATTTCATGGAAATTTCTCTTCCACGTAAGCAAAAAAACTGATTCCGCATAGAGAAAGCAATAAATTAATAATATAAAAGTTAATTGGAAAAGTTATTAAAAAAAAAGAATTTTAAATGAAAAATAATGAAGAAACATGAATTCTTTTACGAATTTTTCATCAATTACACAAGCTATATAAGTCAATCGATTCGTTTTGAGATAAAAAAATTAAGTATATCTAATTTTTTTATAAATGAGTTGAATTCAAAAAATGTTTAAGATTATTAATAATTTATTATTAAAATTATTTTAAAGATTTAAAAATACTAAGGGATAAACTTTAGAATTTTAAATTAAAAATATCAAGATAAATTAAAATTTCTATGATTTTTGTATTTATTAAATTGTATCTTTAGCATGGAAAAGAATTTCGGCAAAAACGATTTTTTTCGATAAAAGAAGGTGTTCAAAGAAATTTGATTAGCTATTTTCAAAGATCCTTGTGTCCAAATTTAAATATTCATGAGCTTAATGTGTGCCGTCCAGCAGAATTTGCCCACCCTTTAGAATTTTTGTCTTTACAAAAAGTTTTATATTTTGTTAATCAATAAAGATAAAACAATAAATGAGAAGTTTTTTTTAAGCTTATGTTCTCTACTTTTAGGATATTTAATGAGAAAAAGAAAAAATTGTATTATACTCAATTACTCTTAACAATAGTCAAAAGATTTCATTTTTTATGGTAAATTTCAAACAGATGTATTTTATAAACAAATCATCACATTTTATCCGTAGACAATGCATTTGAAATGATAATTTTATCACCTTAAAAACAAATTTTTAAAAATTGTTCTACGATTATTTTTAACAAAGATATAGGTAACAAAAAAAAAAGATTGCAACAAAAAATATATCGGACAAACTAAAAGACTATTGTCAAAAAGACTCAAAGAACATCAAGATAATATTAGAGATAAAAGACCAATACTGGTATTTCAAGTCATGCAACAAAAAATAAACATGTTTTTAATTTTGACAATGTAAAAATATTAGATACTGAACAGAATGAATTTAAAAGAAGACACATTGAAATGATTTACATACAAGGTAATTCCGGAAATACAGTAAATTTTAATCAAGATATTGCAAATTTAAGTATAACATATTACCCATTAATCGAAAAATTTAAAAAATTTTAAAATTTAGATAATATTTATTAATTAAAAAAAAAAATTTTTTTTTCACTATTTAAAATTCAAATTTTGATTGATCGATTAATCGAATAATCGATTAATAGAAAAATCAATTTAATACTAACTTCAATTTAATACTAACTTCATTTTGTAATGATTTTGAAACAAGAGATGATGATCATGATTCATGACCCAAAAAGTTTTAAATTATGAAGATCCATAATTAAAAAAATTGTAAATGAACATCCAAATATGATTTATGTTTTTAAAGTAAGTTCAATTACTTTAATATCTTAACCTGAAGAGGATTTTAAAAAAAGTCGAAACATGTAGTTAATTAAACAAATGTAATAAAATACCGCAAAAGGCCTTGTAAAAATTACTTATCAAAAAAAGATATAGGTAATTGTTTTAAAAAAACTGCACTTTTTTCTAAATAGGCGTAAGTCCAGAACGCACAGTGGGAAAAAGTGGAATTTACTGTTCAAAACATTCCACAACCACTAATTGTTGATCGATTTTCAACTTGTTTTTTTTAAATAATCGGAACAAAATTCTGAACAAACCTGTGATCTTGGATTTGTTTTTAAATATTTAAATAATAATAAATTGATAAACCTGCACTAACTAACATATAAAAATTTGTTGAATTGCAAAATAAAATAAAAATCTTTGTCTTCTAGGTGTACTAGAAACAATTTGTAATAATTAACAACAAATATTTGTTTAAAAAAATATTGAAATAATAATTTGATTGTAGATTTGATTAAATTTTATTAATCTTGAAAAACTGATAGATTAGAGTGAATTTTGTTTTGCCTATCTTTATTATTTAAAAATTAATATTTAACAACAATTATTTGTTTAAACAACTAACTATGTCATTATATACAAATTTAGTTGAGTATTATAATGTTAAATGTAAAAAATGTTGATAAATTTAGAAATACATAAAATTTTATTGCGCTTTTTTTAATGTTGTAAATAAACAATAAATATTTGTTTAAAAAAACCGAAGATCACAGATTTGTTCAGGATTTTGTTCTGATTATTTAAAAAAAAGAAGTTGAAAATCGATCAACAATTAGAGGCTGTGGAATGTTTTGAACAAAAAAAATCCACTTCTTTCCCACAGTGGAACGGTTCAATTTGGAAAAAAATTATTTAGAAAAAAAATGTGCCCTTTTCTGTGTAGCATCAGAAAAAAATATTTAGAATTGAAAAAAAATAATTTTTTTTTACCATATTAAAACAAAAAAACTCAAAATATGGTGAAAATTTTTTTTCTTTTTTCTGATTCTACACAAAAAAGGGCACATTTTTTTACTTAATAATTTTTTTCCAAAATGAACCGTTCTGGAGTTACGCCTATTTAGAAAAAAGTGCTGTTTTTTTAAACAATTACCTGTATCTTTGTTAAAAAAATCGTAGAACAATTTTTAAAAATTTGTTTTAAAGGTGATAAAATTATATTTCAAATAAGGCATTGTCTGAGATTAAAATATGATGATTTGTTTGTAAAATACATCTTTTTGAAATTGAGGCGCATGAATATTCCCTAAATCTCATTTAGCCTAAATCCCATTAAGCCTAAAATCAAAAAGCCTAAAATGCATTCAGCCAAAATTCCATTTAACCTAAATTGCATTTAACCTAAATTTCATTTAACCTAAATCGCGTTTAACCTAAATTCCATTAAACCTAAATTTCATTTTACCTAAATCCCATTCAATCTAAATTCCATTTAACCTAAATCTCATTTAACCTAAATCTCATTTTACCGAAATTCCAGTTAACCTAAATCCCATTTAACCTAAATCCCATTTAACCTAAATTCCGTTTAATCTAAATTCAATTTAACCTAAATCCCATTTAACCTAAAACGCATTTAGTATAAATTCCATTTAACCTAAACTGCGTTCAGCCTAAATCTCAATTCACCTAAATCCCATTTAACCTAAATCTCATTTAACCTACATTCCACTTAACCTAAATCCCATTTAACCTAAAACGCATTTAGTCTAAATTCCATTTAACCTAAAATGCATTCAGCCTAAATCCCATTTAACATAAATTCCGTTTAACCTAAATCTCATTTAACCTAAATTCCACTTAACCTAAATTCCATTTAACCTAAAACGCATTTATTCTAAATTCCATTTAACCTAAAATGCATTCAGCCTAAATCTCACTTCACCTAAATCCCATTTAACCTAAATCTCTTTTAACGTAAATTCAACTTAACCTAAATCCCATTTAACCTAAATTCCATTTAACCTAAATTCCATTTAACCTAAATTCCATTTAACCTAAAACGCATTTAGCCTAAATTTCACTTCACCTAAATCCCATTTAACCTAAATCTCATTTAACCTAAATTCCACTTAACCTAAATCCCATTTAATCTAAAACGCATTTAGTCTAAAATGCATTCAGCCTAAATCTCACTTCACCTAAATCCCATTTAACCTAAATCTCATTTAACCTAAATTCCACTTAATCAAAATCCCATTTAACCTAAAACGCATTTAGTCTAAATTCCATTTAACCTAAATTCCATTTAACCTAAAACGCATTGAGCCTAAATCTCACTTCATCTAAATCCCATTTAACCTAAAACTGTATTTGATTCAACTATATTTATCCTTAAATTAAAAAAATTTTTAGGTTCAATGGGATTTAGGTGAAGTGAGATTTAGGCAGAATGCATTTTAGGTTAAATGGAATTTATACTAAATGCGTTTTAGGTTAAATGGGATTTAGGTTAAATGGAATTTAGGTTAAATGAGATTTAGGTTAAACGGAATTTAGGTTAAATGGGATTTAGGTGAAGTGAGATTAAGGCTGAATGCATTTTAGGTTAAATGAAATTTAGACTAAATGCGTTTTAGGTTAAATGGGATTTAGGTTAAATGGAATTTAGGTTAAATGAGATTTAGGTTAAATGGAATTTAGGTAAAGTGAGATTTAGGCTGAATGCGTTTTAGGTTAAATGGAATTTAGGTTAAATGGGATTTAGGTTAAATGAAATTTAGGTTAAATAGGATTTATGTTACGTGGAATTTATGTTAAATGACATTTAGGTTAAATGGGATTTAGGTGAAGTGAGATTTAGGCTGAATGCATTTTAGGTTAAATGGAATTTAGACTAAATGCGTTTTAGGTTAGATGGAATTTAGACTAAATGCGTTTTAGGTTAAATGGGATTTAGGTTAAGTGGAATTTAGGTTAAATGAGATTTAGGTTAAATGGGATTTAGGAGAATTGAGATTTAGGCTGAATGCATTTTAGGTTAAATGGAATTTATACTAAATGCGTTTTAGGTTAAATGGAATTTATACTAAATGCGTTTTAGGTTAAATGGAATTTAGGTTAAATGGGATTTAGGTTAAATGAAATTTAGGTTAAATAGGATTTATGTTACGTGGAATTTATGTTAAATGACATTTAGGTTAAATGGGATTTAGGTGAAGTGAGATTTAGGCTGAATGCATTTTAGGTTAAATGGAATTTAGACTAAATGCGTTTTAGGTTAGATGGGATTTAGGTTAAGTGGAATTTAGGTTAAATGAGATTTAGGTTATTTGGGATTTAGGCTGAATGCATTTTAGGTTTAATGGAATTTAGACTAAATGCGTTTTAGGTTAAATGGGATTTCGGTTAAGTGGAATTTAGGTTAAATGAGATTTAGGTTAAATGGGATTTAGGTGAAGTGAGATTTAGGCTGAATGCATTTTGGGTTAAATGGAATTTATACTAAATGTGTTTTAGGTTAAATGGAATTTAGGTTAAATGAGATTTAGGTTAAACGGAATTTAGGTTAAATGGGATTTGGGTTAAATGGGATTTAGGTTAAATGGAATTTAGGTTAAATGGAATTTCGGTAAAATGAGATTTAGGTTAAATGGAATTTAGATTGAATGGGATTTAGGTAAAATGAAATTTAGGTTTAATGGAATTTAGGTTAAACGCGATTTAGGTTAAATGAAATTTAGGTTAAATGCAATTTAGGTTAAATGGAATTTTGGCTGAATGCATTTTAGTCTTTTTGATTTTAGGCTTAATGAGATTTAGGCTAAATGAGATTTAGGGAATATTCATGCGCCTCTTGAAATTTACTATAAAAAATGGAATTTTTTTACTATTGTTAAAAGTAATTAAGTAATAAAATTTTTTTTCTTTTTCTCATTGTATATCCTAAAAGAAGAGAACATAAGCTTTAAAAAAAGTTCCCATTTATTGTTCTATCTTTATTGGTTAACAAAATATAAAACTTTTTTGTAAAGACAAAAATTCTGAAGGGTCGGCAAATTCTGCTGGACGGCACAGTACACACACACATACATCTGGACATTTGCCTAAAAATGAAAATTTACGCTTTTTAGATGCTTTCCGATTTAGACTATTTTTAAAAAATCAAAAATCTTAACGATCACAGAGCTTCCTCTGTGAGGAAGCAAAAATAATAACGTTTTTTTTTGAAGCATATATACAATATTTATGAACTATCCAGGGGCGTACCCAGAGAAGATTTTTGGTGGGGGCTCTCTCGTATAAAATGATTTTCTAGAGTGGGGGTGGGGCAGCCGCCCCCTTCTGCCCCAACGTAGATATTCTCCCATAGAACTATCCCATTATGAAGATTGTGTAAATTGCAAATTTGTCAGAATAATTGGAAATCTTGGTTGTAATTCGATTTCGGAAATAAACCATAACTTGAATAGTTGAGGACAGGGTAGGTTGAAATAAGATGAGTTGAGGAAATGAAGTTATTATGTACAAATGACAATTATGTTGCGAACGTGACCTGAATGTCCCGTCATTTGAATTATCAAAGCAGGTGACAAATGTCAACAATGTTTCCGCCCTTGTGAGTTAAGCGCCCTCACACACGTCATATTCAAGGGCTGATGTGCACCAAATCAATTCCTCTAAACACTGACCAATATGGTAATATACATGGAATGCATAATAATCACTGTCATGCGGGACTACCTGAACAAATTTGCATTTGACTGTACCTACTCTGTACTTATACACACATCAAAATACAATTTTATGTATATTTGTATTATATATTATTATATTTATCTTTTCTAATAGATTTTTATCATTTTTACTTTTATTTCACTTTGACAGTTTTATTATTAACGAATTATTTCTATGAAATTTTCTGTATAAATAGACATTATTTTAATACTGTAAAATATTAAAAGAACTTGGAAATATTCACTGAGAGGAAAGATTTCTTTTGCCGATAAAAATATGTTTAAATTTATTTCCTTGAAAGAAATCGTTCTTATGGTTGTTTCAAGAATAATGCACGAGAATATTCAAGAATATTTATTTGGCATAAACTCTAGTCTGCTTCTGTGTTCTGTTATGCGCAAAAAACATTTTAACCTAACCTCAAATGCTTGAGTCCATAATATTTTATACTAGGACCCCTAGGACCGATTATAAGCATAATTTATACTTGATCGAATGAATTTTTTTCATTTTGGCGCAAGAAAAGTTTTTTATCAGTGTTGTTGTAAGTATACAATAAGAGCGAATAAAAAATCGATTTGATATGCATTTCAGATTTAAAATGGAGTTTTTATTTTTTTTACACTATCAAAAATTAAAAATCATAACTTTGATCGAGAATCGATTTGAGATTATCATTAATAAGCTTGAGTTCTTTTTCGGCAACGGACTGGAAAATTTTCTGCAGTTTCTTCGTGATGAAATCTTTGGAAAAGTTTGTTACAACTTTGACCACAGTATTAAAAATTTTATCTGTAAAATGTCCTTCAAGTTGGAGTTTGTACTTGCTGCAAAGTGAGAAAGATTTTTAAACATTAATTACATTTAGAAAAATGAAGTTTTAAACTTCTTTCGCTTTTTACAGTTTTCTTCTTTCGTTTTAAAAAAAAATCTTCTTTTTAAAAAAATCTTATGTATTAAATATACTATTAAATACTACTCTCTAAATATGAATAAGTAAATTATTAATTAAAATTAGTACAAATTTTTACTAATTTAGATTAAAATAGTATATCTTATATATTTATATTAAACACATATTTTCACAGAAATGCTTATAGGTATCGAATATTAACACAAAAAGAGACTTTGGAATCTCGAATCAAATCAATTATTCAGATATCTTAAATTAAATGATAAATAATGATAAAAATTAGAACAATATTTTTATCACACTCTCCATCTTATAATTAAAAATATAGGATATTTTTCATGAAAAATACATTACCCATGATTTTTGAATTTCACTTTTTCTAGTATTATGTCAAAAGTCTCAAAATCAATCATTAGTTGAAAATAGATATCAGCCTCGGTGACAACTCCATGAATATTTCCTTTTCTGTTGTACAATAAGTATTCAAATAGATACCGAAAATCGAACTAAAATAGAAAAAAAGTTGGATAATTTCAAAAAGTAATTCATTTTTTATATTTACACTTTACATTTGTAAAATAAAATAAAAATTTTCTGACCGACAAGTTTTTCCATCCTAAACTCATTTCAATTGTGAGTTTTTTGTCAGAATAAGACATGTGTGAGTTTCCGATTCGTTCAATATGTGACAATTGTTGAAGCCAGCCATTGGTTAAATAAATTTTTCCTTTGAAAATTCCTGGCTGAATAAAAAATAAATTATTCTGTCTTCAATGATTCTCTTTATTCAACAAAATTTGTCGTCGACAAATTAAGAACTTAATGAACCTTGAGAGTCAATTAGAATCAAATAAAAAACGTTATTCTTTAACTATTTTGTTTCAAACTACATCTCTTTTATTTTACGTCTGTAAACGATGAAAACTGTAGCTTGGAATAATGGTTTGACTTTGTAAAAAAAGACCATGAAAACGTTATTTAAACTTTTTAATCGTGAGAAACAAAACTTTATAATCACAAAAAATTGTTGTAAAAAAATACAAAAAATAAAATTGTCTTCCTTTAATGCACATTGTGTTCGTTAATCCTATCTTTAAATCGCTTGCAGTTTACTCTTATAATATAAACTTGATTACACTTTTATATTGCTTTAAATGGAGAACAAATTTACCTATTTTCAGAGAATCACTTTTGAAAAATATTAATTTCTAAAAAGTTGTTTAAAATTTATAATTACATTACTGTAATTATAATTTATTATCTCACCAAACCCGGCACTGGAAGAAAAGTGTCATCCAATTCCAATGGGTCCATGCCACTTGATATTATAGAGCCACGAATTTTTGGTAAGTTTTCGTCTAGCAATTTATCAAAATTAGCATCGACAGTCACCTTTCTTTCAACTCTCCTATTAAAGAAATTTTCACAGCATTTATATTTGCGAAAAATAAAAATTAAATTAAGAAATAAATAATACAATTTAGCCGTCAAAAAAAAATGTGTTAAAATTTTCTTCATTTTCTGTCCTTTATAAAGCAGTTAAAACTTTCTAAACAATTATAAATTTCAAAGTAACTTTTACAGTGTACTTTAAAAACTGGATTAAAAAGAAAAGTGTGATAACTTACCGGAGAAGATTAAAAAGACCATCAGTTTTATTTCTTTGCAGTGCATTTCCGGCACAAATGAAAATTACCAGGACAAAAAAAATACTGTAAATTCGACTTTCACGAGACATTTTTTCGTAAGAAATTTATGTTACACTTGAAAATAACTGTATGAAATCTATCACTTGTTATTTATTGACAACAATTTCTGAATCAGTTTATCTTATCACTTTAAATGATTTAGTAGCGATAGACTCGAGGAAATATTGAAATGTAGACACAAATTTTTAATTAATCCAAATTAATGATTATAGGATTTAATTGTATGTATTTTAATTATAAATAATTTAATTACGAGTAATTTATTACAATTGAAGTGGATATAAAAAACTAGATATTAAGTAAATTAAATAGTATAGATTAGTAAAAGTAATATTGTGAATTTTTTAACCAATTATTATACAGATTTTGTCAATTTTAAAAAAATATTTCACGAATATCATTCAAACGCATATAAATTTCTTCCGAAACTGTTTCTTCGCTAACTTGAATAATTTTCGCTTTGAAGGATGGTAATAAATAATTAACTATTTTCGAGGCAACCTGATCGAATATTGGTAAATTATTGTCTAGCGTAACATGTATAGACCTACAAAAGAAAAAGTTTAAAAACTATCAATTTAGCGATTTTCATACAAAAAGAAATAATTTTAGAAATGATGGGGAAATTAGTAATTATTTCTCACTCAATGTCTAAAATTGTAAATTTTTCCAAATCGACTGTTTCATTTGTTAAATCCAAAGTTAAGAGCAAATTCGATGTTACATTTTTTACATCTGCAAATAACTTTCCACTATGCCAAACATACGGAAAAACACCCAGAACAATGTTGTAATTAAACCTACACTATAAAATGTAAAGAATTTAATAAATTAGATTATTTACTTAAAAATATTTATTAAGTAAAAGATAATTGATATTTAAACTTGTAAATCAATGATTTTTATTTATACCTAAATTATATGAAGATTATTCATTTGTATTTAAAGAATAATAATTTAATTAAATAAATTTAATTTAAAATTAATAATTTCACTTACGAATATATAAGGATTTATAATCGTCACATTAATTAGTAAAAAATTATCTGGTGTAAAAGACATTAGTGCGTCTCCGTGTCGTTCCAATTCCGAAATATTCTCAAATTTTCCATCAGTCAGACTTAAATTTGCAGTAAAATTTACAAATAGTGCATTCTAAAGTGAATTACAAATTAATGTTTAAACAGAAACTGAAGTTTTAATTGAATTATGTTATAAAAATAATTAAATTGTAAACTTATGTGAAACGATTCTATAAAAGCCGGAAAACTCCAGAAGCGTATGAATAAGTTCTAAAATTGATTAGTTAGAATTTCCGTTTCCTAAAATTCAATTTGATAGAATTTTGTTTTAGTCGGATTTTCATTTTAACAATTTGATTTTAATCATATGTAAAAAAATCCGAATTTTTACTCAACAGAATTTTCAAATCAATGAATTCTTTTTCAACAAAGTTCTTTTTGACCAAATTTTTATTCAGCAGATTTTGGTGCTGATTTTCAAAATCACCAATTATCATTTTGGTAAAAATTCCTGATTGGTCAATTTTGAAATTTGCTTCAAAAAATTTTTCCAGCGGATTTCTTTTAATTTGTAATTTTGGAAAAATGAACATTTGACATTTTTTCAATAAAAACCAGTTTTTCAATTAAATAGAAAATAGATTAGCAAATATAAATAACGCACTTATACGAGTAGAAATTGATAATATAATATTATATAAAAGTATAACAATAGCTGCAGTCGTAAATAAGTACAATGTTTTAAAATAAATAATTGAAAAAACTGGATAAAATATTAACATTATTTTTCTTTATATCGATTATAAGAATTAAAATTAAAGTCTGATTGAAATTTGATTGAATAAAACTCAGAATTCATTCAAATTATTGAAATTAAAATAAATAAATAAATTTGAGATAAACTGATATTTAGATTTTTTAAAATTTGCAAATATAATTTTGACTGTTTAGAGTTTGGTTGAATTAAATTAATATAGTGGTTTAAAATTTTGTTTATCTAAATTTTTAAAAAATAGATATTCAGTCTGTTAAAAGTTCGATGTACTTAAAATAAATGTACTTCTATTAAATGGAAATTCTACTAAATAAAAATTTGGTTAAATTCGAATTCTTTTAATTACAACGTCGATTAAAAATATTCTGGTAAATATGAATTTGGAACCTAAAAATTTTGTTAAGCAAAAATTCGGATTTATGTAAATTCGATTAAAAACAAATTTGAAAAATGAAACTTCGGCTAAAAGAAAATTCTACCTAAGGAAATTCTATAAAATGAAAATTGTAACTAATGAATTTTAGAACTTATTCATGCGCCCTAAGTTTCATACATAGATTTTGTTTGTTTGTGAAACATCTTAATGAAAAGTTCTTGCGGAAATCAAATCCAGTTCGAAAAATTCACAAATGAATTTAAAAGAAAAATATTTGTATAATTTTCGCAAAAATAAGGAATTTTATGCCTATATTAATTTATTAATTCCATTTGAAATTTTCGTATGGATTTTATAGAAAGTTAGAATCATTTCACATGAGAAAGAAATGTTTAATTTTAACGAGATATTATTTTGTTTATTATTCATAATGAAGGAATAATTATAATGATCTAATTTATTAATGAATAAATATACCTAAATGTAAAAATTATTATATTATATGTTTAAAAATAAATCCAATTTCTAATTATACATCTTGATCAATTTTTAAAAATGATCAAAAAAACGATGGCATTGTGCATCGTTATGATTCCCTCAGGTTTTTTGAGTGATCTAAATACCTACGATTTTTTAAATTCAGTCAGGATTGTTAGCTAATAAAACGTTTTATTCATTGATTTCAAAAATTATATTATTCTGGTGAAATATAATTTATTAATGCAATAATATGATGAATTTTCTATATATGCCTCACCAATGCCACAATAGGGGTTTTCCCTGAAGAAAATACGTACATGTAGAATATTATGCACCCCTATGAGGCTTATGAAAATTTCGAAATTTCTTCACTTTTTTAATATTTCGATCATGTACTTTCATAATCATTTTATTCATTCCCCTTGATTTACAAAAATGTCTAAAATTTAAATCTACAAAAAATTTACAAGAAAAATAACTTAAAAATAGTTTTTAAATAACATTTTTAATTTTTTTAAAATTTTTAAATCAATTTTTAATTAAAAAAAGATGAAAAAAGGACATTTGGCCTTGAACTTGTAGACACATCACGTTATGTTAGATCAGCAATCGTAAAAGGAATATCACTCTTGGTTTTACTCTCACTTTCAGCAAAAGCCTATAAAGGTTTAGAGTTTCACTTTCAATGACCTCATTTAACGGATTTCTAAAATACACATTAGATACTATATGAATGAATAAATAAATAAAATATTTCGGTTTAATTTTTAATTTGGGAATTTTTATATTTTATATTATATGAAGAAAGTAAAATTGTAAATATTTATTTATTGTAAATTAATGTAGAATAAGGATACTGGTGAACTGATATTCTAGCACAAGAGACCACTTTCGCTTTCCTTCGACCTGCTGACCTGAAACCTTAGTTTCATCAAGGCCCAAAATTGGGGTCAGATGGAGGCGAGAACTACTTTCCTACTTTTCCCATAAGATCGAGTTTCATTATAGCTTTAAACTCCAGGTCATTCTAACCAGCGATCACTTTCGATTTCACTCAAGGAAGTTTACTTACACAAACTCTATACAATCCTTCCTGAATTATTTTTCTTTACCAACTGTAGCTCAATTCTTAATTTTTACAACTTTTTGAAAAATTATCTTTTTTATTTTTTTCAAACTTTTAATTCTTTATATCAGGAAAAAATATTTTTATTTATTTTATTTGTTTATATTTTTTTTCAATTTTATTTATTTATTGGAATTTTTCGTACTTAAAAAAGTAAAAACCTTTTTCATTTCGAGAACTGAATTTTTTGTATTTTTAAAATTGAATTAAAATTTATTTCTCGAGGTATTGACAATTTTGTGCACATAAACATTTTTTTTTTTTAATATTAAACTTTTTTTATATTAAATTTAATGTTTTGTTTTCGATTCAAATTGGAATTTGTAATTATTATTATTCGCATTTAGAAATAAAATAAAAAGATTGTTTTTTTGAATCAAGGCTACGCAATTTAATCAGCATTAAATTGAGAATCTATTAACAATTTATCAGAAAAATTTTTTAACTATACCGTCCAAACCACTTCTGAAATATTGGACACATTCATAGAATCGATTCCAGTTTCTTTTAAATTATCAGAAATTGAAGGCATAAACAGATCTGTCCACATATTGGCATATATCCAATGCGCATCATGTTCCCAATTTGATTTATTTAAACTCCTTGAAAAATGGATAAAACACTTTAAGCAATTGACAAATTCTTTTTTATACATAACTCTTTTTTACCCTGAAAGATTTATTTTAGATAGAAATTTTCACCATTTAGACAGTAAAAATTATTATCCAAAATTTTAATCTAAAATAATCGTGTTTAATCGAAAATGTTAGCTACCAAATATAGTAAATTATCATAAGTCCTTTCAAACGTAAGAGACGAGTATAAAAATTAATTTATTAAAAAATATAAATTTACATAAATCAGAACCTGAAATTACGGAATCTTTTTTCGTTCACGGCCAATTTGGGCCTGATGTCAAGTTCACAAAAATATGGAAAATACCAACTGTCTCGATCCGAAATTTTACTTCTGTTATAAAATTTACAATTTTTCGGAAAATGTACAATGCCGACTTTAGTAAAAAGTCCTACTAATAAAATAAGTCGTATCATGGTGAAATTGTGCTAAAAGTGTAATTGAAATTTATATTATTTTATTATTATTAAATAAGTTGCAATTTGTATTTATATTTTGAATTTGAATCAAATAAATTTCTTTTCGGTGAAGTAAAAACTATTAGTCAATATCTACTACGCACAATTGATTGATATTTACTATTTTATCTAATATTGTTAAAATATTATATATTTTTATTATTACCATTGTTCATTGCAATTTACATATTTTTTATGATCTACAGTGCACAGTATTTTTCTTGCATTATTTACTGCAACCTCATTTTCTGCCAATTTTAAAAACTTCTTTCTCGTTATCTTTTCATTTCAAATAAAAAAATGAACATGAATAAAAAAATTACTTATCTTTTGTGCAAGGAAGCGTCATGATTCATATTCACTTTTTAAGCACAAATATTTTTTCCTATTTACGACAAAAAACGAATTGTGTTAAAGAATAAAAAAACCTTTTGCTGTAAAACAATAAGAAACGTATGCTATTAACCGACTGCATATTTTCTAAATATGTTGATATGGCAAACACTTTCTGTCAAGGCCAAAAAGTGCTAAGAAAATATATTTAAAAAAATAATTTTTTTTTTATTGTAACTTTAAATATAATAGTAATTATTTATAATCTATTAGACTAAAATGAGATGAATAAAATTTGATATTATTTTTCGAAAAAGCAGTAAATTGAAACTGAAAATTTTTTATAGGAAAAAGCTGTTTGAATGAAAACTTCTTTTTCTACTTATCTATTGATACTACTTTTTTTTACTTATCTACGGACGTAAGTAGAAAAAGGAGGTTTCATTCAGGCGACTAAACTATTGATTTCAAAGAAAGTAGAGAAAGTCGTGTCATCAAGACAAAATATTATCTTTTTCTTTCTTCGAAAATTTTATAAAAATTTGTAAATAAATTTTGCTTATAATTGATTATCATAAGAATTCTTTTTACTATTTCAGCGCTATCAAGTGAAAATTCAGTGAACTTTCTAGAATTAAACTTTGCTCCGTCGATCATTTAGAAATCTATAAAGATAAGAATTACGATTTATAAAACTGTTTTCAAACTCGTTGAAAATAAAACGCGCAATGATTGAAAAGTGATCAGCATGGATTAGAAATTTGAAAAAGTAAAAAAATTCAAAAAAAATGAATTAAATGAAAAGATTAAATAAAAGTAAAACAAATATAATTAAAATACAAATTTAATTGTAATGGAAAATTAAATTAAATTTAGAATTACATTTTACAAAAAAAAAATAATAATAATAATAAAATTACTCCTGTTTAAAAAAGATGCAAAAATGTAAAATACAATACAGAAAAGAGAAATTTTTTCCCGGAATGTTTAGTGTGAAAGTAACATTGATAATAATTACAGGAAATGCAGAAGAAGCTGTTTAAGAAAGTCAGTAGCAATCTGAAGATTTTTAAAAACCAAGTTTACAGTTTTTTGTACAATAACAAAGAAATTTGACATTATATTAAAAAAAAATGTTAATAACACAGAAGATAAACACGTCAAAAATGAAATCCAGATATAAAGCAGACAATAAATATTACTTATCATCAATCTTATTTATTAGCAATTTTAACTTTATAAAAAAATTATCTATATTAATAAAATCAGACTTTTGTCTGTACATTGCTCGGAATTCAAAATTTTTGTCATATATTGTCATTTTAAACAACAAAGATTCCAAAAATGCCAATAAAAAAATGTTTATCTGTATGTCTGTCTGTCTGTATGTCCTCAATATTTTGTTCCACTATCACTCAGAAACAGCTTGACCGATTGGAATCAAATTTTGCAGATTTTATTAGAATGTAATAGTTTTTTTTAAGAGAGTTATGTTGCTTAGAAAGTTTTGTTTCAAATACTTTTGAACAAAAATAATTTTTGGAAAAAATACTTTCTGTCAGAAAATACTTTTTGTTAAAAACACTTTCTGTGAGAAAATATTATTTGTCACAAAATACTTTCTGTCAAAAAATACTGTCGGTGTCATAATATAAATTAAACATTTATTCATAACTAAATATATACATATTTTTGTTATAATTTGCTTCTCGGTAAATGCGCATATTAGAAAAATGTTATCATTACCTTAGTCAACAACATTTATAAAAAATACAATCTCACTTTTGTTTTTTACACACACATGCAAATTTTTCTTTCAATAAATGTAAGTTGATAGACTACTCTAATCATTTTAATCAAGAATCATAGACCACGTGTTCGGGTGAAAAACATTCTTGTTTGTCAGTTAAAACTGACCTTCAAATTTTATCCAATCAAATCTCTTCTTTTGTAGGTGTGTTATGACGTTTTAAATTCGTAGTACAAGTTATTTGTTCAACTGAGTCACTCCTCTTACAAAAAGACTACAAAGTTAACACGTCAATCGGAATTTTAACAAATATCTGATCTCATCTGTTTTTTATTTCGGAAATTCATTTATAAATTATTCACAAATAAGCTTGTTAAATTATGATAGGCTTGACTATTAAAATTTTATTCTATACTATTTCATAAAGAATGCGATTTGAATTAAAAACTTTTACCTTAAATTTACATTTTGTTCAATTAGAAGTTTTCATTGAATTAAATTTCTTACGTAAATAATGTTTTTTTTTAAAGAAGAATATTCGTTGGCGTTAAAATAATTAACGGTTTTTATCTCGCAGCTAAAGACAAAAAGTATAATAATGTAGCACTAAAAGAGAGTAAAATGTGAGGTCATTGACTTTAAGACTGAACTGTATATATGGTGTAAATTGCAAAAGATAATGCATATCCTTTCTCTAGACAGAGCATAAAATAAAAAAAAAATGTTTTTCTCTGTGGTTCTCTTTAGATATGATGACGTGCTTTCGCATGAAAATAAAGTATCAGCATATACCTAACTTTTATTTTTTTGTTCATCTATCAGCTCCTGACCACATTTGAATAGTCACGTATGCCTAAACACTTGAAAAATATAAAAGATACTTAACCATTTGAATTGAAAGTATAATGATTAAAAAGAAAGAACAAAAAAATTATTGAATTTTTAAAAGTTTCTTGAAGAGTTACACAACAAAATGAATATCAGTTTTACATTAAAATTAAAAAAAGAAGCAAAAAGTTTTATCACACCTAATATACGTAAATACTGGTAATATTTAAATTACCATAAATTATTATGTGTTTTGCAAGATACATTGTTTACCTGAAAATTCAAATATATGTTTTGCAACTAATGCGAATTTTATAGTTCTCTTTTTTACACCAAAGTTGGCAGCAGGCCTTGTGCAGGTCTTCAACTTGAACGAAAACATTACGTCTAATACCACGTGCTATTTCTTCTAAGAAAGTTTGATAATAATGTTATTGACATGTCTTTGCAATTTAAACCCGCTGCGTATTGTTTTTATTGTTATTTGATACGGCGTTCTTTATAATTTCTCCCACACACAGACTCTACTACTGATATGACACAGCAATTCAAAAATTAATTTCAAAGAAGAAAAACTAAAAACAGTTCTTTAATATAAAAGAAAAACAACTTATCCTATTGTGCATAATAGAATTTGTTTTTGAAATTAAAGAATATTTTTAAAGTAATTTTTAGAACAATAGTCGTTTGAGACTACTTGACAACTTTATGTTGAAACTTGAAACTATAAAGGAAACGAAATATAACTCTAAGAAAACATTTTTATAATCACAGATGGTGATAAAAAATTAAATTGATAAAATATTAAAAGTATTCATTAAGTTTGATTCAAATTCAAATGAATTAAAAAAAATCATGCATGAATAATTGATGTTAATATCAATTTTCTTTCGGATTTACATTCATTTAGAATTAATTAAAATTTCTTTGAATCAAACTTTTAAAGAGGAATTGGATACCTATCACTAGAAAAGACTTTGTTTGAATTCATTATTCTGCTTCTTAAAATAGAAAAACTAAAATTTAGTCTAATTTTATTTAGACAAAGTGTGACAGATTTAATTTCAGACAGAATAAAACATTAAAACTCATAATTGGATAAAAATGAAAGATTTTTGACAATCGGAAACGTTTTAGAAAAATGAAAGAAACTATAAATTTGTTTCAAAATGACAAAAATCTTTAATTTTTATCCAAAAATAAGTTTTAAGGACATGTGACGGTTTATGACATCACTGATATAAGCAAAATTTGTCCGTAAACTTTGTCCGTAAAAATACTAAATATTTTGACTCCAATATTTATGGAATAACTTAAAATATCATTAGGAAGCTCCCTCTAACCCAATTTTGTTTACATTTTGACATAAAATTAATTTTTAAAAACATTCGCTAAAATTTGTTAATGCTAAAAAATTAATTTTAAAATAAAATTCAAACAAACTTGGGTCAAAGAAACCTTCTTAATGATATTTTAAGTAATTCTACAAATTTTTGTTAATTAATTTTGCTACATTTTGTCTAAATAAAATTAGATTTAAAGTTAGTTTTTTCTATTTGAAAAAGAAAAATAGTGATTCCAAACATAATCTCTTCTCGGATAGGTGTCCAATTCCTTCTTATCCAATAAAATTATAAATCAATTCAAATTTTATTTCACGATGGTCGATTGAAAATTGCATTGATTGATACTTAGATAGATTAGGAAACGACAGAGAAAGTCAGAGAATTTGAACAAGTTCAAAAAATTAAGGAATTTTAAGGAAGATTTGAAAAATACAAGATATATTTACTTCAAACAGTTTCAGAATTTTTAGTGGTTAAGTGGTACAAAAATTTACAAAATGGGATATATTTTACCTTCACCTAACTTAATATTTAACAAAATTATAAACCGGGATGTCTATAGCGATCTTGAAAAAAATCGGAAAATTGCAAAAAGATCAGACAATTTGTAAGAAATCTTTGTACTTCTTAATAATATTTTAGAGTAAATCGGAATTTATTTAAAAAATAATATCCATAAATTAAAACAATAATAAAAGAAGTAAATTTATTTTTAACTTAAAGAAATAATAAGAAACAAATTTAAAAAGCCACCTTAAAAATAAATTTCTCAAAGACAAAACCCAAAAAATATTATCTCTAAAGAAATGAAAAAAAAATTTACAAAATGCGATATTTCTTACTTTCGTCTAACTTAATATTTTACAAAATTAGAAACCGTTATCTCTATAGCGACCTTGAAAAAAACCGGAAATTTGAAAAAGTTTCAATATTTCGTTTTCATATACTTTTTATAATAATTTAGAGTAAATCGAAATTTATTTAAAAAATAATATTCATTAATTTAAGAAATAATAAGAGAAGTAAATTTATTTTTGACAAAAAAATAATAAGAAAAAATTTGAAAAACCACCTTAAAAATAAATTTCTCAAAAATAAAACAAAAAATGCTCTCTAAAGAAATGAAAAAAAAAATGTACAAAAACGATATTTCTTACATTTGTCTAACTTAATATTTTACAAAATCAGAAACCGGGATGTCTATAGCAATCTTGAAAAAAACCCGGAAATTTGCAAAAAAAATTAGACAATTTGTTAAAAGTTTCAATATTTCGTTTCTGTACTTTCTAATAATAAATAATTTAGAGTAAATCGGATTTATTTAAAAAATAATATTCATAAATTTAAGAAATAATAAGATAAGTAAATTTATTTTTGACTTAATGAAATAATAAGAAACCTTGAAAATAAATTTCTCAAAAACAAAAAAAAAAGATGTCTAAAGAAATGCCAAAAAATAATTACAAATGCGATATTTTTTAAGCTTACATAAATTTGAGATTGTAACAAATTCAACTCGTTTAAAAATATCAATAAATTGAACTTTGAATCAATTGAATTTCAATTAAAATATATAAACATAAGAAAAACGAGTCTAACTGCAAACGATAAATTTGAAACTAATAAAAAAAGTGCCAAAAATTGTCAAAAATCTAAAAAAACGACATCATGTTACGTCACATTTGCACTTTTCTAAATTACTGCGAAAAAAAAACAATAAAAATTCATCTGTAATTATTTCTACAAAAACATATAAAAACAAATTTTAACTGCGTCTAATATTCACAGGTTCGTTTGAAAAACATGTTTTTAACAAAAGAGCAACATATATATATAGTGCAGTTTTATCAATACATTGATGTGATCCAGGTAACTAAAATGTTTTTCTCCAATGAGAAACGTTTTAGAAAAATGAAAAAAACTATAAATTTGTTTCAAAATGACAAAAAACTTTAATTTTTATCCAAATATGAGTTTTAATCAATTAATTGCATTGCTTGACATTTACATAGATTTTAGGAAGGGTTAGGGAAAGTCAAAGAATTTTAAAAAGTTCAAAAAATAAGAGAAATTTAAGAGAATTTAAAAAATACAAGATATCTTTTCTTCGAAAAATTTCGGAATTTTTAGTGATTAAGTGGTACAGAAATTTACAAAATGCGATAATTATTACCTTCATCTAACTTATCATTTTACAAAATTTTAAACCGGTACTGACTGTAGAAATCTTGAAAAAAACCGAGAATTTGCAAAAAAATCCGACAATTTGTAAGAAGTTTTGGGAATTCATATAGAAATATATCGAAAGTTTCAACCCGTGTAGAAAAGTTCCCAGTATTTCCCAGTTTATAAGTGGGCGCCAGTTGGGGCCAACCTGGGCTTCCCAGTTTTTTTAAATAAGTAGATTGTAACTAAATAATAGTTTCAATACTAAACTTATCGTCAACCTGGATATATTTATTGCAATTTCCCTTCATTTCAATTTAAAAATTCATGAAATTCGGTCAAAGCGCTCAGTTTCCCATGCAAAATGCATGGGGAAAAAAACTTTTTCATAGAATTGATATAAAATCCATGAAAAATTAACATTTTTTGATCGGATAAAGCTATTTCTCTTCAGGAAAGTTTAAAGATTATTCTTTAAAATAAATTATTGGATCTTATATCCAATAATTTATTTTACAAATTTTTTATTATTAACTATTTTTTAAAGGGCCATAAAAAACATACAGAGTTGTAACTTTTTATTAATTTTGCAATTTTTCAATCCTAGTAAAGCCCAGTATTAATTGTAAAGTAAAATCAACAATTATAAAAATTGTTTAAACAAACTGATATTGTTAATATTAATATTGTAATACAGTTCCCAAACTGTATTAAAGTTGCGAATAAACAGTATTAATTTGTTTAAAGAGTTTCATAATTATGGATTTTCTTTAACTATAAGTTTTGGGCAATTACAGGCTTAAAATTTTCAAAATAAGGAAAAAGTTACAACTCTCTAGCTCAATTCGATAAATAATAATTGCAAATAAACAATATTAGTTTTTTTAAAACAATTTTTATAATTGTGGATTTTCGTTTATTAATAATATTCAGCTTTTATATTCTTGAAAAGTTGCAAAATTAAATGAAAGTTTGAATTCTAAAGCTCAATAAGTTGAAAAGTTGCAAATAAACAATATTTGTGATTGTGGATTTTTGTTTATTATTAATATAAAGCTTACATAGGTTCGAAAAGTTGCAAAATTAAGAGAAAGTATCAACTCTATCGCACAATTAGATGAAAAAATTACAAATAAACAATATCAATTTGATTAAACAATTTTTATAAATGTGGATTTTCGTTTATTATTAATATTAAGCTTTCATTGGCTTGAAAAGTTGCAAAATTAGAAGAAAATTTCAATTCTGTAGCTCCATTAGATGATAAATTGCAAATAAACAATATTAATTTGTTTAAACAATTTTTATAATTGTGAATTTTCGTTTATTATCAATATTAAGCTTTCATAGGCTTAAAAAGTTGCAAAATTAAAAGAAAGTTTTAACTCTTTAGCTCAATAAGATGAAGAGTTGCAAAGAAACAATAATAATTTGTTTAAACAATTTTTATAATTGTAGATTTTCGTTTATTATTAATATTAATCTTTCAAAAGCTTGAAAAGTTGCAAAATTAAGAAAAAGTTACAACACTCTAGCTCTATTAGATGAAAAGTTGCAAATAAACAATATTAATTTGTTTAAACAATTTTTTTAATTTTATATTTTATTTTTTTTCTAATTTGTAACTTTTTCTAATTATGCAACTATAATTAGAATAATTAGAAAAAAGTTACAACTCTCTAGCTCTATTAGATGAAAAGTTTCAAATAAACAATATTAATTTGTTTAAACAAATTAAAAAATACATGGAACAATTGTTATTAACCAATTTTTATGTCATTAAAGAAAATTTTGGAGGAAAATATCGTAAACAGTTCTAATGAATATTTTTTAACGATCTTATTACATTTATACGATCTTTTTTAGTGAATTGGCACTAACCGGGTTGAGCATTACAAGCCCACTAATTTCCCAGTGGGAAGACCCAACTGGGGCCCACCTTAAATCTGGGAAACCCATATGGGGCCCAACTGGCACCCACCGAACTTTTCTACACGGGAATATTTCATTTTTGTATTCTTTAATAATAATTTAGAGTAAATCGGAATTTATTTTAAAAAATTATCTTTATAAAGTTACGAAATAACAAGAGAGGTAAATTTAATTTTAACTCAAAATAATAATAAGAAACAAATTTAAGAAACCACCATAAAAATAAATTTTTTAAAGACAAGTAAAAAATAATGATCTATAAAGAAATGGTCCAACACTGAAAAAACGGTATTCTTTATTTGAGAATTATTCTCGGCGCCTATTTAAGGTTAAAATATTTTTCTATTAAGGATATAATATTCTTAAAATGAGAAGTTTAGTCTTGAAATAAGAAGCATATTCTTAAATTAAAAATATTTTCTTATGGCTTGAGAATATGCCTCTTATTTTAAGAATATTATATCCATAGAAGAACATTTTATTCTTAAAAAGGCGCCAAAAATAATTCTCAAATAAAGAATACCCTTTTTTCAGTGAAGATTTAAACAAATTGGAGATTAAAACATTAACTAAAAGAGATTAATAATTTTTTCTAAACTAAAAAAGAACAGCACCAAAAATCATCACATCATTGAGAAAAATATTTTCTTGTGTCAATGTATTTTTGAATTGGATCAAATGCAAATTATCCCTAGAATAATTATATAAAACCCAGTGTAATTATTCTTGGACTAAGAATAACTTATTATTAGTAGTATGCATTCTTGCGAATCAAGAATGTCTTAAACTAAGTATAATTATTCTTTATCCAAGAACACACTGAAAAAAATGTTTAGTCATATCAACCAAAATTTGGTTGAGCCAACCAAATTTTTGTTGCTATGATTAAAAATTTGGTTGAGCCAACAAAATTTTTGTTGATATGACTAAACAATTTTTTCAGTGCAATTATTATTGGTTTAAAAATAATATTCTTGATACAAGCATATAGTTCAAGCATTTTTTATCCTTAGTAGGAGAAATTTTTTCTCTCAGTGATAAATTTAGAATTTATTGTGCTCAAAACAAAAAAGTGATGGATATCAGTTATAAAATGTTCGTATCGATTAAACTTTAATTCTATTGAATTTAAGGTTGATTGAATTTTAAATTCACTAAAATCAAAATGATTTAAAAGTTGATTCGTTTTTGTATCTTTTAAATTTTTCAAAAATTAAACTTTACTGATTGAATTTTAAGTTTGACAGATTTCAGGTTGACCTAATTTAAAATTGATTGAAATTAAGCTTACATAAATTTGAAATTGTAACAAATTCAACTCGTTTAAAAATATCGATAAATTGAACTTTGAATCAATTGAATTTCAATTAAAATATATAAACATAACAAAAGCGAGACAAACTGCAAACGGTATATTTAAAATTGATAAAAAAGTGACAAAATTTGTCAAAAATCTAACAAAAAAATATCATGTTACACATTTGCACTTTTCTAAATTACTGCGAAAAAAAAAAATAAAAATTCATCTATAATTATTTCTACAATAACATATAAAAACAAATTTTAACTGCGTCTAATATGCACAGGTTCGTTTGAAAAACATGTTTTTAACGAAAGAGCAACATATATAGTGCAAGTTTTATCAATATATTGATGTAATTCAGGTAACTAAAATGTTTTTCTCCTAATTTGAAAAGGGGGCCAGTTCTCTGGTACGAGGTTTTTCAACCAATCGAACGTAGAGTTTTTATACAAACATATATCGCGTGTTTTACCACTCATCGTAACGTCACTGGTCACCAGACGTTTCAGTTCAAACACTCGGTCAAAGCCGATAAGCTTCAGTTTGCCATTGCTTCTTGTTTCTATTCAGTTTTACTCAAGCATTCGTTCGAGTCGCGTGTTCGTTTTTCCCTTTCGCTTTGTTCAACGCCAAGCAAAGTGTATACGCACTTGAACGTTGCTCATTCGTTTTATAAACATTTTCAAACTTTAGTGCCTTTACTTAATAGTCAAGTGTCTTTAAATGATGACAGATTTTTTCCAAAATTTGTCAATGACAATTATGTCAAAATAATGATGCTCCGATAAATGATATTTTGGTAGTTTAAAACAGTCTTTATGAAGGAACTATACACTTGGTGGAAACAAGAATTGGGAGCAGTTGATTTTCCACTTGAAGAACTTTCACATCAGTGAGTTATTTCACTTCATACAATTATTTTGTATTAAATATCAAATATAATTTTATAATTAATTTAGCCAAAGTTTTTTTTGTTTTTGTTCTATGAGTGTGTCGCAATAATTAGTATAGGTATTAAAAAAAACTAGTGTTTTTGCAATCGTTGCAATTACTTTGTTATTATACTTTAATTTCTTTTTGTCGAGAAATCATTTCCTTCATATAAAGAAACTGAATCACTAACAAATTTTCTTTTGATGATAAAGATGGAAGTGAATCATAATATTATTACAAGCCTCACGTTAGTATAAAGTTTAAAAATGATTTGTTGGATCTTTGATCTTCAAAGGATTATGTACAAATTTAGACATATTTGTGAAACTAACTTGAAACTGGTATATAATTTTGTATTAGTTTACGAAAACTAATTTTTTATACTATTTTTTCGTCAATATTTTTCGCGGTTATTAATTTACTTACAGACTAAAATCTTATTTTCACTATACATTGAATCAAGACTGTATATAATTATATTCATCAGTTTTAACTCAGAAATAGAGAAATTTGATTAATTTTATAGCAAGTTTTTTTGGTATAGAACCAAAATTTATTTATTTCAAGTAGAATTGTTTTTTTTTTAACAAAATTGTTTCTTTCAAACAGAATCGTTTCTTTTAAACAAAATCGTTTCTTTCAAACAAAATTGTTTTCTTAAACAAATTTTTCGATTGACCCACTTATGTTTCGAATTAAACAAATCTTTATGATCGAATCAAACTTTTCTTTTATAGTACAACTTATGTATGGATATACAATATATGTACACAATGAATATATACCTTTATTGTATACATGAAAATAAAGGCAGAAAGTAAATAAAACAATGAATCTTATAGTCATAAAATGATAAATAAAATATCTCGTGATACAATTTCACCCAAAACTAATAAAAATACACCTGAATGATACAATTTTTTTTAGCTAATGTCTCTTTGAATTATTAATTATTATAATAATTAATAATTATTTATTACTTATTAATCATATTACTGAGATAGCACAAGTTTCAAAGTAAAGAAAACTTGGAAAAATATATTTTTCCAAATTAACGGAATTATCGTATTTTTTTCGAGGAATTGTTCATGACGTTCTGGAAAATTGTCGGATCCAACGTGGAACATCACGTGGATATGTCAGATTTATAAACGTGCTTATTCATTGCAATTTTCCGAAGTTTTTTTCGCGATGTACTTTGCACCTTGATATTTTTCCAATTTAAAAAACTCTTCTTGCCTTAGATTATTGTTAACTTCGGTTGCTTAAAATAAAATTTAAAATGTTTAGAATTTTGACGACACAAAAGATTAAAAAAAGTTGACAATCGTAATTAAAATACTTTCTATCTGTTAGTTATCAAAATACTTGTTTACTTGCTCTGTTGCAAAAAAAATGAGTCATTTGTTATTGCATAAACAAAGTTTCTTCACTCAAGAATGAATTTTGTCATTATACTTATGATCAATATACATATATTCAGAAATATAAGATATTTA
This sequence comes from Ganaspis brasiliensis, assembly GCA_037103525.1. Taxonomy (NCBI): domain Eukaryota; kingdom Metazoa; phylum Arthropoda; class Insecta; order Hymenoptera; family Figitidae; genus Ganaspis; species Ganaspis brasiliensis. The sequence continues at coordinate 2,523,169 of JAZKLR010000535.1, read as the reverse complement.
AAATTCTTTAAGTCTTGAATTTAGTAGAATTATGTTCATTGTTTATGTATGAATTTATTTTGTATTTAAAATTGGTTATTATTCATAATATATAATTATTATTACATTATTTTGTTATATTAAAGTTAATTGACAAAACTTTAGAATCTCTATAAAAAAAACTAATTATATGAAATTAATTTAAATTTAGACTCAATGCTCTTAAGACATTTTAAAATGGCAAATTTACGTGAAGATAATTCACTTAATGAAGACTTCCTAATTGAACTATATACTTGCTTTTGCGGCATTGAAAATACTTGCAAACGACAAATTTCAAATTCAATGCCAAGTCCACGAGCATGAATTTAATTGGACTATAGCCAATGAAAGTTATGCGAGTTTTCTCTGTATTTTGATAAATTCTAAAATGTCTTGACAAAAAGAAAAAAATGTCAGTAACATGTTTAAAACTGAAAATCTTTTATTTTAGATATAGTTTTTGATTTAATGTATTTTTAAACATTTTCTTGTATTAAATTTTCACTAACTTGGTCATAATTCGAGGAAAATTGTATGCCAAGAATATGCATCGAGGAAAACTTGGTTAGATGAAAGTTTAAAGTCGAATTTTAAGATAAACTGTGAGCAAATCTTGAAGATGATGCAAAATTTACATTTATACAGTCGTCTGTGGTGATTTTGCATAAATCTTTCTTAACAGACATTTCAAGCGACAATTTTTAAACAAATCTTTTTTCGAAAATGACCAATTTAAGTATGTTTGAATATGCGTTTTTAATGAATAAATTATTGCGTAATATAGTAAAAAATAAATAGGAAAACAAAAACAATAAATCAGTAAATAAATGAAGATACATAAAAAAGTAGTAAAATAGAAAACAAGATAAAAATTAAATAAGTATAGGTAAGGAAAATAACTAACTTAATATTAAATAAAAATAACCGAATAAATAAACAACAAAGTAAATAGACAACAAAAATGAATAATAAATAAATAACAAAAACTAAATAAAAAATAAAACACCCAAAAGTTAAATAACAAAATAGTTATTTTTTTCTAAATAAAATGACATTTTGCTAAAAAAAATCACGAAAATCTTTTTTATTGCTGGGAATGTACTTTCAACAAGAATCGCAAGATCGCACATTCCTATTACGTGAAAACCTGATAGACGTAATACTTTCCCCTATTACGTGAATGTCACTATAGGGTAACTTTGATTATATGGAATTAATAAGTTAATTTTCTCAATAACAAATTTGGTTTGATTCTAATCGTAGACATTAATACGAGTAGTAAATTATTTTATATATTGATTACTTTTATTTCAATTACTTATTTAATATTGTGATTATTGAATTTGTAATTTGTTGGTTTAGAGAATTTTAATAATTTTAAAAAATAATGTACCAACAAACTATAAAGATGTGTGAATTAGATAAAATATGACGCAATGAATAGTTGAATACATATGTGACTTGAATCCCGTTTGGGTGCCGGAAGCCGATCAGAAATAGATGGTGGAAAAGACTTAAACACTATCTAACCTATAGCCGACAATTAGCTAATAAAATTATGCATTTAGACCTTGACTTATACTGATTATTTTCATGAAATTGTAATTTATAAGAAAATATCAAGGTGTTTTTATACTGATGAAATTAATTTTTCTTATAATTGAGAAACTATTCATCTTATTTTGTAGACCTTTAATTTTACTAATTGGAAATTTAAAGAACAACATTTTTAATTTTAATCATCAATTCCGGATTAATCTATCATATAATTATGTAAAATGCTCAATTATTAATTTCATGAACGAAACAATTAACTCTTTAATATATAAACTTTACAAACTTGTTTTTACTTTTTTTGTGAAAATAAATTATAACAAATTCTTATTAACTCTTTACAAAGATAAATTATTATAAACTCTTGTTAAGTCTTTGACTGTTTACGTAACTCGAGATTATGAGTTTACTTTACTTTTTAGTCTTTTAACTAAATATAGGAAGGCGAGGCAGAATTTACTTTTACAAAGGAGGTGAACAGAGCTGAAAGTAAGAACTGCAAAAGTGAAGAACAAGAGATTAAAAGAGTGCATAATATTCTTTTTTGAATGAGAAAGTACAGAAACCCACACTCAGCATGTGAGATGAGATGGCATACATATTTAGTTTTTTTTTCTTTTGGATCACGAGAGTCTTACAAATTTAGAAAGTGTGTTCATCTACACATTAAAACTTATTTAGGGATTTTTTCACAACTTCCCGCTTTAAAATCTAAAAAAAGAGAACTTTATTACCTTTTTACGGTTTTGTAAATATTTTATTTTCTAATGCAATACGTAAATAATGTTAAAAATAAACGTGTTTTGTGTTACCTACACAATCGTGAAAAATATTTAATTAATTATGAATTTAATTCAAGTTTATAAAAAACTGATTAAATGGATTTAATTAAAAGACAGAAACTTAAAAATTAAAAATTTTTTCAATTCAGATTAATTGAAAATCCATTGAACGAATTTAATTGAAATGCCGAAAAGTAGAATTGAAATTGACTTTAATTCTATGAAAAAAAATTTAATTGTATTGAAAATCCATTAAATGGAATTGAAATTCATTCAAATTACGTAAAAAAAAGAATTAAAATTGATTGAAATTTGGTAAAAAAATAATTGATTGTTATTAAAAACACTTTAAATGGAATTAAATATGATTGAAACCCTGTTATATAAAAAAATTGAGATTGATAGAAATTATGATAAAAATAGATTCAAATTGATTCAAATTAGGTCATAAAAATAATTCAATTTGGCTAAAACTCACTCAAATGACAGATGTTATTAAAATTGATTAAAATTTCTTGAAAGAAAGAAATTGAAATCCAGTGAAATTATGTCAAGAAATTTATGTCCTGTGAAAAACTAAATTAAAATGGATTGAATTGAGTATTATTCAAAATCTATTTGGAATTAAAATTGATAGAAACTCCGTGCAAAAAGAAATAAAATTGATTGAAGTCAGGTCAAAAACATTTGAATGTTATTGAAAATCCATTGAATTGAAATAAAATTTATTAAAATTCCGTAAAAGGGGAATTGAGATTGATTGAAATTCGGTAAAAAAATAATTGAAAGTTATTGAAAACCCTTTAAATGGAATCAAATATTTTTGAAACTCCGTGATAAAGAAATTGAGATTGATAGAAATTATGATAAAAATAGATTCAAATTGTAAATAAGTCAATTTGTTTGAATATCACTAAGATGGAATGAAAATTGATCAAAATTCCTTGAAAAAAGGAATTGAAATCGATTGAAATTATGTCAAGAAAATTATACGTCCTATTAAAAAAATGAATTAAAATCGATTGAAATTAGGTCGAACAAAAAGAATTAAGAATTATTCTAACGGAATTAAAATTGACAGAAACTCCAGGAAAAAAGAATTGAAATTGATTGAAGTCAGCTCAAAAAAATGTAAATATTATTGAAAATTTATCGAATGAAAATAAAATTGATCAAAATTCCGTAAAAGTGGAATTGAGATTGATTGAAATTATGACTAAAAAATTGAAATTGATTTAAATTAGGTAATAAAAAGAATCAAATTTTATTAAATATCAAATGAAATTGAATGAGAATGAATTGAACTTCCGTGAGAAAAGGTATTAAAATTGATTGAAACTGTGCAAAAGAGGAATTAAAATGAAACAAAATTCTATAAAAATTAATAAAATTATATTCATAAATTGTAATTGAAATAATTAAAATTCCATTAAAAGGAATTAAAATTGGACAAATTTTATGTAAACAAAGAATTAATTAATTAAAATTTATTATTGTTTCATTACACAAAATTTGAATATTCCAAGTTCAATTTCTTGCCATTAGATTTATTTTTTCACAAGTGATTTTAAATTCTTTTTCAATTAAGTTGCCGTTTGTTTCACTTTAAAAGAAAAATGAAAAATATGCGGTAGATTCAAACATTTGGGAATTCAAGTGCGAGATAGGAAAAGAAAAATTAAAGTACATTGACCTAAGTCAAACATATAAATTTTATTCCCAGGCAATGCACGGATTTATATTTAGATTTTATTTTGCCATCAAGTATATATGTACCGTCTGCTGCAATCATTATGAAAGGAAAATGCAGTTTACGCGTATTGCATACGTATATAGACATGTATAAGAATATTTCAAAACATTAGCCATATATAGAATAGGAAAATATAAATCGATAACTGGGTATCAATGATCCAATCAAAAGAAGCTCACAAAGTGATTCCACGTCAAACATATGTATAGGAAACTGGTGGAAAATGTCAATGACTAAACAGAGAATCATGCATAAACATGAGCAGGAAAAACAATGCCTTGTTGGTCAAGAATAAAAAAAATACTGTCTACCGGTTCATCGAAAATTGTTATTCACAAAAACTAAAATGTCTTTCTAAACATATTTTTGGAAAAGTTTCTTTTAACTATATTAATATATATTCAAATATATTTTTATCTTGGTTGAAAAATGCTCACTTCATTTATTCAATATACTGTCTTTTTTTAAACAAGATTTTTACAATTATTTATAAAAATTAAGTGCAAAAAAATGTTTAAACAAATATTTAAAATGTTTGTTACGGAATTTAAACACTTGTTCGTAATCAACAAATTTTTGGCGAACCGTAACTTGCCGGAAGCAATATGACCTCATGACGCAGACTTGGCGTCTTTCAATTTCAGGAAAATCATTGTCTGGCTATCTAATCTTCATTAGAGAATTATCCCGAATTAATTAACGAAAATAATGTTGATTCTCAAAGTTTCCGAAATAACTTGTTAATTTCTATACATTTAATTGTTGCTTTAGATCCAAAATCTTTCAAATTATTAAGAAAACAATATTGTATATAAAATGAATAAAATTACTTGAATAAAAATTTATTAAATATAAATCAATTAAATACAAGTGTACATTATCAATCGTTTAATTAATTAAAAGATTATTTGAAAAACCTGTCTTAGATTTTGATAAAATTAAATTCAATAATTTAACTGCTGTCAAATGCCGCAGTATAAATCAATCAAATGATTATCGAATTACAATTAAATTAATTGTCATAGACTTTAGGCAAATGAGCTAATTGAATAATTTTTCAAAATCGCAAGATTTATAGATAATTATATCAGTCTGTCAGTATAAATAGACGAGACAAAATATTGAATTCAATATTTATCTTTTAAAAGACAATTCAATGCGTTTGTTGTCTGAAAAAACAACAATATAGTTAATGCTTTGGATAGATTTTCTTATCAAGTACAATAAGTACTTTTTTCCTTAAATGAGTCTTTTTTAAATGAACCATATAATAAGGATTTTCCTTTTACACAAATAAACATAAAAAGATAATTTAATAGGTAATAATTAAAAATAAATAATATAATGCGGTCACTGCGTATTTTAACTATAAAAAGACGTATAGATGGAAATGTATTCCTGTTATAGATTATTGAATAGACTATATAAGTAAAGTATCTATATAGATAATTATTATTCATTCTTTTGATGCTTCACTATATAAATTTGGATATAAGTGAACAACAAATGACTAAGATTATTTGGCAAATAAATGGAAAATAAGGTTCATGCAAAAAAGTTCTAAATTATGATCTTGTTTATTTTAAGTATAGAGTTTATTACTGGAAATTGTCTAATATCGTGTTTTTGCATTAGTTTATATAGAAATTCTTCTATAAAAAGAAAATCTATTTTGAAATAAAATAACAATAACAAATAACATTATTCGACGAAAAATGATGTGCTTTATAATAAATTAAAATAATACAAAACAAACAATGTTTGAATATTAAAGTTTAGAATAACTTAACAATTTTTCAAATGTATTGTCTAAAGCTTAAAATTTCGCTTTTTGGAAATCCCCCCCCCCCCCAAATAGTCAAATATTTAAATAACATTTAAAACTAATTTTCTTTCCTTGTATGCTAATAAATAAAAATTAGAATACTTCATTTACAAAAATATTGCCTTAAACAAATATATAAATCCTTTCTATGAGGAAAAAATTGCATAATCAAATAATAATTTATTAAAACAGATTTTGGTACAGAAACATGAATAGAGAACAAAAATTTATTCTATAGTTGCCTATATAAGCTTATTTGGTACTCAAAACTCTTAAAGTTATATTTTATTAATTTTATACACACGATAATTATGAAATTCTAATTTTTAATATGAATAAGTAATTTTTTACGCAATAATGAATTTATTATCTGAAGGGCTTCTAGATTCCAGGTATTTAAAACTTTGTGTAACTTTCAATTTATATCAAAATATGCAATATGCAAATTTTTTATCAAATTATAATTAAAAAAATCCTCTAACGTGTAACATTGGAAATAAAAATTTGAGATAAAATATAAATGGTAAATCAAAAAATGTATTTTTATTTTATTTTTGTTAATTTACATAAACAGGCTCACTGTAGGCCTTTCATACAAAGTACTAGTAGGTAGAAAATTTAAAAAGAGAATGAAACTAAAAAATTGGTATCTGTTTATTAATTGATAAATTAAAAACGAGGCTAGCTAAAAAAAGGGATACATAAAAACAAAACAAATAATTTTTTTTTTTTTTATTAGTTTCTTATTCTCTATAAATATAGAAAAAAATTGTAACCTGTTTTTATTTATTCTATTCTATACTCTTTTCTAATTCATTTATTTAAATTATAAAACAATTTTTCGCAAAAATTAAAAATTATTTAATATGCAAAAACTTAACTGAATTTAAATAAAATTCCATTAAAAAGGAAACTAAAATTTATGGACAAAAATTTGCAAAAAACTCGCAATTATCGTTTGCTTAATGTTTTACTTTTTTGTCTTCTCGGTAAACTGGAAAATCTTGGTTTCAAAGTGTAATTATAACAAGTCTTTGTGGGTATTTATCCACGTAACTTAAGCATAGTTTTTTCATTCAAGGTTCAATGATCAATTTTCCTATAGAAATGTAATATAACCTTGAGAAAAATAAACCTTTGAAGACTATTTACCTTTCATTAATATTATCAGACATAAATAAATATTTGATTCTTCAATACTTAAAAAAATGACATGACATCAAACGTTGATTAAATTTGAATTAAATCTCAATCGTGACTCATTAAAAAAATTTAATAAATAATTATAAGTAATTAACCAATAATGAATTTCTTTGTGATATCTTATTAAAAAATAACTTTTATTCTTATATTTTTACAAAAACAGAAATATGATTTTTAACAATAAAATTAAAACAATTGACAATTTTGTAAATTAAAAACTAAACTTTAATAAAGTAAAGATAATATTTCATCTTGTAGTAAACAAACTATTTCTTTTTCAGAAAGGCAGGATTTAAATCTTCCCGCGACAGTTTTAAAGATCACGTGGAGGACCCTTTTATTGACCGTGAAGTGTCCTGCGTCTTGATTGGCTGAAGGTCCACGTGACCCATCTCACGTCACTTTTGCTGTCTGCTGCAGCAGCAGCCTTTGTAAACTCGAAACGAAACTTAAAAAGGGACAAAGGATTGGAGGAATTTCTTTTGTACGTTTTCCTCTGTGCAAAAAGAAAGAGTTTCTTAGTTTATTTCTGACGTCCACCTGCTGAAGTTGAACGCGCGTCAACCTGCTAACAAGAAGAATAAACTGTCAACTACTTGCCCGGTTGTTTGCAATTTTGACAGCTTTGATCTGTCAAGTGTATGAAGTGAAAGTAAACCCCGTTGAAGGCAAGTTGAAACTTTCGAATTTCTTGGGTTTAGTCTTCCCAAAACTCAGGTTCAGTTGACAGAAATTTTAGAATGGGGAGATAAACAGTTTTGGAGTAATTTTGTGATGATGAGCAGAGAATTTTTGATACATTGGAAAATTTGGAAATAAAACGAGAGCGAGGATTTTCTACTTCTTTAAGGACCTGCTTGACATGTCTCAGCAGCAATTAAGAGCAACAGTTTAAAAAGTAATTTGACACCTTGTTCTGGAACAACCAAAATCTGAAGATGTACAGCATGAACTATATTGGCAAGTTCATAAGCAATTTCCGTGACTTTTACAATGAAATCAATGCAGCTACTCTTACTGGGGCTATCGATGTCGTTGTTGTCGAACAACTAGATGGATCTTTCACCTGCTCTCCTTTCCATGTAAGATTCGGAAAATTGGGCGTCCTTCGATCTCGAGAAAAAGTGGTAAGGTTCATGAAAATTTCGTCATCTGCTTTTTATATAAAAAAATTTTCTAAATTTTAAACTATCATTATTTTAACGCATTAATTTATTTATTTTAAATAATATAAAGTGTATTAAAATAATCACTAGATTATAATACTAAAAAAATATCCCTATTATTCTTAACGCGTATAATAAGTATTAGTCAGTTTTCAACTTTGAACTGTATGATAACAAACTATTGTTTGTAGATAATTTCGATTGTATACTTGCACTGTCTATTTACCCGTAATTACATAAGAGGACGAAATATAACGAGAATTATAAAAAGCATTAAACATTAACTTTACTTTAAAAGTCAATTTATATATATATAGTTTAAAATTAAACAGTTTCAATGTAAAGAAAATTATCTCGAAACAATTAACAAAATTATTGATTATTGCTTAACTAGCAATAATTTACAAACTTTGCATTGTTCTTGATCATTTAAAACTATACATTTTTGTAAATTCAAATAATAAAAATTACGAAAATGAAGAATATTTCTGAAAAATGACGAAGATAATGAATAGTTGAAAACAAAATTCGAAAAATGACAACATAATTAGACAATTGAAAAGAATAGTTTGAAAAATCAATAATAAAAAAAATTAAATTTAAACAAAACAGTTGAAAAATTATAGGAATTGAACAACTGGATTGAAAATGGAAAAAAAAGTAATTAAAAATTGAGGAATTAAATGGAAAATTTAAGAATTAAATTAAAATTTGAAAAAATAATTGATAATTGAAAAAAAAAAATTACAAAATGACGAAATTAATTGACAATTGAAAACAAAATTAAAAAAATGCTAGATTAATACACAACCGAACAAAATAATTTAAAAAGACAAAGAATAATTATAAAATTTTAGGATAATAATTGAAAATTGAAAAAATCGTAAGAAATAATTTAAAATTGTGGAAAATAATTAATAATTAAAGGAGATAGTTGAAAAATGACGAAAATAATTGTTAATTGTAAACAAAATTCGAAGAATGACTAGATTAATAGATAACTGAAAAAAATAATAGAAAAAATTAAACAAGAAATATTAAACTTTAAGAAAATAATTGCAAATTTAAAAATTAAGAAAATTATAGGAATAAGTGTTGGGAATAATTGCACATTTAACAACTGGATTGAAAATCGAAAAAATAATTAAAATTGAAAAAAATAATTGAAAATGGAATTGAAATTTAAAGAATATACTTAGAAATGAAAAAAAAGTAATTGAAAAAAGCCGAGAATTAATGATTATAGTAGAAACCAATTGAAAACTGAAGAATGGAAGTAAAAATTGAAGAGTGGAATTAAAAATTAATAAAAATAATTAAACAGTTGCATTTAAAATTGAAGAAACTTAATAATAATAAAAAAAAAATAATTAAAAAAAGGCGACAATTTTTTTATGTTAAAGAAAATAATTGAAAAGTGTAATTTAAATTTGAAGAAAGTAACTGAGAATTGAAGAGAATAGATCCAGAATTGAATAATAGAATTCAAATTTGAAAATAATTTTTATGAGTGAAAAAAATAATTGAAAAAATCAGAGAATTTAATATTAATTTAATATTCAATATTGAGGAACTAATTGAAAATCGATAAAAATAATTGAAAATAAAAGAAAATAATTAAAAAATGGAGAAATAATTTGGAATTTAAAGAATTATATAGAAATTTCAAGAAGATAATCGATAATTAAAAGAAAAATTACAATATGACGAAAATAATTAAATATTGACGAAAATAATTAACTATTAAAAAAAAAAATTAACAATTGAAAAAAAAAAATTCATAAAATGGCGGGAATAATCGGCATTTGAACAAAATTTTTTTTAAAATTAATGAATAATCATAAAATTGAAGGAAAAGAATAAATTGTCAATTGAAAACTGATGAAAATTATGGAAAAATTGTAGAAAATAAATTAAAATTGAAGACATCTATTGGAAATTGAAGAATTATATTGAAATTTCAAGAAAATAATTGATAATTGTGGAAATGCGAGAATTATTGAATACTGAATAAAATAATTGAAAAACGAAGAGTGAAATTGAAAACTAAAGAAAATAATTGAGAATTCAAGAAAATAATTAAAAATTAAAGAAATAAATTGGAAAATAAAGAATTAATTTGAAAATTGAAGAAAATAGTTGATTATTGAAAGAAAAATTGCAAAATGACTAAAATAATTAAATATAGAAAATAATTGAGAAATGATAGATTAAAATTTAGATAATTAAATCCGAAACCAATAAAAATTTGAATGAGTTGTTATTTGCATCAATGAAAGTTTTGAGTAGAAGATTTTAATAATTAATATCTGTTTTCTAATGTTTAACTAGGAATTAAATAAGTTTAATAATAATTTGCTCATGCAATAATAGAGAAGCATTTTAAGATCTAGGATACAACATTTATTTAAAGAAATTTAATTTAGAAGTTTTTTTTTAATAAAAATAACGTTGGAAGTTTTGAAACAACAAAAGTTTTTAATCATTAAGAAATGAACAAGTTATTTTAGAAAGGTGTTTAAGACACTTATAAAATATTTAAAAATAGTGCTTGCTTTCTTTTCAATGATATAGTAATTGCTGATATTTTGTTATTTATTATTATTATAATACTTATTTTTCTACTTTTATTATAACAGACAATTAATAATTAGATATTAGATACATAAAATAAAAACTCATTTGATTTATAATTTATTTAAAAATATACATTTTTTTAAACATATCTGGTTCTTAATTAAGGGATACTAGTCGTTAATTAAAAATACCTTTGTTTAGGTGGACATAGAAATAAATGGAGAACCCAGACAAATTCATATGAAACTTGGAGATTCAGGAGAAGCGTTTTTCGTAGAAGAAGTAAGGTCCAGTGGATGTCCATTAGATTCCGAAATTCCACCGCATTTAGCTTGTTCACCAATTCCAGATGACAGTTGCTTTCCGCCTGCTAGGTTTGTATTTTTAAATCTCCCTCATTATCAACATCATCTCCAAATTCTAACCCGCTTTATTTCTATTTCTTTAGATTCAACGTCCTCTCAGACCTTCCTCAAGAGCAGCACGAGAAAATTCTTAGAGACTCTGTGTTGTCAATCGAGAGAGAAAAATGGGAGCAGATGTCTGCCTTGCCACCCGATCAACGGGAAAAGTTTCTAATTGAACAATTTTCCGATCTGCCAATAGAACTTCGTGAAAAATGGCTTCAAATTGCCTCGATGACTTCCGAAGAACGTGACAAAATGTTCAAAGAATATTACGAAACGATTTCTACCTCTCAGAAGCAACAAATGATCCGTGAACAATACTCGGCGTTGAAAACAGAAGACAAGGAAAGATTATTCAAGGAGAATTTCCCTGAACTGCCAACCGAGCAAAGACAAAAGTTTGAAAAAGCTTTACTTACAGATTGGCCGGAGTCAAAATGGGAAAATAAGGAGGATCTCTTGAAGAATGAAGATGAGGAAATCTTTGACATGGATGGCTTGGACAATGAAATATCTCAGGTTGCTCCAGTATCGACGCCAAAATCTTTCATAGCCGTAACTTCATCCGATAGAATTCGTAAGATAAGCGTGGTTAATAATGACTTTAGACCAATTAGTGACGATCCGACAAGCAGTAGCAAAGAAAAATCTAGCGATGAATCCAATACTTCTTTAACCAAGAAAAATTCCAAAGACGAGAGCACTGATGATGCGAAAGGTGGAAAAAGAAAACGTAAGAGGAAAAGTGTCATGAAGAAAAAGAACTCGCAAAGGAAGGCGAGCAATGGAAGTAGTAGTCAGGCAGAAATGAGCGAAAGTGACAATCTAGTCGATGAATCGCAAAAAGAAATTTCCAAAGGACTTGACATACAAGATAATTCTAATACGCCCACAGAATCGACTGTAATTGTCTCAACATTTAAAACAGAGACAGTAAATTTACTTCCAGAGACTGATTTTCATTTCTTCAGTGACACAGAAGTCACCAAGTAAGATTTTATAATTTAATATCTGATGTACCTACCTAGTTGTCTTGCGCTTCTTATTTTATTTCATTTTAATTTTTATTCCGTTTTGCTAATAGATGTGTAGTGTTTAAAATTTTCTTTCAGTTTTAAACAGAAACCGAATATACAGTGTTGGGATTATTTTAAACATCGTGTCGATCGAGAAAATGCTTTTTTTCAATTGAATTACATAATTTAATTTTTATTGATGAAAATTGTACAAAATACGTAAATTAATCAGGATGACCATGCGTCAGTAAAATCAGGGATATGTCAGTGGGGAAAAAAATGATGTCTGGAAAATTAAAGAAATTGAGTCGGCCATTAGAGTAGTCCAAAAACGCAGAGGAAAAGACAATTATTAAAATGTTTTGTTCTGATCCCCAGAGTTGTTCCAACTTAAAAAAATACCCCTATTTTTTATTTTGAAATCGCACAATATTTAGAGATTGCTTAAAGATCATTAAATTTCTCATTGTTTCCTCATGGGAAAAACGTACTTTTTTGTAAATTTGCTATAAAATCGTCAAAAACCATTCAAATTAGTAATCCACCAAAACAGTTCTTGAAAAGTATTTACAGAGTATTCCATAATTTATTTTATAATTTGTTGATATTAACTATTTTTTATGAAATTTAAAAAAAAACCACCATAATTGCAAAAGAATGAAAATTTTATTTAAATTATATACTGTTAACTTATCTGAGGTTATTCCCCATGATTGTTGTAGATTTCCAAATTATGTATTTTTACTAATAATTGGTTTTTTCATTTGTTTAAACAATTTTTGTTATTATTTGTAACAATTATTGAAATAATCCTAGAAAATTAAGCCCTTTTCTGAACTTTTCAATTCAAAAAAAAAAAAAAAAAAAAAAATGAATTTTGCTCTGGGTAAAACATTTATTATTCTAACAACTGTTTGAATTAATGTTTGTTATTAATTGCTAACTTTTATTAGAATTAATGAAAGATTATTTCCTTTTATTCTAATTTTGGAATTTCCTGAGCCAATTTTAATAAAAAATGAATTATGCTTTGAGTAAAACAATTATTATTCTAACAATTGTTTAAACAAAAGTTTCTTGATAATTGCAAACTTTTATTAGAATTAACGGAAGATTTCTTTTCTAATTCCCTTTCTTCCCTTTTATTTCTAATTTTGCAATTTTCTGAGACAACTATAATGAAAAATTAATTCTGTTTCGGGTAAAGCGATTATCATTTTAACAATTGTTTAAACAAATGTTTGTTGTTAATTGTTAACTTCTATTAAAATTAAACGTAAGTTTATCCAGTTTTTTGTAATTTTCTGAGACAACTATAATGAAAAATTAATTCTGTTTCGGGTAAAGCAATTATCATTCTAACAATTGTTTAAACAAATATTTGTTGTTAATTGCTAACTTTTATTAGAATTAACGAAAGATTATCCCCTTTTTTCTAATTTTGCAATTTTTAGAGTCATCTATAAAAAAGAATTAATTCTGCTTCTGATAAAGTAATTATTATTCTAACAATTGTTTAAACAAATATTTTTTTCTAATTGATAAGTTCTATTAGAATGAACGTATGCAGTTTTTTTTCTAATTCTTCAATTTCTTGAGCCATCCATAATAAAAAATTAATTCCGTTTGTGGGGACGTAATTATTATTATTGTTCAAACAATTAAATTATTTTTTTAAAACACTTTTCAAGAACTGGTCCTGTGGATAACTGATATGAGTGATTTTTGACGATTTTATAATAAATTTACAAAAAAATATGTTTTTCTCATAAGTAAACGGAAAATTTCATTATCTTTGAGTGACCTCTAAATATTATCCGATTTCAAAAAAAAAATAAAATAGGAGTATATTTCAATTTGGAAAAATCTGGGGGGTCAGAGAAAAACATTTCGAATTTTTTTTATTTTTAGATCACGCAAACGGCCACGCCATATCCCATTAAAAATACTTTTTATTATTGTAAATTTATTTATTTTATACAAAAAACATTATCTTTTTTCTTTGCTCTGAACAAGAAATTTTTTGTCAGGGAATTTCTTTTTAATGGCAGTAAAATGTCAGGGAAATTTTATTGATGAAAATTCTACAAAATACAAAAATTAATATTTATTCAATACAATTGAAAAGAATGAATCTCAATCGACAAATCCACATCACACAATACTACGACACTTAGCATTTTGTGGTTGTAACTCTTTTACTTTATTTTCACGTTTAAAAGGAATCGGGATTCCAGGCCATCATCGCCAGTACAATCGGACTCAGAGTTTGAAGTTCGAAAAATAACTCAGGATAATGCGAATTTGGAGGATGACAAAAGTCCCCAACAAAGCTGGAGATGGGGTGAATTGCCAAGTCCGCCTCCAGACTCAGCTTACAATTCTCACAAGAATTCCATTATTTCAAATGCTCAATCTTCGCAGGCTAATGACAGTTAGTATTACATTGTTTTTATAATTTTTTAATTGAGGTAAAAATTATGGTCCAAACACGTTCATATTGAGAATTCTCATAGTGTGTAGAATTATTCAAATCCATTAAACATTAGAGAATACAAATTAAAGCCTATTATCGAGTAACATTTTTGAAAAGCACTTTATTCACTCTTCACCTCTTTCTACTAACCTTTTGCTAACTGCTTTTCAAATGATAGCAGAGGCACGTCGGTCTATGCTCAGTGGCATGTTCTCCTTCATGAAGAAGACTTCTCGCGTAAGGCATAATCCAGAATCGGAGGGAATTTATCTCAGTGATATTAAAGCCGACGAGTTGGATCCCGAAGTTGCAGCTCTCTATTTCCCTTCTTCCCACCGTGGTCCTTCGGTAGCTAAAGGTATAAATTAAAAGCTTCGGCCTCTGCCTTTTAACACTTTCTTCTCACCGACATCACACATTTTAAACATATTTTTAAGAAATATCAATTTTTTTTGCATAAATTTAAGCTGCACTAAACCCTAATATACAATTTTTCAAATTTCGCTTCTTCTTGACAATGGAAGCATTATTGTATATTGATCTTGTAATCAAAAAACAGTTTTACTGATAGGTGAAAAAATTCCACTGTTAACAAAAACACTATTAATTCACAAACGTGACCAGAAATCGAAACTTTTTAGGGTATTTTATGGAAACTTATTTGTTCCGGGTTCAGTCCAAGAAAAATCGTCCAGAGCTCGATGATTTTCAAAACACCTTAAAATTAATATATTAATATTTTATACGTACATTACCTATAATTAATTAAATGTCAAATAACATTTATGGTTATTGTTTATTTGTAATTTTATACGAACTAATAAAATAACCGGAATCTGTCAAAATACAACGAACGGAATAATCAGGTAAATAATTCATTTAATTGACTATAAGAAATTAAAGATATTAGAATTATTTAAATTGTTACATGAACAACATGAATAATTGATTTAATAAACTAGTACTAAATACTCGGACCAGAGACTGACATCATTTTAACTCCATTTAAAAATTTAATTAGTTAAAATAATCGATACTGAATTAAATTTATACATGTTATAATTGATTTAAATTTTAATTTATTCTAATATAAATGAACCTCAAATTTAATCAGCTTAAACTTCATAAGCTATTCAAACTTTAAGAAATCCTAATTTTTATTGGTAAAAACTTATGTTGAAAGAATTCATAAATAAAATTTTAATTAATCGTCATTTCAAATCATAATGATTTTAATGAAATTAAAAAAAATATCTAAATTAAAGTTCTTTTCAATTTTAATCAAATGAAATTCAAACGACCCAAACTACAAATTATTAAAATGTTATTCAAATTTTAAAATCAATTTAAATTTAAACTGTTATAAATTTCCTTTAATTCAAAATTTTTCTAATCTAATTTTTAATTAATTCAAACTTCAGTTTATCTAATTTTAATTTTTCTTATCTACAATCAATCTCAAAATTAATAAATTTATATATAAATATCCTTTATTTGAAATTTAAATAGATTCAAACTTCAAATTTTTCCAATTTTAATTATATAAATTCTAATCTTCTTCAAATATAACTAATTCAAACTTCAATCAGTCGTAATTTTTAAAAATAAAAAGTATATTCATGAAAATTTTATTCGTCTCTAAGTAAATTAAATTCAGTTAAATTTTATTTTGTTCTAATTTCGTATTTCATTTAATACTTGAATATTTTACCATTGCAATTATTTTAACATACTCTCTAAATTTAAATTAGTTAAAAATAACTAATTATTAGTAAAAAAAATTTTAAAAATAGTTCAAATTTAACTAATTAAATTAGTAAACAGAATTCTACTAAAATATTTTGTTATTTTCATGTAACTTAAATTTGAATTTAACTAGTAGTTAGTCAGTTTTTACTAAATAATTAGTAGAAATAACTATTTGAATAAGTGGCTTATTTTTTACTTTCAAATTAGTTATTTTTAACTAATTCAGATTTAAATAGTATTAACGCTCAAAAATCAATAGTTGTATTTTAGAACAGTACTGGATGTATTAGAAATATTTTTCTAAAATTCAGAAATACGGTTTCTTCGTGTTTTTTCGGATCACTCCGTGAAAATTTTATTTTTAATCACAAGAAAATCCAATATGGCGTCTTTTTGATAAAATATGTAGTACTTCGAATATCTTCCTTGGAGAAAAACGAAAAATATGCATTATAAAAAATACATAATTATTTTATACTTCTTCCATTCTACGACGATGTTTATTACGTAATTGTAAAATCGACCATTTATAACCTTGCAATCTATTGACCCTTCGAATAAATATTGATAAAAGAAAACTAAAACATATTTAGCGATAAAAAACCTTAAATAATAATCAAATTGTATAATAAAATATTAAATATTAATTAAAGGTGTTTTGAAAATCACAGAACAACCAGCTCTAGACGATTTTCCTTGGACTGACCCTCCGAATAGATTAAAATTATATTTAAAAATAATATTAATGTGCATTAATAAAAATATTAATGTAAATTATGTAAAGGCAGTTATAAAGAATGCATTTTTTTATTTGGAATTCTAGAAGAAAAAGCAGTAGACGAAGAAGACGCAGAATCTGGAAATGGTCCAAGTTTGCCTCAGAGTCCTAATAGCGTGGAAGGTGCGATTGGAGGACCAAAATCACTTGACAGTGACTTTGAAGAACCAAAACATTCTCTTTTTGAAAATATGGACGTGAGTCTTTCCTTGTGTGGGGGTCTCGATTGTGATCAAGGTCCATCGGATGAAGTATTTCATCAGACTCAGCTTCACTTTGAAGATTTTTGTACTGATCCTAAGTTGTTTGAAAATCCAAATTTAGTTGTGAAAATCAATGGAAAGTTTTATAATTGGGCAACTGCTTGTCCGATTATTATGACTATATCTGCTTTTCAACGGCAGCTACCTCCAACAGCAATGGAGGCTTTGTATTCTCAGCACATGCCAATTTTATTACACGATGATAAAAAACGTGAAAATGAAATCAAACCCGAAGGCCGCAGTGGTTATAGTTCCTGGTTTTCCTGGAGGCGCTCAACTCAACCGCCTAAAAAGTCTGAGGACATTAATCAAGGTAATGATCATGTGATAAAAAATAGCCTTCAAATGTAAAAAAAATTCTAAACAGAGAAGAAAAAATAATCTACCGTGGATTTATTGAATATATAGACTGTTTTTTTCAGTTTTTCATTAATTATAAATTGTTTTTTGTAGATGAAACCATTGTACCTTCAGATCAAAGTAACGAAGCGAAAGAAGAAACAGTATTAGAAGAAACTGACAAGCCAAATGATGTGTGAGAATTTTTTTTTATTTACCGTTTTGTTCCAGTTTGTGTCCACTTTTGTGTTTTTTATTTATTTTAACATAAATTGGGTTTTTAACTTTTTATTTAACTTTAACATATGCAAATCTATTTCTAAATATTTTAAAATCAATAATTAAAAGCGGACAGTTATTGTAATTTTATTAAGAAAGAAAACTCCTGCTCATGTTAAAATTTCGATTATTTAGGACAATTGAGACTGTGGAACCTGTACAAGTAATAGTAACCGTGGAGGAGAAGTCTGAACCTACAGTTAATTTTCCTGATATTCAGAAAGAAATAAACGACGTGAAACCAGAGAAAGAAAACGTTAAAGAAGGCGAGGGATACAGTGGGAGTGAAGATTCTGACAGTAATCGAAACGAAACTCAGGGTATTAAAATACCAATAGAAAGGAGACCTTACTATGAACCTATTGAAAAATATAGGAAAACTCTTAGGCTTTCCTCTGAACAAATTGTAAGTTTTTTTTTATACAACTTTACACAGTAATTTATAGAAAATTACAAAAATGCAATTATTTTAACTTTTTTTAGGCAACGCTTAACTTGAAAGAAGGACCAAACGAAGTTGTGTTTAGTGTAACAACAGCTTATCAAGGAACATCTCGCTGCAAGTGTCACATTTATAAATGGCGATGGGACGACAAAATTGTTATTTCAGATATCGATGGAACGATTACCAAATCTGACGTTCTTGGTCATATATTGCCTATAGTTGGAAAAGACTGGGCACAATCTGGAGTTGCTCAGCTTTTCACGAAAATTAAAAATAATGGCTATAAACTGCTTTATCTTTCTGCGAGAGCTATTGGCCAAGCGAAAGTTACTAGAGAATATTTGAAGAGCATAAAGCAAGGAGATTTATCTTTGCCTGAAGGACCACTTCTTCTTAATCCCACTAGCTTAATTTCTGCTTTTCATCGTGAAGTCATTGAAAAGAAACCGGAAGAGTTCAAGATTTCTTGCTTGAGTGATATACAAGCTCTTTTTCCGGAAGATTCTAAGCCATTTTATGCAGGATATGGAAATCGCATCAATGTAAGCATAAATCTGTAATAATAATCCACAAGATTTATTAATTCTTTCATTCTGTCCACACCTGAAGATTGGCACGTAGATATTTTTTGTTTTAAATCAGATTTAAAAAATGTATTTAAATTGATTAAAATTAAATTAAAATTTCATTAATAAATAAATCTTTAAATTTTAAATCTAATAATTCTTTAATTTTTTTTAATTATTTTGTTCTGTTGGCGATTATTTTCGTCAGTTTTCGAATTTTTCTTTCGATTATCAACTATTTTTTAAAATTTTCAATTTATTTCTTTAATTTTTAATTGTTTTCTTCAATTTTCAATTGTATTTTTCTTTTTTCAATTATTTTATTCGAAATTCAATAACTCTCATATTCTCTCAATTATTAAATATTTTCTTGAAATTTCAATACAATTCTTCGATTTCTTTAATCTTCATTTATTTTCTACAACTTTTTCCATTATTTTCATGATTTTTCAATTGACAATTTATTATTCTCCTTCAATTTTATGATTATTCATCAATTTTAAAATTTTTTATTCGTATGCCGATTATTCTCACAATTTTTCGAATTTTTTTTCAATTGTTAATTATTTCTTTTAATACTTAATTATTTTCGTCATATTGTAATTTTTCTTTTAATTATCAATTATTTTCTTGAAATTTTCATTTAATTCTTTAATTTCCAATTTATTTCTTTAATTTTCAATTATTTTGATCGATTCTCAATTAATTCCTCAATATTTAATAATTCTCGTATTTTTTCAATTATTTTTTTCACTCGTAAAAATTGTTTTAAAATTTTAGTTCAATTATTCAATTCTAAGATATTTTCTTCATATTTAAATTCCACTTTTCAATTTTTAATTATTTCCTTTAATATTAAAAAAATTATTGTCTTTTTACTTTTTTCTATTATTTTTTTCAATTATCATTAAGATTCTATAATTTTAAATACAATTCTTCAATTTTTATTTCTATTCTTCGGTTATCAATTGATTTCTCATATATTCATGAATTTGCGGCTTTTTTCAATTACTTTTTTTCAGTTTTTAAGTATATTCTTTAAATTTCAATTCCATTCTTCAATTTTTAATTGCTTTCCTTAATTTTCAATTATTTATTTCAATTTTATTTTATTTTTTTCGATTTTCAATCCAGTTGTTAAACGTGCAATTATTTCCAACAATTATTCCTATGATTTTCTTAATTTTTCAATTTGCAATTATTTTTTTTAGTTTAATATTTCTTGTTTAATTTTTACAATTATCTATTAATCTAGTCATTTATCGAATTTTATTTTTAATTGACAATTATTTTCGTCATTTTTCAATTATTCTCGTCGTTTTTTAACTAGATATTTCCTTCAATCATTAATTATTTTCCGCAATTTTTTCAATTTTTAATATCATTATCTTAAAATTTTCTAGTTATTCTTTGATTTTTTAAATTATTTTGTTCGGTATTGTATTAATCTAGCCATTTTTTAAATTTTATTTTCAATTGTCAATTATTTTCGTCATTTTGTAATTTTCTTTCAATTATAAATTACTTTTTTAAAATTTTAATTTAATTCTTACATTTTTAATTTACTTTTTTAATTTTTTATTATTTTTTTGAATTTCAATTACCATTTTTTTCGCTTTTTCAATCCAGTTGTTCAATTTGCAACATTTATTCTTATAATTTTTCAACTATTTTATTTAATCTAGTCATTTTTCCAATTTGATTTCAACTGTGAATTATTTTCGTCATTTTTCAGATATATTCTTCAATTTAGTTATTTTCATTATTTGAATTTGCAAAAATTTAGTTTTAAATTACTAACGCAACATAATGTTGCTAATTAAATAATGCATAAATTACTCTATCTATCAATAAATATGTTAATTTATTAATTAATTAGTAACCGTGTCAATTAAGTGATGAGTTAGTTGAATAATGTAAGATTTCTTAAAAAGTCTATTTGTCAACATTATTATTTGGTTTTAAATTGTAGGATGTGTGGGCGTATCGAGCAGTTGGAATTCCAATAATGCGGATCTTTACAATCAATCATCGTGGCGAATTGAAACACGAACTTACCCAAACATTCCAATCATCGTAAGTAAAATTATATTTTACTATTTTCTTTCTGGTAATAAATTGTACAAATTTTGCACCTATATTTAATATTTATATTTAAATATTTTGCTAATATTCGTTATTTTATTTTTTAAATATTTATTTCTAAATGGATAATTTGTCTGAAAGAGACTCTTTCTTGTTTGACTAAAATATAAAAGTAAATATAAAAAAATGCGTTTTTCAAAAAATGCAAAATCAACATAACATTGAAATTAAAGTTGGAGACACACCTCTTTCAGGAAAATTACCCAAATCTTGATTTTTAATTTTTCTAACATCTATATTTTAATATTTTTTTCTATTCTTTCGTAATTTCTAGAATTATTTTTTTTAATTTGTAGTTATTTTTATATTTATTGGTAAAATTTTCTAAATTAGTCTCGATTATTTTTATTTTTCTGACATTCAACGAAAAATTATTGAACATGACCTTTATTGAGACTACGAGATTAACAAGAAATTGTCTAAGAAAATAAACAGATATTAAAAGAAAATAATAATAATAATAATAAAATGTCTATGAAAATTGATATTAACACAAGGCTGCTGAAAAAAACTTGGAAAAGAAAATAGTTTGTAATAGGTGTTTCACAGGTGGGTTATTTGTATGTTTACAGCTATGCGTGTCAGAGCAATACCGTCAATGAGTTGTTCCCGCCACTGAACAAATCAGAACAAATACCAACGTTCCATCGATGACAACTTGACTCTAGCCAATTTAAATAGAACTCAATTTTTAGAATCATGTCTTAAAAAACAAAATATATAATTTGTAGTTAATTTTAACGTAATGCAAAGATAAATGGTCAGATAAGCATTTTTAAAAGACGTATATTTTAGAAAGATATTTAAGATAAAGAAATATAAGAAGGCAAACACTAATGAGAAATATTGGAGAATATTTTATAGATAAATATGAAGAATATTTAAAGGCAAATATTACAGAGAAAAAAGTAAGATAATACAAACAAAAAGTATTAAGAAGAAAAGTATTTTAAAAAAAGATATAAAGAAAGCTATATATGAAAGATATCAAGAAAAATATTTTCATAAAAAAACTTGGCAAAATTTGCAAGTATTTATTAAAATACTCAACTTGTACGGCTTACCAGAAAAAAAGTAATATTTACCAAAATTTGTCAGTAGTAATAATGTACCCGCGTGAAATTAACTTTTTAAAATTTATTAATTTCAAGCCAAAGATGTTTTGGTTTTGTTTTAAACATTTTTAAGATTTTGTTGAAAATTTATAATATTGATGAGTCTTTGGTTATTCAACCGCTTCTGCATACCTATCTTCTTATAATTTATAGGGTAAGCACCTATTTGTTTTTTCATCGACAATGCTTTTGCAAAATTCAGTTGCTCGACTTCCATTCATGTACTATCCTAATCATTTTGATGCTTTTTCTATAACTTTGGTTTTTTAATTTAGTTCTTAACGTT
Source organism: Ganaspis brasiliensis (assembly GCA_037103525.1). NCBI lineage: Eukaryota > Metazoa > Arthropoda > Insecta > Hymenoptera > Figitidae > Ganaspis > Ganaspis brasiliensis. The sequence goes on along the minus strand of JAZKLR010000535.1, from coordinate 2,500,424 downwards.
GATGGCATTGGATAGCTTAATGGTGAATTTGACAATTTTTGCATCTAATCAAATAATTTCTAAATTAAAGGTGATTTTGTTTCGTATAATATTATTTAATGATTTCTGGTCCTGCGAATTTTGTGACTTTATGCCTGTGATTCACATAATTAATAATTATTAATCTTTCCATAAAAATTTTCAACTCAAAAATAAAACTAGATTTCAAAAGAAAATTTCTCAATCTTTTAGTTTTGAAGAGCATCATTAAAAATCATTTTAATCTTTCAAAAAAAATTTATAAACTTAATAATCTTTAATTGGCTGTTAATATTGAACTAAATTTTTGATCTTACAGGTGACCTCTTTTTAGCTAATCAACGGTTAAAAAATTCCCTGAATTTTACTGATTTTTCCTTGGTTTTCTCTGTCAAAACAAAGTAAAATTAGAGTATAACAGTTTAGCAAGATTTTTTTTATTTTCAAAAATCAAACTTCCAGATGTGGCGTACTGGGAAGTTTAAAAATTTGCAAAAATGTCCGTCAATTTTTTCTTTTAATAAATTTTTCAATTTTAGCATCATTTTTCCATTTCTTAGAAATTTTTCCCTTTTCTTAAAACTGTTTGAGTTTTTCTTATTTTCTAAAAAATGTAGATATTCCTGCATTTTCTTATTTCCTCCTCTATTCAAACTTTAATTAATTTTAACAATTTCTCCTCATTGCAGTTTTAATTGATCTATAAAAAAAAACTTGATAATTTTTTTATTCCCCGACCAGTGGCCACCCTTAGTTATTGAAATAATAAACATTTTTGTGTTGTATCTAAAAAATCTTCAGCAGTCCGTATTTAAGAGTTTATAGTAGTCTAATCACTTCTAATTAATCATCTTAGAAACGATTGATCAGTTTCGCAACATCCATAATTAAAACATAATTCATAAAACAATTCTACACCTTTTATTACAGGTAAATGACGTAAAACTTTCTTTTTTTCGTTACAGATATTCAAATATGAGTTTCATCGTAGATCATCTGTTTCCTGCTTTACGAGAAGACGCAGCAGATGAATTTAGTAATTTTGCTTATTGGAGAGAACCAATTTCTGAAATGTCCTTCGAGTCTCCGACCACTGATCCTCAAAGTACATCATAAAATCACTTCTTCACTTCTGCATTATAATAAATCTTAGTTTTAGTACACTCGATGTAATCATCATCAGTTGGTGGCTTTGGGACACTATTTTTATGAATTGTATATAGTTTCAGTTATGGTGAATTTTTTTTAATAGTCGTCGCTATGAAACTTCTCGTCTTTGGTGTTTAATTTCAAACACATTCCAAGGCAGGTGATATTTATCAGAATTAAATTATACTTTAAGTTACCGACACTGGCTGTCTTAGTATTAAGTTTCAACGGAAATTTGGTGCCTACTGTAATTTAAAATGTGCCTAGTAATGTGATTACAATTTCAACGACAGAAGTTTAGCATCTCAAGAAATTTGTTTATTAATTACACAGGCAATTGAAATTTTTTTTTAGTTATAATTATAATTTAATCTAATTAAGAATTAAATTATAGAAGGAATTAGATTAGAACTTTAATTAATGTTCCTATAGAAACACTTAATTGTACAAACAAATACACTGACGACTATTTCAGAATTGATTGTGGAATGTACAAACTCTTGTCTCAGATTAACTGGATTATTGTTTAAAGAAAACAAAATCTAGTCCTTGCCAGTGATTTAAATCGCAAACCTTTAGTACATATTTTTTTCGTATTTATTATTTTTTATTTTAAGTGTGAAGAGTAAAGACAAAACAGTGAAAGGATATTTTAAACTCAGAAACGGCTTTTTAAATCGTTTTACAGTTTAAATAAGATAGTGCTTTTTTAAAAGTGCTTTTCATTTGAATTTTTTTTTGTATTATTTATACAACCTATGTAAAATTATTTATTTTCTTTTGTGAAATGTCAATTTAGTTGTTAAGCTACGTGAAATTATGTATTGTAGAAAGCAAATGATTGAAGATAGAATTTGTGATAACTCGATCAAATATTTTTACATGTAATTAGATTATTTTCCGCTTACACGGTAGCATTCCAATGTACCTACTTTTTACGAAAGGAAATTGTGCAAAGGAACTTCTATTTTGAAAATAGATTGATATTTTTATATTAAAAATTTGTTTCTGGTATCGTTTGTTAGTTTCTTCCTTTAAGTTAATGTTACGGTTTTTTTTTTCAAAATTTGTGTGTCTTCAGACTTAGGCATTTATGCATTTTCAGTCAAACAAGAAATAGTTGAACTTAACTTTAAAAAACAATAAGAACTGTTGTTTATGTAGCAAGTGGTAAAAAAAAAGGCCAAAGATAGTAAGAATCAAGCGAATTGTTGTTATTCACTGCACATGAGGAAATGATTATTGACTTTGTATAAAATGTTTTGTTGGTCGATTACGTTTGCTATTCCAATGCAATACTCTTTTTATCAAATGTAAATTTTATGCGTTGTGTATAAATCGTTTGCTGTAATTAAATATAAAACTGCTGGAATTTGTAGAAATTTGTCTTATTATGTACGTGGTAAATACATTTAGTTTCTCTGAATTTTCGATTATTATTTTAGATTAATACTTTACAGGATAAGTTATAAACCATCAAGTTTCCCAGATATAATTACATTATTTAATAAAATTAAATTTTAATAATGAAGTTAAAATCAGTCTTGATTATTCTTTAAAAATGTTGCTTTACTGGACTGAGTTTTCATCTGTAATGAAAGTAAAAAATGCAAATTGTAAATTCACAAAACTCCTCCAAAACTTGAAAAAATGTTTTGTATTTTAGAAACTCTAATTACTTAAATTTCGTTTAATTGGAAATAATATATTTCTAAAATACCATTATTAAAATTATTTGAATAAAATGTAATTACTTCAATTTCTCTTGGATTATTACATTTTGCGCAGGACACATCGGACATATCACCAGTGTTAAAAAATTCCAAAGAATCGATCGAGGTTTCACTTCTTTGACGGCGTTTAAAATTTGTAAGAAAAGGAATTTTGCTATTTCCCAAGTATTTGCCAGTCAAAATAACATACATCCCCTAAAATTTTATTTATAAACATAATGTAAATGGTATCAAAATAATTTTTAAGTATCAATAATAATAATAATAATGTTTAAAAAACACTACGAATTTACAATAGCAATTGTAATTATCCAAAGAAGGAAGAACATCCATGGTAGGCTTAACATTCTGATATAGTTTAATATTGTTTAAAAGTTATATTTAAACTAAAAAAGAAAAATATCAAAATACTGGAAATTTGGAATTCAGATTGATTCAGATACAATAAAACATGAAGTTAGTGTAATATGTAATCATTTGTTATGTATAACGATTTTTTTTGTTTTTTAAAATACGAGATTTTAACAATAATGAATATTGTATAGCATATTTACGTAAAAATATCATTATTAAAAATATAGTACACTGAAGTAAATTTTAACATAATTTATTTATAAAATAAGAAAAAACTTTCTATAAAAATCACGTGTTCTCTTCATCAATTTCCATTTCTTTGTCATCTTCTGCACTGTCCACTTTCAACTTTTTATATCCATGTTTTTTTGTGTAAACTCCGAGGGGTGTTAATTTGAATGTTGCTAACTGTCTTCCTAATAATTTCTAAAAAATAATTAACATTTTAGATAAATTTATATTTCATCTTGATTTTAATTTACCATTTCAAATTCAAGTACTACGACTTTTTATATTTTATGGATTGCATTATCTTTTTTTGTTTATCAAAATAGGCAAAAAGAAATATTTTCCGTAAAAAGGTGATGAATAATTAATGTTACATACAAAAATGAAAATAATTTACTTAAATATCTATTGAAATTACAATTAAATGAAATTTTTATAAATTATTAAATCTTGGAGTACTTATTTTAATAAATCGACTTTTGAATCGATTGAAATTTAAATAGATTATAAATTAGATAAATTAAAATTCTTATAATTTGTAATTTGAAGTATTTAAATATTTCTTACAAGGATTCTGGCTTGTTCTGGAGCCAAGATTTGTCCCGCTTTACAAACTTCAAATTCCTTGATAAGTGTTACAACACCTTTTTGTAAAGCTGTAGGCATTCCTAACTGTCTTAAATGTGGTTCTATGCTGTGTGCAAATTCTGGCATTGGACCTTCAGGTAAAGTTATAGTTTCATCAGAGACAAAACCTGAACGAGCATAATCTTCTTCTCCATATTGTTCCATCCATTCTAATACCTAATAATGTTCAAGTTTATTCTATTAAAAATTTTATTTTGTTTGTTAAAATAATTAATGAAATGATAAAATAAATTTTGAATTTTATTGCAAAACTGAACTAGGTTTTAAATTAATTTAAAAATTATATTTATCGTACTGATTTACAAACCTTTTTTTTAGGTCTGTTTGTAAATAACAAACCACATTGTCCACTAAGTGCATTTGCCAATTTATGAACACCATCAGCAACTTCAAGATCTGCAGATTTGCCAAAAGCTAAAGCCATAATTTTATTTTTACCGAAGAAAAACCTGCTGTCAACCCATTCTGCTCTTAATTCTTTTAGTTTGTTATTGCGCATATTTTGCACAGAAAAGAGAAATATACGTTCATATTTGTCTACACTTGAACGTATGTCATCAATTACATGTTGCTTTAATTCAAGACCTTTTTTCTTTGTTTTTGTAAGAGAAACTGAAAAAAATAGAGTTTATCAAAATTTATAAACTTCGAATTATTAAACATAATTTTCAGGTTATGGTTAATTTTTCTTCTTGAATATTAATTTGATATAAATTTTAAAATAATAAATAATTTAAGAGAAAATAAATAAATGTTATTTGAAAAATTAAACAATTATTTATGTTTTAACTTAATAAAATAATAAAGAAAAAGTTGTACAAAAATTTTAGGTTAGGTGTGATATAACTAATTTCATCTGCATTATTAAAAAAAAGAACACAATGATGCACAGTAGAGTAATAAAGAAAATATTACTTACTTTTCTTGTCACGCTTGGATTTTGGCATATTTATAAACAAATATTCACAGTTATTAAATTAAAACAAAATTGTATGGGTTTATAAAAAAAACACGCTGTCCATGTGCTCCAAAATTTAAAAATCCAGATGGCGCTCATATTCGGGGCTGCGTTCAAAATGCATTTTCCCCTGTTTAAATGTTCTTTTTGCGTAAAAAATAAAGAACGTAATTTTGCTTCTTTAATAACTATCGCTAACAATATAATTATTTTTCATAATCCACACAAATATATTTATTCATACTTTTTACTTATAAATGACATTGCACAAGTTGTTATTTAAAAAAAGCAATTAATTAAACTATTCGAAATATATTGATCATACATAATTTTATTTACAGCATAGTTCAACATATCAGTTTAAATTTCAACCACAGTATCTAAATTTGCAGCAACATTGACAGCATTACAGTTTTATATTGCAGCAATAATGCAGAAAATTTTGAATATTGAGGTAATGTTGCAAATATTGCTGCAAGTTTTAATGCGGTTAAAGGCGACAAGTATTGCAAAAAATTGCATACATGTTTAAATGTCATTTAACTATAAAAAATAAATAAAAAGATTTTAAAAAATGAAATGCCGCGTAAAATTTAAATAACCGGAAGTGTTGTTTGAACGCGGACCAATATGGCGGTTTCCGCTGATCGCGACAGTGCTTGAAGATCCTAAGAAACAGGAGCTTACGCCGAAGCCGATTTCCAGGCCAATAACTGCACTCAAAAGGTGAGTTTTTGTTTTAAATTTGAGAAAATCATTTCCTCAAGTCTCGTAAAAACGGTTTGGCATTCCCCATGGTCCGTCAGTAATAAACAGTTAAAAAGTGCAAGTTCTCAACCCGTGTGAACCCCGTAGCCTGTAGGCAGTCAATCCACGCCGATTGGTACTTTGTCATGAGGAAAAAAAACGAAATAGTCCGTTTCATGAACTATTTTTGTATGCTTCTGTATCTTGCATTCTGTTGTGCTTCGAAATGTGTTTTCTCTCACGCAATTCTCGAGGTTACAGTGTTCTGTTATCAAAGATCAAAGCGGGTTCGTCTGAAGATAGTCGCTTTCCATGATTATGACGCACGCGACGCTTCAGGGGAGAGAGGAGTGTCCGTCGCCATGTTGTGTATTTCGCCGGTGAAAAATACACCTTTAATTTTTTGCATGTACTTGTCAATCTAAGTGTAACAGTTGACAGTTTATGAATGGATTTTCATTGACAATGAATGATTAAAAAGCGTATAGCGCTTATAAAGAAACGTACCGATTTTTACAAGCATTATACCCATATATGGTGGGCAGAAACGGGAGGCCGGCGCAGATTCATTTTTCCGTTCTCTTCAGGTTCATCACACACGATGTTGAGATTCATCACTTATTTTTGTCGAAAATAAATGTTATTTTTTTATTAAGTAGTATCGATTCATTTTTTTATCAAGGTTTTGTCAATACAAGTCTTTAAAATCGACGATTCCAGATAATATCTGAAAATTTGAAAAATTTAATTGCGGTTCAAGTCATCTATTTTATGACAATTAATTATTTTTATTGAATTCTATTTTGCAATTAATTGTGTGCTATGATTTTGCAATTTGTTATTTTCAAGTGTATTTTGCAACAAAAATATAAAATGTTTGTTAATTCAATGAAAAATGATGTATGAGTCATTCTTTAAATTCTTTGATCTGTAGGTTTGAATCATTTGATGAATCTAATAGGATTTGGATGATTCAAAGGTTTTTATATTGTTGCTGAGTGTTGATTTTGAATTAGAATGCACCTGATTTAGAACGAGAAGATACTTCTGTGCGTTTTTTATAGTTAAAAAACTTTCAATACTATAAGGAATATGATTAGGATTTAAAGAGGTCAATGATTGAGTGGGTGTATGAATTTGTTGTTCATACTTTGTCATTGGCAGTCTTTATCTCGATTATAATTTATTATATAAAACGATGACTTTCTATTCTTAAAACTTCCAAAAACATTGTTAAAATAGTGAAATTTTTTTTATTTGTTTACAGTAACAATATCCATAAATTTTATTCTAAAAGTTGTGTATCAAATTCCTGATACTATCTCACCTAGCATGAATAAAATATGATGAATTCCTTACTTACTTAAATCTTCGATCGCATTGAGTAGTTAGGGATAATTTGTAAAATAAAGTTATAATGGATGAATGTGGTAGTTAAGAAAGTACTAATATAAAAATTCAGTAATAAATTCTCGAGTTCTTTATCAATATTTGTTACATATGTCTATTTTAATTCTTGTTAGTAAGGTTTTGTAGCGGAAAAATGTTTTTCCATGGTAAAAAAAAAAATAATTTTCTCATGACATAAAAAAAAAGTTTTCCCATAATGTAATATTAATTTTTCTTTGTAAAAAATAATCTTTGAAAGTTACGTCCTTGTACAGAAGGTTCAGACGGGAGGAGGCGTTTAGGTATTTCTTAAGGCGGTTGATTCCAACATGCGCCAATCAATGTAATTAATTCCGAAAGCAACACTTAGGTGTTTTTTCTCATTTTCATCATAATTTATATTATTTCTTATTCGAAAAGCATTGAAGAATATTCTGCTACTGTATTTTTGTATCATTCTGATCCTTTTTAACAGCAGGAGAGATACTTTTTTAAAACTATTTTCACCGTCAGTTATCTATAAAAAAAGGAAAGTGAAAAAATTTCAAAAGTAATATTTCTTACGTTTTGTAAAACACTCTTTCAAACTCTGTTATCAAAATTAGGTCACAAAATTAAGGTTTTTTTTTTTGTTAATATTTTTTTATTATTAAGAATTTATTACACGAATAGAATTTCGGTACAGCTGCAAATTTTTTCATTCATTTGTCTTTACTAACGTAAAAAACTTTATTATTTATTTATTTATTATTATTTATGTAATCTTCGAAATATCAGATCTATCATATCTAAGTTTAAAAATCGCAAAATCTAATTTCTATACACTAAAGCGTCGATTCAGTGGACTAAAATGTCCTGTGGTCCACTGAATCGACGAGGTTATTGGCGGAAGGTCACGTAAACAGTCAGGGCCGTATGAAACTTTAAAAGTATATTTCCCAAGTACTTATTTTTTATTTTCTTTAAATTCATACATATTTTGAACTATAATTGGAAAATAAAAGAATGGAAATTTAAAATAAATATTTAAGTATTAAACTATTGAAAAAATAGTAGGCACGACACGGTTTCGTTTGTAGTAGGGCACCACGCGCCCGCGAAAGTTAGAAGTTAGTACGCCTATGAATATGCGTGTTCGCCGAGCTCAGCGCCCCCTTCTCTCCGATCACCACTTCATCAACAAACTAGTCCACTCGACCGACGTCCACTGAATCGACGCTTTAGTGTACATTAAAGATGACGGATCAAAAATGTTGACGGAAGAATCATTTTTCTAACCTTACAATGGATTTTCTCCCGTTTTAAAAAGAAAAACTTAAATTATATTTTAAGGTATAAGGAATAATATTTCTTTTTGAAAAATACGACTTGAGGTAATCAATTAAAAAAAATAGTGATATGACATCCACGTTTCGTCGATTTATTGATTTATTTAAATGAATTCAAAAGAGAGAGATTCTACTCTGAAGTTGGCGCTATACATTGAGCATCACAAAATAAGTAAAACACAAAATATGAGTTGAGAACCACTGATCCAAGAGAACTATCTTAAGATCTAAAAATTGAGTCTCCAGAATTTAGATTTCATAAAAATTTTAAATAAATTAAAATGTTAAAATTCATAATTGGATAAAAATAAAAGATTTTTGAGAGTTAAAAAAAAATTTATTTTCTTTCATTTCTTTAAAACGTTTCTGAATGTCAAAAATCTTTACTTTCTATCCAATTACGAGTTTTAATGCTTTATTTTATTTCAAAAAGCAAAATAATGGCTTCAAACATAATCTCTTCTCTAGTATGAGTCCCATTCTTTCTTAGTATGTGTAGGTGTACGTCCGTATGAAAAGAGCCTACTTTGTCAATATTGGACTTATTTATAGAACCATATTCTTTATTAAATTTTAAACATTTTGAGAGGTCTCGGACCCTTTTAGATGAAAAATTTACAAAGTTAGAAGTGTGAAAACCCTAGTTTTGAGAAAAATGATTTTAAAGTTCAAGATTACAATATTAGCGCCCATGCATTTTAAAAATTAATAATAAGATTATTTTGTGTTTTTAATTACGATAAAGTTATGATAAACGCATGATTACGCAATTTGTTTTTTATCAACAACAAAATTCGAAACTCTGAACCTCCTTTAGAATTATGTTTGATTCAAACATAATATGCTTCTTTTAACTGCATAATATATTTAATTTAAACTTATTTTTTGGTTGATCAATATTATGTTTGAATCAAACAAATTTTTTTCTCGGTGTATGAAGTATAAAATATGATTACATTTGATCATCTAGAATTTGATTTAAAAAATCAAAAATGACGGTTTTCGAATGGCAGACGGTTTTTTGAAAATTGGTCGGATTGGCTTGAAATCCATTCTTCTTAGATTTTTGAGGTTGTTAATTACGAATTTGAAGGTAGATTTAATAAATTCAAAACGGTAGATCTAATGTAGTTGGAAACATCTTTTAAAAGTCGCAAATTTCGTCTAAAAGCTTGTTACAAAGGAGTTTTAGGTTTTAAGACGAAATAATCGTTTTTTAAAAAATCCCTTTAATTTATTAGATTCGCTACACACATGCAGTGTATAACTTTCTATTAGCGTTTATATAGTAAATCTCATCATACTCTCAGAAAAAAATTTGTTTGTGACAACCAAACTTCAGTTAAAGAAACAAATTTTGGTTGAAACAACCAAATTTTGGTTAAATCAACAAAATTATTCTATTGTTTCAACTAAAATTTGTTTCTTTAACTGAAGTTTGGTTGCCACAAACAAATTTTTTTCTGACAATGAGTGTATGGCGAATCGTCGAACAAAGATCCAAATAATGCTAAAACTTAAAATTAAGATAAATTTAAATTCAGAAATATAAAAATTATGTTAAACAAATATTCCGGGATATATTTTACTAATGAAATGAATATTATGACAATTAAAATTGGGGAAATATCTAGGCGATTGTTGATCTGGAAATCAAATTCACGTTTCTTGTCGTTCATACGTTTGCGTAGTCTCAGAAGGTTATTATCCTGACGACTATCCCACGCTAATTAAGCGTTAGCCATTCATTTTTCACACCCAGCGATTGCTAAGCTGACCGCTTGTAACCCCAGAAATATATTTGCTTTCAGTAGCTGTATATTGTGCTCTAATTGTTTTAATACTAGTATAGATCACGATATTGATGAAAACAAAAACAATCAAATTGATTTATTTTGTTTTGTTAAAAAAACACAGTAGTCTATATAATTGAAGATAAACAATTTTGACTAATTTCTTCATTTATTACGAGTCTACAATTTCAATTTAAGAACATTTTCTGGAGGTTGTTGACAGCTAATTATGCCTATTGTAGATAATGACTATGATAAAATTCAGTAATTATTATTTTAAAAATATCTTTATATAATTACTCAATTCTTGCTACAATTAAATGAATATGAAACTGTCTTATCATTTAACCTTAATTGTCAATTTACAAATTAAGGAATGTTCACGCACGATATTACGTTTTGGGATAAGGGAATCTTTAGTAAAAGTAACAATATGTTTACACCAGGCACAGTCACGAAATTAAAGGTATTTTTTTGTTGAAAATACCTTGAATTTTTGTCCATAGAATTAGCTTAAATATTGTCGGGCAATTGGAGATTTGACATTTTAAGGATTCTACATCAAATATGAATTCGTGTAAATGTAAATTCGGTCAAATAAAAATTCGACTAAATAGACACTCTGTTAGTTAAAAATTCGGCTAAATTAACATTCTGTTACATGATAACTCTGCTGAATTAACATTTGGTGAAATTAATCTTCTGTTAAGAAAGGAGTTGGGTAAATAGAAGTTTTTTAAAAAGAAACTTATGTCAAATATGGGTTCAGTGACTTAAAAATTCTACTTAGTGAAAATTCGGATTAATTCACATTCGATTGAAAACAAGTTCTATGAAATAAACATTCGACTTCATGAAAGTGCTGTTTAATGAAATTCTGACAATTGAAAATTCCAACTAATTAGAATTAGAACATATCCATGCATTTCGAATATAATAATTGAGGAGCATTTTTTCAAAACTTGATAACCAGAAGTGTTAAAAAAGAGTTGAAAATTATTTTGCACCGAAGTGATTGACTATACATAAATAATCAGTATACAAAAAAATTTATATTATTTATTATTCCCGTTATTTAAAAAACAAAAATGGATTTATTCAGTTTTGTTTTAGCATACCTGATTTTTAAATATTGAAATAAATTAATAGAACAAATTTAATACGTTGAAATGTTTCTGAACTACTGAAGTCTGTCAAATAATCTTCTATTTTTATTAGATATAATTTTGTACATTCATAAATATAATAATTATACTTGCGCTTTGAAAAAATTTAGATTTTAGGATTTATCAACTTTTGTTCAAATATGGTCAAGTTGGCACAGATTTAGAAGAGATATATGCAGTTTCGATAACAAATTAAAAAATTTTGTGAAATTCTGAACCGAAGGTAAATAATCATGATCCTTGAGTCCGAAATGTATGGAAATCATATTTATCAAGTTTTGAAAAGGTACTTTTTTTTGCTTGGAGTGAATTTCCGCTCGAATCACTGAGAGAAATTTTCCTTATAATCGATACTTGTATAACTATTCTTGGATCAAGAATAATTTATCATTGATCCAAAAATAATAATTATTGTTCTAAGAATAATTATTCTTGATTCAAGCATATTTTTATTCTTGTTACTAGAATTCTTTTCCCTCAGTGATTAGATTAGAGTAAAAATTTACTCTAGAAGAGTGAGATCGTACTCTTTTTTAGTGGATTTCTCACTTTGATTGGAGTGGCTCAATGTTTACTCTTCGTGGAGTGAAAACTCACTCCAAGAAATTTAGAGAGTACATTTCATAAATTGATTTCAACCTTCAAGCAAATTTTATTGATAACTGCTAGATATTTTCACAAAAAAAAAAGTAGCTGAAACAAGGCCCTCAATTTGGTGTCGGTCTCTGGTTCACACAAAAAGAAATTAATTCGCTGTCACATTCTAGATCTGAATTAGTTACAAATAACCATAACTTGACTCTATAAGTGAAAGAGCGTGGCAGGGAAGAAATAAGGGTAAAAGTGTGGAAAAAGTGGGTGACGACATGTGTGAACGTTCCCTTAAAATTTATTGGTAGGTACAAATTGTGAATCTCGTGAGAAACTCAACAGGCAAAAATGGCTACAATACAAAGAATTCTATATATGAATATTCATAAACTCATAATTGCCTTGAATGAAATACTTGGAGCTATTTCCCTAACAATAATTAACTAAAAAGTTACATCGACAACTAACAACTAATTAAGAAGACCTAATCAAGAAGATAAAAACGATAATAATTAAAACTTTAAAAATGATAATAATTAAAACTTTAAAAATTCTTTTCTTTACTAAAATAATTTTTCGATTTTATTATCTGCTCCTGAACATTGAATCCGTGTCATCAGAATTTTGAAATATAGATAGTGACTCTATTTCCTTATCTTCACTCAATTTCCATGTAGGATATATTGATCACAGCGAATAACTGAATTTTATATCAACATCTCTTGTCATTCAGTGTTAAATCTCCGATTTTAATTTCGTTTGCAGAAATCTGAGTGCAAATATAGTATTCATAAAAGTATATAATGTTACATTATTACAAATTTACGCAGCTCCACCAACTTTTAGTTTTTGATATTCATTTACATTAATAGGGTGAAAGTGAATGTTTTATGAAACGTAATTGACAGTTACATTTTATGGTTTTAGATTATAATTCGGAGATTTTAATGAAATCGAAGACTTGATTAACGTATTGACATTTATTTAATTATATGAACACCATTGATTTTCAATTACTCTCTTGTTTAATACTCAACAGCTAGATGCGTTTAAATATTCAATTCATTATTATTACAGTTAAAAAATTGATTTTTAAACATAAAGCGACGTACTTTTAAAAGTTTAACACGTGGTTACTATTTCTGATACCTATTTCGCGTATATGTACATCTCAATTGACGCATGACTCATTCTCCAATATCATAAAGTTAAAAGTACCACCGTCAGTACACGTCACATTCACGTCACTACATCTTTTTGAAAAGCTTTTTAATACATAAGTATATTTTCTCAAATAGATGGAAATTTTCCTTATCAGTAATATAATTTTTAATAAACCGTCATGATATTATGTTTTAACGTTTCCTTTTTTAACGTGTCCTTAATAAAAAAAAAATCATGTCAATAACAATAGATATAAAAACTTGCCGTGACTTGGTTTTAATTTTAACGTAAAACATAAAAGAATTAAAAATTAAATTATTATATTCTTACATTATTCTATCATACTTATATTGTATTATGTTCATACTTTTTGAAAAAAAATTTATTGAATTAAAACTGTAAAGTTTTTGTTTTATTTTAAGAAGTCAGATTGATAATTTAATTAGTTTATTAATTTACCAATTAATGTAATGGACGCACTTTTTTTTCTACTTTGGGGAATTATTTTTTAAAAAATGTTTTCAGTTGAGGAAACAAACTTTTGGATGAATTTTTTTTTTTTTATTTCTCGATTGATTTTATTCTAGCTATAAATTCCTCAAATCTGTGACGTTTTTTATTCCCCTGGGCATGCAGAAATTCGGTCAGAAACACATGGTGTAACATCTACCATGGAGATTGAACATGTGTGCGATCAATACAGAGAAACATTACTGACGAAGGTGGAGAATGTATGTAAGCTATGAGCTTGGCATCAGTTGCTATTCCAAGCTGAGTGACGCATTAATCTGTACTTTATGCGTATGTGCAACCACATGCAAACTTTTGCATCGTTGAATAACCTATATGGAGTCACTTGCCTCCTTTTACTAACGACTCCAAAGAACAAAGAGTGGGACTTTTTTTTATGATTACTTACCAAGTTTGGAAGATTTTTGAAAGAATTCTCTCAGCATCTCGGGTACTAAATCTGAAAACAAAAAAATGTATTTAATACTTTGTACAATTATTCTTTGTCAATCATTTTTATTAATATCATGACTCAAGAAAAGAAAATTTAACATTAAAAGATAAGAAATGGTTAAAAATGACTAAAAACTGCACTTTTCTAGGTTACACTCAGAAAAAAATTTGTTTGCGACTACCAAACTTCAGTTAAAGAAACAAATTTTGGTTGAAACAATAGAATAATTTTGTTGTTTCAACCAAAATTTGTTTCTTTAACTGAAGTTTGGTTGTCACACGGAGAAAAAGGAATTGTTGGATTTACAAGCGGATTGTTAATATAGAACTGACAAATCCGATTTGTTGTTACAGCAAATTTTGTGTTATCTTAGCAATCCCAAAAATTGCTTTTTCGCGTCTTAGACACCAAAAGTATCTTAATTTAAGACACCATTTTTTGCAGTGTAGGATTCGTGAGATTTAATACGTTTTATTTCACTTAAAACATAATTTTAAAATGTTTTTATCTATTCTAATTGACAGTTTATCTCAAAAACTTCATTTTTGTTATATCATTTTCGAGTTTTTATGAATGACTTTTGCTAAAATCATTTTTTAATACTTTCTCCACCTTTTTGTTATTTTTGGAACAGGAGTTTACATGTTCAATGTTTTTCAGTAATTTTAATCATTTTTATAGTGAATTTTCACTGACTATGTTCTTAAGGTAAGAAATGTGATGTACATTCAACTTACATGAAGAAATAGCAATGAACAAAATGTTTAGTTGATTCACATAAAACGTATAGCTTGGCAGTCATATATTTAACTGACACAGACAAATGCTACTCCTCGATTTCTATCCAAACAAAATCAGCTATACGTTAACGTGGAGCAGCTAAACACTTTTTTCAGTGAAGATATTTAGTTTTAAAATTGAAAAATTATTATTACAGTTAGACAAATCTATACAGCATTCTGCAAAGGTCTTTTAATTTTATTAAATTTTACGGCAATATTAATTTATTTTCTTTGATTTGTAAACTCCGGTTTTTAATTTTAATAATTGTTAATAAATTCTACATAAGAAATATTCAAAAAATATGTTTAATTTAAATTTTTAATGTGGTCCAAAGTTACCACTTTGTGGAGAATCACTCAAATGTAAAAAAACTCATGTGTTCTTCAAAATGGAAAGTCATGGGTTATATTAAAAATAAAATGGGTATTACATAAAAATAGGTTATTTATATTCAGGTTTCAATCCAATCAAAAAAACTTGCTATATACGAAAGATACCTATAATAATATAGAGCTTTCGATTGATCTAAATAAGTATAAAAAATAACTCTCGGTTGACATGCCATCAAGAAAAAACAAAACCCAAATAATCGTTTTTATATATTTATTTCTTTGTTGAAAAAACCTATCTAATTTTATAGAAAACTTCTTTTTATTTAAAAAAAAAAAAATAGAAAGATAGTAATAATAAGAAGAAAAATGTTACGTTGTTCTAAACATTACTTTGTCATTATTCTTTTTAAAATTGCAGAGTGATCTTTTAGAATATCGTTGCTTATTTTCTTTTATTCTAGACTGTTTTTAATCATTTCTTTTATTAGAAAAAAAATGGTTGATATTAATAGAAATTATTAAACGGAGTTTGAAATTATATTTATATCCCTTTTAAAGGCATTTAAAAATTTTAATTGAAATTACATACATCAATTATTTTACATTTACTATCGTTACACCACTAGTGATAACCAAAGGAGTTCGCAGTTTCTGTTACGACAAAAGTAGTATCGCGATAACCTCATAATAGTCGTAACTGATGTTAGTCGAGGATTTGTCGCTAGATTTATTATTTTAAGGTTCGGCGCCTCCATTTATTTTCGACTTTGTATTTTAGCAATGATAAAATTCTAAAGATACCATTTTTGTGAACAAATGTTTTCCATTTTGAATTATAATTGACATATTGAAAAATAATAAATTTGGTTATTATTGATTTGAAATAAGAGTACCTATTTCTTGAATTTAATGGAAGTTGAAAGATTTATGCAGATATATAACAAGCTTTATTGAATTTTGAGCTTTTCCTGTCACTCAGATGCTCGATTATTTAAGGGTGATTGGCGCGATGGTTGAAAAGCAATTCAAGTTATTAGTCAGTTTGCTTGGGGCGTCAATGGTAAAGCAAACGTAGTATTAGTATGTTTATCGTTTTAGTAGTAACAGCCTGACCTTGAAATTACGTATAGTTCTCTGTGATCTTGGAGACATGCTTCAATAAAGTACTCGGGTCGTCGCTCGCAAGGATTCTACACGTCCATTCAATTAATGTCATCTTAAATGATTTTTTTCTATTAAAGCTACATCAAACGTTCAATTCCCTTCTCCATAAATTAATAAATGATCAAATAATAAGTTTTATTATGTCCGAATGTGTTTTATGTCAAAATTAATAATTTACAATTAGTTATAAATTAGAAATATTTTAGTTTTGTGCCAAATTGCTTGTTTGTCAGAAAGTTGGTAAGATAACCAAGAAATTACATTTGTCCTAATGTTTATTTAGAGTAAATTTCCTTTATGCAAAGTTTAATATTTTCGTTTGTCAGAAATGTTATTTAACAGGAATCTCATTTATTAAAATGTTCATTATCAAGAAATTTCATTTGACTTAATTTGCATTAGAAGGACATCTCGTTTGTTATAAATGACATTTATTATAAATATCAGTTGTTCATTAGCAAAAAAATTTATTTGTCTGATTTTTCATCATCTCACTTATTTTTCAAGCAGGAGTTTCCCATCTCTGAATTTTGTCGGTAAAGCAGAATTAAATAGATGCCGCTTCGACTTTCGTGTGAAAATAAAATAATTTTACATTTATCAGTAAATTTAATATTATTTTTATTGTTTATTATTAATTCTTGCCTTACCAACTTGACCAGAGATGAAAAATTAGATTGGGGAAAGAAGTTGTTACAATAAATTTTTATTTTTGAGATTACAAATCGTAATAATTACAACCAAAAATGTTATAAACCTACTTTAGTTTATTATTATTAAGCCTAATTTTTATGTTTAAAAACTAAACTAAATGGCTGAATTTTTTTAGCGTTTATTAAGACATTTATAGTTTACTGAATAAATATAATAAACTTCAACCAAATCAAGAAAACGCATTTTATTAAATACATTTTTATTTTTACTTAATATTTAAAGTGCATGGATTTACTTTAGTTTAAAAGAGGCATTTTATAAACCGTCTCTTCCAGGTTAATCAATATGTCAATATTGTTTGTCGAAAATTTCCCTTAAATTGGTTCTTAGAGTAATACAATTTTCCAGCAACATGGGTTGAAGCCAATAATGAACGTT
Source organism: Ganaspis brasiliensis (assembly GCA_037103525.1). Lineage (NCBI taxonomy): Eukaryota > Metazoa > Arthropoda > Insecta > Hymenoptera > Figitidae > Ganaspis > Ganaspis brasiliensis. The sequence goes on along the minus strand of JAZKLR010000535.1, from coordinate 2,482,823 downwards.
AAGTGCAAAGCAAACTAATAAGAAGCCAATGCAGTTAAGTTTTTTTAATTGACATAAAAAAGTAACATAGAAGTAATGATTTATATTCTTGACAATAAACAAATTCAATTTTTCAATTTATTGTATCTTGAATAATAAAATAAAATTCTACAGTGAAGTAACAATCTTTTGAAAGAATACTTTTCAAAATCTTTTATTTCTTTTTGCAAAATGTGCACTTTGTATTTTCTCTTCCCTTCGATAATACGCTTTTGAGTTCCGATACTTCTTTCCAATTATGTTAATGGTGCTTTGAAAACATCAAAGTGCGTATTCTAATTGATGCTTTGAAAGTCTTTCTCTTTTTCCCTATCAGCAATTTGATTCTCGTACAATCCTATTCTTGACTGGAGGTCTAAACGGTTAAGAGAGGTGCCCCTTTTTACTCAAACTCCAGAATAATACCACCTGTAGCGTTTCCAACACAAAGAGTGACAAATGCTATGCTTTGGCACTGTTCAAAGCAATTTTTTTCCTTTGTTGAAAATAATCCTTTAAATACCTCTTTCTAAAAAGAATTTTAATTTTTAAGTTTTTCCTTCTATTATATCTTTCTAAACTCAATGAGCTTATAAATATGTTGGCATGCTCAAAATTTACTTTATAGTAAATTTTATTTTATAATAAAGCTAAACGTATAGTAAACTCACTTTTGAAATGCTTAATTTCATATTATTTTATGCTTTACAAATATTTAATATTTCTAAAAAAGTTTTTAAACACAAAACCAAGGATTTCACTTTAAGCGTTTCTGAAAAGACAAGACTCTTTTAGTAAAGATTAGAGACAACTTAATGACTCGTTGACGAGTTCCTGTGGAGAGGTTTGCCTACGGTGAAGCTCAAACATGGCTAAGTATCTAGACCCATTTTCAAAGGGAAGAACTATGCACAGCGCCGCTACAAAGTCGATAGACGAGAGACATGTTACCATGCATGTAACTTTATTCTCATCCATCCAAATCTAGACTGTGTAAAATGTAGTATGTGTCAAATCTATATCTATATAAACACACGTATTATTGATTTACTTAGCTTTATATAGTCTTATTTTGATAACATATAGGTATTCGTGATTAAAACACACTGAGAAACTTTTGATTTTAATATCTGCTTTATTGCTTATTATTATGTACAATAAAATTTAAGAGTTTAGGGATAATCGAGATGTGGTTATAAAAACTAATACACTGTTTAAGAAAAGACGTTTTAGATGCAACAGTTGTCTTTTTGATAAAAAGTAGTAAAAGTGTTATATACTTCATAAGACACATAATTATATTACTTCTAAAGAATTTAAGAGAGATGAAAATAAAGAATTGCAAGAATTATAAAACGCGTGTTAGAAACTTAGAATCATGGGGTGCGCGCGCAGTAAAAAGAAAGATGGCAGTATTTGTTTGACAGGTCAGAGATACTACAGATGCAAGTTCGTCTTTGATATTTGTATAATTACAAGTTTTCTGTATCTTTATAGTGGTATTTGATGAAATCTGTGTAACGAACAACCTATACTATGATATATACATTACGCACACTTTTAATCCTAAGCTACAAACATATAACATTTCGATGACATCGAATAATCGCGCGCGTCGCTGGAAAAGAGTGTTTTAAACTTTCCTTATATACTAACTAGCAAAAGTTTCATGTGGTTTGAGAAGTGATTTTTTACTAAATTGAAGTGAAAATGGTAATAATAATTAAATTCTGTGTTCAGTATTCCGGATGATACGAACTTTTTCTGAAGACCGATTTTTTTTAAATATATTTTTGAATAAATATTGTGAAGTGGTAGAATAGCTCATGAGACATATGTCTGCTCGAAAAACTGTCCTAGAAAAAGTCTAATAAAATTTTAGACATGCCATAATAAATAGATCAAAATGTGTTAAAAATTAATATCGCTTTTTCACATTTACTTTTTTCTAACCTCAAATAATACTAATTCTAATTATATATATTAATTTTTTTCTCACGAAATTACAATAATAAAAAACAAGGTAACACAATCTCTTTTTTTTTAAAAGAACTATTATGATCGAACCTCGATTATCCCTAAATTCTTACGTTTTATTACAAATATAGAAATTAAAAAAAGCAAGAACTGTAATTAAAAGTCTCTCAGTGCATCAAAGGACTTTTTGATGATGTCTTATTTATCTTTGAATATTCTTTATCGTATAAGCAAAATATTTTTAATTTTTCTTTTCCAATTTTAACTAAATCAGTTATTTTTTTTATTCTTGCTTTTAATTTATAAACTTACAATGACGTACTGTTTGTCTATAAAATTATGAATAGGATTATAAATTGTTCTACCTTATAACAGAAAGTTTTGTTTTCTATACACCAGAAAAATCTATTCGCATTTCATACTATTTTGTTTTAGAATCCCATAAAACTGATTATGGTGAAAACTCTGTATTTAATAGAATATGCAAAAAGACAAACGCCATTTATAAAAAAAAATAGATTTATTTGAAAACTCGCTCTTAGTATTTAAGATAAAGTTACAAACTTAGTTTTTTAAATATAGCGATACCGCAGCCTAGCTTATTCTCTTTTATATATATAATTTTTTTTAGTACGAAAGGGCATTTATTGTGAGCCCGTGTATTCTTGAAATAAATAAATTATTTTATCAATTTCTAAAACAAAAAGTACGGAATTTTTTACCCTTTATTATACGAATCTGTAATTTTAGATTTCCTGTTATTTGTCATTTTATAATTCTGCCAACAGAATAATAGTCTGATATTCTGACAATTATTGAAATTAAGAATCAAATTAATAACTCTTGTCATTGAATTCTTTAAATAGAAAAAAATTGAATTTAGCTCTAGTTGTGATAAAATAAGTATTAGAGAGCGTCAGAAAAGTAATTAAAAGTTATCCTCTACAAGGTTTGATTCCATCATGCATGGCTATATTGTTTGCTTTTGAACAAAGCGTTATCCGAGGCAGTGGAAATGCACTGTTGAATCTATAAAGTTCCTAGAGTTACGTAAAAAGTGTTTTTTATCTGGATTCTTATTCTTTTCCCATTTATGTCCTTAAAGTAACTGTAGGATGACATTCTAAACAAAAACTTAATATGAAACCTTCGGTTAAACCTAAACATGTTTTGTGATAATAAAATTAAACTTTTTATTTATTTAACCCATTATTTAATAGTTTTTTATTAAGAAATAATAATAAAAAAACAAAAATAATACTAAGAAATAGATTAAACTTTATAGGGAATCCTTAATATATTAACATGTTTAATTAAGATCTATTCATGATTAATTAATAATTTAGTTTAGTTAAGTTCAAGTAAATATTTGATTTCAAATTTCATTGAATTAATTACTCAAGTTTCATTGAGAAAGATTTCATACTGATTGTTAGTTCGCAAGTTACCTAGTTTTGCTTTCAAACTGTTTCGCCCTTATTTCGACTTATCTTGTGAAACTGTGCTAGCAACAATAATATCGTTTTCTAAACGAAACTCTCTGTTTCAGAGTGCTAACTATGTTTTTAAATTTTCTGTTGCAGGTGAGCTGATATAGAAATATTATTTACGCATTCAAATTCGTTTATTGATTCTCATTCTACTGCGCTATTCATTATCAATAGAATCTTCATTATAAAGGTAAATCTTCCACTAATTTGTTTATAACTTTTTTAATCTATATTTGATGAAATGCATGATTAAAAAATCGGACTCTAAAATCGAAAAGGCCCGTACTTTACTAATTTCCAAACTTTATTAATGGTTTCAAGTCTTTCTGAAGACTGAAAAGATGAAATGTGATATGAAAATTTTATATAAAATGATATACCTGATTATAAAAATGATGAAATTAAATGAAATAATGTCAAAAATTTTAATGAAGTGAAAAATGACATGAAATTACGACAACAGATTTAAGGAAGGAGGTTTTTGAATAATTATATTATTTTTCGGGAATTTAAAAAATGGTTATTTGAAAATCGATAAATGGAAAACAAATATTAAATAAAAAAATACATCAATGAAAAATAAAGAGAAGTTATGTGATCTGTTCACCAAAAAAAACTCAAATTTATTTTTGACTTGCATTTTTTTTATGAAAAATTTTTTTTTTTTTAATTCATATCATCAATCGAAAGGCCATGAAAAACTCTATCGAAACTGATAGTAGCAAATTTTTTTTTATCGAATTGTTAACTAGAAAAAAAAATACTGAAATTTGCGTTGTACCGTAAAACCCAAAAAAAAATTCCCCCCCTCCCACTCGGAAAATATTGGACAAAAAAAAATTACCATCTATATGCACCATAAATACTTCGAATTTAAGCATAATTGGCAAACATTTTTTTTTACCTTGATCACTTCATATGGAATCTCTCTTATACAGTATAAATGTAAAATGAAGACCTCAAATTGCAAACAAAAAAATTTTTTGCAAAAATGTCAGAAGAAAACATGAAATTGACGAATGTTATTTTGCAATAACTTTGTTCGATATTAATAAATAATTCATGAAAAGTTGATCTTTATCCTCGTATAGGTATAATTAATTATTTTTAATTTAAGTTTTAGATTAGGTGCATCGGATAAAAATTCAAAGAACTATGGCTTCCGACACTTTCAAAAACATGGTTTTGAAAAAAATGCGTTTTAGGTTTTGGGGCCATCTATAAATTACGCAAGACGTTTATGGTGATGGAGGGGGGGGGGCTGAAAAATCTTACAGAAGGGGGAGGGGATTTATCTAAATCTTACGCAATACTCTCTAAATCGGAATTAATTACAAATAACTAATTCGAAAGCAAAAACTCAGTCTCTAATTCGAATAGTTATATTTCTACTAATAATTTGGTAAAAAAATAACTAATAGTTTAGTAAAATTCTGTTTACTAATTCAACTATAATTACATTTGAACTATTTTTAGTTAATTTTTATTAATAATTATTCATATTTTACTAATAATTATCAGTTTTTCACTAATTGGTGAAACAAAAACCTACTAATAATTAGTTATTATTAACTAATTCAGATTTAGAGAGTATGAATGCACTGTTTTTCGGAACGAAATGGTTATTATAGACAAATCTATAAAATGTTTTTCAGATATTTATTCAATCATTTGATTTTTTAGTTGTATTTAATTGTTAAAACGGTAATAGAACACCAAAGAAGATTATTATAAATATATAAATCCATTTAAAATGGCTGAATAATATTTGAAATGATTTTTTATGATTTTTATATTATTTATTTTACGCAATATTGTCTGTGGTGAAGGGGGGGGGGGTGCCGTAATCTTACGATTTCTTACGAAGGGGTCAAAGAGGTCCAAAAACGTCTTACGTAATTTATGGAAGCAAAAAATAAATAAATAAATTGATTTTTTTAATTACTTGAGCAGACTTTCTCTTAATCGTTCTGAATAAAATTGTTCTCAGATTATAAGGATATTATTAACATTTGGAATCATTTTAAATTTATTGAAAATTCAGTAATTAAAGGGAATCAATTAATAAATCCTCTAATTATTGATAATACTGTTTCTATTGCTAAAACATAATGTAAATGAACTACAACATTAGTAAATTTTTATAAAACTTAGTCATTGACTAAATTTTAGTATGTTTGTGACGTTAAGAAATGTCATTAACTCAAAATCAATAATTAGGGGGTAAACAAGAGAAAGCAATATAATAATAAATATTGCAGACATTTTTTTCGATTATTATAGATTGAAAATAAATTAATGGTGAGATTGTAATGTTTTCTCTTAATCGATGAGAACAAGGAATGAAGGGTGAAACTCAATTCGAAGATGATGATCAACAAATGTTTTTCCCAAGTGAGGGAGAATTCGGAAGTAGATATTTCAATTCGATTAAAGTGTTTGGGCCTGTTCACAATAAACTACGTAAAATGGTGGACAGGGGCGGGTCGGTTGCAGGGGTTGCGCGCGCCTTCGCAGATCAATATTTCATTTCAACCTTGCCAACTCCCGTTTATTCTCTTCTCTTTCTTGCAATTGTAAATCCTTTTAATTAGACCTCGTTCTTTATTTCCCCGTATCCCTCACATAACTCATTAGACTCTTTCCCATAGGATCAATTAGTCTCTCTGTAGCCTCGAGTAACGTAAATTTTTCTTCATCCCGCGAAAGTACTCTATCTTCAAAATGAATTGGAGAGGCCAGAAAATTTGATTTTCTTCTAAAATCAAAGAGCATCGGCTTAAAAGACCAATGCTGATTTTTTTCTTTGGGATACAGGATTTTTTAAAGGTTCTTTTCCATATCCCTTGATATAGCGAAATTTAATTTATCTCATAAAGCTCCGAGAGTCTTTCATATAGCTTGTGAAAAATTCTTTAACTTTTCGTGATGTTAATTTAAACATGAAGTGTGTTTTTTTTTTAAATTCTAGTTTATTATCTGTGATATGTAAATATGGTTTAAAATAAAGTTTTCTTTGTTCACTGATGTATGAAAATTCGTCTTCTTTTTTAAGGGAAGTTTTCGTTCCTTAATAAATACATTTCCTTAATGACGTAGTTCATACTATAGATAGTATGATACTATTAGAATGTTGTGAGTGGAAAATAATCTAAAGCAGTATGTTAACGATTGATCCCTTTAACAGTGTCCCTTGCTATATTCATCTCTATTGAAATGGGAGTCAGTGTGATTTACCCTTGGCCTCCCTTTCGCATCGCTCAAGTTGCGATGCTATTTTTGCGAATACTTTTTCCCTCTCTTGAATCCGTCATCTCCTAACATGATACTGAGCTGCTCAAGGGCTTGTTAAGAGTACTTTGCACCTAAGTACTTCCACTTAGGAGGCGTATGTGCATATCAAATTCAAGCTTCTCAAATTTATTGAAATACACTTGTATCATTCAAGAATATAAAATACGTCCCTGAACAAAGTCTTTAGTGGACATTAAAAAGAAATATTGTACGCATTAATTAATGAAAGATAATTTTGTTAAAAATTGCTTGAACGACAGATCTCTAGATACAAGTAAACAAGTTATTGGTTGAAATATTGATATTTATAAATATGAAATTGAACAGTGATATTTGTTATTTAATTAAAAAATGAAATGTATTTTCAAATTTACTGATAACTATTAGATGAGTTTATAAAATCAATATAAAGCATGGTTAGCTTGTGACCTTCATCTTATATTCCAGCAAATTTTAAATTGTTTCTCTTGTACAATTTGCATATAAAAATCTGAAGCTGACAATATCAAACTGAAAAAATCGAGATAAAATTCAATTTTAACTTTTAACACTACATACATTTATTGCATAAAAGAACAGAAAATATATTCATAGGAGAATAATTTATCATATTAAAAAAGACACTTTATTTTTAAGTTTATAATATTTTTATGTTTGCTTTCTGATCAAAATTACTTAAATCAAAGGCTAAAAAGATACTCTGCAACTTTCAGGCGACAAATACATTCAGTAAAATTTTAATCTTCATTTCTAAATTTCAATTTCTTTGCTTTTTTCAAACTTTGTAATTTGTAGCTTCATTTAAGAATACTGTTATATTATCCATGTAAATATCGTTGAGAAAATTATTGCGTTTTACATCTTGAAATTACTATAGTAGCCTACGAAGAAAATTTTGTTATGTAATGTAATATGGGAGTTCCTATAATAATATTAAAGATGTTGATATTTAAAAAAATTTTAAGGATAATAGTTTCTTGAAAGTAGTAAAAAGTTAAATCTACCTCGGTACCTTTGATGCTATCCTGTCTGGAAATTGTATTTTGCGTGTGAATTTTTATAATTCATTTTAGAACTTGTTGAAAATTAATGCTTTTTACTTTACTTTGTGTTAGAAGGTAACAAGGAAAGCTATTATATAAAATTTCATAGGGGATTCATATTCAGGAATGCAATAAAGAAAATAATTACGATATTTGCATATCAATGACTCAGTTTAATCAAAATAGTAAAATGTAAAAAGAATAAATATAAGAAATAATAGTGTCTTGATAAACAAGAAATTTATAAAGGGTATATGATTTAAAGAAATATCTAAATAAAAAAATTCTAAATAAACATTTTTTTAATTAGGTAAAAAAGTTTTAGAAAATAAATTAAAGCTGTTTTTAATGTTTTCGGAATTTTATAAAAGCAGTACTTAATTATTTTGTACATTCATTCATATTACATTCTACCTATAATTATTTCGTAATTCTTTGTTATCATAAATTTCTATTTTATTTTATCTTATTTGACGTAATGGAATTATGTTCATGCAATATCAATATTTGAAAACAGTTTATTGAAACTCGGAAGATATCAAAGAAATATTTAAGTCTTAAGTTACCGATCAATTCAGTATTCAAAAAGCATTCTGACAAATTTCAACATGTGCATCTCATTTTAAGCAGCAAATGAAGTAAGATTATTCTCTGTCGAAGTCATTAAAAGAAGCAGGTTGTCGCTTTTCTTCACGTTCATAAGATAAATTCAGACTTAAATGAAAATAAATTACTGCTCATTTGTGGGGAAAACAAAGAAACGACATTGAATTTTTGATCAGAGGAGCAGGTAAAAAAAATTAGTAAAATCAAACCTACTTGATTGAAAACTGAAACCTCTTCATTTATTTATGAGATTTCAACTTTTTTGTAGATACAAATTTTTGCATTTGGGACAGTTACATTTTTTATCGGAGATTGATGTTTGTCAGTTCGTATAGCAATAATTACCTCTATAATTGAGGTGACTCCTTAGACAAAGTCTAACCTTATTATTAGATAAGATGATTGACCTGTCAATGAGAAAAAGGTCAAAAATGAAATTGGATACAGATTTTGACCTAGAAATGGAAACTTATTAACATTTAAAGGTTTATATTTCATCAGGAGGTCAGACAGTTTCAATGAAGAATCACTTGTGATCGTTAGCAATAAAAGGGATTTTATCTTCATAAGATAGAATATTCAGGAGAGCGAATATAAGAAAGGAAAATTATGTTTCATTCGAATTAATATTCATAGCACCTTGGTACAATTAAAGCATATTTTAGGAAATTTGTTTTTAAATTATTACTAAAAAGTAGCTTTTAATTTCAAACGCGTTTTGTTTAAGAGCTTATATATAAATAATAGAGTCGATTTCAATTAATTATTTAAGGGCATGTAATGGGGAATGACGTCACCGGTATAGGCAAAATTTGTCCGTAATGTTTCTCGTAAAATACTAAATAATTCAACACCAAATTTTGTGGAATTACTTAAAATATCATTAAGAAGATCTTTCTGATCCAAGTTTGTTTAAATTTTGTCGTAAAGTTAATTTTTAATAAAATTTGCTCATTTTCGGAAAATTGAAAAAATTAATCGCCTACTAACAGAAAACTTAACGTTTTTACATTCTCATCCTAAATGAGAAGGTCTTCAATTTTTTGCTTTCGGATGAAGCTACATGGAATTATCATGTCCCCCGCAAAAACATCCTTCTCTCAGTGGTCTTAAAACGGCAGTTCTCAATAGCTTAATTTTTATAATTTTTTAATGAAATTTCTAAAATTTATTCTTTAAATATTTTACTTTTATGTGACAAAAAGGCTCAATAAATTAAGTCGTGTATTACATGGAAAAAAAATTGTTAAAAATATGCTTTTTTGGCCTTTGAAACACATGTAACCCCTTAATTATTAATAAATAAGTCAGATTTTATCAAAATAAAAAATTCTTCGATGAAAGACTACTTTTTAATGTGGGGTCATTCACATATTACGTGATACAAATTTTGGCTAATTTGAACCCCCTCCCCCCTCTCGTGATATTTTTTCTATTGTTAAAAAATTTAATTTCCATGAACCGTGATATTTTGCCTACCCCCTCCCCCGAAAGATATCACATGATATGTGAAATGGCCCCTGTATAAAAAAATACCAAATTTGGTAAGGATCGGGTCAGCGGTTTTCTTGCAATCTTGCTCACTGATATTGAAAACGTGTTTTTCAGAAAAATGCTTTTAATGTTTCAAGTTTCGACCGTTTTCTTTAAATAATTAATTGAAATAGAATCTAATTTTTTACATGCTCTCAGGGATATTACCTCTTAACAGAAAGAAACAATGTGCAACTTTTGAATGTAAAAAATGGAGATGCCGATATTTTGCCCAAAACTCAATTGACAGAATGTGCAATAGACAAAATTTATTTATCCCAATATTTAAATTCTCTAAACTTTATTTGTCAGAATATTTAACTTTCCAAAACTTTACATGTCGGAAAATTTAACTTCCTGAATATTAATTTTCCAGAAATGCTATTTATCAGACTTACTTTTTAGCCGAATACTTGAAAAACAAAAACTCTATTTATCAGAATATCCACCTATCCGAAAGTGAATTTGACAGAAATTGAATTTATCAGATTTACCATTTGTCCTCATATTTAATTTCCCGAAATTTAATTTTTCAGATTATTTGACTTTCCAAATATGAATTTGTCAGATATTGTATTCATCAGACTAACCGTTTGTTTGAATATTTAATTTCTCGTAACTCCATTTCTCAGAATACTTAATTTTTCGATTTTGCATTTTTTAGAAATTGTATTTATCAGATTCACCATTTGTTTGAACATTTAACTCGCCGAAACTCCATTTGTCAGACTTTTAAACTTTCCGAATACAAAAAAAAAACAGAATGTGCATTTTACAGACACTCGGAAACTAGAGGTACTAAAGGATCTCGCTGATTGGCTGGTAATCTTTCCGGAAATATTTCCGACCAATCAGCGAGATCCTTTAGTACCTCTAGTTTCCGAGTGTCTGTAAAATGCACATTCTGGTTTTTTTTTGTATTCGGGAAGTTTAAAAGTCTGACAAATGGAGTTTCGGTGAAACTAAGACTAACTCTTCTTTCTAAGAAATATAATATATTTAAAAGAAATTAAACATTCGGACAAATGAAAATTTGAGAGGTTCAATATTTCGACAAATGGTAAATCTGATAAATACAGTTTCTAAAAAATGTAAAATCGAAAAATTAAGTATTCTGAGAAATGGAGTTACGAAAAATTAAATATTTAAACAAACGGTAAGTCTGATAAATTGATAAATACAATATCTGACAAATTCATATTTGTTAAGTCAAATGATCTGAAAACAGGGCTGATAAAAATCATGATTTTTTTAAAAAAATCAGATTTATTTGATTTAAATCAAAAATTGATTTTTTTTTAAATATAATCAGTATTTAAAATCTCCAAATGTTTATTTGTAAGTAGTTTATTAAAGAAACGAAGAAAAAAATTATAAAAACAACAGAAAAAATTGAAACAGTGACATAATGGTATGTACAAAAAGTAGAAACTCCATTAAAAAAATTAAACTATTTACGGACAATTTTTTAAATTAAAATAATAAATAAGAAGATAATCAAAAAACGTTTAAATATATTACTAAAGAGAACAGAATTTTAAATTTAGAAAAATTAAAGAATTATTTTACAAATTGAATAAAAAAAGAATTAATAAAATTTTGTAAAATTTAAAAAAAAATTTAAAGAAATTCTGTGAAATACAAAAACGATGTTCAAATGAGAATATTTAGTACAAGATTAAATTCACATAATATAAAATAAAAGAATAAAAGCTTTCAAAAAAGTAGAAAATTGAGGAATTTAAAAAATGTAGATAATAAGTAATTATATAAGATATATAAAAACTAAACAACTAAAAAGAAGGAAAAATGATTCTTATAGAACTGAAAAATTGATGCTAAAAATTAAAGAATTAATTAAAACGCAAGTAAGAACTAAAAAAATAGTGAAAAATCAAGAAAATTAAATAAATAAGAAGACAATAGAGAAATGTTTTTTTTTTCTTAATCTAACAAACTAAAAAAATGTAAAAAGTACAAAAAATACAATTAAAAAATGTATATATTATATAAAAAGAAACTGAAAAATCCTTTAAAAATAACCAAGTTTAAGCTAGTTAAACTAAACACATTTTTATAATATTACACTTAAAATAAATCCAACAATAAATTTAGAAAAATGCAGAAAATCTAAAAGCTTCATGGAAGAATAAGTATCAGTTTATAAAAAATCTCGCAAAAAGTGCACAAGATGTGAAAAAATTTAAGAAACTTACAAAAAAATGGGAGTATTTATTTTTAAAAATATGGAAATAATTATGAAAATCAATGAAATAAAATTTTAGTGAATATTATAATAACGAAATTGTGTAAAGTAATATTAAACAATTTGTACAAAAAGAGGAAAATTAAAGAAAATCCAAAAGTAAACAAGACAAATGTAAAAATGAAAAATAAAAAATATCAAAAGTGAAGATAGAAAAAAAACTTAAAATTTTGTAAAAATAAGAAATTATAAGATAAAAATTAAACAGTTTCGAAAAATGAAAGTCTCTTAGAAATCTTGTAAGAATACTAAAAAAGAAGGATTAGTATTGTAAATATGAAAAATAATTAATATTATTTAATTATTTTGCATTAATTAATATGAATTTCAATTTGCATTAATTGTAATTTAAAAGTTGGAACAAATTGGAATTTGACTTGATTGACGTTTGGAATTTATATAATTACAATTACTTGAAGATATAAAAATGTAATACTATTTTTTGCTATTTTAATACAAAAAATTTGTAAATCGTATGTATTTTGATCATCTGTATTAGCACAATTTTTTTAATTTTATAAAGATTAAAATATTAAAATTGAAATTTTTAAGATTTATCCACAAATTTGTGGGTTTTGTTTATGGTTTGCAATGTTTTACATGCAATATTAGACATCCGGAGAATTTTAAAGTTTTTTTGATTTAAATCATGACTTTAATGGAAATTTTCCAATGATTTAAATCATGATTTAAATCAATAACAGCCCTGTCTGAAAAATAAAATTTCGGGAAATTAAATATGAGGACAAATGGTAACTCTGATAAACTATTTTCTGCCAATTCCGTTTTGGTTTCTTAAGTATTTGAAAAAAAAGTAAGTCTGATAAATCCCATTTCTGGAAAATGTATATTCAGGAAGTTAAATATTCCGACAAATAAAGTTTCGAAAAGTTAAATATTCTCACAAATGGAGTTTCGGAAATTTAAATATTCAGATAAATAAATTTTCGTCTTTTACACATCAGAAAATTTTGGTAAAAATGTCGTCTTCCTAAAAAATGTCAATTAACTGACTCTTTGTACTGCATATGTTTGATTTAAACAAACTTTCTTTCTCAGTTTATTTTTTTCTTGATTTAAAGCTTTGAAAGAAAGTGTGATGGGTCTCGGAAAGTTCATTGAATCTGAAGTTATCCGCTTCTCCTCCTACGTGATCAAAGTCTTGGAATGTCAGAGATTCAGGGTTCCGTCAACCCTAGCTGAGTGATTAAGAGGAGCGGTAATGCAGGATGAAATTGTGCCGCGACATAAATTGGTCACGATTTTTCATAACGAGGATCCAGGAGGTAGTAGGCAGCATCCCAGAGCCTCTTCCATCTCTTGATGAGGGAGTTAATTTTCACACGAAGTAGCGAGGTGAAGATTGAGACTGATGCGATGATGAGCGAGAGAGAAGATGTTGTAACGAAAAGAAAAAAGAGGAGAAAAGGGAAAGAAGGTTAGTCGCCACGACACGGCATGTCGTGTCCCATCCCCGGGACGTCCGTGTGCTGCTGCTGCCCCACCCAGGTTCGTCGGCGGCCATGCCGGGTACCGATCAATACTTCGGCTACCAGTCGACTAACGACGATCATCAACGAGGCACCTCGAAGAAGACCGAACTCTTGCACGAGGTGATCCGAGTCCCCAACAGATACAACGTTGCCGGCTCAGTCGTTGTGCGGGAGTGGTCACTGAGGGATGTGTGCTGTTGTAATTGAGTGACTGAGAACCGGCGTAGTTTTTCGCATACAGTTTATTCACCGTTCTCACCCTCCCTTCAATTAATTACAGACTTAAACTAGTCAGTTTTTCTCAACGGACGCGCGCGTGTGACACTAAGTTCGTCGCGTGCATTTATTTAAGTATTTATTGTACAAAAGACTTTTAACATAGGTAGGTGAAACTCATTGACGCCTCCTCCGCCTTGGTATTTGACCCCTCCATCCGCTTCAACTGTACCAACGTCCACAATTCCTCTCAGGTCAGTTCTACCTGCTTTCTTTCAACAGAGCTGACCTGAGTTTTTCCTTTCTTACTGTGTACTATTGAAAATCCAAAGTGTCCGCTTATTGATCTCTGCGGCACTCTTCTGCGTCGCAAAAAGGCCGGATCTGCATTGACGTGGCGCTTCTCTGACTCTTGAGACGATTTCTCCGAGTATCTCTTGTTAAAGAATGCACAAAAGTGTCTTTGGAATTTTTCGACCCAAATCCACCAATGAGATCTTATTCTCAAATCGAAATGAGATAGTGTGCCGCGGTATCTTGCCATAACCTCAAAGGACGAGTCGACTTGACGACCTACGCGACGCCTCGTTATCTTCAATGGAAGCTTCCTCATCTCGCTTCTAACTTCTCCACTTTCGTAACCCTCTCCCTTAGAATTCAAACTGCAATCGTCAACTGTGCAAAGTCTGACAACTTGTCGCCAAAATTACCGATAATCATAAGAATTACGAGGACTATGATGAAACGTTTTTCAAACTGGATTCCCGTTATCTAACTTGAGAAATACCGAGACTTCCCGTGGAAAGTAGATGCCTTGTTCTTTTTATATTCTTCCTCGGAACTTGGCCAGTGATCTCACGAATTCAAATATTTTAATTTAGTTAGTGTTTGTATGTTGGGGAATATTAATTTTCAAATGGTATTCATTACATACATTGATTTGTGTGAATTAAATAAAATAACAATTTTTTATATTTATGAGATTGAAAATATCAAGTTTAACTAGAGAATAAGATATTTTGAAATTGATTTAATTCGTGTAAATTCTTATCTTGAAAGTAAAATCGTGCTGTTTTAAGACATGTGCTCAGATTCGAATGGACTTTGTAGCAACCGTTGGAATTCGGAATAAGCCTCTCGTTATTGTCTGAATAGTCTGATTGAGTAGTCCGTGACCGTGTACATAAGGCGCAGCTGCAGATGATCGTAATTCATTACCCACCATTTGCAAATTGTCGGAAATTGGGCAGTATGGCGCTTAACGACTATTAAAGCTCTGACTGGAAACTCAAACTCTAAATGCTTGTAATGACCATGTTTCCTGGAAGAGGATATACATCAATGATCGGATGTTGCTCCGCTATAATCAGTCAGCATTGACAAGGTCACCTCGCAATTCACATTGTCATATTTTCAAAATTTTCATTCAATTCCACATTTTTAGAATGATTTGTTAATAAATCTTTAAAATTGATAAATCCAGCATTAAAGATGCCTCAACTTTTTTTTTAAATAATCTGTTTTTAAAACTATTTTTCAGAAGTATTTCGTTTTTATTAGCTTTCGCTAAATTTAGTAGCTTTCGTAAAATTCATTAGCATCAATAAAATAAAATCTAATGTAATAAATTAGTGAATGCTTTTTGAATACTAGCCGTTTAATTCAACTAAGAGGAACCGGATTTCAAGGACACAGCAGGTGTATCTGAATGAAATGCATTCACTTCTACAACTTGATGTATTCAATAATATCCCGTGCCTACCAAATACTAACTTAAAACGAAAAAAAAAGAGAGAATAAATTTTGAGTCATCTACAATTTTACGAATCTCTATTCTTAGGGCTGACATTTTTCTTCTCTAATTTTAGACTCGCAGTAAAATATCTGGAAGTCATAGAAGAAATAGAAATTTGATTGGAACCGTGAGCCTCAAAGTGAGGGTGGTCTCTTATAAAAACAGTAACGGAAATCCGGTTTTACTTTTTGGGTGAATTTAAAAGAAGCTTTACAGCTTAGAAAATATATCTCTTTGCATACTTCTAAAGGTTTAAAATAAACTTTTTAGGTTTGGTGTTCGTGCACGCCTCGTAATTTATATTTTACTGTCTCGTAAATACTTCATTCTTTAGAAATAGATTCATCGGCCTGAAGAATGTCTCAATTGCAATTGTTGTGGTTTTAGAGTGAAATTTTTTTCATGAAAGTACTGCCGTAAAATTGGGTCCGTATCATTTTGACACAAAATTCTTCGTGACAATTGTTATATTGTATTCCGAAGATAAATGGTATTTTGTTCTTCTACTTAAATCAATTATTTAAGGGCATTTAATAGATAATGACGTCACTGGCATAGGAAAAATTTGTCAGGAAACTTTCTTCTAAAATACTAAATATTTTGACACCAAACTTTGTAGAATTACTTAAAATACTATTAAGATCGCTCTGACCAAAGTTTGATTGAATTTTGATTTAAAATTAATTTTTGAGCATTTCCAAATATTAGCGAGTTTTTTTAAAAACTACTTTTATGGCAAAATTCAAACAAAGTTGAGTCAGAGAGATCATCCAACACTGAAAGAAAATTTAAAATAATATTTAAAAATGACACTGTAGAATTTAACATGAAATATATTGAAAGGAAACTACTCAAGACCTACTGGAAGAATCTAATTGGGTCACTTTTAAAATGTTAGATTGACGAAAAGAAAATTTAATAGTGGCTATATTAATATTCAAAATTTAGTTTTAGTGTTTAATATAGTCACTATTAAATTCTCTTTTTTTCACTGCAACAGTTAAAAAGTAAACCAATTAGTTTTTTACAGTATGTCTTGAATAGTCTAATTACTCTAATTTCAATAATCTTATATTACATTTTATTTTAAATTTTCTTTCAGTGTAATGCAGGGAAGTCCAAGCGTCACTATTTCTACGCTTTTAGTGACAAAATATATTTATTATTTTAAGAGAAAGTTTGCGGACAAATTTTTCCTGTGCCAATGACGTCATTATCCATCACATGTCCTTAAATAATTGATTTTAGTAGATGTACAAAATAACATTTATCTTTAGAGTACAATATAACAATTGTCACGAAAAATTTTGTGTCAAAATGATACGGACCTGTAAAATTACGTATTTTTTGCCTGTTTGTAAAATCTTGTTTTTTGAACAGATTTTGTGCTAATTTATTGTATAGTCGGAAACTTCAATTCCGCGAATCTCCAAATCCCTTAAGGCTACTTTTAGTGCAATTTGCCTTGCAACATAGTCCTTAAGGAATTTGCAGATTTGTGGTATCAACCAGTTATAGATTCGAGGTATTAAAGTAGCTTCAATAATATATAAAAATCTGAAAAAATTTGCTAGTTGAGAATATAACATTAAAACACTCTTGGAACAATTTTTTAATACGATAAATATTATTGTAAAGTACAATCATGTCAAAACATTGTCATTATGATACAGGCGCAATTTGCACACTATTTCGTCAACCGGTCATATGCTCAGCTTAAAAATTTGTTGCGATTGTTATCTTACTTCTGTTTGCCAAATTCCAAGTCATGCATGACTTCTAATTAATCCAAGAAGTTAGGTACAAGTTATTGGCAAAAATTTTGTTTAGAAAAAAAAAGTTTTTACATATATGCACTTTCTTAAAAATTTGTAAACTGTCAATTTCTTAAACTCGAGAAACAATTTTAAAAAGATAAGGAAAGCCTGCAATTATCAGAGGATTTGTTTTCAGAAGTTGTAGACACCTTGGTGAATATCTGCGCAATTGATAGTTTTGTATGTCACGTTATGATGTCATATAGGACATGAAACACAGAGCAATGCTCTTTTACTTATCAGTCTCTTAAATTGCGATATTAAACGACAAAATGATGAAAGTCTTTGATGCATATAATGATTGCTTTTCTCATTTGTATAAAATAAACTTGTAATTCTAGTTGGAACGTCCTTCCAATAAAGCTCGAGGTCTTGCTTTTCACATTATCGATCGAACTTCTGCCGAGCTGCTTTCTCGAGGACACGCGAAATTCCCATAAAACCCCGTGCTTCCTACATTAGTACCAACTAAGCTACTGCACTTGGCATTCGAATAAACTAACCCTCTCAGTTAACTTATCATTCAAACGAGTTACCTGAACAAGTGAAGCAGAAATGTATCATTGACCCTTTCGAAATAGTTTACTTTGGATACAAAAATTCTATTGAATTGTACGTATAGAACTTGTTTTTATCTTTTAACACTTCATTAATTGAAGATTTTGATCAATATAAGTATCTTAAACAAAAAAGAAACTGTTTCAATTTTTTTTTTAGATTGTATAATTAATTGACATTTAAGATGTTTCTGGTAAATAATATTCATATCCTATTGCCAGAAATATTTCTGTGACAACGTGAGTGCTGGTCATTCCTTCTTCAACCGGCAACACTGTTTGGTCACTCAAAGCCAGGTGATCGCGTGTGATTAAATATAGGACATAATGCTACGATTAATATTTCCACCCTCAGACACCATCATTCATCCTTTTTCCGCTTCCAATCTCTCATCATTTTTCTCTTTTGTATCATGTATCTTAGTCTAGAAATTAATAATTGCAAATATATATTTATCTATGGTTATCTGAATAGTTTCTACAAAAGACTGAAACTCTTTTCATTCTTATTTGATGATATTTTATTTTTGTACATTCATATTCTTATTATGCTTTGAGCAATGATTAATGGATTGTTAAAAATCACCTGCTTTATTGTAGAATAGTTTATTTTGCATGTCTATTAAATATAGTCATCAACTTTATGAATTATTCTTATAATCTATTCCAATGACAGTGTATCAATTCGAGTTTATTAACAAAAATTCTATCAAAATAATTTCTATTTTTTTAAGAGACATATAAACTTTAATTAACTAATTTAGACTATCATCGAAGTTGTTATTTTCACCTGAGAAAATGATGAAGAAGAAAGGAATGTTAATTAGTCTTTCAGCTCAGAAAATATAATTTGTTATAGATATGTGATAGTCAAATTTGATTCTTAAAACCTATTTAGAACGATGTATGTACCAAAAAAAATTTGCTAGAAAATAATAGTTAAAAAGAATTTTTAAGTACTTAACAATCAGTGCTTTGGCTGTTAAGACTGATAAATGTATCTACAGATAAAAATCATAAATTTTTACAATCGCTTGTAAGAATACCACTAGAGATATATATACTATAGAAATTTGTGGCACCTTATCAGTGACGAGAAATCTCAGAATACTGAATCAATGTTCACAGTTTCTGTTGGAGAAAAATTTTTTGTTTATCTAAGTCATAATAATTAATGCTCATAAACATTTGAAAATTAAAACGACCATACAAAATCGTACAATTGGACATACTCATGTAAAAGATGAAATTGAAAGAGATTATATAATAAATTTGACTGATAATGAGGCAGAATGAGACAACGATTTAGTTAAATAATTTACTACTTAGATTCGTTTAAAAACGGTTTATTAAAAATTGTGAAGTCTGGCAACATTGGATAGTCTATATCAGATAATTTTGCAATCGTGGAAGAACATTAATGCACCAATCACATGTTTCTTATCTTCAGTTTATTTCATGTCGATACAAATCTGTTCTAAAACATTTCATCACGTCGAATTTTAAATGAAAAATGGTAAAAAGAAACTGTTCTTGTCAATAAATCGAAAAAATTATTGCTATCAATAATTCAAATTTGTAAATGCAGTGAACAAATGTTTTATGTTTTTCAAATACAGTCGTAATAACTATTACTGAAGTTATTGCCATGATGAATGCAAAGCTAGATTTAAAAAAAAACAAAATTTGCATGTACGAGGACCATTAAAAGATAAATTGTAAATTAAAAGCTTTTAACTTGATGGCCATGAAAAAAAATAGGAAAAATATCGTGGTTTTTTACACAATTTCTAATTTGTAGTTTCTTTTGTTTGTTTAAAATATGGTTAAATAATTTCAAATATTTTATTATTGTTGTTTCTTGTTTCTAAAAAATTGACAGTAATTATTATAATATCACAATAAAAAAAGTTATAAGTATTCTAAAGGAAAATTAATTTGCAAAACTCTATTTATAAAAAACATAATTAAAATACTCCCATGGTATTTTACCCTTTCTCTGAAATGTTAGAGTGGGTTTCTGAAACTATACTCGTAATTTCATAATTATTTTTATTTTAGGTCAGTGAGCATATTATCTCTTTTTTTCGCTAAGATTCCAGACTTCTGAGTGTGTTAATTTATTCAACTATAATACTATATCAAGATTAAAGAATTGCGTAACAATTTATTGTGCAGCCTTGTAAAGGTTATAAACTATTATAATATTAATTTACTTTCTCAAGTTGAATACATTATTTAAACAAGTTGAAAGTAAAATTAAATAGCAGAGAAACTGATAAAATAAGTTTTAACCGATTTTACTATCGAAAATGTAATTTTATGTGGAAATTGAAAGTTTAAATAGAAATTTATCTGTTAACAAATTTCATTTATTGAAATTAAAGATATTTTAATAAACGTACACATTTTATCAGTTCCATTGTATATTTTTTAGATACAAGATTAGATTATTGCCATTTTTCTTCATCGCTTGATGAATATTTATAAGTCCATTTGCCATGTTTTTCCTTGAAATTAATACCTTAAATAACTCAAATTGAAAAATAAATTTTTTTATCGCTGGCACTTTAGTGTTTGTTTAATTAATTTTTATACAAATTAATATTTATTTGTAAAACCTTATACAAAATGGATCCGGGTTGATTTTGACTCAGTTTTAATATTTTTGGTGTTTGGCATTGTATCCTATTTTCTAGTGTAGTTTTTACATCTGTTTATCAATTTTAATAAAATATAAACGCTTTAAAAAAGAATATCAATTCTTTTTTTCGATTTGAATGCAGTTATGCTGTTGTGTTATTAATTATTTTCTACGTAAATAAACATTTAAATCACTTTACTGTTATGAAACTTTAAAAAGCATTACTAAATTAACTCAAATCTGATGTTATCTCAAATTCGATAAAATGTTAGTTATGATGTTATGCCTTTCAGCCACAGAATTTGAACACAGGAGATGAACATTGAAACTGACAGTTACAGGTTACATTTGATAATGATCATGAGGATCAGAAGTGATGACAACTGACGAGGGTGACAACTAATTATTGTAACAGATAATTATACGTGATAAGATAACATTATATTTACAACCACCAAATGTTCAATGACAACAATAATGTAGGACTTTTTTTATTTGGAATTAAAAAACTGTAGTCAAAATCGATCGGAATTATTCATTTTGTTAAAGTAAAATCAAACTTTATTTGGATACTTATTTTAAATTTTGCTCATCTCTCACATCAAGGTACCTTACTTTAAAAGTTTTTAATAAATTATAATTAGAACGAAATTATTATTAATTAAAGTAAACTCTTTTTGCACTTGTCATTTGTTATTAATGTTCTGAAAAGAAGTTGTAACAATTTATCATATATTTGTCAGTTGTGTATGTTAATTCGACATTTTAATGATGGACAAACAAATTCTATTGACAGATTATTTATTTAATATAATGGGGGCGAAAATGTTAAAAAGTTTGGCCAGTATAAAAAAGAAATATTGTGTCACTTATTTATTGTTTGTTCAAAGGAAGTGGAAACTGCGGTGAATCGATTTCTATTGGTTTTTCAAGGGCGTTGTCAGTACGTGCATAGTAGTTCCCACTCAGAAAAATAATATTTATTTTTATTGATAGACGCTGTTTTTGATCTGTCTAAATTCCTTTAACTGAATTTTCACTTCATCATTTAAGTGGAGTTTCACCTAAAATCAGATAAAAAATCCCCTCAATTGGAAATAAGATTTCTTGTAATGGATTTTTTGCGTTTTGTACGTTGAAGTATTTATAGAGTTTTTAATGGTCTTAAAGTTCTGAACGCTCAAATGAACAAAATTATTATTTTAACATTTTCCAAATTCAAATTTAACCAAAAATAATGTTCTGCATACAAAAAAATTGATTTGAATATTTTAAGAATCTGTTTTATATTTTGTGTTGCTAAATTTATTCTTGAAAATATTTTCATAAAAACAAAATTTCGTTCAAATGAACGTTCAGAACTTCAGGAACGTGGTTTTTACAATTTTGGAAAACCTAGAATCTCTCATGGACATTTCTTTTTTTATTCATAATTGCGTTTATTCACACGTTTTAAAAAAATGTTTTTTTAATTAATTGAAGTTCTTGGGTTGATGTCATCGATAACAGTTGCAAATTTAAAAAAAGCAGTAAACCAAAGAATTTTATTTAGTGATCAACTATATTTTTCTGAGAGGATACATTTAGAATCGCTGGAGCAAATCAAACCATAGTTAACTATCTGTTACCACTTGATAGAACAGGAGTTCAATTAAAACTTTTTTTAAGCCACTCTCTCAACATTTGAAAATATTCCCATTAAAAGTTTAATATATGTGTTTCTCTATAAGGATGTCAATTGTGTGGGCACTTATATTGTGGTTGTATCGATTGAATTTGGAACTTTTAATATCATTTTTGTTGTTGTTATATCTGTTAAAATTATTTAGAGCCTTACGACATTACGAAAATTTAAGTATCAAGACTTCAAGAATAATTCTATTGTATAATATTTTATTTTAATAATATAAAATTAATATTGGTATTGTATTGAATTACTGGAACAAAAAAATTCTCAACATATATAGAATACGGAAGTATTTTCGACTGAATGTATTTTGTGAGAATTATTTCAGAATATTTTTAGCTAATGGATTATCTCTTTGTTTATAAACAACAAATTATATGATTATACTTAAGCCCGTTACATCAGTCTTAATTGACAATAAATCAACATTCATAATTTTAGTGTAGAGTTTAATTAAACAATCAAATCTTAAGAAAAACCGCAGATAAAAATATTGTTTTCATTTATTAAGTGTTGATTTTAATAACTTTGAGTGAGAATGTAAAGTTTAAGGAATATTTAATTAGTAAATGCAGAATTACTGAAAAGTTTGTAAAAAAAACAAAACTGGCAAGGATTATAAATAATCATTCGAATTTAAAATGTTACTTTTCCATTTTTGTAACTCAATGAGTAAATTGTAAATTCCCAATGAGGTGTGAATTAAAATTAGTATTATTATTAAAATTGGTATTATTACTATAATTGTCTAATTTTCAACCACTTCAATCATTTGAAATAATATTGTCATTCTTTTTATTTCTTTTGTTGAAAATTTGAAATTTGCTACAAATATTCTGAAATTGACATTAAATCAGGGACTGACACGAAAACCGAATTCTGTTTCTGTTTTGAATTGTTGTGACGAAACAAAAATGTACAATCAATATTGTTTTGTATTGAGTCTGAAACGAAAAGGCTCTGAATTACGTTTTCGTCTCATGCCCGAAACGAAAATCAACTCCGAATTTCGTTTCAGTCTCATGCCCGAAACAAAAAGACTCTGAATTTCGTTTTCGTCTCCTGCAAGAAAAGAATTGTGTTTAAAATTGTTTTTGTGAAATTTAGAGCCTTTTTTATGAGAAACGAAAACGGAATTCGGAGCGGATTTTCGTTTCGGGCATGAGACGAAAAACGTAATTCAGAACCTTTTCGTTTTAGGTTCAACACAAAACAAAATTAAATTAATATTTTGTTTCCGTTTCTCAAAACCGAAACGAAACAAAAATAAATTATATTTTGTTTCGGTTTTCGTGTCAGTCCCTGCATTAAATTGTTGAAAGTATTTTAGTTTAAAGATGATACATTAAAGGTAATATGAAATTTTGGATTAATTAAATGACACACTTGTTTCGATATTCTCACATTTCATCCTTGAACACGAATTAACCAGTTCATTGAGAAAGCTACACGCATAGCTTGCAGTCTCGTGACTCACGACAGTACAATTCTTCCTATAAGCATCATTTCCTTTCATTGACTTCCTCACGTTTTTTCATTGCTACGTGTCTTACTATGTATTAAACGCTGCATTAGAAAAGTTTAAGTTGCAAGATTCAGGTTCTGTTTCTTCTAGAAGTTTCACTTCAATTTCTTTTAATTTGTTAATTTTTCCGTTTTTCTAATTTCTCTTTATTGGAGTCAATTTTTCAAGATCCAATCCAGTAATTAAAAAATTATACTTTTCAAATTAACTACAGAAAACTATAGAAAGTTACAATAGAAGGGTTCTATTAAGTTTTAAATAGTAGCAATGAAAATGAAATAATTTGATCGTTATTTTTTTTGTTTCCTCAAATGATGATTACGCAGTAGACTGAACATTTTTTTCATTGGCTAGGTTTCTGTTAATTTTTTTTTCGGTTATTGTGGCAATCTTGGAATCATGAGTCATCATATTGTAAACACCCACATAGTGACATTATTTAATCCTCATAGCTGTGCCTTCAACCGTATCTAATGATTTTGTGTTTCGTTTTGTAGTTATGAACCTTCACTATCTTCCATTAATATTTAAATACTTTTAGTATTTTTTAAAAGACTCTTTTTAATTCAATCTAATTTTAATAGGAAGAAAATAAATGATATTTGAATTTTTTTTTGATAAAAACAATTGTTTAACTTAACAAATCCAATTATAGGATTCTAGATGATTCAAGAAATTTGTTTCAATTATTGTTCTGGTCTAAAAATTTCAAACGACGTCACTAAATGTCAAGGAAGAAGTACTCAGCTCATCGGAGCGTAATTAGCAATTACTCTACTGAAACTGGTTGAGTGTCGCGTGGCGCATTAATTTATAAACGACGTTTAGCAAGAAGTAACGAGACTGACTTGTTAATGAGATATCGGTCATTTTAAAAAATTATTATGATTCAGATGAAATTGATTCTGACTTTTTTGTATTCTTTATATAATCATGACATTAATTTAATGCCATAAACGTTTATAAATGTCACTTTAAATAGAAGAATGCTTATCAAAATTTGAAATTTTTATGAAAGCGAAGATTCATTAAATACACATCAGTTAATCCAATTTATTAAAGATTAGAAAATTCAGTCGAGTTGTAAAATTTTATGTAGTGATATTTTGTCATTCCATTACTCAAGGCTTTGATCTCAAAACGTGTTAGTATTCTCCGAATTCAGTGTGATATTTTCTACAGTAAATGATGGGATATGTATAGTGAATTTAGTAAAAAATAAATAATCTGCTAGTAAAATATCGTTCTAAAATGATTAAGTCTTATTATTCAGTAAAGAAAAATTAGTGCCAAATTTTCAGATTGACTATTTGTTGAAGTTTACAATTATATTCAATGTTCTCATTCTACATTTTGTCCAGTAGAATATTTCATTGGTTTCCATTGCTAACGAGTGAGTTTTCAATTTTATTGGTTAAAAAGGGTATTAAATTAAATATTTGACAATTTCAGAAAAGAAGTGTCCCATTTTACGAATAATAGAATACAATTATTGTGTTCTATTAATTTAAGAGAAATTTAATGACCTGGCATTTAACTTTGAGTTAATAAAAGTAATAAAGGACGGTTTTTTCGTTTTTCATTGAGTCGTGAAATAAGTACCCTTTCGCTTGTTCTGTCGTCAGCAAGAGTTCTTTTTCTTTTTCTTTAAAGTCGAAAGTACGTGTCTAACCAAGTAAAGTACGAGGGTTGGCATGCGATGGTAGTTAATTCTGTGCCTTTAGTTTTTACAACAAAGAACGTAGAGAGAGAATCAAGTGTTCTTTAAGAAATGGTGTGAAAAGTAGGGAATCATTTCAAAAGAAAATTCAATTATTGGCTACCCAATACTCGACTTGTAAATCAATTTGAAAATTGTACTTTTGCATATTCGCACATTCCAATTAAATAAAAAATTCTTCAAATTTTAATTATTCAAAAATGTTTACTTTTTTGGCATCTTTACAAATGAGCTGCGCAATATTTGAAGTGATTGTGTCATCGTACAGGAAGAACGTCAGAGATTTCGTTCTTTAAATTAAATTGTCAATCCTTATAATCTTTATTCTGATTCATTTCTATTTCTACATTCATCGAAATTAAATTTTACAGCCATCAGCATCAAAATGCTTTAATGTAGTTTTTTAAACTCATAAACTTAAAATTTAGAACACGAAAGAGATGTGGTGCTTATTTGAATGGAGTATTATATCTTTCAACTTATTTCCAACTGAGCTAACAAGAATTACATACTCTGCATTTGAAAATTGCCTCGAGTTTCTGAAAAGTGTCATTTATATTCCGCAAGGCTTCATTATTCATAATCTCCAGAAGCTTCTTTACCATTTTTTATAACATTTCTTAAAATTCTTACTAATAATTAGTTAAATCTTTATAATCAAATAACATTCTCCTTTATCTAATTTACTAACAGCAGGGTGTCTAGTGATTGATTATTTTTAAATTATCAACCAATTTTCCGGATCGTGAATACAAATTTTCACGGATTCGTTTCTTTAATGATTAATAACGGGTAATTTAAATATTAATTAGTTTAATATAAATATTAAGAATAGCAGTTTAAAATATTCAATATACTTCATTTATATTTAGAAAAAAATTCATAAACTTGGTTTAAAAAAGTACTACTAGAAAAAAAACATAAAAAAAATTATTAAAGAATCTAAAAACACCAGGAAGACTATGAAAATTGTTTACACCCAAAAAAATAAGACAAAAAGTCTTTAAGAATGAAAAGAAATCAGAATAATTTTTAAGAAATACATAATGAAAAATGTCGAAAACCGGTAATCAAAATTAAAAAAATCATGAATAAAAAAGAAAATTACAAAAAAAAATTTTTTTAAATACGAATTTAAAAGAAAAAAATTTGAACTGTTTTAAGAAAAGGAAAAACTTTTAAGAAATTGAAAAACAATGATAAAATGTGTAAACATAATACAAGATTAAATTTACATAAATAGTTAAAGTAAAAGAAGAAAAATGTTTTAAAAATTAGAAAAAAATATGAAAAATTATCCAGTAAATGTTTTTAAAAATTTTGAAATACATTTTGAAATTAAACAGTGTTAAAGAGAGGAAATTATTTCTTAAAAGTAGAAAAATGATGATGTAATTTAAAGATTTAAAGAATAATCGAAGAATTTTAATAAAAATTAAGAAGTCAAAAAATCTGATCGATTAAAAAACTAGGTATCTCAAATAGAAAATAATCAAAAATATTTGAGAAATGGAGAAAATCTTGTTAAAAGTCTAACAAACTATTTAAAAAATGAAAAAATTATAAGATACTTCCTCCATGAGTAAGTAAAATATAAAATTGCATAAAAATTTACCTGAAGATAAAAAGTAAAAATAAATAATTGTAGAAATGAGTGACTGAGCTTGCGAAAAAGTAGACAAAATGTAAAAAACAAATTGAATAAATTTAGAAAAGATAAGCGAATCTAAAAGTAATTAGCAAATTGAAAATTTTTTAATATATCCCCTTCTTCCCTTCTAAATAAAAAGGAAAAAAATTGTAAAACCCTTTTTAATTTACGATCAAATTATTATATCAGGAAAAACAAAGTAAAGAATATAAAAAATGATTTTAGAAAATAGAAAAAGAAGTTTAAAAACAAAAAAATCATGAAGAAATGAAAAGATGATTTACCATGAAACGTTATTTGAACTACAAAAGAATTTAAAAAATGATTAAAAAAGGAGAAAAATTATGAGCAAGAAAATTTATAAAGAAACAGAAAGCTTTACCGATTCATATTTTTTTTCTAAATATAAAAATTAATAAGAAATTGAAGGAGAAAAGTAACCTATTGAATGTTATAAAAACAAATTGTATGAAATAATGATCAATAATTTTCTTAATACCAACAAAATTAGAAAATATTTTAAAAACGAAAAAAAGAAAAAAAAAGTATCAGAAGCAAGAGAAAAAACATCTTTTAAAAACGATAAAAATGAGCAATTATTAGGAAATAATAGAAAATATTGAAATGTGTTTAAAATATCAGAAATCCTAAAAAAGAAGTAGTACAGTTTGAAAAAAGTTAAATTTTCAAGAAAAAGAAGCAGGGTCATTAAATCATTAAATTTTGACTATTGAATTTTTAAATGTACTATTATTTTTTACTTTCTTTCTAACAAAAATTTTTATATCGTTTTTCTGACTATACCTCAAGTTCAATTTTTAAAGAATACAACATTGAAATATTATTTCCCGGTAATTTTCCGGATCATTACACGGAAAAAGATATAAAGTAACTTTTACTATTTACAATGTAAAACATATACTGACTGGAATTTCTGCGCATGTCTGGCATTTTTTCTGTTTCCAGAGTAAATTTTACTATTTCTGAAGAAATTTTTAGTAAAATAATTAAATTATGCTCTGAAAACTGTAAAAATTGCCAAATATATATGTGCAGAAATTTCAGACAGTTTACGTTTTACTTTGTAAATTTTTTGTGAAAAATCATTTCCTAGTTTGTGGTTATTTCAATGGTGCCAATTTTTTATCTCAGCTTATTTTTAATCTAGAATTATGCCTTAGTATCAAAAATATTGTTGATCCTTCCAGAATTGAATTTTTTTTTAAATCCATCCACTATATTGTGAAAAATTAATTAAAAAATGAGAAAACAAATTAGCGACGGAAAATTCTAAAAATTGTGTATTAGGGAAGTTCAATTTTCAAAATTTGCATTTTTTCTGAAATTAAAATTCTAAACTGGAGCATTTCCATCGTTTCCTTCTGTTATGGGATTTAGATCAAACTTCGCTTACTTGTAGTCCGTGGTGTAATTAAAAAAATTGTAAAGCTTCTCTTAAAAAATACTAATAAATGTAGGAGATATTCAACTTGGAAATTTTTGAACTTCCTATTTTTGAAACCACATAACTTTTGATCGATAAAAGGTATGAGTCAATTTTCATTTAAATTGTTCGTACAAGACACACTTTTTACTAAATTAAGTTTAAAACAATATTTCATCAAAGTTTTGTTGATATTAAAAGATACCCTGTGAGTTTCAAAATGGGATAAGCATACTTTCCAAGCAATAAATAAAAATGAATGACAAATAAGGCTAAATCTTCGCTATTAATATTTTTTAAAAGAAGATTTACCTTTTTTTTTTAGTTACATCAACGACTATAAGTACGCTAAGTTTGATCTAAATCCCATAACAGAAGGAAATTTTCATTATCCCTTATCATGGAAATGCTGACTGGTTAAAATACTAATTTTTTTATTCTTGACTTCATATGTTAATTTTAAGTTCTAAACTATTCTTGAAATGAAATTGGCACTTTTGAACTAAGTAAATAAATTTCGATGAGGTGAAAATGTAGCCCAACCTCTCCTTTAACTATGCTATTTTATTTTAAAATTATCCGTGAAAAATTGTTTAAAATAGGGAATTTTAAATTGCAGGGTGTCTACCGAAACATGATTTTTAAATTCCCGGCAAATTCCCGGTTTTCCCGGATCTAAAATCACATTTTTCCCGGATTTCTTTTATGTATGATTAATAGCTTTAATTTTTAAAATAGTGAAAAAATTAAGTGCGTAATATATAAGTTTTTAAGGTAAAATTGATCTTTGAAGAAAATAATTCCAAAATGGCAAAAATAATAGAAATTTGAAGAAACAAAATAAAAGATGACAAAACTAATTAAAAATTAAGTAAATAATTAAAAATTTGAAGAAAAGACTTGGAAAATGACAAAAATAATTGAAAAATGGAAAACAAAATAAAAATTTCATGTCAATATATAATTAAAAAATTGGAGAAAAAAATTGACCATGAAAGAAAATAATTAAATAATTGAAAAATCATAAAATTGATAGAAATTTGAAAAAAATATTTGAAAAATGATAAAAATTAAAAAAAAAATAATTGAGAAATGATAAAAATAATTGAAAATTACAAAAATAATCAAAAAATGGAACAAATAGTCGAGAAATGACAAAAATAATTGAACCTTAAAAAAAAAATGAAAGATGATAAAACTAATTTAAAATTATGTAAAAGTATGATCAATAATTGAAAAATTAGAGATAAAAATTGACGTTTAAAGAAAATAATTAAATAATGACAAAATAATTGCAAAATCCCAAAAAATTTGAAATTTGAAGGAAATACTTGAAAAATGATAAAAATAATTTAAATTAAAAATAAAAAGCAATTGATAAATGACAAAAATAATTAAAAAATTAAAAAATTAAATGTAAATTGAAGTAAGAAATTAAAGAATCCATGACAATAATTTAAAGATATAAGAAAATAAGTTTTTGGAGAAAGTAATAAAAAAATGTCGAAAATATTGATAATACTTGAGAAATGACTAAATTATTTGGAAATTTTAAAAGCAATTAAAAAATGAGAAAAATAATTATAATAGGAAAAATAATCGAGAAATAACAAAAAGAACAGAAATTTGAAGAAAATAATTAAGAAATCACAAAAAATTTAAATTTAAAGGTAATATGTGAAAAATAACAAACATAATAAAAATTTGAGACAAATAATTGAAAAGTGACAAAACTTATTAAAAATTAAGTAAAAAATAAAAAATTTGAAGAAAATACTTAAAAAATGATGAAAATAATTAAAATTTGAAAAGAAATTAAGAATTGACAAAAATAAATGAAAATTGAAGTATGAAATTAAAAAATTCATGACAATAATTTAAAGATATAAGAAAATAAATACAAAATTTGGAGAAAGTAATAAAACAACGTCGAAAATATTGACAATAATTGAGAAATTACTAAATTAATTGAAAAATTTTAAAAAATAATTGAAAATAGGAAAAAGCAGACGAGAAATAACAAAAGTAACAGAAATTTGAAGAAAATAATTGAGAAATCACAAAAAAAAAATAAAATTGAAGGTAATACTTGAAAAATAAAAAAAAATGATAAAAATTTGAGATAAATAATTGAATAATGACATTAATGATTGATAACTGGTGTAAATAATTAAAAGAATGTAAAATTGAAAAAAAAATTAACATTTGAAAAAAAATAGTTGTCAATTGGTGTAAAGTATTTAAAAATTATTGATACATAATAATAAAATTATTGAAGAAAATTGCTGAAATTTGAAGAAAAAAAATTGAAAACTGTGTAATAAATTGAGAAATTGATGGTCATAAAAAAAAAGATTGAAAATAATTATTGAAATTTGATAAAAATAATAGAAATATGCAGAAAGTAATTAAAAAATGATCAAAATAATTTAAATTTGATGGAAAAATTGAAAGACGACAAAAGTAATTGACAATGCTGGTTTAAAAATAAACAATTTGTAAACATTAATTACAAAATTGGAAAAGTAATTAAAATTAAAGGAAACTAATTAAACAATGTCAAAATTTATTGATATTTGAAGAACATAATTGTATATAATAATAATAAATAATTATTATCTTACTAAGAAAGTGAGAAAAGTGATTTTTTTTAAAGTGAGAAATAGTAAGTGATTTTAAAAAAAAGTGAATAAAATTGGAAAAAGTAAGTCACTGGCAGCCCTGAAAATGCTCAAATTCGCTTGAAACTTGTTACACTTTTACTATTTTGAAAATCTAACTTCAGGTTAGTAACCAGGAACATGGATTACCACCGAGTAACAAGTTTGAAGTGAATTTGAGCAATTTTGCAAAATATGTCTGCCATATTGGATACGCCATTTTGAATTTTGAAAAATTGGTAAATCTGATATCGTTTTCACAATCAGAGACTTCGAAAACGAGTAATAAGTTTCAAGCGAATTTGAAGAATTATGAAAACGAATTTGCTGAAATTTTTAGAAATTCCCGGATATAATTTTGTTCCCGGCAATTTCCCGGTCGAATTAAAATCCCGGCAAATTCCCGGTGAGTAGACACCCTGAAATTGTCGAATTGCTAGACACCCTGAAAATGTAGAAATTTAGAGTAAGAATGAAATGAAAATGAATGAAATTCTGTGAAAGCTTTTTGCTAAATGAAATGAATTTTTTGTTTCAGCTGACACAATGTCCGTGGATAAAGAAGAATTGGTGCAGCGCGCGAAGCTTGCTGAACAGGCAGAGAGGTACGATGACATGGCAGCGGCAATGAAGGCCGTCACCGAGACGGGGGTCGAGTTATCAAATGAGGAAAGGAACTTGCTCTCGGTCGCATACAAGAACGTCGTCGGGGCGAGGCGTAGCTCGTGGCGAGTAATTTCCTCCATTGAGCAAAAGACCGAAGGCTCCGAACGTAAACAGCAGATGGCCAAGGAATATCGGGAAAAAGTTGAAAAGGAACTTCGTGAGATCTGCTACGATGTTCTGGTAAGAATCTTGCCCATTTTAAATTCAGCCAATTCTCTGATCTTTAAATTAGAATTGCAAACTGATTTCATTTCTCAGTGCTATGATAATTAGTTGGAAATGTACTTTGAAAGTTTAAGCAGAGAGAAGTAGTCGCAGTCGATAGAGTTGGAAAGCAACTGGAAATGAAATAACTTTACCAACCTATGGAGAACAAAAGGTGTGTCTGTGCCGACTATTTGCACAATTGCATTCCTGGGGATGATGAAACTAGAAACACAATATTAGAAGAGGGACTTCTTGTACGAGAAGCGACTCTCGATCGAAATGATATCTTTGAAAGGAAGACTGAAAAACTACTGGATCTTATCTTAAAACATGACCAAACTTTCAGAGATAAAAGGAGAGTGAAACTCTCTGATGTATAAGGAGAATAAAAAAGGTTTTCAACTTTTTTTTTTCTTCTTTTCTTTTTCTTTTATCGTTAAGGTCGAGAGAAAAATGAAGAGTTTGATAATAGATGAATTGAAGATAAGAATCCTTTTTTATACGAAGCTGCATAATGTATTTGTACTTTCTCATGACACTGACATTAAAGTGACGGCCGACCTTCGTGTCTTTCAAGAGATTTGCGATCAGTGCCACGTGGTCTATTGAGATCTTGAAAGTTCGTCTGCCATTGTGTGGCTTCTAGACTTCCTACCTGTGAGAAGC
Organism: Ganaspis brasiliensis; assembly: GCA_037103525.1. Lineage (NCBI taxonomy): Eukaryota > Metazoa > Arthropoda > Insecta > Hymenoptera > Figitidae > Ganaspis > Ganaspis brasiliensis. Next base: position 2,449,848 of record JAZKLR010000535.1, on the reverse strand, counting down.
ACGTAATTTGAAGGAATTTTAAGACTTGAGAGTAAAGAGAGGTCAGGTCTATTATAAAATCATTCATAATTAGACAATCGTTCTTGAATACCTCTTCATTTAATCAGCTATATTCGCAAATGATAATTGAAGGGATTTAAATCTCTTATAATTAACCGAGAATGCGAGAAAATAATAAGAATAATTTCGAATAAATTAATGCTTAATGAAATTAGAAAAAGTTAATTAAGTTATCATATACAATTAAGAAGAATTTAGGATCAAAAGGGTTAAATGTTTAAAATCTATTTCTTGAATGAATTCTTAATTGGTTTAAAGTTTAATAGGATTAATAAAGCTATTGCAAGTTGTGCAAAGTTCTATTCAGGACAATTGTCTATATTCTATAAATAAATACCTTGAAAACGTTGAACTTTCTATAACTTGGTGTCTAAAGATCATCGTTCTAGACGTGTGACAGACGTCATTAAAAGTTTTAAGAAAATCACAAGGATGATTAACGAAACAATTTAAAAGGCAAAAAATATTGTAAAAGAGTAAATGAAACATTTACCAAGATCTCTTTTGATAAATTGTTCTCTTCATAAATGCAAAATAATAACAAGGCCTTGAATTTTTTTTCAAGTTAATTAGCATGTATTTCTTTTTATTAACTTTGCATATATGTGTCCATTTCAAAACTAAATTTATAGAGTTGAAAATACCTTTTAAAAATAAGCCTTAAAGCATCTTTTAATTGAGGAAATCCATTTATTAATAAAAAGTTGGTAAAAGCAAAAGTAATATAATTTGAAAGATGCAATTTTTAAAGAAAAATATTTTCAGTGAAAGTCAGGATAATTATAAAAGTTTATACTTTTATTTCGATTTAGTAAACTATCAACTTTATAGTAAATACTAGCTAATATTACTCTTGATTTTTAACAATTATTTCTGTTGAAGGTTTCATTTTTAATTTGAATAAATATGAAATAGAAAATTGTGAACTTTCTGAGTATTCATTTTAACGAAATTTATACTGTTTATACTTTTGTTTCAATTCAAATTTGATTTAAAAAGCTATTCTATAACCCCAAAGATTAATTTGGATATTTTGAGAATTATTATTTATTTTGGTTGCAAAAGTTCTTTATTAAAATAGGTATTGAAACGTAAATAAAAATCATTGGATTAAATATGAATGTCAAATTTTAGAAACATTTGGAAATTTATTTATTTCTGGTAAATTCTGAATAAAATTCAAAATAGTATTGAAGATGATATTTCAGAAATAAAAAAAAAATATTGTTTCTGTCATTTAAATAAAAATGGTAATTTTTTAATAAATTAAAGAAAAAATGCATAGCATTACATAACTAGTATTGAAATACATTAATTTTACAGAATATAATTTTTTCCAAAGATAACATCTTTCAAATTTGTTAAAATTAATTGAATCAATTTATACAGAAAAATCGCAGTTCACAAAATCAACTTTTTTTCAAGAATCAATAAAAACTATTTTTCTCCTAAATAATTTTTATTTATTCTTTTTCTTCCACTTATTTTAATAAATTCAATTTTTAGGAGTTTGAAAATCTATGTAATAATTTTCCATATTATGAGGCTTCATTTAAGGGAAAAATGTCATTAAAAAAGTGCTTTTAAAAAAAAAGTGACTTATACTATTTATCCCTGCACGCACAGATTCAATTGTTTTTCTTGCTTTTATATAAACTAGTTTTTAGTTTCTTTAGTTATGCAATATTTTGAATCATCTTAGAATGATTTTATGCTCTTAGATTTATAGATTTCAATAAATGATAAATTTTATTTTTTAAACATTAAGTTTTTTGTTACAAATTATAAATTAAAAAAAATCTTTAACAATAATTGAAGTTAAGAAATTCACAATATGCTTAACTGAAGATATTTATTGTTATTAAAAATACAAAACTAAAGGTCTTTCGTTTATGGATTTTTATTGCATAATATCCATTGATTTAAAAAATAAAATGAGTATTTGTATGAGAAGACGACACGCACGCGACTAAACAGAAGAGATAAGTGTCATCTTAAGCTTATAAAACTAGTTTGCAAGTAATACTTGCCACAGTGCACTCGCTCAGAGATCAGATTACCTACACGGTGTGATTTTGTCCGTCAACTTATAAAATCTGGAAGCTGAGACAAAAAAAGATCAGTTGCCGCTTTAAATTTCACTCGGATAAATTACGATTCTTTGCTTACTGTACTAGCGATTTCCTCTATGTTTTATAAACAAGGAAGATAAACAATGTCTTCACTAGATTATAAATTTTCAACTAAAATCAATTCTAGACAAAAATTATAAAAAAATTTTTATATTTTATTAAAGAACTTTTTTAGGAATACATTTTTCAATTTTAAATTATATTTTAAAAATAGCTTCAACAAGTCAGACAATGTATAAAATTGCCGAATTTGACAGAAATGATTGTAAACTATTTTATTTTAAAATCCGGATATTGGAGAGAAACGGAAACGGAAGCGACGCGCCTGGTCAGACTAGCCGTTTCCGGAAGTAGACTCCCTGTATAGAGCATCTTCCCCAGAGCGATTATTAAATTGCTGTAGGGCAAAGTAACGCAATAATGTCAAATTTTCTGATAAGAATTAAATTACATTAATATCAAATTCTTCAATTTATTTTAAATCAAATTTTACTCCACAAATAAGCGTTTGAGCAATCTTTGTCTGTATAGTGAATAAAAAATTTGATCATACAACCTTAATGGTACATAAATTTCGAATTTCTATAATTTTTAAATCGTCAATTGACACAAGTTTAGGACAATAAAAAAGTGGGGCAATTTGCAACTGTTTTTAAAAGCGTAGGACAATTGAAACTGGATCAAGGTTTCTTTAACAGAACATAAATGGTTAGTCTTTCGATCCTCTTCCAATGATTAAGAGTTAATACTGCTCTGCGTTAATCAATGCGCTGTCAACTTCTTGACACATTTGATGATTGCACAATTGCAACCTACTTATGAATTAATTAACAGCCTTAATGAGTTGAAACTCTATCAGCGAGTTTCGACTCTCATTTCATTAATTTGCTGAACAAGTGTCTAAACCCAATTTGATTGAATAGCTGAATAGAATCTAATTGGATAACTCAAGTTTTTAATTGATTTAGTCCAAGTGAGTTGATTCTATAGATTGTTATTAAACTTATGTTGCAGGGTCTCCTCGACAAGTACCTGATACCCAAGGCCAGCAATGCTGAGAGCAAAGTATTCTACCTCAAGATGAAGGGAGATTACTACAGGTATCTAGCAGAAGTTGCCACTGGTGAATCCAGAAATGGTACGTTACACTTTAGATATTCATTTTTACATTTGTTTTTTATTTAATTTTTTTTATGATTTATGTTCAGAATATTATTTAATTTAGATGTTTAAATCTCAATTTCCAAGAATAATTTTTAAACAATTCATCATTTTCGATTAATTTTGGACAAAATCTTCTGAAAATTTTATGAGAGTACATACATGATTATTGTTTATAACCCTGTTTTCATTTTTCGAATTTTTTTCAATTGAATTTTAGGAGGTTCTCTCCATTTACATAACCTTAAATTAAATAAACCTTAAACTAAACTTTTCACCCCAAATAAAAATAAATCAGTCTTTGCAAAAACAACAATTCTTATATTTACAAGAAAAACCGTTTTTTTTATTCTTGAACAATTTCGATTTATGGACTTGTGCGATCTCTGTACAAACTGATTCAAATATTATTCAAATTAATTTCAAAAAATTTTGAAAGATTCTGTTGTACAATTTTTCGAAAAAAATAGATTGAGCTAAAATTTGTTGTCAAATAATAAATTATTTAACATTTTATGGTCTTTCTTTAAATCTAGTTAAAATCTGTAATTTCTATCCAACTTTGACAAATAATAGCTTATTTTTCTCGATGAAACATTCTCTTTAATTTTATTTGTTAGATTTTTTAAAAAAATACGCAGAAAACAAATTTTATTTGTTTAATAACTTTTAAACAAAATCTTATTTAAGAAAACCCAACAACATTGTAGAGAAAAATAAGCTATTATTAGTTAAAATTGGATGAAAATTATAGATTTGCAATTACTAGATTTGAAGAAAAATCATAAAATGTTAAATAATTATTATTTGACTAGAAATTTTAGCTCATCAACCTAATTTTTTCAAGAAAATGTACAACAGCTAAATCTTTAAAAATTTGGTGAAATTTTTTATAGGAAACTCCATTTTTAGTTTGAGGTTATGTCAATGAAGAAAACCTTCTTAATTAACGTCTTCATTTTTACTCAACATAATCTTTAGAGTTCTTTTTTCTACTTTCGTATGTTTGTTTGGACATTTGCAATTTTGGACATAAATGCTCAACATAATCTTTAGAGTTCTTTTTTCTACTATCGGATGTTTGTTTGGACATTTGCAATTTTGGACATAAAAAAAATTCGGTGATTCTATTAAATATCAATTCCGTCAAATAAAAATTCTGTCATTTAAAAATTATACTCACTTAAAATTTTGTTTAATAATAATTCTGATAATTTGAAATTCGGGTAAATATAATTCATTTAAATAAAAAATTGTCTAAAAATTAATTCTGTAAAATTGAAGATCTGTTAATTTAGAATTCGGTGCATTAAAGATTATGTTGAATAAAAATTCAAGTTAATTTGAATTCGATTGAAAACAAATTCGAAAAATGGAAATTTAGCTGAAAAAGAAATGTACCTAATAAAATTCTATAAAATGAAAATTCTGTAAGTGTTATAGCAGTAATCATGTGCTCCAATTTAGGGAAAAAATAACAAACAAATAAATTTAAATTAATGTCAATTTAATGCTTTAGATTTACAGGAAATTTATTGCAAAACGTTTAGAACTGTTTAGTAAAGCTTTAAATAACTACTCTTATTTTAATAACAATTGGGGGAGAATCAACTTCAATGAAACACTTCTTTTTAATCAGACATTCCAATTTTTTCAAAATTATTGAAAAAATATTAAATCAACATGATTTTATTTTTTTGAACTAAGATTTCTATCTAGAATTGGATGCAGTTTTTAAAATATTCTCTTAGAAGGTTTAAATGTTTAAGTGAAAAAAAGTGTCTCATTGATATCGATTCTCCCCTTTATAAAAATTTTGTGGTTTGTCATTTTTTCCCTCAATTTGAATAAAATTTGTTAATATTTTTTTTTTAGTATACCTAAAACATTGAATCTCATTTAGCTGAAATAGAAATTTTGAAATGGAGAGTTTTTCTGAAACTTTGTTCAATAATGATCGTAAATAATAATTTTTAAATACTTATTAAAATATTATTTTCTGTTAAAAATGTAAACCAGTATTAGTAATAGTCAGAATAGTTTAATATTATTTGTATTTGAATATCGTGTTATTACTGTTATTAAAATATAAAACTGACCTTTTTTTACAGTTATTAATAAAGTTAGCAAAATATATAGAAAACCAATATTTTAATTTTAGATTTCAAGTTATTATAATTAATATAAACTTTAGAGTTGTGAGTTGTTCGTAATTCAAAGTTTTGTATCATTTTGAAACTTACTGAACAGCTGCATTGGCAGATGTTGCATTTACCTGCACATATATAAATTTCTACGTATCCAAGAAAATCATCTGCACAATATAAATTCAAAGTCACGCACGTAGTTTGTAAAGATTAAAAAAATTTTAAGGACTTGAAACAATCATCATGCAATTGAGATTTTTTATTAATGTTATAAGAAATATTAAATATTGGTATTTGTATCTATTGAATGTTTTTAATTTAAAAATTCGAATTTCAATAATTCCATAAAGTTTTAATGAATTTCAAAAAGTTTGTATCACACAGAAAGTAATATAAAAAATTTACGAAACTAGTTACTATTTTTATGTTCCTGAAGTTCTGAATGTTCATTTGAACGAAAAGAAATTTACGTTTAAATCATTTTTCCATAAAAAAGAGGCTTTTCTATTTTTTGAATGTTTTCAAAATTTTTGACGCGTAACGAAATTTGACATTAGAAAAAGAAAAAAAAGATTTCGTTCATTTGAATGTTCGGAACGTACCTGTTTTGTTTTCATTAAAAATGTATTTATAATCAAATTTCAAATAATTTAGAATAATATCTTAAAATAGAGGCTGAAGACCTAAGTTTCTAACAAAACGCAATTTATTTGTTTATTTTTGCGAACATTTAGCTGTCGTAGAAGACAGCCAGAAGGCATACCAGGATGCGTTTGAAATCAGCAAGTCGAAGATGCAGCCGACCCACCCTATCAGGCTAGGCTTAGCTCTCAACTTTTCAGTGTTCTATTATGAAATTTTGAATTCGCCAGACAAGGCCTGCCAATTGGCCAAACAGGTACTACTTGATAAACAAAAAAAATTGAACTCTTTTCTATTATTACAGGACACAACTTGATTAAATGGAAAACTTAATGGTGATGGTGCAGTGGTGATTTCAGTGGTGGAGGTGTCAATAAGAAAATTTCAAATTAAATAATATCTTTCGTTCTGAATCCTTGCAAATCTTAACAATAAAAATAAAATTCAATTCAAAACACCTGTTGTAAATGGAAAAATTTGAAGTCAATGGTTTACGTTACAGCAGTAGTTGAGGATTCACAAAAGGCATACCAGGAGGCTTTTGACATAGCAAAATCGAAAATGCAGCCAACACATCCTATCAGGCTCGGACTAGCCCTCAACTTCTCCGTTTTTTATTACGAAATTATCAATTCCCCGGCAAGAGCTTGCCACCTGGCCAAGCAGGTTAGGGTGCAAGAAAGTTGCAGTTTGGTTTCTTTTTTTTTTTTAACAGATATTTCTTTTGATCCGGATGCCTTAATAAAGTTCTTTAATCCTAAATTTGTAAAAAGCTCTCCTTGATAATCGTGTGTTGACTTCAAATCTTCATTTATTAACAATTTAATAACAAATTGCGTGTGCTTTTCGAGTTAATTTTCTTGTTTTTGATGATAACCCTTTCAATCCACGTGAAAGGATTATTTGGAAAATAATTGTCAAAATTAGCATGTTAAAAATTGAAAGATTTTTCTTAATTTTGTAAAATGATTTTCAAAAGTAGCATGTTGGGTGTTTTTCTCGAAATTTTGATTAATCTTTTGTTTTAAGGATATTTAGAATCTTTTGGATGTTTTTTCTTGCAGTTTGTAATTTAACAATTTTAATGTCAGTTGTGTGCAACTAATTTTAAATCTCTCTGCAACAACTAACACATTTTATAACCACTTTATTGTCTCCACTGTACCATTAACTAAATTTCAATAATTTTTAACCATAAGGAATTTTTTCCAATTCTTGTACAGAAAAAATAAGTTTAGGATTCGCTTTTGGTTGGTTTTAATTTACTTTTAGATACGCCCTTTATATGGCGTATCTACCTAGAAATAGTTTCAAACAAAGGTTCGAAAGAATTTCTAAACAGTTTATGAATAATTCATTCCTACAAAGTAGTCATTTAATTCTACTCAAATAACTTACAAAATCAAGAATGTTTCCAAATTTTGTGTGAACAGTTTATTATTACTTCTTGAATTTTATTGCCTCTTCAAAAGTAATTGACAATCAAGTAAATTTTATTGAACTTATTTTTTCTGTGAAACATAGGGAATGTAATTTAATTTTAATTAATTTTTTAAAAAAATAATTCGTATTTAAATCAATAATTAATCATTTTTAAAATTATAATTTTTTCGTTTACACAAAGTATTGGACAAAAAATATTGAATTGAAGAAATGTAATTAAAAAAAGTATATTTATTTACAAATTTGAATTAACGGCACAATTTTTACTAATGATTTGTAGAATCAAGACGTCTTTTCACCTATTTCAAATTTTGATATTTATTTCATCAACTTCAGGACTTTTTTAACCCTTTTTGAAAATAAATTTAATTGATCAATTAATTAAATTAGAAGTTTAGATCAATTTACAATATAATTAATTCTAATTTCTCTGCATTTTAATTGACTTATGTAATTGACATTTTCATCTATTTTAAATTAATTAGGTAATCATTTTAAGTTTTACGTGAATAAATTATTACAATCCACTCTGATTTTATAACAAACTTTAAATTCAAACGATCCAAACTTCAGTTCGTCCCATTTTTAATCTTTTAAAATTTCAATAATTTTTTTTTTATTAGTAAAAACTTAAATAGGTATTAAAGGAAATCTTTATTGGTTTTAAATTCAATAGATTCATTTAAATTTTAATTGTTTCTGTTTTTGTACAATGATAAACTCAATCCATCCAAACTTTAATCAATACTTTTACTTTATTCAAATTTCATTTAATTCTGACTTAAATCCATCCAAATTTAGATTCATCAAAATTTATATGTTCAAATTATTATTATTAATATCCTATTCAAATTTTACTCGATTGAACTTTTAGTTAAGTAAATTAAATTTGAATTAAATTGAATTTAATAACAATTTAAATTTAATTAAGTTGCAATCAATCAATAATTAAATTTCAATCAATCCTAATTTTTGTGGGTGTTACTGATTTTATTATTTCTAATCAAAATTCATCTATTTAAATTTAATCTTATCAGTTTGATCCCCATTTAAATAAATTAAAAATTTAATTTATCAGATTATTAATCTTCCATTCAAATTTTTTTTTGATTCATATATTAATTTATCCAACTTTTTAAATTTCAATCAATCCTATATTTTATTGTCCAAAACTTAAATGTTGTTTAAGGCAGAATCAGACAGACAGTCGTAAAAAAAGTTTGCTAGACTCTATTTTTTGTATATTTTAAGGAGGTTCTCTCCCTTTATATAACTTTAAACTAGAGAGTCGCTTTTTACTCAAAATAAAAATATTCAAATTGATTTCAACAAATTTTGCAAGATCCAGTAGTACATTTTTCAGAAAAAATTAGGTTTAGCTAAAATTTGTTGTCAAATAATAATGATTTATTATCATTTTATGTTTTTCTTTCAATTCAATGAACAAGTGCCATTTTCATCCAATTCTGATAAATAATAGCTCATTTTTCTCGTTAAAACATTCTCTACAATTTTATTTATTAGATTTTGTTAAATAATATTCTGTTTAAAAAATACGTAAAGAAGAAAACCCAACAAATAAAATTGTAGAGAATTTTCGAACGAGAAAAATCAGCTATTATTTATTTTAATTGGATGAAAATTTCATTTGTTCATTGAATTTAAAAAAAAAAACATAAAATTTTAATAAATAAATATTATTTGACAACAAATTTTAGCTAAATCTAATTTTTTCTGTAAAATGTACAACTGGACCTTTTAAAAATTTGTGAAATTAATTTTAATAATAGTTTTATTTTAAGGAAACAGTCATTTTTTAGTTTGAAGTTATGTTAATGGAGAGAAATAAATAAACAAAAATTATTTTTTTAGTTTTTCGTAAAGCCAAAAAAAAAAAAAAGGAAAACTTCTGACTTGAGAATTATAATTGAAAGTTAATGGTTTCGTCCATAAATTAAATTCGTATTTAAACAAATACTAAATTGAATATTGCAATTAATATTAAATGACTGTTAATTATTTCAATGATTGATAAAGAAAAGAGTGTTATTGGTTTAACCGCGACTTTCAGGATGTTCAACCCATTGACATAACCTTAAACTAGAAAATGGTTTTCCACATAAAATAAAAATATTATTAAAATTTATTTCACTCAATTTTGAAAGATCCGGTTATCCATTTTAAAAATTTTTAAATTTGCTATCTCCTAAGCTTGTTATCAATTAAAACATGTTAATTAGTTGCTGAAAAAAATATTTTAAATGAAAAATAATTTTTTTTTATTTATTTTCAATTTTTATATCCCAAATTATATTTTAAAGACAAAAGAATTAATATTTGTACATAAAGTTTGAGTAGGGCACGAAAGAAAAACACAAAATGTTAAAATAATTATTATTCAGTGACAAATATTGGATCAACCTAATTTTTTTTATAAAATGTACAACAGTGTCTTTTGAAACTATGTGAAATCAATTTTAATAATATTTTTCTTTTATGTGAAAAACCATTTTTTAGTTTGAGGTCTTTTCAATCAGTTAAACTTCTTTAAGGGCATGTGATGCAGAATGACGTCACGAGTACAGGCAAAATTTGTCCATAAACTTTCTATAAAAATAATAAATATTTTGGCACCATCTGTAGAATTACTTAAAATATCATTAGAAAGGTCTCTCTGACCTAATTTTGTTTAAATTTTACGTTAAAATTAATTTATAAAAAAAGAAAATTATTATTTTAAGGGGACGTATGATTAAGTTCTAAAATTAATTATTTAAAACATTTATTTCGTAGAATTTCATTAGGAAGAATCTTCTTTTATAAATGCAGAATGTTCATTTGTCCGAAATTGCAAATGTCCGAAAAAGTATACGACAGAAATATTTTGTCGCGAATTTTGAAATTGACCAATCAGAAAATATGAAGAAAATTGCAATTGGTCAATTTCGAAATTCCCGCCAAAATATTTTTATCGGATACTTTTTCGTCCATTTGCAATTTCGGACAAATGAACATTTAGTTTTTTAAGTTTTCTATGAAATGTCAATTTGTACCTACTATTGCAATTTCGGACAAAATGAAGATTCTGTCAAATGAATATTCTGGTATTTAAAAATTCGATAAACCCACAATTCTGTAAAATAAAAATTCTTCTAAATTAAAATTCGTTTAAAGATGTTTGACCCTATGACATAACCTCAAACTAAAAATTAGTTTTTATCATGAAAATAGAGTAAAACAAAAATTGCTCTTAATAAACTTTTAAAGATCTACTTATATCATTTTCAAATAAAATTATTTTTAAATATTTTGTCATTTTCGCATTATTTAACATTTTGTATTTTTTCTTCAAATTTAATGAAAAATTGACATTTTTATTAAATTATGTCAGATAATTACTCATTTTGTTCTTTAAAACATTCTATATAAATCTACTCATAGAATCTTATTAAAAATATTTAGTTAAAAAGTAAAGAACAACAAAATTTATCTTTTACATATGTTTTCTATATTGTTTCTGAACAATACATTTTTAATACAATTCTATGAGTAGATTTATATAGAATGTCTAAAAGAACAAAATGAACTATTATTTGACATAATTGGATAAAAATTTCAATTTTTCATTAGATTTTAAGAAAAAAACACAAAGTATTCAATAATGCGTGAATGACAAAATATTATTGTACAAAATAATTTTATTTGAAAATTATATAAGTAGATCTTTTAAAATTTGTTAAAAACAATATTTATTTTATTTTCATTATAAAAACTAATTTTTAGTTTGAGGTTATAACATAGGGTCCAACATCCTTAAATTGGAATTCTTTTAAATGAAAATTTGGTTAAAAGGATCTCTGTAAAATGAAAATTCTGAATTTTGGTGACCTAAAAATTTCGGTGTTGGGTCAAAATTCGGATTAATCTATATTCGATTGGAAACATATTTAACAATGTGAAATTTCGACTAAAACAAGATTCTTCCTAATGAAATTCTATGAAATAAATATTCTAAATAAATAATTTTAGAACTTAATCATACGTCCAGTGACATCATTCTCCATCACATGCCCTTAATTGACGTCAATTTTAATTTCACTTGAGCGATTATTTTAAAGTGACTTTGGATTGTTAACAGATTAATTTATCTTTTTTAGGCGTTCGATGATGCGATCGCGGAACTGGACACATTGAACGAAGACAGCTACAAAGATTCCACGTTAATCATGCAGCTGTTGCGCGACAACCTCACTCTCTGGACCAGTGATACGCAGGGCGACGGGGACGAACCACAGGAGACCGGCGACAACTAACCCTCCTAAGCTTAAGTCCTATCCTTTCTAATCTAATAAGAAACATCCTATTCTCTATCGTCCCCCGTCCTTTCAAGAGCTCACCCACCTTCCTACCACTCAACAATCCATCTACCCACCATCTGTCGTTTTGTCCTTCGTGTATCCTATCCTATTTTCCAATATACCCCTTTCTTTTCCTAATATTTTTTTTTCTTTTACTTTCCCCTGTGAAACTGACCTCTTTCTCTCTCTCTCTATCTCTCTCTCTCCTGACACCATTGCACGTTACCGCCGATGCCGACGTAACTACTCTGCCGGTTTCCGAATACAATAATCCTCCAGATTATCTTCAATCCGAAGCAAAGAAGTGGGACTTCCGTTCATCGTTTTCCTCTTCGTCTCATTTCTGAGGATCATCGACGACAAAAGAGGAGAGAAGCTAATGGCACGACTATTAATCATAATAATCCAAAAAAGAAGACAAAAATAATCTAAGTGAGGCTCTGCTTTGGAAGATAATTAAAAAAAAAAATGTTTTTTCTCACAATGTCACACAGGAAAGGGATCGATAAAAATAAGATGTGTAATTTTTGTAAATACTGTGTATCTTTTTTAAGGATATTAAATGCATAATCCTACTTGTCAAGGATATTATTTGGAACTAAATAATTTAATTTTTTTGTTTACTTTCCTTACTCCCCAAGTGCTTTCCTTTAACATAATATCACATTTATTTACAATATTCTAGCCAATTGTAAGGAGAGTAATCCAAACACTTATTTATATTATTAAACTCCAAATAATATCAATGATGAATTGATTTTGGGTTTGATAAAACTTTGAAAAGAGACGGCAAACATATATATGCAAAAAGAAACACACGTCTATTTGTTTTTGTTCAAGTCTCTTTCTTGGTATTTGTCGCAACGATGCTTCTCTCATTAGACAACTCACTACACATTTTTTAATCAGACTTCCGATGTAATTTAGTTCGTCGTTACCGGCGTCGTTATTTTGTAACTAATTTTAGTGACAAAGTAAAGGAGATTGAATCCTGGAAGAATTGTTGTTTTGAGAGCACGTCAATATTGATGCAAAATTTAAAGTCGGAATTAGATTTGCAGATATCCAAAGAATGGATGGAAATATCTTTGTTAAGATTAGTTTTGTCAATTGTACAATCGTGAAAGTATAAAAGAAAAGATTTTAAATATTTGTAATTGAATCATTGTCTCAGTATTTGGTTGTGCATTTTTCTCAGGAACATATTTTCTGGTCTCAAGCTAGATAAACAAGTTTCTTTATTAAAAAAAAAAAAACAAAAAACAAAAGCAAAAAAAACTCGGAAATGTAAATTAATTGGCCAATGTTTGTTTTCGTTGTTAATTAATCAAGAGCATTCCAAAGTAAACAACAACAAAAAAAAATTGAAGCTCGCTCACTACACCCGCCAATATCCTCGAAGAAGACCTTTTGAGAAGTCTCCTCTGATTCTCTATTTAATATGCGTACATATATTTCATTATATGTATATACGCGTGTGTGTACATACTAGCAACACACCGACACATAGACACGCTGACACTTATGTATATTACAGGAGACAAATAACGATAATCGATATTACACGTTTTGCTGTCGTCGTGTTGGTATTTTTTCGATGTATCGATGTCAGTCGCAACAAGAGATCTCAGCAGAGAGCAATGCACAATTTAAAGAGATACCAAAAAAAAAAAAAAAAAACCATCGTCATCAAATCGGTCATCAATATTTTCGCACAAGAAATGTATAAATTACAAAAAAAATTAATTCATTGATAATAATCGTTGCTCGATGAAGAGGCAGCATATTAAGGGATAAATACGTTATAGATTAAAAAAACCTTCGAGGATTCTATAATATTTTGTCATTTTTTATTCATTTCTTTTTTAAATCAACACTCGTCAGGCCAACTGGTGTAGGTTTGAGGTCAGTTTCGGGTGAAAATTGGCGCCAGCGGGCCTTCGATTGTACTTTTTACGTCTCCAAAAAAAATGTCTCCTAACCCTTTCCCGATTTTTCCCGATGGAGTTCTCAATTAGTCATTTCTCCCAAGTCCCGAACGCAATTATAAACTCGAGTTTCACGCTCGACGACGGAAGAGCAAATGCACACATTTAGCGGCAAGGATCTCGCTGTTACATACCCCAGTGTTGTATTGGAGAATGTTTTTTTTTTAAATATATATAAATGCATATATATATATACATATTATATTCTTTTTTTTTCTTATTTTATACTTTTGAGCTTCTTCCACGAGACGTGTCGAGTGCGTTAACTATTGACAATTGAGAATTATCACACGCGCGTCATTCTTTTCCGAGTCGACTTTCATCACGCGAACTTTTCCACAATCGACACACCAACGACACTTATCCATTCATCCTCGATTTCCCTCGTCCCGAATTACGTTGTTCTATTTGTATTTATCATCAACCATCGTAATTGTAAATTATAATTATTATTATTATTATAAACGTTTACACGAAATAATAAATTCTGATAAAATGTCTGAAAAAACCATAACCACGACTCTATTGCTTTGCGCAATTTGTCCATACAAGGAAAAAATTGATTCGAGAATCATAATTTAACTTTGTTTTCTTTTTACACATGTAAAAGTTTGAGTTGATTGAATTAAAATTAGTTTTTCATTAATTTTAATTCAAATTGATTTTCTAATAAAGATTTAATTTTTCAGAAATAGCAACTCTTGAATTATTTGTGAATTTATTTTAATTTTAATCGACAAATATTTTTTTTTGTATGGATTGTTTTTTTTTTTTTTCAAGTTTTTGATCTTGTTTTTTCGATTGATTCTTTGATAAGTGAATATAATTGGAGAAAATTGTGAAAGAATGAACAATTCTCATGATTAATTTTTTCCATGTATTTTTTTCTATTACTATATACTAAGTATCTATAACCATTCTTATATTAAAATAACTTTTGACAAAGTTGACTCGATAAAGTTGCGAGCGATCTGCCCATAAATTTCGCACTCGAGCATTGTCAAAGCGAAACATAATGAACAATTAGAATTCTATCTGAAAACTAAAGTGTGCCGCGTTCATTTCTCATTCTCAGGAGCACTGCAGTTCATCATTATTGTGTAATTGGACCAACCATCGTAGATATTTTGTCATCGATCGGTTCGCATGGTTTCTAAATTTTCATACGTCCCACATGAGCAAACTTTCTTGGATTTCTCGGCTTTTGTTGTTCCAGAGACCAGGAATTCGGATTTATAAATTTAAGAGAAAAAAAAACCTGATAGTTTCTGTATTTAAATCTTCAAGGAATTTAAAAAAAATCTATTATTTTAAATTAATCACTCTGTCTTTAACAAAACTAATTAGAATTTCAAAGTTTCCGGTACACTTTTTGAAAATTTCTCAATTATTTATTTTGTTGGATTAAAAAGGATATTTTCTTGAACCCTTTCACATTTTTACGAGCTCGATTTTTCAGGATATGACGTTAGATTAAGAATAAAAATATCCTCGTTCGAATCAACCGAGGTTAAAAAGTCGATTTTAAAAGTACGATTAAAGCGCAAGAGGATTTGGAAATTTCTCATGTATTTGTAATACCAATATGATTGTTAAGATTAGACTGTTAAACGTCAATCGTACCGTAAAGTAGATTTATCGGAATTTTCTTTCTTCATTTTTCGTGTTGATGGTATATATAATTAAAAAATATATATATACTTGTATACGTATACACTTTACGTAGGTAAATGTGTGCCTTTTGTGAAGAAGGGCCTACCTAACGACTACAGCATTTTTGCACAGTTTATAATACAAGGGTTTTTGCTAAATGTAGCCTATCTGGAAATTTCTAGACCAATCCATTAGATTTTCTTTTGAGACAGTCTACAAGAAACATCTCACCTCAAATGTGGCTAAATTAATTATTTAATTAATGCAAATATTAATTAAACATTAATTCAAATCAGGGAAATATTAATTAAATAATTAATAGAAGGTAAAATTAATAAAAGCTCAGCGAAACTCAATCAGTAAATTGCAATCTAAACCTGATGATAAATTTAACAATCAGTTGAGGCAAAAATGCGGTTGAGCTTCTCTATCTCACATCTAAAAATGATGTTTTTTGTGGAAATGATTAACCTATAATCCCCAGTCAGTGGCGACAAAACCAGAGTCTAACATTGGCTAGAAATGACACTTTTTATATATTATAAAATAGAATTTTTGACTATTTCTAAAGATATTATGTAAATAGACAAATTTGCACTGCAGAGTTAACTGGAGATATAAAAGTAAACTTCAAATCTATAAAGTGAATTAAAAATAAACTGAAACCTTTTCTTATACAAACATGAGTCTTGATTTTTATTAAGAGTGTAAACATTTTAAAATCAAGCTACTTTCTTCTCTCTGAATTTTAAATATTTTTAATTTAATTAGAAAAAAAAATGAAAATCAGAGTGAAAAGGTAACATAACTTGAAAAATTTGTAAAAAATAAAGTCCATGAAGAATTACAAGAAACCAAAAGAACTTCAGATAATAATGAATGTATTTAAGGCGTGAACAAAATATGCTCCCAATTTGTCTTGAGCAATTTTTATATTACACCAAAAGTAGACCTTTTATAATAACAAACAATTCACTGTTTATTTTTTTACTTTTCTCGTATTTTTGATAAATAAAAAAAACAGACGAAATACTAAATTCGTTAATGTAAAAACGAAAAATCGGCAACTTTAGTAATTTAATACCATTTTCTAAAATTTGTACAATTCTAAAATTGTATTTCAAAATTAGATTTTTTCAAAAACCAAATTTTCCGAAATATTTCTAAAAACGTTTTGATAAATAAAATTCGTTTTTGGTATACAGTATTTGAAGAAAATTATAAAATAGAGAAAAATCTATTTTTCAAAGTCTGACATTTAAATTGATAACATTTTAAATCTGATGTAGTTGAAAATTCTTATATATATACCCACATATGTATACACAGATTTTAGTATACCTAATTTTATTGTTTATTCTTATTATTTTACCTAATAAAAAAATTAAATTTCCTCTTGAAGCAACTGCCCAGTGGGCACACATGTCCAAAAGACGTCCCTATGTCGGCTTTTATGTCCAAAAGACGTCTTAAGGACGTCTTTTGTTTTTTTTTGCCCACTGGGTGTTCAGCGTTACAATTTTTTAAAAACATAATCTATTTTCATATTCAAACATGAAATTATTGGGTTTTATTTATACCAAAATATTAAATGTTGTATATATTATATTTCCTTTGTTTTTAAAGGGTTAATCCTAGGAACTTTTTATTTTTTAAACAAATAAAATAAAGGTATTTATATGAATTTTCAATTAAATACGATTAATATAATATATTTTAAAATGAGTGTCATTCATTCTTGGAATTTGTCGCCACAAAAACTTTTAAGTCCTTTGTACTTTTCCTCGTTTCCGCTCTAAATACTTTATAGAAATTGTTCTTAGTCATTGTCCTGCGTCCTTAACTTCCTTCGAATTCTGTAGTTCAACGCCGTTTCAATAATCGAATATATTCAATGGATATAAAAATGCGATGCGAGCTTGGCGGGGTGGTATTTGTAAATAAAACTCTAAAAGCGAAAGAGACTTCAACTTATTATCCTAATAATAGTTTAGTTAAAAGATGCTAATTGACGAGTACAAATATTCAACTTATTTCTTTAAAAAAAAAAAAAAAAAAAAAAAAAAAACAGTCTCGACTGGTAGGTGTCTTTTAATTTAAGTCCGACTTAAATTAAAGTGTTATTAGTTTTTTTTTAAAGCAGAGTATATTATTTTTAATCGTTAATTTACTGCATTTGAAGTTGATGATTGATTCCATTTAAAATTCCTAGATTAATTATTTTAAAATTGCTGATTTATTGTATTTTAAATTACTGATTCATTATTTGTATTATTATTTAAATTATTTATAGTTTCAATTATTAATTCTTTTCTGTATTTTAAATAATTAATTGTAATTCTTAAACGAATTATTCCAAGTTTTAAACTTTTATAAAAATAAAAGAATAAATTAATTTACACAAACTTTGTTTACTTTACACAATTAAAAACTATAAATTTTCTACAAATTGAAGTAAAGCCTTTCTCGCTTCTGATAAATGTTTAAAATTTTAGATTTTAGGCAGAATGAGGAAATAAACGCAAACTTCAAACTTAATCATCATTTTGTTATTTCTCTTTTTACATGCTATTAAAAAAAATTTTTTTTTAGTTTAAAATTCACGTTTTTCTGTTAAAATCTTTTTTAATTTTAAAGAATCAGTTTTTAAGTTACTGCAACTCGAATATAGGATTTAATTTTAATTCCAAGGTCTAAAAAGAAAAACATCAAATATATTGGGACAGAATTGCTGGAATTTTTGTGAAAATGGATTATAAGATTCTTAACCACGTGTTCAACGTTCGTATCAGAAATACAACTGTAAACTGAGAACCGGAACTTGAGAGTCCATGAGTTTATTCTTTGAAAAGTTGCCAAAAATTACGTCATTTCGCTTGGTAAGTAAGTTCATTTACCTACTCTCTAAAACTGAATCAGTGAAAATTTCACTGATTCAGTTTTAGAGAGTACGTCGTAAAAACTTCACATGAATATTCTTTTTAAAAAGTATACTTTTTTATTTTTTATGAAAATTGCATTAAAAAAGTTTTTGAAACAAATTTATATTACATTATTCTTAATTAATTAATTAACGGAACCAACAGTTTTAAGTTAATTAAAACCTTTGTATCATAATTTTAAAAAAATAATATTTTAAATAGCAAAGTAAAATTCAATTTAAAAAAAAATACATAATGTTAAAAAACACAAATTTCTAATAAATACTTTTCAAAAATTCATATTAAATTTTCTTTTATAAAGAATACAATTAAAAAAGCTTTTTAAACTAAAAGAAATTTATAATCTCGTATATTTATTATATTATAATTTACACCTATTTAAAATATATAAATTTACGTTATTTTTTGCCATCTGTTTTACCTTTTGATAACTACATAAAAATCTTTAATTTTGTAAAAAAACCTATAATCGTTTCCAAGAAAGATACTTGGAAAAGAGAAAGAATTATTTAAAGTTAAGGAGGCGGAAGATAAAATTATTATATCGTTAAAAATAGAGTTGATAGTAAGACTTTTTTCAAAAATTATATTTTAGTATACGACACGAATGAATTCAAACATTTAAATTCAACAATAATTGTGATGAATAACTGTCTGATCACTTTTTATATATCCTCAAGTTCAATGTCACACAGTGAAGAAGGAAAATAAAACTAAAAATACATAATTTGACGTAGAACTTAAATTTAAATAAAGTTCCCGAAATTCTATGCGACACATAAAATGTTTCCTGATTGGTCCATTTGGCGTCGCGACGCCAACGCCTCTATAATCGTCTGCTAGATAGGGGTCCGCGGGTCCGTCAGGAACAATTTAAAGGTCACCTTGAGCAGTCTCATCGTGAAACAGGTGACAGTTCAAAGTGAGCAGTGAAACTAGTTTACTCGTGACACAAATTTAGATCCCTTTTCCAAAAGATTATTCAATTTTTTGGTAAGTTTTCTTTATATTGTCATTGCTACTGTGCCGTACAAATTGACATTTGACAGACGTCATTCTATCATGTTTTGTTTCATCATATATTCCTAATTTTTTGTTTATTTAAAAACAAATAATTGGATCATAGTTTAACTTTTAATTTTTTATTTTATAGAGGAAGTATTTAAAATAATTTTTAAAGCCAGACGTCTAATTTATGAGTAATTTAAAAGTCGTATAACCAACAATAATATTCAACCTATAGCGAGAAAATTGTGTTTTATTGGTACTTTTCTTGTTTATATCTTCTTTTTATATGTATTAATACATCTATTAATAATTGTGGCAGAAAAATAGTAAACAAAAAAGATATCTTCAAGTCTATTTTAATATTTCTTTCATATTTGCTTTAACCAACTTCCGCAATAGGTTAGTTATTGTTGGCAAAATAATATTCAATTCCGAACAAAAATACTAGATTTTTTGCTGACAAATGAAAATTAAATAATTAATAATAATATTCTTAAGTCACGCGACATTTGTTGGCTTTAATATTATTTGTTACTGTAATCAATCGCGTGCCTCGACCTACTTTGTCTTCTGTCAAATTGATTTTGAATTATGCAATAGCCAGTAAATTTTACCCTCCATCTCCAAAAGTGTAGAATCAATGTGACAGCATCTGTTTTTTTTTGTAGTAACAAACTTCATACAATAAACTTTTCTCCCTTTTCTGTTGGTTAATTCATAAAAAATTATAAGTAGGTATTTTTCATTATTGTTAAAAATATGTCAAGAGAAACGAATGAGAAAAATTGTGTTTGTTTAAGTGATAATGAAGATTCTTTGGATACTGATTCACAGTTGAAAAAAATAATCGCAAAATTTGCAACACAGACAGACAGTAATACGAGTTTGCAAAGAATTAACAGAGATGATCATAGTTTGAATAGTTTTACGTCATTATTGACGAATAAAACTCTTGAAGATTTTAATGATCAAAAGAATAATGAAGGGCAAAAAAGAGAACCTTATCAAAAATCAGTTAAATTTGAAACAAATTATGATGATGAAAACCAAGTGGAAAATGAAATTATTCTTCCTAAGAAATTGCGTTCGAATATTCGCAAAAACACGACTTTATTTAAGATTTTTCCACAGGCTGGTTTTTTATTTAATTCTTGTATAAAAATTATTATTAGTTATTACTAAATATACATGATATAAAAATTATAAATTTATATTTTACTAATTGATTTTCTAAAAAAGATTCTTATAACTGTTAGATGTTTTTAGAAGGAAATGAACCGAAGAATGTGCCAGCAATATCAAAATGGTTTGAAAATACAGATGATTTATCAAAAGTCCACAATATAATCCACAAAAAATATTTTGAATCATCATTACAGGCAATTATCAGTTTTTGAAGAGCAAGCAATTCCAATTAGAGTTTATTCACTAATAGATTTATTTTTATAATTCTATTCCATTTTACCAGGAAAGAAAAGAATCTTGGTTTGTCAATCCCTTGTCCCTGCATGTATCAGTATCACCGAAAAGTCTTGTCCGACAAAGCGAATTAAAGGCACGTTCTGTAAATATATTATTCCAAATGGGTTACCTTTGTAATAATTTTTTTAATATTTCTAATTTATATTTTAATATAAAAGAAATACACCACCGCAGGTCATTTAACAGAACATTTTTTTCACTACAAAAAATTGTTTATTTTTAAAAATGTATTTTTTTCTTAAGAAGATTCATCCCCTTGACATAATCTCAAATTGAAAAGTGATCTTTAACAGCAAATAAAATCAAAAAATCCAGATGTACAGTTTTTAGAAATATAAATGAGTATCTTGTGTCAAAATTTATAAACTTATAAAAATTTAAGAAATAAATATTTCAACACTGTAGCGGAAACGGTGATCAAAATAAGAGGAAACTTGAATTTTGTTAGTTTTCTGACGAATATTGTACAAAAACAAAACTTGCTAATATTCAATTTTCATCTTGACCTTACTTTGTTCTGCGTCTTTAAATGTAAATTAAACTGTTCATAGAACTATTTTACGTAAATCAGTTTAAAAATTTTTTTTTAATTTTTGACTATCAATTTTCTAATTGAAACATTGTTTTCCGAATTAATTAGTGTATAAATACATTTGTTCTGAATTATTAAATAAATAATTCTAAATTCTAAATCAGTTTATTGTAAATAATTTTAACTTGGTAGTAAAACTTTCAGGAATTTTTAATTATACCATTTTCAAAGCAAATATTTTATCATTGAAGGCCAAACAGTTTAGTTTAGTTTTATTTAGTTTCTTTTAAAAGAGGAAACAAAAAGTATATATTTTTGTTTGCAAAACAAACAAAAATTATGAGGTTTTTTGCCTAAGCTGTAAGACGAAAACTGAATCATTTCTGACAAAATGCAATATAATATATACAATTACTGATGGTAGTGTACTTAGTTTATAAAATAAGTTTTTAATAAGAAATATAAAAATAATGTAGGCTGCAAATAACCGATAAAAATAGAAATTGAATTTTTATACAAAAAACCTAATTATATAAAAATAGTTAATATTTTTCTTATCAAAACAAATGTTAATAAAATTTTAGAAAAATATGCTTAAATAATTATTTCTCCGACAAGAACAAGAATTCAAAAGACTTAAGGGATTTTTAAAATTTACAAGAAACTGTTAAATCGTCAATTAATTATTATTTACAATGATGCATTTTTATTTTTAAATTGCAAAGTTATTGATCAAAGTACATGCTTCATACAAAGTTACATGAAAGTTATCAATAAAACATAATTAAAAGAATAATATTAAGCCTTGAGATAACTGAATTCAATTGTAAGAGATTAAACAGTGACATTTGATTTCAAAATTCAGATAAAGAAAAAATTGAACGCAAATAATTTTTTTGAATTGCATTTTTGTTTTAGTATTTAGAGCACTTTCGCAAAGGAATCATGGAGGAAGAAAAAGCACAAAGATTTATAAAACCTGGTAGCCACAAGGGAAAAGGACTGGCTGTTTTTACTAGCGGAGGAGATTCTCAAGGTATTCAATTTTATGGATCACAAAACTGTCACATTTTCACCTTTTTTTAAAAAAAATAAAAAATAATAATTCAATATTGATCAAAGCCTCGATTTAATAAAAAATGTAATCTATTTAAAATGAATTAAATGCACAATTCAAAAAATCCTAATTTTAATGGTAAACATTTTCATTAGAGGAAATTCAAATTCTAATTGATCCAAATTTTAATTAATTTAAGTTTGCATCGATCCAAATTTTAGTTTATCAAAATTTTAATTCGTCCAAATTATCCAAAATCTAAAGTTTAATCGACCTATTTCAATTTATCAAAATTTATTCAATTAATTTTAATTTATTTAAAATGTAGTCAATCCAAACTTTAATTTATCTAATTTTCAATATCTAAATTTTAATCCAGTCAATTTTTCATGAATTTTAAATTTACTTAATCCGAATTTCTATGAATCCATAAACTTCAATTTATCCAATCTTCATTCTTTTCAAGTTTTACTCAATTCAACTTATATTTAATTTAAATTTAAACTTATTCAAACAATCATTTTAAATTTTAATCATACTTGAATTTCAACTCAATCAAATCGACTCTAATCTTTATTTGTCAGAACATTAGGGTCAAACCATTGACTTTCGTCTGAGGGCTGCCGCTGACATATTTTTTGAAAAAAAAAGTTTCAGAAAATATGAAACTTCAAACTTTTCTGAATCCAATAACCATAGTGTTATTGTGTAAATTCTATTTTTTCAGAGTTATTATTAATCAAATGTAGGAGGTTTACGATGTGATTTCGTAACCTTAAATTTATCACTTTTTAAAAATACGTTATATTTAAAAAATGTTAGAATTAGAAATCAAAACTTACCAGAAATATAAATCCCGTTATTTTGATCCTAAGAATGATAGAAATCTTATTAAAATACATTATTTTAAAATAATAATATAATTATAGTATCTTCAACAAATAATAATATAATTTGAAAATTTTGTACTTGGGAAAATTTTTAACATTTTTTAAAGCACCTAACTTTTTTTTGGGAGCTCCCAATAATTTAAGGATTTCAATATATTTTATTATTAATATAACTTATTTGTTATTAAAATTTGGCGAAGGCGTTTTGCTTTATTTAGAAAATATTAAATGTAAAAATTTTCTATTCAATAAGGTTTAAATTTAATGTAAATAGAGCAATGTGAAATTCTTTTGTTTACTTCAAGTACCAGAATTAACCTTTTTAAATAGACAATTTTCAATTTTAATTTATTCCAAAACCAAAAATCGATCTGTCACTGTTAAATTTAAGAAAAAAATTTTAATTTTAAAAAATCTTGACTTAAGGGCATGTGCTCGATAATGACGTCACTAGTGAAGGAAAAATTTGTCCGTAAATTTTCTCTAAAAATAAGAAATATTTTGACACCAAACTTTGTAAAATTACTTCAAATATTAATAAGAAGGTCTGTCTTGCCCAACTTTGTTTGAATTTTACTCCAAAATTACTTTGTAAAAATTAATTTTACGTTAAAATTTAATTTAGGTCAGTCAAATTTAATTTAGTTAAATTTAGGTCAGACAGACCTTTTTAATGATATTTTAAGTAATTCTACAAAGTTTGGTGAAAAAATATATTTAGAATTTTAAGAGAAAGTTTACGGATAAATTTTGCCTAAACCAGTGACGTCACTCTTAATGACATGTCCTTAACCAAGATGATTTAAAACTTAAATTTTTTCCCCAGAAAAGTTACAAAATCCTTGAACTTCCCTAGTAATAAAATTTAAATTATGAATACTAATTTAGGGAATATTTTACTAATTATTGATTACTATTTAACAGGAATGAATGCTGCTGTTCGTGCCGTTGTACGAATGGGAATTTATTTAGGATGCAAAGTTTTCTTCATCAAAGAGGGTTATCAAGGAATGGTAGATGGAGGAGAACATATTGTGGAAGCTACATGGTCCTCTGTTTCCTGCATTATTCACAGAGTAATGATGAAATATTAAAAAAAATGTTTTTTCATCAAGCACAAATAAGAAGCACTATTTCTAATGAAATCATTTTCTTGATTTATCTTAGGGTGGTACCGTAATAGGATCGGCGCGTTGTAAGGAATTCAGAGAACGTGATGGGCGCAAAAAGGCAGCTAAAAATTTAGTACTTCGTGGAATTTCAAATTTAGTTGTTATCGGTGGTGACGGTTCTCTCACCGGTGCTAATCTTTTTAAGGAAGAATGGTTAGATCTATTAAAAGAATTAGTTAAAGATGGTATGTCTAAAACTTGATTAAAAAAATATTCCGAAAATTCTGAACGTTTATTTGAAATAAAAATTTGTTTCAATTAAATATTTTTATATGATTTACAACACAAAATGAACAAAGTTAAGGGAGTATATTTTAAACGTTTAAATTGATTGTTTTATATGTAAAATAATTTTTGAGCTTAAATTAGAAGTTAACGGAATGTAAAAATGTTTTATTCATTTAACGTTCTGAACTTTAAGAATTAAATTTTCTGAACAGACTTAATTTAATTTCTAACAGTTATTTAATTCTTATTATGTATAATTACTTGGATTTTTACTGAATTATTTAATTCTTGATAGAATTTTTTAATTTATCAAAACTTTAATTATTGACAGAAATATTTAATTTTTAATGAAACTATTTTAGGTGATATAACTCAGGAGCAGTGCGAAAAATTCACACACCTTCACATAGTAGGATTAGTAGGTTCCATCGATAACGATTTTTGTGGAACTGACATGACAATCGGTACGGATTCAGCTCTTCATAGAATTATCGAAAGTATTGATGCAATTGTCAGTACTGCGTATTCTCATCAAAGAACATTTATTATGGAGGTGATGGGTCGTCATTGTGGGTAAGTTGTTACTTTGATAACTAAAGAATATTAATTCAATTTTAATGAGAAATTTAAATGAACTTCGAAATTCAGAAAGAATCCCTAATAAAAAAACAATTATTTTCAATGTAATTTTGAATAGTTCAAGTGTTAAAGAAATGTTTTTTTTTTCAAAATTAACACAACTTTGTTAACAGACAATTTTTGTCTGTAAGAAAAGCTTCACTAAAATGCAAATTTTGTCTATAAAAAATATATTTGACTATTATTAATTTTCATGAAGCTTAATTTTTAAAAGTTTGAACTTTGGTCAGGTACCTGGGAATCGTAGGCGCGTTAGCTGCCGAGGCAGACCACGTATTCATTCCAGAATGTCCGCCCCCCGGCGATTGGCCTGAAAAACTTTGTAAAAAGTTGGAGCAGGCATGTCAATCAACTCTTTTCTCGAAATTTTAGTTGATGTCCTTTTATTAACTGATATTTTACTATCCAGACTAACTTTAAATAAACCCATCACTAATGTCGAGTTTGAGAATTTTGTTGTTTTTACTCCTTTAAAAAGAAAAAATATATATACGTTTAGTGTAATTTTGTGGACAAATATTAGAATCTGCTTCACTAAATGCTCGTACAAACGTGAGAAGTGAACGTACTTTTTTTCACTAATGACCCTTCATTTAATGTAACATATCATGAACCATGAGCTTTTTAAATTCCTCTCATTCTGTCAATAGTGTGGTTAAAATAAATTTGCCTTGCTTTTATTCCCGAATTGCTAGTTAAGTACTAGGTCACAGAGCTTTCAAGCTCAACTCAATTTCGCAAGCGTATTTGAAATGCCCCATTTATTAGGCTATTCAGTCGTCAGTAGTTTAAACTGCGATCTCAAGCATTTTTACTAACTATATTTAAAATGTCATAGAAGTCGATCAATCAGGACTTTAGAAAGATTGCGATTAAATATACATTTTTAATCCAAGAATATCATTTTTCTTTTTAATCGACCTTGGTATTAAAAAATAAATAAAATATGGTATTTATATTGTTAAAATGTTTATTGATGTATATCGAGATTCTTAAATTAGTTAATTAATCTTATCAAAATTTATCGCGATACCCATTTCATTTGCTAGAATTGATCAAATTTAAGCTAGAATTTTAACACACTTCTTGGCGAATATTTTTTAAATTAATGTAATAAAAAATTGACTTTTATATAATAACATATTTATTATTATAATATAAAAGAATTGAAAAAAAAATGTAAATAATTAAATGAGTTTAAATAATCTTGAGGTGGATAACATTATTTTTGAATCAATAAAAGCTAGAGCCTTTAGTTAGGTTTGAAATTCCAGTTATCTGGCTCTGGTGGCAGCTATTTGTTGCGAAGCTGACTTCGTCTTCATCCCAGAATGGCCGCCTGAGCGAGATTGGCAACACAAGCTGTGCAAAAAATTATTGCAGGTTCGATTTGTAATTTTTTTTATCACAGGGGAGTTTAATCTTTTACAAAAATTTTGATAAAACTATTCAGAATATTTTTAGCAAAAAGTAGGTTGATTCGAGCTCCGCTTTTCATTTCATGCATGTTTCACGATTTATTTAATAATTAATAAAAAAAATTGTTAAACTTTCTTGTTTCAAACATTTAATGTGATTTTTAATTCACGTTGTTATTTATATTATTAATTTGTGCGAAATAATAAAAACTAAATTTACTAATTCAAAATAGTATTAATGGATGTTTAATTTAGTAAAAACTAAATTTAACAATAATTGTGTAAATTTAGTAATTTTTTAATCGCATTTAAAAATACAGCCAAGAGGAATGTTTTGTACTCAAATTGTTGTCTTCGCTTGTATACATAGTATAGATAGAGAGAATAAAAAAAACTGCTTAAAGATTGAAGAGAAAGTCGAATTTATTCGTGTTTTAAAATTATTTCTATTCATTTTGTTAAATAAATCCGACTTTTTCAATAAATTATTATTTCCACGCTTTATACAATTTTATGTACTTATTTTATTTCTAATTTTACTTTAAATTCCTTCCTCAATTTGATTGAAATTGCTTTCTTTTTAGGAACGTCTAACAGGGCAACGTCTTAACATCATTATTGTTGCGGAAGGAGCAGTTGATCAGAATGGAGATCCAATCACGGCTGAAAATGTGAAGAAAGTAGTGGTTGAAAAGTTGCAACAAGACACTAGAATCACAGTTCTTGGTCACGTGCAAAGAGGAGGAAATCCATCAGCTTTTGACAGAGTTTTAGTGAGAATTAAACATTTTTTTATTTAATTTTTTTTTGTAATTTATAATCAATTAAAATATTTATTTTTGTCATTTTGTTTTTAAAAAGGGATGTCGTATGGGAGCCGAAGCGGTTATGGCATTGATGGAAGCAACTCCTGAAACTGAAGCTTGTGTTGTTACTCTAGATGGAAATCAGGCTGTTCGTTTGCCACTCATGGAATGTGTTCGTCGAACAAAAGCTGTTGCTCAAGCTATGGCAGAAAAAAATTGGGATCTTGCTGTACAACTTCGCGGAAAGTGAGTTAATAGATAGCATTAATTCGAAAACATCAGACGCCTCCCTTCGATAAAATGCTTTTTCAAACGTCGATTCAATACAATTTTATCCCAAAAACAAATGCAATATAAAGTAAACTCACCAAATTTTTGAAAAATAATTCTTAATCATTTATCAATTTAAGATAATGCTATTTCAAAATGCAAGTAATAAAATGACAAGCGAATCTAGCGTTTAATGTGATTCTTTTAATAATAATTTAATAATAAGCTCATTTAAATTTTTTTTTTTTGTTATCGATAAACTCACAATAAAGTAGGATGTTCACGATGTTATTTCGAAATTTTTAATGTCGTACTGTTTCTAAACACGTTATAATTCAATAATTATTTAACATTAGAAATCTAAATTTACCAGAAATATAAATTTTATTTTAATCCTAGAAATGGTGGAATTTTTATTAAAATATTATGTAAAAACTTTCATGATTGAAGTAAACAATTTCACATTGCTCTATTTAAATTAAATTTTAATTTTTTTAATAGAAAAATTTTAAATTTCATATTTCCTAAACGAAGCAAAACACCTACGCCAAATTTGAATAGGAATTAAAGTTACATTAATATTTAAATATATTCAAAACCTCAAATTTTCAGAAGCTCCCAAGAAAATTTGAAAGATAAAAAAATCTTCAGTTTTCACAAGTAGGGATTTTTCAAATTGTATTATTATTTTAAAGTAATAACATTTTAATAAAATTTTCATCACTTCTGAAATTAAAATAATAGATTTAAAACAGAACAAACGACAGTTTCAGACAAACTTTTTTTTTATAATGTCTATAATTGATGTTGTAGATTGACCAAATATGTTGTCTTACTGATGAAATATTATTAATCCTGAAAAGGAAACCTTACTGGTTTCGAAACGTCAATGACTCTATGAAGTTTTAAATAATAATAAAAAATGTTTGTCTGAAGCTATCGTTTGTTCTGTTTTAAATTTATATATTCTGAGACGTTAAGACTTTGATGAAAATAATAGAATTTATATTTCTGGTTAATTTAGGTTTCTGATTTTAAATAATTATTTAATTATAACGCGTTTATAAAAAGTGGCAAATTTAAGGTTACGAAATCGGGTCCGTATCATTTTGACACAATTTTTTTCGTGCAACTTGTTATATTGTACTCACGAAGATGAATGTTATATTTTACTCCATCTGAAATCTAAGATTTTTAAGTTTTAATTGTTCAATAATTGAACTTACTAGATTAATTAAGTCTTTTAATATTAATTTAATGTATTAAAATCAATTATTTAATAAATAAGATTTAAAAATCATTAATTTTAGAAGGAGTAAAATATAACATTCATCTTCGGGAGAACAATATAACAAGTTGCACGAAAAAAATTGTGTCAAAATGATACGGGCCCACGAAATCACATCGTGAAGCTTCTGCTTTTGATTAATAATAACTCCTTAAAGAAATAAAATTTACACTATAATTTTATGGTCACTGAATTCAGGAAATTCTGAAGTTTTACATTTTCTAAACATTTAGGTTTCTGATTTTAAATAATTATTTAATTATAACGCGTTTATAAAAAGTGGCAAATTTAAGGTTACGAAATCACATCGTGAAGCTTCTGCTTTTGATTAATAATAACTCCTTAAAGAAATAAAATTTACACTATAATTTTATGGTCACTGAATTCAGGAAATTCTGAAGTTTTACATTTTCTAAAACTTTTTTTTAATATATCAGCAACAGCCCTTTAACAAATGTCAACGGTTTTATCCATATTTAAAGTGTTTATTAAAATTGTTCCATAAAAATTTCTCTTAACTTTTTAGAAAGAAATTATTATTTTCTGTGATACAATTTTAATAAATACTTTAAATATATAGGTATCCAAGTGATATTAGAAACTTAAAAAAAAATAAATAAAGTGAGTTTATAAAATTGTATTGAAAAATGTAGGTCGTAAAGATATCATATTGAAAGCTAGCTTCACTCGTCATTTTATTACATTAAATTTTGAAATAACATTATCTTGAATTGATGAATGATTAAGAATTATTTTGCAAAAATTAGTGAGTTCACTTCATATTGCATTTGTTTTTGGGATAGAATTATATTGAATTAACATTTGACTAAGCATTTTATTCTGTTTAAACGTTGGAAAAAATATTTCAAATAAACATTGATGATTTTTTAATGAAAATATTTTAATTGTTTAGGGGATTCGTTCGAAATTTAGATACCTACAAAATGCTGACAAGATTGAAGGCACCAGTTGATCATGATGCAAACAAGGTTCGTTTTAATAATTTAAAAATTATTTAACTTAATGAGAGTCACGAGCCTAATGAACTTTTATATTTTGATTACTAATAAATACTAATAAATTGAAGTTGAAAACACGTATTTATTCCTTTTTATCAATTAAAAGTAGAAATAAACTAATGTAATTAAAAATAATGTAAATTAATAATATAATTTAACATACAGTAGTTAATAATTGTAAATTTGGAAAGGTTCGTGTCTCTAATACTTTAGAAGTTGTGAATAAAATAAATTAAAAAAACCCTTTATTAAAAATGCTTCAGGAAAATTGTAATGGCCCCGTCCTTACTAAGGTAATTTGAACTAATACCTTGAAATGCTTATAAATGTTGAATTAATACTCATAGAATCCTAACTAATATGCACTCCTTATCCCTTTTTTGGCAATAGCAATTCACTCTCTGTGGACAAGTAAGTAAAAGTACTATCCCTCAAAATTGTATCCGTTTTTTCAATCGCCAGAATCATTTTTAAATTGCAGCGCTATTAGAGAAAATTTTTAGTTGCAGTCGCTCAATAGTAGAAGGCCATAAAGTTCACCTTAAATTATTGCTGTATTTTTGGTAATTGGTATTAATTAGAAATAAGTGATTAAAATAGAATTTAATATTTTTAGGATCATTATACGATGGCAGTAATGCACGTTGGATCTCCATCTTGTGGAATGAATGCAGCAGTTCGTTCTTTCGTGAGAAATTGTATCTATCGTGGGGACAAGGTAAGTTTATAAATATATGTTTCCTAAAGAATAAAGTCATGTTAACATGTGATTGAATTTTTTAATATTAGTGTTAAAAAAGGGGCCAAAAAAAGTAAAAGTCAGTATGAGACAATGCATCATTGCTACGGTTTCAAGAATAAAAATTTTTAAGTTTTTTCAATGTGTCTAAAGTTTTAAACGTTTCTTTAAAGTATTAGTCGCGTAAAATGATTTTCGTCAGATTTTTTTAAAACTTTGTATCTGTATTCATGAGGTATTTATCTATTAAATGAGATCTATCCTATTAATTTTGACCACTTCTGAGCTTCAAAATATTAATTCAAAGTTTATACCTTTTACATGCAATAGCACAAAATGCATGTAAAAAATGTCTCTTATATTCAATTATAAAAAAACAAGTCGTCAGTTTTTCAAATAAAACTACTAAGTTACACATTGAGATAAAATAAATCCTTTAAAAAAAAATTAATTTTATTGACCACGCCGTATAAAAAATACAATAATTTAAAAATTCATAATTTTTCATTTTCACGTGGTTTCATTGAAAAATGTCGAAAACGTGTAAGCAATACATCACGATAACTTATAGTACCTGACTCAAAATCGTGAAAATTACATATATTACATTAGAAGAGGTCACAAGGAAGCAAGTGAGTTGATATAAAAGTTTATTTTTTGTTCTTTTTATTTTGCGGGAGCATTTACGCGACTAATACCTTAAACAACGTTTCTGTTTTCATAAAAATATTTTTAAAAATAACGCTTGTAACAGAAAATAAAAGTGCGGAATCAATTCTTTAAATATTTAAATCAATTTTTTGGTTTAAAGAACAATTTATTTGGTCAAATTTGAATTTAGAAAGTGATAAAACTAAAATTCTGCTCATTTAAACTTTTAATTCGTGTTTCCAAACCTTTCTCGCAAAATTCCGAAACAAAATATGATAATAGTTTTATTATTTTTAAAGATTATTGAAATTTCAAAATTATTTTTCTTAAAATTTTTTAAAAAATAAAAATATTAACAATTAGAGAAAATATTAAAAAATTTAGAAACATAATATATAATAGACGAAATAATTAAAGTTTCTGAGAAATATTGAAAAATTGCAAAAAACTTAGGAAAATTACTTTAAAAGTAATCAAATTTTTGTTAGCTGGAGAAACAATCAAGGAAATTTAATGTAAATTAAAAAAATTGACTGAAAAAATTAAAGATTTGAAATTGTATTTTCAAAGCATGCGTTGGAAAATAAAAGTCCCTGACTATTCTTGTTTTTAATTTCAATGATCCCAACAAACCTGCAATAAATTTATTAGAAAAAGTGCATTTTGTGAAAGTTTATAATTTTTAGGTTTATGGAATTTGTGACGGTGTTATGGGCCTTGAAGCAGGAAAATTGAAGTTAATGGACTGGGCTTCTGTGACTAGTTGGGTAGCACAAGGTGGTGCTTATTTAGGAACTAAACGTGCTCCTCCAACAAATGAGCAACTTCCGCAAATCGCTCAAAAACTCAAAGAATTTGGAATTCAGGCTCTTTTGATTATTGGAGGATTCGAAGTAAGTTATACTTAAACAAGTAATTCTGACAGTTTTTTAAAAAGGATTTCAAAATTTCTTTCTTTATTTCATTTTTAGGGATATCAGACAGGACTTACGTTCTACAATGCAAGGGACCAGTTTAATGAATTCAAAATTCCAATTGCCATGATTCCCGCGACAATTAGTAACAATGTTCCGGGAACAGAATTTTCTTTAGGATGTGATACTGCTCTTAATGAAATTACGGAGGTACTATCGACTAAATTTAACAATAACTATAACTAAATTAAATATTTTAGAGAAATAAAGACACCATCATTAAAAATTAAATACTGTAACTTTGTTGTAATTTTAATTGCTGTTTGTTCAAGTTCAATTTCTGAATTTAATTTACAGATTTGTGATCGAATTCGTCAATCTGCTCAAGGAACGAAAAGACGTGTGTTTATTATTGAAACAATGGGTGGCTATTGTGGTTATTTGGCTACAGTTGCTGGTTTAGCAGGTGGTGCCGATGCAGCCTACATTTTCGAAGAAAAGTTTAATATTAAGGATTTAAATCAGGACGTGATTGCGATGGCCGCAAAAATGTCAGAGGGAGTCCAAAGAGGCCTAATTCTTCGAAATGAAAATGCTAACTTGAATTACAACACAGACTTTATGCAAAGGCTCTTTAGTGAAGAAGGCAAAGGATTGTTCAGTTGCAGATCGAATATTATCGGTAACTATTTTTTATAAGAAAAATATTTTTTTTTCTGTCAGAATTAGTTACACTCTACAAATAAAATTTATTAACACAACAAATAAATGCATTTAGATCCTGTCTGCTGGCATCTTAAAGTTGTACCTTTAGAATACAGAGAAATTTTTGGTTTTAAATTAAAACACAAACAAAATACAAGGTTATAATATTTGTAACTTTTTTTTACACATTTTAAACTATTCATAGGCCACATGCAACAAGGAGGATCACCTACACCCTTCGATAGAAATTTAGGTACAAAAATGGGTGCCAAAGCTGTGGAATGGTTTTCTGAACAACTTAAAAAGTACCCCAATCCTGAAGGAAAAGCAACTGATCCAGATAGCGCTGTTATGTTAGGAATCGTTAGGAGACAATATAGATTTACACCTTTCAAAGATCTTATTCATGTCACTGATTTTGAGTAAGTTATATTTCTCTCATATTTCATAGTAGATTTCCAAAACCCTGATTTATTCAATAATTTGCCTGGCATCTTTTATTAAAGGCTGATCAAAATCATGATTTCTTAAATTTAAATCAGGTTTTTTTTTAATTGAATCAAAAGTTTCTTTTTTTTTAAAGATAATCAGTGTATAAAGTTTCCAAATGTTTATTTGTAAGTAGTTTATTTTTCAAACTGAGAACATTTAATAAGAAATAATTAAGAAAAAAACATTTAATCAAACTCCAACGAATTATGTGAATAAATGAGAAAATTTTAAACAAAATAATATCTTCAAATTCATATGATCGCAAAATTAAGAAAATTAGTCAAAAGCAACGAAAAAGTAATAATAAAAGCATTGAAAAAATGTGTTTTTAAAAATTCGTTATTTCACGATAAAAACAATTTAAAAGAAGGAAAAATGTTTCTAAGAAATAGAAAAATGATAATAAAATGAAAGATAATTAATTAATTAATACAGAAGAAAACAATTGAAAATTAAAAAAAAAAAATTGAACAATTGTATTTAAAATCGAAGAAACTTAATAATCATCGAAAAAATAATAGAAAAAAAGGTGATAATTTTTTAATGTTGAAGAAAATAATTGAAAATTGAGAAGTGGAATTGAAATTTTAAGAAAAGGACTGAGAATTGAAGAGAATAGTTCTGGAATTGAATAATTGAATTGAAATTTTAAAACAATTTTTATGAGCCAAGAATATAATTGAAAGAATTATTGAATATTGATGAATTGATTGAAAATCGATAAACATAATTGAAAATTAAAGAAAATATTTGAGAATTGAAGAAAATAATTAAAAATTGAAGAAATAAATTGGAAATTAAAGAATTAAATGGAGAGTTCAAGAAAATAATTGATAATTAAAAGAATAATTACAATTTGACGAAAATAATTAAATATTGACGAAAATAATTAACTATTAAAAAAAATAATTAACAATTTAAAGAAAAATTCGAAAAATTGTGACAGTAATCAGCATTTGATAAAAAAAATTTAAATTAATGAATAATCATAAAATTAAAGGAGAATAATAAATTGTCAATTGAAAACTAATGAACATTATGGAAATAATTGTAGAAAATATATGGAAATTGAAGAATTGTATTGAAATTTCAAAAAAATAATTGATAATTGAGAAAAGCCGAGAATTATTAAATATTGAATAAAATAATTGAAAAATGAAAAATGCAATTGAAAATTGAAGTAAATAATTGAGAATTTTAGAAAGTAATTAAAAATTAAGAAATACTTCGAAGATTAAAGATTTAAATTGAAATTTTAAGAAAAGAGTTGATAATTGAAAGAAAAATTCGAAATCTGTCGAGAATAATCGACAAAAGAACAAGATAATTTAAAAATTTGAACAATACACTGCAATAACAGTTGTCTTATTATGTGGTCATTTTTAAGACATTTTTGGATGTCTTAATTTCAACCAATGAGCGAGCGTCTTACAAAATTATTAACCAATAAAATAACTTGAAATTATTGCAAGACTCTTTATAAACACCCGTAAAACACCTGTTTTTACAGTGTAGGTTATAAAATTTAAAGAGAATATTAAGTATATTAAGTATATTGAAAACTGTTCAAAATTATAGAAAAAATTAAATATTTATTTATTAATGAAATTAAAATTATTTGAACTGATATTTATAAATTTTAATCAATTTAAATGCATTTTTTAAAAAATAACTGATTTAAAACAAAAAAATATCTAAGTGCCAAATTTCATGTATGGACAGAATGAAAGAATGAATGAAAGAAAAAAGATAAAGATCATTATGTATTATCACAATTTTTTATATTTTATAAAGAACAAAATATTAAAATGAAAATTTTCATGATTTATCCACAAATTTCTGTTTTTTTTTTTTTTTTTTTTTTTAATGTTTGCGATTATTTGCATGCAGTATTAGACATCCGGAGAATTGTAATGATTTTTTATTAAAATCATGATTTTAATGCAAATTCTCCAATGATTTAAATCAATTACAGTTCTGCTTTTATTTTTTAAACATCTTCTTAATAAGTTTTATTTTTGGTTTCTTTTAGTCACCGAATTCCAACATATCAGTGGTGGATGAAATTACGTCCCTTGTTGAAAGTATTAGCAAAACACGAGTCGACATATGAAGAAGAAGGTCTTTATATAACGATTGAAGAAATGGATTTGGAAAATGATCCACCTCTTGTCTAAGTATTGTAAATTTTAAATAAAATTCACGCAAGATGTTTTCCTAGCCGTGTCTCGATAAGTGTCTGTATAATGCACGTTACGCTAGGTCATTGAATAGTTCAGTATTTTGAAGCATTATTGCTCGCCTATAGTTCAATTTTAATATCGAAGAAAGGATAATTTAAGATTAAAGATCTTGAAAAAGGAGGCTATTTTAATCGTAGAATCATGCGCTTTAATTGTTGCTAAGTCACGACGTTATTTAATTTAAAATTGTTTTACAACACTACTATTTTATGATGAGCTGGTCACATCGTTTTAATGTAATTTTAAATAAACATTTTCTTCTATACAAAATATCCGCAAGACGGAACATTAATTATTCTGTATCGTGTACGTATTTTTTAAAGTTTAAAGAATTTAAACTCAGGTGTGAATTGGGTACAAAAGCAGTACCTGTAGAGCAAAAGATAAGGTAATATGACAAAAAAAAGTCCATTAAATATACAATTCATAAATAGAATTGTGTTGAAAAAAAAATCTTTTTATAGGTTTTTCTAAATCGGAGATCTAAAAAAAAGGATAAAATTTAAGTCATAAACAATTAAACAATTTAAATATCTAGAGTTTTAGTAATGTGTTAATTAGGAAAATTGAAACTATTTAAATTTTGCCAGTATTTAGCGCAATTTGAAAGGGAGATATTGAAACTAAATTGATAGAAAAAATTAACGTGAATAGATATGATTTTTGTCATATAAGGTATACGATAAAGTGAAGTTTGTGGCACATTTCATTTGATGAAAATTGTCTCTCTGTTTAGCATTACTCAAAGCTATAAAAAGCTATTCAGAGAATATACTCGTCTACCTCAAAAGATAATTTGCAATCGTAAACGGCTCTTAGGAACAGATCAACCTAAGTCGTATTGGTTGCACGTAACTTTTAATGTGCTAAAGTTTAAGGCTTGTGACCACATCAGTTATTCGGTAAATTTCTCTCAATTTTTGTGTCAGCACGCACTTTTGTTAACAATTTATAAATTAATATTATTATATTGCTTCCTCATAGAGAAAGTATTTTGATAATTTGTCCATAATTTCCATGAATTTTCAATAATTGATTTAAAATCTACAAAAATAGGCTGTTTCCTATTTTTTTAGTTTAGAAAATAGGTGTTTAAACATAAAATTAATTTTCGAAATAATTTTATCGTTTAAATTCATTGATAACTTTCATTCTTCTTTTAATTAGTTTTTGAATTTATAAAACCCCGAGAAGAAATGTTACAGACAATTTTACTTTTTAATGCTACTCTAAATATATCTAATAATGCGATCAGCCTAAAATTTCAAAATTAAGCGACGTTATAAATGATAATAAATGCACATTGTCTCTTTTCGCAATGAAAGTTAAAAAATTGATAATTTATAAGAATTTATAGTTAAAAAAAAAAAGTGTTATAGTATTAAAAAAATAAAAAAAAACTATAAAAATACACTGGCGTATAAAAAACACGTTACGACATTTATAACAACGGAACACATTAACGAAACGGCATAGGACACTAAACAAAGAAACTATATTTTAAAGAGAACGTATAATTAACTGATAATATAAAAATTCTACTTATTGAAACAGAAATAAATGTTCAAGACAATACTAATTGTTGAAAAAGTATGAAATGACTATGCTGTTAATTCAACAGTAATCGATAAATATAATTAATATAAACCAGAATACATATATTAAAGTTGCATTAATTGATACAAGAGAGACTAACTAATTTTGAAAAGAAAAAGCAATATTTTAAAATCAAAAGAAATGTTAATCAGTAAAATATTTCTTTTTAATTTTTTTCAAAAATAGTTTATTTTTCTCTTACAGTACTTAGTGCAATTATGTAAGTTAAGAATACAAAAGCCTAGATATTAATGAATTGTTTCCGTTCTCTTCTAAAGTAATAGCAGCTTTGGTATTTAAAATTAAAAGAGTAATATATATATTACTGATTGTGTGTGTGTGAGTGTGTATATTTATTCAATGGTTAGTGACTATAAGTGAAACGAGAAATTGAACAAAACGTAATAAGTATTTTCGAATTCTAATTTACGTCAAAATTATTATTATATTAATTCATGTTTTAGAAATTCCCATTAGAGTGACATGAAAATGAAACATTTTTTAATTTAAAATAAATTCAGTAAGGTAACGGTACCTATAGTCGATCAGTAATGATTTCATTGGATAAAATTAATTAATAGCTTAATAATATTGATTCCAAATACTACTTCGAATATTACAATATTTATTTTTACCAATGTAATAAAACTATTTATTAATTTTGTCTAATTGAATCATCACTGATCGGGTATAGGTACTGATCGTGTACAGGTACCGTTACCTTATCTGCAGACTGTAGAACATACATATTGACATATTGTGTGAATATATAATGCGATAAAGATTAAACTATATATATTTATTACAATTGCGATTACAGCGAGTCTGTACACAAGAGTTAATATTTTTTAAGACTCCTAAAATCTATTTTTAGCTCATTGTTGATCAATGAGGTAATTAAAATTGAGTCTAGTATTATTTTTTGTTGTATATCCGTATTTAAAAAAACGAAAAAAAAATAGAGTAAAAATGAATCATGACACGAAAAGGGATGTGAGTACTAATATGTTGTATTAATGTCGTCAAATAAATTATATCTTATGTAAATTGTATTTTATTCGGTTTACATGAAAATTTTTATCATTCAACAGCTGATACAAAAAATTTACGCTCGATTTTCAAAATAAAATGCAAAAATCAGGTGTAAAATGTTCTGAATCTACAAAGAAATCTATAAAGAAACCCGTATTTTTTTGTTTAACAAAAAAAAAAAAAAAATTGAAGAGTTTACGAGCATTTGAAAGTTTTAGGATAAAGAGTTGTTTTTGAACGAAAACTCTAGTAATTCTTTAAAATCTCTCTAGTTTTTTAAAAAATTTATATTTTTCAATTTTGTTTTCTAATTTTACTAAAGTTTTATATGCTCTTTCTTAGCAATTTTGAAAATTTGAAACATTTTGGAAATTAACAAAATGGCGGCCATTTTTTTTAAAAACAAAAAACTCGAATTTCTCTAAAACATCACTTTTTATTTTTTGAAATTTTTTTTTGTAAGTACTAATTAACAAAAAGAATTTTTTCCAATAGGATTAATGTGCTCTAAAACAACGAGAAAGGCGTTTTAGATGCTTCTCCTCTTCTCTTTTTTTCTTAAAAATTTTATTCTTGTTATTAAATATAAAAGAGAATTTTTTTCAATAGGTTTAGTATATCCACTAAGATGTAAAAGTCAAAATTATTTTTTTTTTTTAAAATGACCGAAATTTTGTAAATTTAAAAAAATTTCTAAATTTGCAGAGGAGAAGTATTTAAAACGCTACTAAATTTAAAAAATAGAATAAATATATGAATAATATATGGCGCTGTATTAGCCAAGTAATGACTTTTAGTATTTTCAACAAAATTGAAAAATATCATTTTTTGATATATGATTTGAAATGGAAACAGGAAATTCGTTTTTGAAGAGCAAGCAATTCCAATTAGAGTTTCTTCACTAATAGATATATTATTTTAAATGGGTTACCTTTGTAATAATTTTATTAATATTTCTAATTTATATTTTAATATTAAAAAACACACAACCACCGGTCATTTAACAGAACATTTTTTTCATTACAAAAAAGTTGTTTATTTTAAAAAATGTATTTTATCTTGTGCCAACATTTATAATTACTTATAAAAATTTAAGAAATAAATATTTCAACACTGTAACGGAAGCTGTCATCAAAATAATAGGAAACTTGAATTTTGTTTATTCTTTTGTGACAAATATTCTACAAAAACAAAATTTGCAAATCTTTTGCAAGTTCATATACTATTTCAAGTAAATCAGTTTAATAAAAAACTTAAACAATTTTGACTATCAACTTCCTAAATGAAACATTGTTTTCTGAATTATTCAATAAATAATTCTAAATACTAAATCAATTGAATGTAAATAATTTTAAATAGGTAGAGGCATTTCATATGAAAACGAAAGTCGATGTCATGGATTCTTTTATCCATTTGGTAATTTGATAGTGATTATATAGTTCCAAATAAGTTCACAAAATATTAATCTAAAATTTTCAATTTTTGTCGACATTTTTGCATTAACAAATTTGAATTACTTTTTTTCTGTTATTTACAACTTTATGAATGTTTTTCATGTGAAAAATTTCAAATTTAATAAAGCCACATCATAAATTTCCCGATGACTATATTTTTTGTTTTCGACAAAAAAAATTTTCAATACATTATTTTAATACATATGGGTTTGGGGCTCCCGATATTCAAAGGAATACTATATCCTGCGCGCCAAATCTTTGTAAATTCTTTGTAAACTTATATAATGACAACAATATATTAAAATACAGTTAAAAGAAAGAAAAAAAACCTTGGCGGGGACCAAGATATTATTTTTGGTGGGGGTATTGTTTAGGTAGAATCATTAAAAATCATTTATATATAATTATTAGTATCCCTACTTACTAGCTACTTATTCACTTTATATCTACCTTTTCGGCCTGAGAAAGTAACAATTTTAACATTTTTAAAATATCACTTCACAAACGCAAAGAGAAACTAATTTTAATTTTCAGTATTTTTCAGTAGTTTCCAAATAATAATATTTCAATACAAAGTACAAACACAGATATATAAACACAGTTCGAAAGCTAACGAAAATCCAAAGTTTATATGGAATAATATTGAAAATCTAAGCCTGTAATTTAATAACGTAAATAATTGACAAATATCTAATTATTTATCATGATTAGTTTTTATTTTTAAATTGCAAAGTTATTGATCAAAGTACATACTTCATACAAAGTTACATAAAAGTTAACAATAAAACATAATTAAAAGAATAATATTAAGCCTTGAGATAACTGAATTCAATTGTAACAGATTAAACAGTGACATTTGATTTCAAAATTCAGATAAAGAAAAAATTGAACGCAAAAAATTTTTTAGAATTGATTTTTTGTTTTAGTATTTAGAGCATTTTTTCAAAGGAATCATGGAGGAAGAAAAAGCACAAAGATTTATAAAACCTGGTAGCCACAAGGGAAAAGTACTGGCTGTTTTTACTAGCGGAGGTGATTCTCAAGGTACGCAATTTTATGGATCATAAACTGTCATCTTTTTACCTTTTAAAAAGAAAATTAATTCAATATTGATTAAAGCCATAATTTAATGAAAAATGTAATCGATTTAGTGATGCATGTCGAGCAAACGATCTGATCGACTTCACATCTGATTGTCTGCTGTTTGCTCGATTATGATTGAATTGAACAAATTACTTTTTATTTACCTTTTAATAATTAGCATAACTTTTGAGAATATCGTTAAGTAAGAATCCTTTCTGTTTGTTGATATATACTGACATACCGAAATTTTAAAAAAGTAACCTCTTTTATGATTAATTCCAAAATTAAAAATTTTACAAATTAAGCAAAATAACCTCGTAAAATTTAAATGTTGAATTTATTTTATACAAACTTAAATGTGTGTTAAGTTTGAATCTTTTAAAAGCTTACAGAAGAAAGATACGATGTGTTGAAAGATTTTTTATTTTTCATGAATTTGAAATTTAGTTTTATAATAAACAAATTTTTTTTTTAAGTTATTGTTCTGAATAAGAAAAGTTAATGTATTAATTTCAAACCTCGTAAGTATACAAATTTTTTATTTACTAATTTTATAAAAAATATGCTTCTAAATATCACAAAAATTGACAATCTTTATAGATCAATCTTAAATCCATTTTTCTTATTATAATTATGCTTTATATAAAAAATAAATTACCACACACAAATCTTTAAAATATATATTGACATTCTTTTTTAGCAAAATTTTATTTAAACCTATATTTAGCAATTTAAAAAAGTTTGGAATATGAACTGAAAACGCTATACTTTTACGTCTTTAATTAACATTTTGTAAATTCCCTAACAGCACCAGATGTTTCAGCAACATCCCTTGCTGTTTGGGTGAAAAAGAAAATATCAAAATCTTTATTAGAAATGAATTCTATGGAGTTTAATAATGACTTATAAAACAAATTTATTTTTGAAACACTTATGGCAGCAACATCCCTTAGACGAAAGTCAATGAAATTACCCACGTGACAGATAAAAAATGTCAACAAAAAGAAATGATTCATACTTAAAGATATTTTCAAAAAGTATGCTAATTATTAAAAGATAAATAAAAAGTAATTTGTTCAATTCAATCATAATCGAGCAAACAGCAGACGATCAAATGTGAAGTCGATCAGATCGTTTGCTCGACATGCATCACTAATTATCGATTTAAAACGAATTAAATGTACAATTCAATCACTCCTAATTATAATGGTAAACATTTTCATTAACGGAAATTCAAATTCCAATTAATTCAAATTTTTACTAATTTAAGTTTGCATTGATCCAAATGTTAGTTTATCAAAATTTTAATCCGTCCGAATTTCCCAAAATCTAGTGTTTTATCGACCTATTTCAATTTATCAAAATTTATTTAATTTATTGTAATTTTTTTGAATTTTAATCAATCCGAATTTTAATTTATCTAATTTTCAATATGTATCTAAATTTTAATCGACTCAATTTTTCATGAATTCTAAATTCACTTAATCCGAATTTCAATGAATCCATAAGCTTCAATTTATCCAATCTTCATTCTGTTTAAATTTTACTTAATTCAACTCATATTTAATTTAAATTTCTACTTATTCAAACAATTTAAATTTTAAATCTTACTTGAAATTCAACTGAATCAAATCGACTCACATTTTTAGATGATGTCAAAACATTAACATAATTGTTACTAAAAATGTATATCTATTTTAAATTTAATTCATATAAATATGAAATTATCTAAAATCTTTTTTACTTTTATTTTAAGCAAACTTAATATCATCGGTCGAAAGCTAAATATTTGAATTGAAATTTCAATTTAAGCTACCATGGATTTAAAATTTCATTAATTCAAATATTAATTTATACAATTTTTATTCTTTTCAAATTTTACCAAATTCAATTTTCAATTAGTTAAAATTTTGTTCAATTCAAATCTCTATTGATTAAAATCGATACAAATTTTTTTAATTCTGTTCAAATTTTAATCGATCGATAATTCAATTTTGTGCGCGAATTTTAAATAATTCAATCTCAGTTATCTCTGAAATTTTTACTGAGAATTTATAAGAATGTTATAAAATGAGGAGCACTTTTTCAAAACTTGATAAATCCATTTTCTAAAAAAATAGAGATAAACACAAATTTAACATATTAAGGAGGTTCTCTCCATTTACACAACCTCAAACTAAAAAGTCGTTTTTCGAACCCAAATAAAAATATTATTCAAATTAATTTGATCAAATTTCGAAAGATCTAGTTTTAGTAAAAATTTTTTTGTCAAATAATGACTATTTAACATTTTGTTTTTTTTTCAATGTAATGAAAAACTACAATTTTCATCCAACTCTGTCAAATAATAGCTCATTTTTCTCGTTAAAAAATTCTATACAATTTTATTTGTTAGATTTTGTTAAACCTAACAAATAAAATTGTAGAAAATGTTTCAATGAGAAAAGTGAGCTAATAGTTGGCAGAATTGGATGAAAATTGCAGTTGTACATTGAATTTAAAGAAAAAACATAAAATAAGATAATAATAGTTATTATTTGACAACAAATTCTAGCTAAACCTTATTTTTTCTGGAAAATGTACAACTGGATTTTTCAAAATTTGGTGAAATTTATGTCAATAATAATTTTATTTCGGGTGAAAAAAGACTTTCTATTTTGAGTTTATGTCTATGGAGAGAACCTCCTTAAGAACCTTATTACAAATCAATTAATCACTGTTAAATTTAAGAAAAAAAAAATTA
The DNA here is from genome assembly GCA_037103525.1 of Ganaspis brasiliensis. Lineage (NCBI taxonomy): Eukaryota > Metazoa > Arthropoda > Insecta > Hymenoptera > Figitidae > Ganaspis > Ganaspis brasiliensis. The sequence continues at coordinate 2,405,861 of JAZKLR010000535.1, read as the reverse complement.
TTAACAAAGAATTTTCAATTTCAAAAAATATTGACTTAAGGGCATGTGATCGTTAATGACGTAACTTGTGAAGGAATTTGGAAATTTTAAAAAATTAATTTCAATTTAAAATTGAGACAAATTTAGGTCAGACAGACCTTTTTAATGATATTTTAAGTATATTTAAGTGTTTAAGAATTATATAATATTTCGATAATGCTTTTTTTTATTTACTAGCTTGATGATGATGATGACACATATTGGTCATCAAAACGTTGCTTTAATGATTAAAAAGAATTTGACATAAAAAAATTGGTTTTGGTGTGACTCACCTTCCTAAAATGAAATATAAACTCCTCTATATGTATAGATATTTTAAGTAATTCTACAAAGTTTGGAGAAAAAATATTTAATATTTTAAGAGAAAGTTTACGAACAAATTTTGCCTAAACCAGTGACGTCACTCTTCTCCACATGCCCTTAACCAAGATGATTTAAAACTTTAATTCTTTTTTCCCAGTAAAAATTACAAAATCCTTGAACTTCCTTAGTAATAAAATTTAAATTAGGAATACCAATTTAGAGAATATTTTACTAAATATTGATTATTACTTAATAGGAATGAATGATGCTGTTCGTGCCGTTGTACGAATGGGAATTTATTTAGGATGCAAAGTTTTCTTCATCAAAGAGGGTTATCAAGGAATGGTAGATGGCGGAGAACAAATTGTGGAAGCTACATGGTCCTCTGTTTCTTGCATTATTCACAGAGTAATGATGAAATGTTTAAAAAAATGTTTTTTCATCGAGCACAAATAAGAAGCACTATTTCTAATGAAATCATTTTCTTGATTTATCTTAGGGTGGTACCGTAATAGGATCGGCGCGTTGTAAGGAATTCAGAGAGCGTGATGGGCGCAAAAAGGCAGCTAAAAATTTAGTACTTCGTGGAATTTCAAATTTAGTTGTTATCGGTGGTGACGGTTCTCTCACCGGTGCTAATATTTTTAAGGAAGAATGGTTGGATCTATTAAAAGAATTAGTTAAAGATGGTATGTCTAAAACTTGATTAAAAAAGTATTCCGAAAATTCTGAACGTTTATTTGAAATAAAAATTTGTTTCAATTAAATATTTTTATATGATTTACAGCAGAAAATGAAAAGAGTTGAAGGAGTATATTTTAAACGTTTAAATTGATTGTTTTATATGTAAAAGAATTTGTAAGCTCAAATTTGAAGTTAACAGGATGGTTAAACGTTTTATTCATTTAACGTTCTGAACCGTTAAGAATTAAATTTTCTGAACAGTTTTAATTTAATAAAAATAATTTAATTTCTAACAGTTATTTAATACTTAATACGTATAATTACTTGAGTTTTAACTGAATTATTGAATTTTTGATAGAATTATTTAATAGTAGATGTTATATAAAAAATGATTTTTGATCCTTTATCCTAGTTGGTACTTTGGAAAATATCGATGTTATTATTTATTTTGCCACAATAGGATCTGGTATGATGTTGGTTTTTAAAAAATAATAATAATCATTGTAATTGTTGTCGCCTACGTTTCGGTTTCTGATAGAGAACCATCATCAGGGCTATACGTATTTATTTAATGAGAGAACGATTTTACACTAGCATCAATGAAATGAATTCATTGATGTGTTTGAAAACTCCTCCTCTACCTTGAGTCATATTAAGGAGGAATCGAACGAACAATCGGATCAAAATTATTCATTTGGACTAACTTTTGTTCCGAAAAAACTTTTTCTCCAAAAAGAATAGAAAATTAATTTTTGTCTAATTTAATTTATAGATGTTATAAAGAAAATGATTTTTGATCCTTTATCCTAGTTGGTACTTTGGAATATATCGATATTATTATTTATTTTGCCACAATAGGATTTATCAAAACTTTAATTATTATTGACAGAAATATTTAATTTTTAATGAAACTATTCTAGGTGATATAACGCAAGATCAGTGCGAAAAATTCACACATCTTTACATAGTAGGATTAGTTGGTTCCATCGATAACGATTTTTGTGGAACTGACATGACAATCGGTACGGATTCAGCTCTTCATAGAATTATCGAAAGTACTGATGCAATTGTCAGTACTGCGTATTCCCATCAACGAACATTTATTATGGAGGTGATGGGTCGTCATTGTGGGTAAGTTGCTACTTTGATAACTAAAGAATATTATTTCAATCTTAATGAGAAATTTAAATGAACATCGAAATTCAGAAAAAAAAACCCAATAAAAAAACAATTATGTATTTTCAATGTAATTTTGAATAGTTCAAGTGTTAAATAAATGTTTTTTTTCAAAATTAACAAAATTTTGTTTGTTAGAAAAGCTTCACTAAAATGCAAATTTTACTATAAAAATACATTTGACTATTATTAATTTTCATGGAGCTTAATTTTTAAAAGTTTGAACTTTGGTCAGGTACCTGGGAATCGTAGGCGCGTTAGCTGCCGAGGCAGACCACGTATTCATTCCAGAATGTCCGCCCCCCGGCGATTGGCCTGAAAAACTTTGTAAAAAGTTGGAGCAGGCATGTCAATCAACTCTTTTCTCGAAATTTTAGTTGATGTCCTTTTATTAACTGATATTTTACTATCCAGACTAACTTTAAATAAACCCATCACTAATGTCGAGTTTGAGAATTTTGTTGTTTTTAGTCCTTTAAAAAGAAAATATATATACGTTTAGTGTTTAGTTTTGTAGATAAATATTAGAATCTGCTTCACTAAACGCTCATACAAATGTGAGAAGTGAACGTACTTTTTTTCACTAATGACCCTTCATTTAGTGTAACATATATCATGAACCATGAGCTTTTTAAATTCTTCTCATTCTGTCAATAGTGTGGTTAAAATAAATTTGTCTTGCTTTTATTCCCGAATTGCTAATTAAGTACTCGGTCACAGAGCTTTCAAGCTCAACTCAATTTCGCAAGTTTTTTGAAATGGCCCATTATTAAGCTATTCAGTCGTCAGTAGTTTAAACTACGATCTCAAGCATATTTTTACTATTTAAAATGTATCAGAAGTCGGTCAATCAGGATTTTAGCAAGATTCCGATTAAATATACATTTTTAATCCAAAAATATCATTTTTTTAAATCAACTTTGGTATTAAAAAATAAATAAAATATGGTTTTAATATTGTAAAAATATTTATTGATGGAGCCTTAAGTTAGGTTTGAAATTTCAGTTATCTGGCTCTTGTGGCAGCTATTTGTTGCGAAGCTGACTTCGTCTTCATCCCAGAATGGCCGCCTGAGCAAGATTGGCAACAGAAGCTGTGTAAAAAATTATTGCAGGTTCGATTTGTAATTTTTTTTATCACGGGAAGTCTAATCTTTTACAAAAATTTTGATAAAACAATTCAGAACATTTTTAGCAATAAGTTGGTTGATTCGAGCTCCGCTTTTCATTCCATGTATGTTTCGCGAATTATTTAATTATTGGGTCAATCCACTGACTTTCACCAAATTTTTAAAAAACCTTATTTTAAAATTTGTGAAACTCCAATATTTTTTGCATTCATTAGGCATATTATTATGGCAGAAATTCTATTTCTTTCCATTTTACTATACTAATCAAAAGTAGAAGGTTTACTTATCGTAAACTTAATTCGGACACTTTTTTAAAGATATTATAAATCTAAACCCATTTAATACATGTATCAAAACTTATTAGAAATATAAATCATTTTATTCTAAACGTAAAAAGGATAGATTTATTATAAAATTTCATTATTTTAAGATAATACTCTAAATTGAAATTTTTATATCTGTATATAAAAAGTTTTATACTATTTTTCATAGCTTACAAGTTTTTTGTGGAACCTCCTAAAATTTTGAATTTTTTAATATAATCTAATATGAATATAATGTACTTGCCTTTAAAGTTTGACGAACGTGTTTTGCTTCATTTAGGAAATATTAAAATTTCAAATTTCTTAAAAAGGTTAATTTTAAAACTTGAAGTAAACACAGCAATTTCACATCACTCCATTTAAATTAAATTTGTATTTCAATAATGACACGATTAAAAATGGTAGGCTAACTTCAAGTTTCAAAATTAACCTTTTTGAGTAGGAAATTTAAAATTTTAATATTTCCTAAATGAAGCAAAACACGTTCGTCAAACTTTAAAGGCATATTCATATTAGATTATATTCAAAACCTCAAAATTTTAGGAGGTTCCACAAAAAAGTTGTAAGCTAAAAAAAATAGTAAAACTTTTTACAGATATAAAATTTTCAAATTAGAGTATTATCTTAAAATAATGAAATTTTACAATAAATCTATCTTTTTTACGTTTAGAATAAAATGATTTATATTTCTAATACATAAGTTTTGATACATATTATATTAAATAGGTTTAGATTTATAATATATTTAAAAAAAGTGTCAGATTTAAGTTTACGAAGCGAAGTCGTAAACCTTCTACTTTTGATTAGTAATAAAATGGAAAGAAATAAAATTTCTGCCATAATAATATGCCTAATGAATGCAGAAAAAATTGGAGTTTCACATATTTTAAAATTAGGTTTTTTAAAAATATGGTCACAACAGCCCTCAGACGAAAGTCAGTGGATTGACCCAATTAATTAAAAATTGTTAAACTTTTCTGTTTCAAACTATTAATGTGATTTTTAATTCACGTTATTGTTATTTATATTAGTAATTTGTTCAAAATAATAAAAGCTAGACACCAAAAGTATCTTAATTTAAGACATTTTTGTCCAATTTAAGGATTGGATTTCTAATTTTGCTTTAAATTCCTTTCTCAATTTTATTTAAATTACTTTTTTTAGGCACGTCTAACGGGGCAACGTCTTAACATCATTATTGTTGCGGAAGGAGCAGTTGATCAGAATGGAGATCCAATCACGGCTGAAAATGTGAAAAAAGTAGTGGTTGAAAAGTTGCAACAAGACACAAGAATCACAGTTCTTGGTCACGTGCAACGAGGTGGAAATCCATCAGCTTTTGACAGAGTTTTAGTGAGAATTAAACATTTTTTTTATTTAATTTTTTTTTTGTAATTTATAATCAATTAAAATATTTATTTTTGTCATTTTGTTTTTAAAAAGGGATGTCGTATGGGAGCCGAAGCGGTTATGGCATTGATGGAAGCAACTCCTGAAACTGAAGCTTGTGTTGTCACTCTAGATGGAAATCAGGCTGTTCGTTTGCCACTCATGGAATGTGTTCGTCGAACAAAACTGTTGCTCAAGCTATGGCAGAGAAAAATTGGGATCTTGCTGTACAACTTCGCGGAAAGTGAGTTAATAGATAGCATTAATTCGAAAACATCAGACGCCTTCCTTTGATAAAATGCTTTTTCAAACGTCAATTCAATACAATTTTATCCCAAAAACAAATGCAAAATATGAAGTGAACTCACAATATTTTTGTAAAATAATTCTTAATCATTCATTAATTCAAGATAATGCTATTTCAAAATCCAATGTAATAAAATAACAAGCGAATCTAGCGTTTAATGTGATTCCTTTTCGACCTATATTTCAAAGAATTTTATCACTGCAAAAACTGCTGTCTTCTAAATATCTTATTTTAAGACATTTTGGTGTCTTTTTTGTATCTAAGACGCCATAAGTGTCTTAAAATGAGACATTTTATGCGTCTTAGACACCAAAATGTCTTAAAATAAGACACTTAGAAGACAACAGTTTTTGCAGTGAGGAGCTCATTTAAATATTATTTTTTTTAGCGATAAACTCAGAACAAAGTAGGAGGTTCACGAAGTTATTTCGAAATTTTTAAAGTCGTGCTGTTTCTAAACACGTTATAACTCAATAATTATTTAACATTAGAAATCTTCATTTTCCAGAAA